>JAJOZX010002542.1:0-624829 GCA_023014485.1 Bathynomus jamesi | reverse complement strand
TTTAGGATTCTGACAGAACCTTTTTTTTATAATTCACCCAGAGTTGCTGTCCGTATACCTATATTACTGCAGAAAGTACGAAAGAGAGTGTCTTTAGCTTCACTTGTACAGAACCGGAAGTTCCTTATAGTCATATTAGGTTTAGCACAAAGGTTTCGAGATTGTTTTCTTATATCTGAGTCATCACTCAAGGAGCTGATGATAGTTTGACCCAAATACTTAAACTCTTGTACTTCCTCAATTACTTCACCTCTCATTTTAAACCTAATATCAGTTGGCTGATTACAGCTTTTAGAATGGAATTGCATAAACTTAGTTTTTATAACATTAAAAAAAATATCATGTTTCTGCAAATACACTTCGCAGACTTTTAGTAGCCAATCCAGACCTTTAACAGAGGGGCTTATTAACACCATATCATCGGCATAAACTAAGTTATTTATCCTTGTGTTATCTATACAACATCCCACTGTTGCCTCATTAAGTGAAGCAATTAATCCATCAATATACACATTAAACAGCAGAGGAGAGAGCAAGGAGCCTTGTCTCGCTCCACAAGAGGAGCCAAAATATTCGGATAGTATGTTGCCCCACCTATTGGTAAAAGATTGGTGGGAATACCAAAATTTCAATAAATTTAATATGTACAGTGCTTACAATAAGTCTCGCGCCTCTGTCTCATCCCATGCTAGTCTGTTAGGTATAAAATGGGCTGTCCTTATGGCAGTGGCGATGCATTCGGATTGGTGCACATAATTGCTCTAACCCCATCAATGACGTCCACATTATCATTGTGTCAGTCACTCTATCTATTTATATATAGAGACATACTGTATATAGATATATATAGAGTATGCAGGGGATAATGCGTCTCAGTCCCAGCTATGGTAGTTGTCTTACAATTAACAGTCCCAAGTGCAAGTTACGTTAACACCTCCACATAAACTACCCTGGACTAAAATAACATACGTGAAGTCCTTACCCACAAACCATTTAAAAGGTGTGATTTAAAAGCTCTCTCTCTCTCTCTCTCAAAAAGTGATAAAGATATAGCTAATACGTTAAACGAGTTCTTCGTTACAGTCTTCACGGAGGAAGACACAATAGAAGTGCCAAGTCCTCGGATTACATATGATGGTGACGATCCCGTAGAGACCATAAGTTTTACGAGAAATGAGGTACAGCAATTAATTGATAAGATGAATAAATACAAATCACCTGGTCCCGACTTATTTCTTCCAAGGGTATTAAAAGAGGTTAGCCACAATGTTGTTGACGACTTAGTAACCATATTCAAACAATCAATCGAGTTAGTGAAAGTTCCAACCGACTGGAAGTTAGCAAATGTAACACCTATCTTTAAAAAGGGTGATAGGGAAAATCCTTGTAATTATCGCCCGATCAGTTTAACATCAGTTGTCGGCAAACTGTTGGAATCCATCATTACAAAACGTATTGTGTATCACCTTGAATCTAACAACCTAATTTTTTATTATCAACATGGATTTAGGCGACATAGATCCTGTCTGACAAACCTGTTAGAATTTTTCCATAATATGCATACACTGTATGATGCAAGTAGGGCAATAGATATAGTGTATCTCGACTTTCAAAAAGCCTTTGACAAAGTCCCTCACGCTAGATGATAGCTAAAGTCAAAGGACTAGGAATCACTGGGCTCGTTTCCAACTGGATTGAGGATTGGTTAAAAGATAGAAAGCAGAGAGTGGTAATAAATGGAGTGGCTTCGGAGTGGGCGCCCATCAGCAGTGGTGTCCCACAGGGTTCCGTGCTGGGTCCTTTACTTTTTATCATCTATATCAATGATATAGACATCGGGCTTTTAAGTGCAATCTCCAAATTTGCAGATGATACGAAATTAGGAAGTAGTGTAGGTACTGAGGAGGGTGTAAGAATGCTTCAGAACGATCTTGACAGGTTGGGCAAATGGTCTGCTACATGGCAGATGCCATTCAACTTGGACAAATGTAAGGTAATGCACATAGGTTATAAAAACCCGAAGACCAATTACTCTCTCTTGGGAAGGAACTTGACTGAGACCGATCTAGAGAAAGACTTAGGAGTCTATATCAGCAACGATCTGAAACCGTCGAAGCACTGTGCAGAAGTCGAAAAGAGGGCCTTAAAATTATTAGGTTATATTAAAAGACAGTTCCAGTTTCGGAACAAGGAGACTGTAATGTCTCTTTATAATTCTCTAGTCAGACCTCAGCTGGAATACTGTGCGCAGTTTTGGTCTCCATCCCTCAGGAAGGACATAGAAAGGTTAGAAAGAGTACAAGCAAGGGCTACAAAATTGATCCCTTCACTGAGAATGCAAAGCTACCAACGGAGATTGGACCGCCTAAATCTGTTTAGCCTAGAGACGAGGAGGTTGCGAGGTCAGCTTATTCAAGTCTTCAAGATGCTCAAAGGAATAGACAGGGTAGATTACAGAAACTTATTCTCACTTAATGCCAATCCGACAAGAAATAATGGGTTTAAACTGGAACTAAAGACATTTAGGACCTCTGTCTGCGGAAATTTCTTTTCCTATAAAATAGTTAATATCTGGAACCAACTTCCCTCAGAGGTTGTTTCCTGTCAAAGTGTAAATGTGTTTAAAAATAGGCTAGACAAAGTACTGAATACTCTCTTAGTTTAAGATTAAAACATAAGAAAAATCTGCGGGAGTTCGCTTGCACAGTGTCTCTGTGAGCAAGCTAAATATAGAGCTATTTATATATTCTCCACTTTCCTGTAAAATTTCCTTGGCTACTTTTCCAGGGTCAAGGTATTTTCTTCAACCTTTTTCCATACCTGCCTCTGGCAGGGAGGGAGCGGAGGGTTGGGAGAGAGCCTTCTACTTTTCTATCCAGTTTTCTACTACTGCTAGGATAGTTGAAAGAAAAATAAACTTGTTTTATAACAGGAACCTCCCAGAGTGGACCGAAAGGTCTTTGAGGCTTCTTCTTGTCCTTGTAACTCTCTCTCCCCCCGAGCCAGGCGTGAGGCACGAAGGTGCTGGCCTGGATAGTGTTAGATGTACCGCGACAGTCGTTGCCGATAGAATAGACAAACTGAGCGCGTTTAAGGCTCCTGGGCCAGACCAGTTTCTCCCCAGAGTGTTGCGAGAAGTGCGCGACCAGGTGGCTCCCCACCTGGTTACAGTCTTCAACAAATCGTTGGAGATGGGCCAGGTGCCTGGTGACTGGAGGGAAGCCAACGTGACCCCTATCTTTAAGAAAGGGGATCACGAAAGTCCAGGGAACTATCGTCCCATTAGTCTCACTTCAGTTGTAGGTAAATTATTAGAAGGGATAATAGCTGATAGGATCGTTGACCATTTCGATTCCTACAAGCTGCTTGGGGACTCCCAACATGGGTTTAGACGGCATAGGTCGTGTCTCACCAACTTGCTCGAGTTTTTCCACGTCATGTTGAGTGAGTACGATAAGAGTAGGGCGATTGATATACTTTATCTCGACTTTCAGAAAGCCTTTGATAAGGTACCTCACCGCCGGCTAATGGTGAAAGTGCGCGCACTGGGTATCGGTGGGGAAATAGGTAGGTGGATTGAAAACTGGCTGAGGAATAGGCGGCAGAGGGTGGTAATTAAAGGTGTTAGTTCGGGTTGGGCCTCGGTCACTAGTAGGGTTCCTCAGGGTTCCGTTTTGGGGCCACTGTTGTTTATCATTTACATAAATGATATCGACGGTGGCATCGTCAGTCGGATCGCCAAATTCGCTGATGACACCAAGCTTGGGGCCAATGTTGGGACGCCCGAAGCGATCGAGGAACTGCGTGCGGACCTAGGTAGGATAGGAGATTGGTCCGAAAAATGGCAAATGCCGTTTAACTTGGGTAAATGCAAAGTGATGCACATTGGCTACGCCAATCCCAAGTCGGACTACTCGATGCTGGGTAGTAACATCGAGGTGACTGATTTAGAAAAGGACTTGGGTGTGCTAAGTAGCAGCGACCTTAAGTTTACGAAACAGTGTGTAGAGGTGGAAAAGAAAGCCCAGAAACTATTGGGTTATATCAGGAGGCAATTTCAGTTTTGGAACAAGGAGATTGTGCTCTCACTGTACAATTCCCTTGTTCGGCCGCACCTGGAGTATGCTGTGCAGTTCTGGTCGCCCACCCTCAGGAAAGATATTGAGAGGCTGGAGCGAGTGCAGGCAAGGGCCACAAAGTTAATCCCTTCCGTTAGGCATATGGGCTACAATTGACAGTTATGCGCCCTGAACTTGTTTTCGCTTGAAACTCGGAGGCTGCGCGGTCAACTGATCAAGGTTTTCAAGCTCTTACGCGGGTTGAATGATGTCGATTTTAGAAGTATGTTTAGTTTAAATGCTAACCCAACTCGCAACAATGGTTGGAAGTTGGATTTGAAACGGTTTAGGACTAGTGTGTGTGTGGGAATTACTTTATGTATAAGATCTGTGACACATGGAACAGGTTACCTTCGGAAGTTGTGAACAGTTCCTCTGTGGATCAGTTCAAGAAAAGGTTAGACCAAATCTTGCACACTATTTGAGTGTGTACAAAATTTTCCCTGGCACCCGTTGCCATTGGTACCTCCTCGGTATGGGCCGCAAGGCCTTTTGAGGTACTTCTTTTCCTTGTAACTCCTTGTAACTCTCTCTCTCTCTCTCTCTCTCTCTCTCTCTCTCTCTCTCTCTCTCACACCGCATGGCAGTGTATCCATATAACGTTAATAATAACCAAAACTTGAGAAAATATACTCTCTGCCTTCCGCTCTATCCCAAATCCTTTTCTCTTAGTAACCTCTTAATACAAACTAATTTATCATATTTTGCGACTTTTTAACTCTGGTAGGATTCAATTCCATTCCTATAGTGTAAGATACTTAAATTCATGTGTGTATTATGCCATATGATGTGCGTAATAAATAATCATTTTTAAATAGTTGGAGAGTTCAAGGTCATCTGTAATAATCTATAGACTACCCCTCAAGCCCACTGTCAATGCTTAAATTCCCCTAAGACACAGGTCTTCAAGTAACATGAATGCGTAGAGATCTAAGGTGTTAGATTCAATATTATATAATTTATGTGCTAGGTTTAAGAATGCTGGCATTGAAGGATGGAAGGAAGGGACAGTAAAAGCGATAATAGGTTTAATGAAGGAAGTGGAATGAGGATGGAGGTAAGCGTTGCTATGTCGAAGGAAACGAGGTTGGGTGGGGAATTACGAAGGGAGAAGGAAAGGGAGCCAGAGATTATTAATCTAATTCTGCCACCACGTTCTCCTGATAGGAATCTGATTGAAAACCTTTGGGCAATAATGATTAATAAATGGGAGCAATGCAATGAAAAAACATTTGAAGCACTTTTAGCTCACACGAGGAATAGTTGGGAGAGTTTACGTCAAACACCAAACATTCCCTACAATCTGGCTTCTTCTATGCCGCAATGATTGCAAGAAATTATTGATGCCGGAGGAAGCTATACGAAATACTGATGTTAAAGCCATGACATAAATGTGTATCGAATATATATTTATGTTAATATAGAATTTTATTATATTTTTATGTTTGACATCTATAAAAGTATATATTGTGACCATGAAAGAACTTTACTTATCCTTAGTTAGAATCTTTTCTTGCAATGTCTACGCTCGTGGAGATGATAATATATGCATTGTTGAAACAAACAATGAGAAGGTAATAGTTTCAGGAAAAAAATAAAAACTAGCAACATCGAGGCCATCACATGTTTATGGGAATTGTCATATGATATGCTACCAATAAACTCTTATGTACTACTATATGCAGTACACTATATTACGTAATAATTACAATGAACAAATCAGATGCAAATTTCTCTGATTCACGGCCCACCAGTCTTGCTTTGGACTAATGACTTTCATAAGATGGAATAGGTTACCACTTAAAACAATGGATAAACTATCTATTAGTGAGACGACCGTGACTTCCTTGAAATGCGAGCGTGTGAGAGGTTCACTGAGGAATTTGGTCATTAGATTCTTCACGTAGGATATGTATCACAAACAACAATATTGACAACAATTCTCAACAATTACTTAATATCAATCATTGCATTTGAGCAAATAATTTAGACCTGCGTCAAAATAACAGGTATCATGCCATGATTTGGGATATTTGCGGAATTAGTCGTTCTCTATAGTCTACAGTATATATTGAGATGGTATAATGTAATGCCCAGCTAATATTATGATGACTAGGATTGCTCCATAACCATCCCAACATCCCGAAACTTGGTCATTCTGCTTCTTAATCATTTGTATTTTAAAAACTAAAATGTAGCAGAAGTGACGTAATAATGGATGTCATTGATGGGGTTAGAGCAATTATATGCACCAATCCGAACACCCCCGCTGCCATAAGGACCGCCCATTTTATACCTAACAGACTAGCTTGGGACGAGACAGAGGCGCAAGACTTATTGTAAGCACTGTACATGGGAACCTTCCTGTTTTCTAGTTTTTTAAATAAAATATTGTGGTTCACTCTCTCATATGCCTTACTTATATCTAGGAAACAGCTATAAATAGTTGAATTACTGTCAGTATATTTAGATATTTCTTTAAGTACATACTATGATACATAGGTCAGTTGAGTGGGACCTTTTAAAACCAAACTGATTAGGAAATGTCCATAGGTAATCATTTAATCGGAGTAACAAGTTTTTCTAGTAGTTTCAAGAAGTAGGAAGCAACAGCAATAGGCCTGTAATTATTGCTGGACAGAATGTCTCCATACTTATTTTTGACCAGGGGCAAGATATATACCCTCATGAACTCTGCAGGGATATAGCTATGAGCAAGCATGGCTGATAAGAGCAATGATATATGTAGACATACCACATCATTGGCATATTTTAAGTGCTCATTCGATAGGTCATCAACCCCTGACACAGAACCAGTCTTTAACTCTTTAATTAACCTCTTTACTTCAGGAAATGATATCAAAGTATTTTCCCTTGTCCCTCCTACAGGTGTTTCACTGCAACCTATCTTAAGATTATCCCTACTCACACTTATGGAAAAACTATACAGTAATACCTTGAACAGCGCAGTTTTGATTAGCGCGGGTTTTGATGTAGCATGGTTTGTATTTTCGGCAATTTTTTAAAATTTAGCGCGCAATTTTCCTATTGTTTTCTAATTTCTTTTCGGTACTATTTCATTCAACGAACTTTTGGACAGCACGGACAAATTCCGGAACCAATTAACCGCACTGTGCAAGGTATTGCTGTATATTCTTACAACATGGTATCATATATGGTACCTTTATTTCTTAATTAAATACAAATTATTAATTCATTGAATTAAACATCTACAAAATTGCCTCAGAGTTGGCAACAGAGCCTGTTGGGAATGAAAATAACTGCCATACATAGAACCCAATATGGAGGCATTGGATCCACATAACAAAAAAAACAAATTATTTCATATCAAAATTTTCCATTGCTGACTCATGAAAATTACTTCGAGAGAAGAGTCAACGAACTTTGTAAAGTCAGTGAAATTGAACATAAAGGATTTATATTAGCGGCACTCAAAGCTGCGGAGTTCCAAACGAAGCTTTAGGCAAGGGAGACGTAATTAATCTTTCTCTAAGCTCTGAGTGAATACCTAATACAGTAAATACTCGATAAGTCAGACTATATAGGGCTCTAGCCAGTCTGACTCATTGAAAAGTCTGACTCATCGCGAATTACCTTAATTACCACCCTATTTACCCCTAAAGAGGCATAAATACTCAACCTTTTAAGTTTGATTAGTGAGAGTAATACAATGTTCAAAATAAACAAAATAAACATTAAAAAACAATAAAACTTTGTTTCACTTACTATTGCTGGAATTATTTTGAGCGTGAAACAAAAAATTTTATTGTTTACATTTTCGTACAATACAGTATCAAAAAAACACTTCACTTAGTAAAAGAAACAAAATAATAATGGCACTTGACATAGGAAATAAAATACTTCTCTCAGTAAAATAAACAAAAGAACAATAGCACTTGACAGAGGACGAGTCCGACTCATCCTGAATTCCGACTCATCGAGTATTTACTGTAATATAAACCTAATAATAACTCAAAAGGATAGGCCTATTCCTTCAGGTATTTAAGTGAAGTGTAGCGTTTGCCTATATTAATTAAACCAAATAAATTCATTGTGAAACTCCATTGTCTTCAGACTTACATCGATATATATATATGGAATATTATACCCCAAATGGTCAGGAAATTCAGAGAAATTCTAAGCAAAAGACTTAAGGGTTGTAATGACTGATGATACGAAATTTGAAACACAAAATAAGATAGCAGTCAACAGAGCAAAGAGAGTAACTGAGCAGATACTGTGAACATTTAAACAAAGGGATGGGAATATAATGATTCCTTTACTGAAAACACTAATCATACCTAAATTGTAATGCTGCTCAGTCCTAACATCCTCATATAAAAAGAAGACATTAGACAATTATAAGGGATTCAGAGAAGCTTCACAGCCAAGATCAAGGGTACAAAGAACTAAATTACTGGGAAAGGTTACGCGAATTAAACCTATATTCACTGGAGTTACAAGGAAAAGAAGTACCTCAAAAGGCCTTGCGGACCATACCAAGGAGGTACCAATGGCAACGGGTGCCACAGAAAATTTTCTACACATTCAAAAAGTGTGCAAGATTTGGTCTAACCTTTTCTTGAAATGATCCACAGAGGAACTGTTCACAACTTCTGAAGGTAAACTGTTCCACATGTCACAGATCTTATACCATTTCCAATCCAACTTCCAACCATTATTGCGAGTTGGGTTATCATTTAAACTAAACATGCTTCTAAAATCGACATCATTGAACCTGCGTAAGAGCTTGAAAACCTCGATCAGTTGACCGTGCAGCCTCCAAGTTTCAAGCAAAAACAAGTTCAGGGCGCATAAGCGTCAATTGTAGCCCATATGCCTAACAGAAGGGATTAACTTTGTGGCCCTCGCCTGCACTCACTCCAGCCTCTCAATATCTTTCCTGAGGATGGGTGACCAGAACTGCACAGCATACTCCAGGTGCGGCCGAACCAGGGAATTGTACAGAGAGAGCACAATCTCCTTCTTCCGAAACTGAAATTGCCTCCTGATATAACCCAACAGCTTCTGGGCTTTCTTTTCCACCTCTACGCACTGTTTCATAAACTTAAGGTCACTGCTAATTAGCACACCCAAGTCCTTTTCCAAATCAGTCGCCTCGATATTACTCCCCAACATCGAGTAGTTCGACTTGGGTTTGGTGTAGCCAATTTGCATCACCTTGCATTTACCAAAGTTAAATGGCATTTGCCATTTTTCGGACCACTCTCCTATCCTACCTAGGTCCGCACGCAGTTGCTCGATCGCCTCCGCGTCCCAACATTGGCCCCAAGCTTGGTGTCATCAGCGAATTTGGCGATCCGACTGACGATGCCACCGTCTATATCATTTATGTAAATGATAAACAACAGCGGCCCCAAAACGGAACCCTGAGGAACCCCGCTAGTGACCGAGGCCCAACCCGAACTAGCCCTTTAATTACAACCCTCTGCTGCCTATTCTTCAGCCAGTTTTCAATCCACCTACCTACTTCCCTACCGATACCCAGTGCGCGCACTTTCGCCATTAGCCGGCGGTGAGGTACCTTATCAAAGGCTTTCTCAAAGTAGAGATAAAGTACATCAATCGCACTACTCTTATACTCACTCAACATGACGTGGAAAAACTCGAGCAAGTTGGTGAGACACGACCTATGCCGTCTAAACCCATGTTGGGAGTCCCCAAGCAGCTTGTAGGAATCCAAATGGTCAACGATCCTATTCGCTATTATCCCCTCTAATAATTTACCTACAACTGAAGTGAGACTAATGGGACGATAGTTCCCTGGACTTTCGTGATCCCCTTTCTTAAAGATAGGGGGTCACGTTGGCTTTCCTCGAGTCACCAGGCACCTGGCCTGTCTCCAACGATTTGTTGAAGACTGTAGCCAGGTGGGGAGCCACCTGGTGCGCAGCTCCCGCAACACTCTGGGGAGAAACTGGTCTGGCCCAGGAGCCTTAAACGCGCTCAGTTTGTCTATTCTATCGGCAACGACTATCGCGGTACATCGAACACTATCGAGGCCAGTACCTTCGTGCCTCACGCCTGGCTGGGGATGATGCGGGTGTCCTCCCTGGTGAACACTCCCGCAAAATACTCATTAAGCACATTGGCGATGTCCGTGCAGGAAGTCAGCAGAACGCCGCTTCGGTCCTTTAACAGACCTATCATGCTTCTAATGGGCTTTCTACTATTAACATAACTGAAGAATTCCTTATGGTTCCCCTTGCAGAGGCTTGCCACCCGTAGTTCTTCGTTACATTTCACTAGCCTAACCTTCGCCTTCACTTCCCTACACAGGCGGACATACGCTTCAGTGTTCTCACGGGAACGATTGCCCTTCGCCCTCCTATACACTACTTCCCTAATTTGGATAGCCGAATCGATGTCACGATTGAACCACTTAGGCTGTGTTGAAGCAGGGGTGACCGGGTTTGAGGGTATGGCAGCGGACTGCAGCACCATAAACTCGTCCCGGAATGCACTCCACACTCCCTGAACATCGCCGCCGACCTCTAACCCCATCTCACCTACGCTATCCCGGAGGCTAACAAAGTCCGCCCGCCGGAGATCGAGCTTACTGCCTCTCGAGTTACTTCGCTTCACCCAAGGGACGATCACACGGAACCTAATCAGACCGTGATCACTCCCGCCCAACGCTGAGGCCAGTGACGAGGTTGTCTTCGGTCGTGGATACTAAGTCTAGAATGCTTTCGCCTCGTGTAGGCTCATTGACCCACTGAGTGAGGAAGTTCTCATCAGCAAAGACAACTAGCCTCCTCCCTTCAGCATCAGCAGTCCTGTCTTCCCACTTTATGCTGCGACAGTTGAAGTCTCCTAAAACTACACACACCCTATCCCCTAGCAGGCTACAGAGTTTGGTGTACAGGGCTGTATCCTCCTCGAGGAGGAGATGTGGAGGTCTGTACACCAAGATTAACCTATAGTTCGTCCCTCCCACGTTCATATCGATGGCAAGCAGCTCCCGTTCCGACTGGAACTGGCAGTCAATTGGACTCAACGTGTCCCTCACGTATATTAGTACCCCCCCATGGGTGTGGTCTTTGCGAAACATTCTATACCCGGGAATTTCTAACTCCCCAACGTAGTCCCTAGGATCAGTATGAATCCAGGACTCGGTAATAGCAACGATATCCTGGTATTTGATGCTAAGAATAGCAAAACTTATTCCTAATCGACGTAGCATTAAAAAGCATTGCACGGAGGGAGCCTTCCCTATTCTGACCGCCCCCTAGCACGACCCATTTCCTGAACAGCCAGGGTTGTTGGGAGTTGAAGAAACCCTCACCAATGAGGGGGCAACTTCCACAGGAGCCTGAGCCCCCTCCAACGTGGAAGGAGGGTCAGCCACCTGTACATGGACGCACCCTTCAGTTGAAGGTACGTCCGCCACCGGCTCATCATCATCTCTCCCTGGGCTCGACCTCACCATTCTGTATAGGTGCCGGTCGAGCAGCACGCCTAGCACACCTTTACCCGTCATTGAGGTGGACACCATCCATCTGGTAAAGGTCCCACCTACCCGAAAATGCGTCGAACGGGTCAATAAACCTCACACCAAGTGGGACGCACAAGTCTCGCACCATCTTGTTGATGCCAATGACCTTACTGAGCGCATGGTCACTGGCCTTCATCCACGGTAAACTACCCATCAACATTCCCGTCTGTCTTCACTTTTAGATCATCCACAAGACATGATCTCGGTGATGATCCCTTCTGTAAGACCTACCATACCGCCTTTGAGGACCAGGTCGTTGCCACCAGCGTGGACAACGGTTGCAGTCCTCCGACTAGTCACGCGCAGCTTCTCTACCTCCTTCCTCAAGTGCGCTGTTCCCCGCCCAGGTAAGCACCTTACCTTCCTCCTGTCCCGGTTTGCAAAAGCAAAGTACTTCTCCTGGCCCCTGATCTGTGAGTCCCCAATCAAAACGGTGTCTTCCTTCTTCGAGCACAGGAGACTAAAGCAGTTGGAGGTCCTGACAGGGGCAACTGAGGTCTCAGGCTTCGGCTTCGCAGCCTTCTTGCACGAGACCTTACGATACCCGTTGCCACCCAAAAACGCACTTACACCACCCGACCCACCCCGACCAGCAACTACATCCTTCCTTTTCTTTGGGCCATCCGTAGGCCCCTTTCCACCCTTCTCTATCAGCCCCTCTTTACGCCCTGCACCTTGTGCCACGGTTCCATGCATTCCACGTGGGTCGCTGGCGATTCTTCACACTGATTTTGTACCCTAGCCCCCGGTTGCACCTCTACCCTTTCTCCGCGGTCCCGAAACCTGTCCAGTCCATCGCTGGACCAGCTTTCCATGGCAAAGAGAGGGAGGGAGGGGGAGAGAGGGAGGGAGGGGGAGAGGAAGGGAGGGGAGAGAGAGGGAGATGGGGGGAGGGAAGGAGGGAGGGAGGGGGAGAGGAAGGGAGGGGGAGAGAGAGGGAGATGGGGGGAGGAAGGGAGATGGGGGGAGGGAAGGAGGGAGAGAGAGAGAGGGAGGGAGGGGGAGAGAGGTAGGGAGGGGGAGGGGGAGAGAGGTAGGGAGGGGGAGGGAGAGAGGGAGAGAGAGAGAGGTAGGGAGGGGGAGAGAGAGGTAGGGGGAGAGAGAGGTAGGGAGAGGGAGGGAGGGAGGGAGGGGGGTAGGGAGGGAGGGGAGAGGGAGGGGGACGGAGGAGAGGGAAGGAGGGAGGGAGGGAAGAAGGGAGAGAGAGGGGGGAGGGGGAGAGAGAGGGGGAGGGAGAGAGGGGGGGGAGAGAGGGGGGGGAGAGGGGGGAGGGAGAGAGAGAGGGGGGAGGGAGAGAGGGGGGAGGGAGAGAGAGGGGGGAGGAGAGAGAGGGGGGAGGGAGAGAGAGGGGGGAGGGAGAGAGAGGGGGAGGGAGTTACAAGGAGTTACAAGGAAAAGAAGTACCTCAAAAGGCCTTGCGGCCCATACCGAGGAGGTAACCGTCGATTGTAACCCATATGCCTAACGGAAGGGATTAACTTTGTGGCCCTCGCCTGCACTCGCTCCAGCCTCTCAATATCTTTCCTGAGGGTGGGCGACCAGAACTGCACAGCATACTCCAGGTGCGGCCGAACAAGGGAATTGTACAGTGAGAGCACAATCTCCTTGTTCCGAAACTGAAATTGCCTCCTGATATAACCCAATAGTTTCTGGGCTTTCTTTTCCACCTCTACACACTGTTTCGTAAACTTAAGGTCGCTGCTAATTAGCACACCCAAGTCCTTTTCTAAATCAGTCACCTCGATATTACTACCCAACATCGAGTAGTCCGACTTGGGATTGGCGTAGCCAATGTGCATCACTTTGCATTTACCCAAGTTAAACGGCATTTGCCATTTTTCGGACCACTCTCCTATCCTACCTAGGTCCGCACGCAGTTCCTCGATCGCTTCGGGCGTCCCAACATTGGCCCCAAGCTTGGTGTCATCAGCGAATTTGGCGATCCGACTGACGATGCCACCGTCGATATCATTTATGTAAATGATAAACAACAGTGGCCCCAAAACGGAACCCTGAGGAACCCCACTAGTGACCGAGGCCCAACCCGAACTAGCCCCTTTAATTACACCCTCTGCCGCCTATTCCTCAGCCAGTTTTCAATCCACCTACCTATTTCCCCACCGATACCCAGCGCGCGCACTTTCGCCATTAGCCGGCGGTGAGGTACCTTATCAAAGGCTTTCTGAAAGTCGAGATAAAGTATATCAATCGCCCTACTCTTATCGTACTCACTCAACATGACGTGGAAAAACTCGAGCAAGTTGGTGAGACACGACCTATGCCGTCTAAACCCATGTTGGGAGTCCCCAAGCAGCTTGTAGGAATCCAAATGGTCAACGATCCTATCAGCTATTATCCCTTCTAATAATTTACCTACAACTGAAGTGAGACTAATGGGACGATAGTTCCCTGGACTTTCGTGATCCCCTTTCTTAAAGATAGGGGTCACGTTGGCTTCCCTCCAGTCACCAGGCACCTGGCCCATCTCCAACGATTTGTTGAAGACTGTAGCCAGGTGGGGAGCCACCTGGTCGCGCACTTCTCGCAACACTCTGGGGAGAAACTGGTCTGGCCCAGGAGCCTTAAACGCGCTCAGTTTGTCTATTCTATCGGCAACGACTGTCGCGGTACATCTAACACTATCCAGGCCAGCACCTTCGTGCCTCACGCCTGGCTCGGGGATGCGGGTATCCTCCCTGGTGAACACTCCCGCAAAGTACTCATTAAGCACATTAGCGATGTCCGCGTCGGAGGTCCGCAGAACGCCGTCCTTTAACGGACCTATCATGCTTCTAATGGGCTTTCTACTATTAACATAACTGAAGAATTCCTTAGGGTTCCCCTTGCAGAGGCTTGCCACCCGTAGTTCTTCGTTACGTTTCGCTAGCCTAACCTTCGCCTTCACTTCCCTACACAGCGGACATACGCTTCAGTGTTCTCGTGGGAACGATTGGCCTTCGCCCTCCTATACGCTACTTTCCTATTTCGGATAGCCGAAGCGATGTCACGATTGAACCACTTAGGCTGCGTTGAAGCAGGGGTGACCGGTTTTGAGGGTATGGCAGCAGACTGCAGCACCATAAACTCGTCCCGGAATGCACTCCACACTCCCTCAACATCGCCGCCAACCTCTAACCCCATCTCTCCTACGCTATCCCTGAGGCTAACAAAGTTCGCCCGCCGGAGATCGAGCTTACTGCCTCTCGAGTTACTACGCTTCACCCGAGGGACGCACACACGGAACCTAATAAGACCGTGATCACTCCCGCCCAATGATTCGTCAACGGTGAGGCCAGTGACGAGGTTGTCTTCGGTCGTGAATACTAAGTCTAGAACGCTTTCGCCTCGTGTAGGCTCGTTGACCCACTGAGTGAGGAAGTTCTCATCAGCAAAGTCAACTAGCCTCCTCCCTTCAGCATCGGCAGTCCTGTTTTCCCACTTTATGCCGCGACAGTTGAAGTCTCCTAAAACTACACACACCCTATCCCCTAGCAGGCTACTGAGTTCGGTGTACAGGGCTGTATCCTCCTCGAGGAGGAGATGCGGAGGTCTGTACACCAAGATTAACCTATAGTTCGTCCCTCCCACGTTCAGATCGACGCCAAGCAGCTCCCGTTCCGACCGGAACTGGCAGTCAACCGGACTCAACGTGTCCTGACGTATATTAGTACCCCACCCCCTCCCCACGGGTGCGGTCTTTGCGAAACATTCTATACCCGGGAATTTCGAACTCCCCAACGTAGTCCCTACGATCAGTATGAATCCAGGACTCGGTGATAGCAACGATATCCTGGTATTCTGATGCTAAGAGCGCCCGTAGCTCGCCAAACTTGTTCCTGATCGACCTAGCATTAAAAAGCATTGCACGGAGGGAGCCTCCCCTATTCTGACCCCCCCTAGCACGACCCGTTTCCCGAACAGCCAGGGCTGTCGGGAGTTGAAGAGCCCCTCACTAACGAGGGGACAATCTCCGCAGGAGCCTGAGCCCCCTCCAACGTGGAAGGAGAGTCACTACCTGCTGGGGGAGGGTGACTAACTGCTGGGGGAGGGTGACTAACTGCTGGGGGAGTAGGTTTAACTGTTTGGGGAGCAGGATCAATTGCTGGTTTGGGGGCTCCTAGTTTAAAAAGATTATACAAATTAATGTTCAGTAAATCACCATAATTCTTTTTCCCCTTCTGGTTAAAATGTATCCCGTCCAAACCAAAGTATTCCCCATTTCCGTAGAATGTAGGCCAAAAATCGACAAACTTTAGGCCTTTTTCCTCACACATGCGTTTAACTCTTTTATTTATGCTAATGGCTTTACTTAGAGTATAATCACTAGCACGCATTCGAGGGAGAATTCCTACGACCATACCCATGTCTGTCCTATCCCTAACCTTGTCAGGTTCTTAAATTCTTTTTTTATATGGGCTCTGTCTGCCCTCCTGTCCCTCCCAGAAAAACGTCATTGCCACCAACATGGACAATGATAGGGCAACTCTTATTCTTGATATTAATTTTGCCTAATTCCCTATTAATTATCTGGCTTGTGGCACCCGGAAAACATCGGAGTTTTCTCTTGGTCACCCGTCTTGCTCCGAAAAAGTCCCCTTGATTCCTTAGCATAGAATCCCCAATTAAAAAGGATTCATCCTCCTCATCAGCAAGTAAGTGAAACTTATTTTTGATGGTAATGGGTTCCAAATCCTTATGTTTTGGTTTTGGTTTGGAGGGTCTTTTATTTTTGACCAATTTGAATTCTTGTTCCTCCGTTCTATTTTCCGGAATAGTCACAGTGTTTTCCAAGCGTGCCACGCTTTGTTCTAGATGCTTAATCTTACAGTTTAAATCTGCTGGTGTGTTTTTAGTTTGATCTTGTCCACTGGGTTGGATTTCCAGTGCGACGACCCTAGCTTCAAGCTTTTTTACTAATTCCTTTAGCTCTTTAACTTCCTTTTCGTGGTTGTCTCTAAGTTTACAAAACAAACATACACTAAGGGATGTGATATCGCTGATACTACCTTCAGGGAAGTCAACGCACCAATGATTAACTTTACATTTAAAGCATTCTGCTTTCAATTTAGCTGGCCCTGCCATATTTTCTCTTTTTTTTTTCTGAATACTCTGAATAAGATAAAGCGTTCTAGCAATGAAAACTATCAAAAACGTTCTGACCAGTATATAAAAAGGGGGGGGGGTGAATTCATCCCGCGCGTAGACGCATCCACCTACTTGCAAGTGACGTTCATCCCTTCCAGAAGACTACACCTCTCGCTGCTGCCGCACCGACCAAAGGTCTCCCCAGGGCCGGACAATCCCAAACGTGTCGCAGCTACCAACTGACAAACACTCGCGACGCAGGCATCACGGATTTTCCGCCAGGAGCACAGCGAGATGCAGCCCCTTACTAAGTCTTACTAGTCACTCACAAGCGGCCAAACTCTTAGAATCCAGTGTTCAAGGGATATCCCACCAGACCCAGAGTCTACGCCCGAGACTTTACGCTGGCCTGGCAGCCAGCTGGGCAGTAAAGCTCTCTCACCTCAGAGCAGTACAGCCAAGCACCATCAATTGGTCACCAAAGAACGGTCGCAGGGGGCTGGTCAGGCCATTACGCGTTAGGAATGGGCTTAACGGGGCACTAGCCACACTCCATTCATCGCGCCCCTACGCCTGGGACCCCTCCATCCCAGTCTCTCACAACCTACGAGCGTTAAATGGTGTTATTTATAGAGGTTCCAAAGCCTCTCTTCCCACGCATGAGGTAGCAGTAGGGTCCTAATAGTAAAAGAAGAGAAAAATACTTTATACTAAAAGCAAAGGTTTTTTTTTTTTTTTTTTCAGAGGAGAACATCCTTAATGTAAGCTAAAAGGACAGAGTAGGGATGGGATGGGGTCCTAGTAACCCACGGGACAGGATTGTACAACATACTTTACCCACCCTCCCTAAAGAGAGAGAGAACCTAAAGAAACTGGCAGCCAATTTCTCTAGAATCCCACGACTCAGGACCGGAGGGCTATCACACCCCAAGTATAAAGTTTACAACATCCAGAAAAAATGTCATAACCTTTATACCCCCTGCAGAGAGAGATGAGAGAGAGAGAGAGAGAGAGAGAGAGAGAGAGAGAGAGAGACAAGGAGTTACAAGGAAAAGAAGTATCTCAAAAGGTCTTGCGGCCCATACCGAGGAGGAGGTACCAATGGCAACTTGTGCCAGGGGAAATTTTCTACACACTCAAATAGTGTGCAAGATTTGGTCTAACCTTTTCTTGAAATGATCCACAGAGGAACTGTTCACAACTTCTGAAGGTAAACTGTTCCACATGTCACAGATCTTATACGTAAAATAATTCCCACACACACTAGTCCTAAACCGTTTCAAATCCAACTTCCAACCATTGTTGCGAGTTGGGTTATCATTTAAACTAAACATGCTTCTAAAATCGACATCGATGAACCCGCGTAAGAGCTTAAAAACCTCGATCAGTTGACCGCACAGCCTCCGAGTTTCCAGCGAAAACAAGTTCAGGGCGTGTAACCGTCGATTGTAGCCCATATGCCTAACAGAAGGGATTAACTTTGTGGCCCTCGCCTGCACTCGCTCCAGCCTCTCAATATCTTTCCTGAGGGTGGGCGACCAGAACTGCACAGCATACTCCAGGTGCGGCCGAACCAGGGAATTGTACAGAGAGAGCACAATCTCCTTGTTCCGAAACTGAAATTGCCTCCTGATATAACCCAACAGCTTCCGGGCTTTCTTTTCCACCTCTACGCACCGTTTCGTAAACTTAAGGCCGCTGCTAATTAGCACACCCAAGTCCTTTTCCAAATCAGTCGCCTCGATATTACACCCCAACATCGAGTAGTCCGACTTGGAATTGGCGTAGCCAATGTGCATCACCTTGCATTTACCCAAGTTAAATGGCATTTGCCATTTTTCGGACCACTCTCCTATCCTACCTAAGTCCGCACACAGTTGCTCGATCGCCTCCAGCGTCCCAACATTGGCCCCAAGCTTGGTGTCATCAGCGAATTTGGCGATCTGACTGACGATGCCACCGTCTATATCATTTATGTAAATGATAAACAACAGCGGCCCCAAAACGGAACCCTGAGGAACCCCACTAGTGACCGAGACCCAACCCGAACTAGCCCCTTTAATTACAACCCTCTGCCGCCTATTCTTCAGCCAGTTTTCAATCCACCTACCTACTTCCCCACCGATACCCAGCGGCTGCACTTTTACCATTAGCCGACAGGGAGGTACCTTATCAAAGGCTTTCTGAAAGTTGAGATAAAGTATATCAATCGCCCTACTCTTATCATACTCACTCAACATGACGTGGAAAAACGAGAGAGAGAGAGAGAGAGAGGAGAGAGAGAGAGAGAGAGAGAGAGAGAGAGAGAGAGAGAGAGAGAGAGAGAGAGAGAGAGAGGAGAGAGAGAGAGAGAGAGAGAGAGAGAGAGAGAGAGAGAGAGAGAGAGAGAGTTACAAGGAGTTACAAGGAAAAGAAGGACCTCAAAAGGCCTTGCGGCCCATACCGAGGAGGTACCAATGGCAACGGGTGCCAGGGAAAATTTTGTCTTTCAACTATGCTAGCAGTAGTAGAAAACTGGATAGAAAAGTATATAAATAGCTCTATATTTACCTTGCTCACAGAGACACCGTGCAAGCGAACTCCTGCAGAGTTTTCTTATGTTTTAATCTTAAACTATCAACGTGTTAAAGTAATTCCCACATATACTAGTCCTAAATCGTTTCAAATCCAACTTCTAACCATTGTTGCGAGTTGGGTTATCATTTGAACTAAACATGCTTCTAAAATCGACATCTTTGAACCCGCGTCACGTAAGCGTCGATTGTAGCCCATATGCCTAACGAAAGGGATTAACTTTGTGGCATTTTTCGCCAGTTTCCAATCCACCTACCTACTTCCCCACCAATACCCAGCGCGCGCACTTCGGCCATTAGCCGGCGGTGAGGTACCTTATCAAAGGCCTTCTAATCAATCGCCCTACTCTTATCATACTCACTCAACATGACGTAGAAAAACTCGAGCATGATGGTGAGACACGACCTATGCCATCTAAACCCATGTTGGAGTCCCCAAGTAGCTTGTAAGAATCCAAATGGTCAACAATCCTACTCGCTATTATCCCCTCTAAATATTTACCTACAACTGAAGTTAAATGGTGTTATTTATAGAGGTTCCAAGCCTCTCTTCCCACGCATGAGATAGCAGTAGCGTCCTAATCGTAACAGTAGAGAAAAAGACAATACTAAAAGTTTTTCTTTTTTTCTGCAGTCAGAGAGAGAGAGAGAGAGAGAGAGAGAGAGAGAGAGAGAGAGAGAGAGAGAGAGAGAGAGAGAGAGAGATATATATTATATATATATATATATATATATACACACACACCATTATTTACACTTGGAAAATAAGAAACTAGTCCCTAATCTTACTCTGAACCCTGTAACTCCCCAAACAACAGTGGAAAGTAGAAAGGGAAGACTGTGTCATGTTCCCAAATTAAAGGCTAGACAGGGAACATCCTTATCCCTGAAAGAAAATAGTTTTGTTGTGAGAGGACCAAAACTGTTTAATCAGCTGCCCAAAAACCTAAGGAACACAAGTGGTGTTGCAGTGGACATCTTCAAAAGAAGATTAGATGCCTGGGTCAGAGCAATCCCCGATGAGTCGGGCATACCTGGCTATGTGAGGTGGAGAGTACAAGAAACTAACTTACTACTTCGGCAGGCCAACTCGAGAGGAGGCGTGACAAGCTTGACCTTCGTGAAATGAGGAATCATCACGGAGAACATTTGAAAGGTTGAAAGAAGGTAGGTGTGTGTGTGTGTGTGTGTGTGTGTGTGTGTGTGTGTGTGTGTGTGTGTGTGTGTGTGTGTGTGTGTGTGTGTAAAATCATTACCTTAAACAGAGGACTGATGGGGCTACTGGAACCGGTAGAAGATATATGTGGGGGAGCTGGGGGCGATGAATCTCTGGCAGTGACTGGCGACCAAGGGGATCCAATGCGAGGGGCGAGGCAATTGTCATCATCCCTCAGGATGGGCACATAATGATGATCTTCGATGACGTTCTTGATTCTCCTGCTCAGCTCTGAGTCTGTGACACTCACACGACTGCATATAATCTAGCACAGAAAATTAACAGATTAGTTATTAGCTACATCTTCTACAACGTCGTCTTAAATAGGAGAGTGAAATGAGTGGGGTTGGTAATGAAATTAGCAGGATTACAGAAAAGTTGCTCATTATTTCATTATCTTGTGCATTTTTTAAAACAGAAAATTATGCAGGTTTAAAGCAAGATGTTGCTTATAATAAAAAATTAAATTATTATCTACAACAAAGAGTATACATGTATACATATATACATATACATACATACATACAAATATATATGAGGGGTCACGTGTCTTGAGGTACCTTAGCGCCACCACAGGCAAAAACGTGTTTTTGATGGATATCACTATTTTCACCCTTCCTCTATCGCGTGGTTTGGGTTATAATGACCTTACGACAGTAGAAGTATGGTTGAAAACCTTATGAAGTGGACTATTTTTTTCACCTCTATCGCCAGCCAAAAGTTCACCCAAAGTTCGGCATAATAAGAGAATAAAAATTTTTTAAAAATATATATAAAATATGAAAACCTATTCCAAAAACTCATCATCTTCATTAGCATACTTAGAATTCTAATTTAGTCAAAAATGAATGTTCTAACTCAATTAATAACAGAGAACTATTGCGAGAATATTGCTGAACTTTGGAGGCAATTTCTGCCAAATTTTAATTTTGGCGCTTAAGTACCTTAAGACGAAGGACCCATCATATATATATAATATATATATTATATATAATATATATATATATATTACTTTCAGTTAGGGCCTACTCGGTTTAGTTCCTTTACAGTGTTTTTCAGGTGTTGTTAAACATCCTTCGTAACAGCATCGATCAAGTGATGGAGGGGACCCACAGTTTTACGTGGTATCTGAACTGTGGGTTGCTACATCATCTGGACGCAAAGGACAGTCCCCCATCCAACTACCACCCAGACCCAATGTTGCTGAACTCGCTGATTTACATGAAGTGGTGTTACGTGTCCATGAAGCAGTCCAATTCTATGCAAAACTTTTTAACTTCATATCTGGGCATCTGCATTACTTCAATGACCAAAATGAACAATGAATTTAACTTAGTGACGTGTGAAAATAACTTCTATTTTAGAGAATAACACCTATACTAGTACTTTAGGGATAGGCCTTGCTAAATTAGCCTTGGTACCTCTTCCAAGGTAGGCTATATACACAGTAGAACATACAGGGGATGCAAGTTAAACATTTCTTTTTTTTTAATTGACAAGGACAAGACAGCAGTAAGAAAATAAGAGCCACAAAAGGAAACTGTATTAAGCTATTTTTAGTGGTGATCTGCGGCAAATAGTTTTCTTTTTAATTATGCAATTAACTTAGCTAATATGACAAGAGGTGATGAGAAGCAAATTACGCAGACAGCATTAAATAAGGATTTTAACTCCTTTTCAGTGTTCACATTAACAGCTGAATATTATTATTAGTTAAAAAAATGGGAGTCTACATTAAAACACGAGTTTCATAAGAAAATTACATTTCACATGCTTGAAGTGGCATGACCTACCCTCAAGATTATTTGCTAACAACTGCCAACCGTCGATGATGGTCCAGTTCAAACTACCATAATGTATTTCAAATTATGAGTAAAATCGGCATCATGCGTTATTCCCTGTATGTTCTGGTATGTTATACAGGGACTCTTAAGCAGATGGCAGGATTTACTCCGCTTCAAAAGGGAAATAAAATGTGTGTAACCCATCAAAAAAGAATATTAATTGAGCAACTATTCTTTTAGCTGCATCTAAGCTGGAGTGGAAGAGAGTTGCTGAAACATTACCCAATTTCCTCCTCCTGAAGTGGCTAATTGTTTATTTAACATTAATTTACAAGTTTTCCAAGTGTATTATACTGTTTAAAATAAATATATATCATTTACTTCAAGATTACTAAAAATTATTTCCAAATCTCGGTAAGTTATGAACTCAGTACTTACATCGTAAGGTGTCTGACTGTATTTGTTGAGGGGTGACTTATCGCAAGCAGAATAAGCCACGAGGTGTTTCACGCATTTAAGAGATCCATGCTTGCATGCAAAGTGTAAAGGTGTTTCATTTAAACCTTTGTCAGGGGTATTCAAATAGAGATCCAAGAGGAAGAAGCACCTCTTTTCAGAGACTTCAAATGAGTCATCAGGATAAAGACGTTGAAAGAGTTCAGGACTGCTGAGTATGGTTAATACCTGAAAAAGAATATGGTGAAAACCCAAGTTCACATAATTACATTGTCATTTTGTTCACTGACAATGGTTTCATGCTGTAAATGTGACCTTTAATAATAAGTAAAAACATTTATCACTCAGCCAGTTACTTCTTTTAGGCAAGTTACAAATTTTACAAGTTTCTAAGTAGCTACATAGGTGCTTTCATATGATAATGAAACCAATTCAAAACAAAACCCAAGCTTGGCTTCACAAGTGAAGTAACTTAAAGCTGTCTGAATTTTATATGTACCTAGTGAACTGCAAAATATAGGCTTACTATAGCTATGATATTCTTAGAAATTAAGATGAAAAAGTAACCTATTTAAGAATCAATGAAATGTAAAATTGAATAAAACTAATCTTTATTTTTCATGAAGTGAATTAAAGGCATACCAATCATAAAAACTGGAAATGTATTAAACAAAAACTACTTACTTTTTCGCAGAAAACTGGCTTGTCATTACGACAAGCAATGTGCAAAGCATTGTATCTGGAGCCTTCTTGTAAAATGGAGGGTGTGTCTCCACTGCTCACCAGAAATCGAGGATTACTATTTACACACTGAAAATAAAAGATTGTTTAATTCAAGATGTATGGTACTAATTTAATATGACTGTGAATGGAGAAAATTTAAATATATGTGCTGTGTGATTGACAAAAGTGCTGTGAGTACATTGGAAATTAAAAGTGGAGTGAAGAAAGGCAAGAAAATCAAGGGTGCAATAAAAGCTCGAGGAAGAAAGTACTCGAGTGTAGATGCAGCAAAAGATTTACATGAAGTTGTAATGGTGCTAACACGTGTGAAGCAGTTGTTTGGCATTATAGTCCACCATCAAAAGTGAGAGGAGTTGAATAATTTAAGAAGCAGAATTGGTGTAAAACTTATTTACCATAGGTGAAATGAAGATGTTTGGGGAAAGGTGTTGAGTATGCTATATTGGTATGGTCATGTGCAAAGAATAAATAATGATATAATTGTGAAAAGGGTGCACAGAAGTGAGAATAGAGGAAGAATGCATAAAAGATGAAAGGCTGTAATGAATAAATGTGTGACACAAGTTAATGAGAAACAAGAATTGAAGTGGTTTGTGAGGTGCATAAATGGAAACTTTAATCGTTCCCTTAAGGTATTAAGACATACCTCAAAGAAGAATTCAAGATTACTCTTCTCAATAGACTTTCTAAACTTTACGAGTTCTTGAGATTTAGGGCCCCTGAATAGACTAGGTTTTTCATTACTGATGGAGGCTGTAGGTACTCCATTATGTTTATCAGGGGTAGGAACAGTAGCAACAATGGGACCATATTCAGAGAAACAGTATGCTTTATCATAAGTGGGAAAACCTTTAAATCTTGATCCTTGATAGCGTTTCAACAAGGTCAAGCACTCACTCTTGTCTGTATACACTTTTTTCACATCTGGAAATAAAAATGTTCAGAAACTGAGAGGAATAATAATCCCTAATCCAGTTGTAAAATTCACTACTTCATGAACAAAGCTGTAAAGTATGTGATAAGAAGCAATAGTTGTAGTTTTGTGTCTAGCTAGTGGCATTATTTTACATTATTCCATTAAATAAAATGTGGAACAGCACAGATAAAAACTTACCCACACCCTCTGTCACAAAGGGCTTGGTATGAACACACCATAGTAAATGTCTGCTTCCATGACTCTGGACCGCAATACTGGCTCAGGTTTGTTGTTATCTTTGGAAAGACATGAAGAATTATTTGATTCATCCTTCTCTTTCTCTGAAGCTTGATTCAAAACACATTTCAATCTTTGTTCATATACACTCCTGCAAATTTGATATACCAATGGTTCTATTAGAAATGAAGGAATGTTCATACTAGTCTATATTATATTAATTCCACAAATTAGTTGCCAATAATTTTTAAAAGGAAGGTATAGGTCTAACTTCCCAAGATGGTACTAATGTCCCAGTAGGCTATCTGTACAAGAATCAAAGGAACTAGTGCCAACCAGTAGCAACATACAATCTTAAAATAAGTAAGTCTTACCTAAATAAGTATTGGTATCCAAGTTTACCACTTAAGCAACTGGTATAATAAAATTATAGGACACAGCTACTGCTTAAAATAACAAGTATTTCAGAAACTGGAAAGGTTGGATCCCCCACCTCCCCCCAACCCCAAATAAAACAAAATTGAATTATTTCAGTAGTGGGAAATTTTTAAATATTTTTTGTCCTCCCCACGGGTATAAACAACTAAAAGAGGTTAAAATGAAAATCTTATTGTACCATAATGTGGGGGTTGTGAAGTTTCTCACAACCCCCCTTGATTTTCAAATTCCCCTTTTGGGGGTTGTGGAGTTTTTCACAAAAACCTCACCCTAATTTTCAAGTCCTATCTGGGTCTCCTCACAAGTTTTTCTTTCCCCACAGGAGTTTAGTTAGGAAGCCTGTTAATGGTAAAAAAAAAAACCAAGCGTAACATCCAGACAAGTCATGATTAAGGTTATGAAACCCGAATAGACCATTAATACGGATGTGTCCTGTTGGAAGCCAAGGGAGTGTGGAAAGCCTGTAAAGGTATGATGTTAAGTGCTCTAGCTTGTAATCCTTGGCCAGCATATAGGTTGTTGAAATTGTGACTGAGTATAGATAGGTTTGCCACCTTGTCATGTAATTAGCTAGAGAACTGATTACACTGGGTAACAAAATTTGAAAATTTTCTGTTTATTGTGATTTTTCTGTCGTTTCTTAATGATTTTGGGGCACTGATTCCAAAAATGATATTAGTTTTGCTCTATCATCAACCATTTCAAAAATATAGGTTATCACACTTTTCATATGGCAAAGTACCGTATATAAAGAAAGCTAACATAAATATTTTCTGAAAATAAAAACACTATTGGAAATTAATGTTTATTGAGCCAAAATTGTTTGACAAATCCAAAATGGTGCAAAGGATATAATATATATCATGAGGAGAACCAATAAGAGAATAACAAGCCTCGTTATGCAGTGTGCGTTCCTTATAAATGCACTGAAGAACGCGACTTCCGCGTATGAACATTCTTATCCTTTCTGATCAGCGACCATACGTAGTCTCCCATCATGGAAGCATCCCAATGGCCCTGGTACCTTTTCTCCATCGTTTGAATATCTTGATGGAATCTTTCGCCATGTTCTTCACACATTGCCCAGTTATCATGAAAAAATACTAGATGTGAATGCAGATAGTGTAATTTTAAAGACATACAGCATCCCATTTTGCCATAGCACTTAATCAAGTTTGACATTAACTCCTTATAGTTTGGTGCTTTATGGTTGCCTAAAAACCCATGAACCACATCACGGAAAGCACACCAAGCCTCTTTTCAATTGGAGTCATCTTGGCTTCAAGGTTCTTTGAATTCAACAGTGCCTTGACTTGTGGTCCTACAAAGATGCCAGCCTTGACTTTGGCCTCAGAGAGTTTAGGGAACATGACCCGAATCTGTTGGAAACTTCCCCTCTAAAATCTAACACAGTTACAAACTGCTTAATTAGACCCAACTTAATATGAAGAGGTGGTAGCAGAACTATGTCAGGCTTCACAAGAGTTTCCCTGAGTACATTGTACTTTCCTGGTTGCAGTCCTTCATGTGGAGGCCACTGAACTGTTTTATAGTGCTCAGTTGAAGCCCTGCTATCCTACAGGCAAAGAAAACATGAATATTTAGTAAACCCTCCTTGTAAACCTAACAGGAAACCAATCATTTTGAAGTCACCACACACGTCCCAGTTATATTGTTCATACCTGATTTGAGTGAGCAGTTGTTTGACATTTTCATAGTCCTCTTTCATTTGAACAGAATGTGCAACTGGTATAGATGGATATTTGTTCCCATTGTGGAGTAGAACAGCTTTTAAACTCTGAGTTGAACTGTCAATAAACAGGCGCCACTCTGAGGGTATATGTGTTAACCCAATAGCTGTGAGTAGACCATTAACCTCGCTGCAATAACAGAGAGAACCATTGACATCGTAGAACCTTGCAAACTCTTCATGCCGCTTTCGGTATACAGTGCTCGTGCAGTCTTCTCCAAGCAAATTCCACTCTTTGAGTCTGGAGGTCAGAAGCTCAGACCCTGATTTTGTCTGACCCAAATCTCTAATTAAGTCGTCCAATTCCCTCTGATTTGGAAAGTGAGGGTTTGTACTGAAAGTTACTGTATATTCTTCATCATGACTGTCCTCACCAGCCAACATCTCAGATGAGCTAGCTGCATCCTCATTTTCAACCTGCAAAGCAAAGAAACAAAATATAGGCATAGCTATGTATGTAGAAGAGCATCAGCACTAAGAAAAATCGACACATAATGACCCACAGTCTGTAAATACAGAAGGTAAAGTAATGGATAGATACCTATTCTGGTGGACGTGGTATTGGAAGACCTTCGCCATGTGGTACAGGAACTATGGACGATGTTACGCTTGGATACTGAAGAGTCTGCCTTCCTTTAAGTGTGGAGCGGCAGCTTCCACAGATCACATGGGGTGCCCAGGGCTTATCTTGATCACCCATAAGCATACCAAAATAGAGCCGATACGCAATCCAGAATTTGGTGCCTTTCACAATCTTGTGTGATACTTGCTTGGGCCTATGTAATACCCACAAACGTAGCAGAATATATCCAGTGAGTGTTTACAAGCTCTAGTTGCCATTCTCTTTACCAAACTGTACTACATTAATCATAACCTGCAGATATAGAGAGAAGAGTTATTAAATCTGCAACAGATTACAGATTCCAGAAAAAAGATGTATTCACAACACTGAAATAATGTTCGCAATAAAAAAGGATCGATAACACTCAAATCATCAGGACAGAGAAGCACAGAAACACAGTACCTCAATGCTGGTAACCATCAGACAAACAACCTGCTTTCTTTGTGTGCTCACACTTACTGACTTCTCAGACTCTGCGCTCTTCTTTATATAGCACAGTGGAAGTTTCGGGCAATTTCTAGAGCAAGAAACTGTCAATGAACATCCGGATTGTTCTCAACAATTCCTGATTATTCTGATATTGCTGCGCCCATAACAACATTATACTGGTAAAACATGAAAAATGGATTATCTCTGAAACCATTGATGATACACACAAACCAAGGCCAGATTTGGACTCAGTGCCCACAATGCATATAAAAACAAAAAATTCTATATAAACAGAATCAGTGTTACACAGTGTTATCATTATTATAGTCACCAGTCATATTATTCCAGTTAGGTTTTTGCCCTTGTTTGACACTGATTACAGGTTGATTAACTCATGTGAGATAGATTTGCCATAATTGTCAATGTTTATAGTTATTATTTTTTGTTGGTTATTTATTATTTGTGCTTTGATTTCATGAGTAAATTATGTTTTCCAGTGATCAATTATGAAGTCACGATTCCAGTTAATGTTTGTTGATTAATCGCCTGTTATGTTATGTTATTGTGATCAATGGTGCCTGGTGCATGTAACTATAATCTTGTGTTGTCTAGGCAAACCAGTTGGGATTCAACTCATGTGGTCCAGATTCATCAGGCTTGGATTGTGGATCCCATCCAGTGGGAGCTACGCAGTTTGTGTCAACCACTGTTGGCCACTGGATCTGCCCTGAAATCAGGCCTGTGACCCTAACCCTACTACTAGCCAGCCAATAAAGGAATTGAAACTCAGGTCATAAAGGGGGGGTTCAAGTTTGGAGGGTAGCTAGACTGGGACAAGGTTAACCTTCTGTGCAAGTCATTTCCGGTACTTGTCTCCCACTTGTTTTCTATCCTTTCTGCCAAATCTCACTGAGTGTTATTGGGGCTTGGGGCTCCAGAGGTTTTGTTAATTGTGATTCATTGCCAGTCCTTTTGTTATGTTTATACTGTCACACACTGAATAGTTGTTTATTTCAGATATAATAGAGAGAAAAACACAATGAGTAGTTTACTTCTATTAGGTCTACCTTTGAATTCCAGCCCTTTCTTGGACTCTGAGTGGCTGGGTCTCCTACTCAGTGGAGAGTCAGATTGAGACACCTGAACTAGGGGAAGTCCTTTACAGTTAACATGCGAGTCGGACCTGAATAATCTCCTGGAAATAAACCACTGACCAGAGAGGCATTCCTAGATACCAGAGATGATTACATCTTTGCCCAGTCTCTTGACTATCCCGAACCCAGAAACGTGAAAAGGTGCTGGGTGGTTCGACAAAACAGATACTCGGGGACTACAGCCTACGCAGCCACCACAGCATACTTTTTGGCATCCCCGGGATAAGTTGAGAGATTGGTTGGAGATAGTCAAGTTTAAAAGGGGAATAGGGGAGAATGTCTAATCCAGAGATGACCCAGAGTATGGCTGTTGCTGAAGAAGTTAGTGGACAGCTTGGTGAGGGGAGCAATGGCATCTGCCACCTAATCCCCACTGAGAGATATCGAGGATCAACTTTTAAATTACCAGTCTACCACTGCTGGTACAACCTCTGACCAAGATGTATATGCTCTCAGAAGATTGGCATTGACAGTAGCCACCTGGTTAGAACAAGTGAGCAGCCCTGAACAGTCCGGGTTTCGAACAGAAAGTGGAACCAATTGCCCTGCGATGAACTGGGAAGAAAAGGGAATGATGGGTCCCTCACAGGAGTGTGATTCATCAGGGACAGAAGCCGAAGACCTGAACAGACTACCAGGAGCCCAAAGGTGGGCCAAATCAACCCCTACTCTCGGGCCTCAGAAAGCAAACCCAGACCAACAGTCAACCAGAGACCTCATATGAAGTTTCACCGAGAGCTTGGGGAGACAAATGGGGAGGATGAACTGGGGATGTTTACCACAAGAAAGGGGCCCCACCCACTCAGCCAACCACTGCCAACAGAGAATCTCCTGGAATGCCTTGCTAACACCCTAGAGAAACTAGATGGGTGCCACTTTCCTCAACCATTGCCATTTGATATATCAGATGGGAGAACATTCGAAGAATTTAGGAAGGAGTTTGAGGATTATGCTGAGAATACAGTAGCAGGAGGACACAACTACTGGAAAGCGGCATTGCGAGAGAGTCTTATGGGACAGATGAGATGGAGCTTTGATTTAATTGACCGACCAGGGATGCCATATGGAGTTGTCAGGAAAAGACTGCAGATTTACTACAGAGAACTCCATTCTACCACGATGAGAGACAAGTGAGAGGCATTTACGAATGCTCAATTATGACCCAGTGAGACCTTATACCAGTATGCAACCAGGTTAGAAACTGTGTGGATGACAGCAATGCCCGAAGTAGAAGTGGATAATTGCCAAGAACCGATTTCAAAATTTCTTAACACTTTCGGATGCATTTTTAGTGAAGGTTGAAGTTGCCCTGGCCACGGCACGACTGACACATGGAGCTGGGACCCAGTTGAACTGGCCAGCAGTGAGAGAATTGGCAGCTAGTGAGAGGGGACCTCCAGTGAAATCTTTAACCTTATCTAGACCTCTACCTAGCCTGCAGGAGGCCTGGAACATAGGAATGTCTCCTTTGGTACCCCAACCACCACCAGGTGGCCAGAATACAAGGTCAGTTAGTGATCAAGGTCAGCCCCAAAGGAATCCGAACCAACAAAATCACCAGTCTCACCCTCAGTTGTGGGCCCTGCAGCAGGGTTCAGGGCCAGCCAGCCATCTAACCACCCCTCCACCACCACCATCTGATCGTCCCTGGGTGAGCTGTAATTACTGCAGAAGGAGAGGTCACCTGGAACGGGATTGCCATCGGCATTTAGGAGTGTGTTTGCAGTGTGGTGAGCGGGATCATTGGGTGTCATGATGCCCTTACCCACCTAATGGGTATGGTCATAGCCAGCAATCATGCCAGCAGAGAAGGCCCAGTTCAAGAGCACCGAGTCCTACCATCTCAAGGGAACCATTTCCTGGGCCTAACCAGACCAGCCCACGAGGGACTGAGCCAAATCAAGAACTGAGCCCTTTAAACCAGTGAGCTCTGAGGCCAGAGGGGAACCCCCAGAGCTCCTAGCAGGACGAATATTACCCTTAACTAGTGGCCCAATACCAGAACAAGAATATATGGGGGAAGTACAGATGGGGGGAGATCCAGTGTGTGTTAACCCAGTTTTGCCTGTGAGAATGAATGTGAGTGCAGTTCCTTTTATCCCCTAGGGATATGAGGCAACAGAGCTAGTCCCAGTTTCAGGTGGTAGGAATGAATCATTGATTGTGAATCCTGGTACTGATTGTCCTGATAGGTCCCCAGTTAGTTATGAACCTGCTAGTAATAACCTAGGGTGTCCAGGTCCATTTGGTCTGGATGAGTGTGTAAATATTCCTGAAGAGTCTGATAGGGAGCAACCCCCTGACCAAAATAATGAACCCGAAGCTGATGCTCCTGAAGCATACTTGGTAAATAGTAATGTCTTTGACACTGATGGGTTGGATGAGATGTCTGGACAGTTAGCACCTCAATCTTTACTGAAGGTGGATATACGGATTGAACATTCGGAGAACTACTTGGCAGTACTTGATTCCAGAACTACAGGTGGAATCCTGGATCACTCCGTGGTAGAGGAACTGGAGTTAACTCCAGAGATGCAGAGCTGTAACATGAGGATTCAAGGGATTGGAGTAAACAACCATGTTAAACCACTGGGGGTGATTACACTGGGGTTATCAATTCATGAAGTGGAGATGGAGCCTGTTCTGTTTGCAGTGGTCAAAAGGTTGAAGTTCCCAGTTGTATTGGGAATGAATTTTCTTGTTGAAAACCGTCTCTGAGTTAATGTGAAAAGAAAGAGGATAATGCAAGCTTATAAAGATGGGCATATGGAGGAAATTTACTTGAGGAGTGAGAATGCATCATGTAGAAGGGTGATCCGGAATGTTCCCTGTTATGCATCAGCAGATGTAAAATTAAGTACCTGCAAATATCACCGAGTTTCTGTACAGTTTGCTTGCTTGAATGTAATCGAAGGTGGAGGAGGACTGGAGTACTGTTTTGAGGATGATGATGGAGACCCCCGACTCCAGGGGAAAGTGTATGGTCACCCTGGGTTAGTGGATGGATTGGCTGGGATGACAGAAGTGTTGGTAATGAAGCTGACCCCAGAAGCACAGAGAATTAAGGTGGGTGAATGGATAGGGACTATAAGATCAATAGTCTATGAAGAAGAACTGGACTTTACAGTGGCAGAAAGTGAGAGAATTGAGGTGTTCATGACTGGAGCCCAAGCTGAACAACCAGGCTGGACAGAAGAATGCCTACGGACCGAAATAACCATGTCACCAGAGTTGAATTTAGAAAAGAGGGAGAAGGTTTTAAAAATGTTGGCGCGCTGGGAGAAAGTGTTGAGTCAGGGGGATGATGATGTAGGTTTTGTGAATTGTGTACCACACCAGAGTTGTATAACGATACCCCTATCCGACAATGACCCTGTAGATTCCCAGAACCAGTCGCAGAAGTGGTGAAAGCCCAGTGCCAGGAATTACTGTTGCTTGATATCATAGAACCTAGCATTTCCCCATGTTGTTCGCTTGTTGTCCCTATCCGGAAGAAGGATGGTTCAATTAGAATGTGTGTTGACTATCGAAAATTGAATGAAGTGACCATACCAGACCGATTTCCAATGCCCAACTTAACGGATGCAGTTTTTAGTCTTCATGGAACCTGTTACTTCACTTCCCTAGACATGGTCCGAGGTTATTATCAAATGCCAATTGCCGAAGAGAGCCGAGAGAGCACTGCTTTTTCAACCACCAGAGGGCATTGGCAGTTTAAGCGACTGAGTTTTGGATTAAAGAATGCTCCTGCTAGTTTCCAACGGATGGTACAAGAAGTGTTACATGGTTTTCCAAGAAGTAGAGTTATCATCTACATTGATGATATCCTAATAATGGGCGAGTCGTTCGAAGAACATCTTCAACTGGTAGATAAAGTCCTGTATACTCTGGAGAAGTCTGGCATAAAGGTCAAACCTGTGAAATGTCAATGGTTCCAACCTGAGGTTGCATTTTTGGGACACTTGGTTGGGAGAGAAGGTTTGCGGAAATCCCCTGAATATATGCAGAAAGTGCACGAGTTCCCAAAACCAGAAACTGTTCGACAGATGAGGGAATTTCTGGGTTTAGTGAATTTCCAGAGAAAGTTTGTACCAGATTGTTCAGTGATAACCAGTTCTTTGTCTCATTTAACTGGGTAGATCAAGAGAAAATTGAAATGGACACTGGAGATGGACAAGGCTTTTACAACAGTGAAAGAGGCCTTGGTTAAGGAAGTGCAACTGTCCTATCCAGATTACAGACCTGAAGCTGAAAAATTGGAACTGTATGTGGATGCTTCCGGGGTTGGCGCTGGTGCTTGTTTGGGACAACAGAATGGTGATTTTAAGGTGATTGCTTATGCATCAATGACCTTTTCCAAGGCCCAGAGAATGTACTCAGTTATAGAACGGGAGTTGGCAGCCCTAAGATGGGGTGTGAAGACATTTCGCCCATTTCTATATGGTGTGCCTTTTGTACTGTATACAGACCATCAACCATTAGAATACCTGAGCAACATGAAGATTGTTGATAGTAGATTGGCCCGAACTTATGAAGATCTCGCTGACTTTGAGTTTGAAATTCGGTATCGCCCTGGGACTGAGAATGGAGCTGCAGATGCATTGTCACGAATACCACCTGCTGGGAGTGACCAACCGGAGACGACAGAACACCTCACTAATCGCTTACCACCTGGACTGCGAGTACTCATGAAAGTTGATGGAGGTGGTGATTCGTTGTTTATTAGCCTAGTACAAGTGTTGCAGGATCATCATTACGAGCATGGGCCACCTTGGAATCCTCCACAACACCCATTGGAATTACGGAGAGAGCTGATGGATGAATTGATCACCTTTCCCAAGAGGTATCGCTTGTCAAATAATGCCCGCCGCATAAAAGACCTGAAGATGATGAGACAACCTGGAGTGTTGGTAACTCCAGAAGTACTGTTAGCCGCAAGCCATTGTTATTCCTTGAGGGTTTGGGTTCACTATGGTGTAAAGCCAGTTGTGTACGTTATGGATGTAACTGTCCCTGATACCCCAGAAAGAAGGGTCCATTTGCAGTGTATATCTGGAGTACATTACAATCCACTGATAGCACACAAGTGGTTTGCTGAGCCAGCAGAGTTGATGGTGGAACAGGTGGACACTATGGAGCAGGAAACTGGCCAGGAGGTAGCGGAAAAAGTGATATAGAGCAGTGTGAAGGGAATTTGTTACTGCAGAATCCAGATCGGGAAGCCAGGGGTGAAAGGGTCACTTGTGGACACCAGGGAGGACCCGTTGCTTGGACTTGGGTACAGTTGGGTGCAGTCAATTACTGTGCTATGTTGGATTCAGGAGCAGAGATTAGCTTAGTATCCGAGTCAGTGGTCAAGAGTTTAAAAGCGAGAGAAGAGGAAGAAGTATCAGTACAGCCTTGCCAGATAATCTTGACTGGGATTGGTGTGAAATTGGTACCCTGTCAAGGACTAGTAAAATTGACTATTCAGGGTAGAGATGAAAAGATCCAACTACCTTTTGCAGTAGCCCCAGAGAATAGTCTCCCGTACTGTTTCTTGTTAGGTTCAAACTATCTAATTATGGCTGACATTGAAATGAAGTTTGATGTAGCTGCATGGTCATATGGAGACCCAGAGTTAGTGGAATGTTTTGGAGTAGAGGCGCTAGAGGAGGCAGCATGCATGGAGGAAGAGGTACCAGACATCGAAGCAGAGGAGCCAGAGTTGGGTTCAGTATTTGAGGAAGGCAAGAAGTGGATAGTGAACCGAGAGTTGCTTGACTCAGAATCAGTGATTCTAATGCAAAAACGGAACCGATTGTTGCGACAGGTGCATGGGCTATTGGCCCAGTCAAAGCCCCTACCAGAGGGAAAACCTGCCTTGAGGCCGTTTAAGCGGAACTGGCGGGAATTACAGTTAAGGAGTGGGGTGATAGTACATCAAAGTAGGACTGGGTATATTAGCTGTGTAGTACCTTCCACATTGCTCGTGGATATGGCCCTCAGTTTCCACATGGAAATGGCACATATTGGGCGTAATAAGTTGGTGGAAGCGTTGCGACTGTTTGTGTGGCACCCGGATTTGTATAAAGTAGCTAGTGACATCTGTATTACCTGTGAAACCTGTCAGTTGTATAAAGTAGCTAGTCAGCCTATCATCCCACCAACCTTGAAGATAAAAACTGAACATCCTTTTGAATTAGTGGCTGCTGATATTGTGGTTTTCCCACGCACCCAGCTAGGGTACCTTGGTTGTCTGGTGATGGTTGACCATTTTAGCAAGTGGGTTGTGGCTCGCCCATTAAGAACAAAAAGGTCATCTACCATTATCCAGTTGATGGAGCATGATATATTCCCCAACTTGTTAAGAATTCCTCGGAGGCTCCTGACAGACAATGGACCTGAATTCCGTTCGGAGGAGTTCCAAGAGTTCCTTGATCGCTATGGGATTATGCATGTTTATACTAGTCCACTTAAGCCTGCTAGCAATGGTGCTGTTGAACGTGTAAATAGAACAATTGGAGAGTTCTTGAGGAGCTTGGGACAAACAGGAGAATGGGATACAAATCTGGTAACAGCTGTGATTACCTATAACAATACCTTCCATGCTGAAATAAAGACCACCCCTGCGGACTGTCTCTTGGAACAACGTCACCAGAATATTGCTACTGTAGTTGTTCCCCCTCAATTGCGAGAAATATGGAAGGAGGGCCATCCACGGTTTGCACCCTTCCAGGTTGGCCAGAAAGTAGTCAAGAAGATCATTACCAGTGACCGGAGCACCTCACGGAAGTTCTCCCCCAAGTATACTGGGCCTTACAAGGTTAGTCAAGTACACAGTAATGGAGTATCCTATGAATTGACCACATCAACTGTTGAGGGCACCCCCCGAGTTATAAAAGCTCATCATACCCATTTGAAGGCCTGGCATGAACCCCCAAAATATCTACAGAAGCATAGGAGAACAGGAATTGCAGAAAGTACCTGAGATGCCTGAGACCTGGATCCCGGACTTACCATCAAGTGCCGCACGCATACCCTTTCCCTGGCATAGGGGTGGCACCACTTTAGATGATGGCCCTGAATATTCCTTTGAGGGCTTTGGTACCCCTGAAGTGGAATCCCGGGTAGCTTTCATGGGGAACTCCAGTGTTGGGACCAGTGCTTCGGATACAGATGAGGAACTCTTCTTCAGAGAAATATCACCGGTTGAATACACTCCTGAATGCGCGACAAAGTATTACCTGGAGAGACCCTTTGGTAGAGTATTGGGAGTATGATGGGACTAGTAATTTTAGTGCTGAGACAACTGCTGGAATGGAAGGGTGTCCGCCAGTGGAGCTAAACTGTGGAGATGTGCCTCCAATTACTCAGCATTCGGGGGAGACAGATTTTCAGACACCCGTTGAGGAGATTCAGGCCGGGGCATTTCCAGTGGGGGAGCAAGTTTTTCGAACTATGCAGGAGTCAGAAGGTAATGATATACCTTCACTTGGTTATGAGAATTCTCCGATTTTGGTAGGGTCATTAGAATCAATTTTCACCAGTACTCCCATGAGTGAGTCTTGCCTCATGAGTCCCCAAACCATACCCCCCTTTCAAGAAAATCAGTTGTGGGGTGCTGGTTCTGAAAATGAGTCTGGGGAAACTGAGGTCCAGGGTAATGTGACAGATTCGCATGAATATGGACACACTGGAAGATGATGCTCCATTGGATGGATTAAAATTGGCCCAGCAATCATTGAGACTTGTACAACAGTCGCTAGATAGCTAATGATGCATTGAGTACTCTGGAGAATTCGTTCCTTGGGTTCACTGATTCCATGCCCGGCTCACCTCAAGTCCCTCAATCTCAGTCTTGCCATGTTAGTTTTAGCCCTGTGCAGTCAGGATTCACCACATGTCAGGAGATACTAAATGAGTATAGACAGAAGGTTCGTGCCTGGACTAGCCATCATCGTCATTTCCAAGCTGAGACCAAGACTTCACGATCAGAGAAACTTAACCCCAGTCAGGGCTCAACCGGCCATTCACACGCTCCTGTGGCAATCCTGCAGAATTACCAAATGTACAACCACAGACCCTTGAGTACAGAATCAGAGGCAACCGAGTAAACTGAAGTGAAGTATTGTGGGTAAATCTGTTATAAAATACACTCTAAGATAACTAGATTTGGGGTTTTCTTTCCTGTGAGAGGATACCCAATGTACTCGGCACTCGAAAGGGATGTAAGAATGGATTATTCATTGATTTCTGCTTTATTTTGGGTGTATAACCAGGGGAGGGGTAGTTAGTGAACCTTTTGTTCTGAAGGGGTCAATAATTAAGTGTTCTAGGGGAGTAAGCAGCCTGGAGAAACTTCTGAGGGAAAGATATGGGATGATGCATGCTACTGACTTGACTAATTGACATTCCAGTCGTTTGAAAAAAAAAAAAAAAGAGGGGGGGTTAGAGTGAAGATTTGGCCCATTCTTTTCTTTCATTTGATTTCCTTTGACCGGAATACAGTGGCACTTCTAGCCTTGATTTGGTTTCCTTCTTTTCTTCTTCACTGTTCCTACTGATACTCTGGTTTAAAAAAAAAAAAAAAAAAAAACTTGAATTCCCAGAGGATTTGAGTGAATACACCTGGCTGAAGTGGTGGAGGAACAAAGGGGTTATAGCCAGATTTCCCCCATGGTATAGTGTGGGAAGAACACTACAGTCAAATTTATGGGTCCTGGTCTCTTGATCCAGGGTCAAGGGAAATAGAGGCAGTGAAGTGAATCAAGCAAGAAAAACAGTGAATGTTGTGACCCAAAAGGGGGTTGGAGGATTTCTGGGTAGAAACTGTAGGTTGTGCCAGAAGCAAGGAGGTGATACCCGTGAACAATGTGTAGATTAAGTGAAACAAAAGTGGTGCTTAAAAAAAAAAAAAAAAAAAAGTGTATATTTACTACAATTTGGAATTAATGTACAATGTTAGTGGTACCAAATGGATTACTGTAATAATGAGATTTGGGCATTTGGCTAAGTTGACCTAGTTATGAAATGGTTTTTCCCTCTGTTATAATTGGCCAGTTTGAGTAAAGCAATTGTTATTAGATAAGTCTGTAATAATTTGTGGTACTAATGAGTTTTAATGTAAGTGTAGGTAACTAACTGGGAGGGTCAGCATGGTTTTGATGCAATAACTTTTATAATGTATACTCCCATGTTTAGATTGTCAATATGCATTATCCTGTTAGGGACCATGAAGGAGGAAAGAATTGTGAGAGGGTTTTTTTCTTAGGGGGAAGGAATGTGGGGGTTGTGAAGTTTCTCACAACCCCCCCTTGATTTTCAAATTCCCCTTTTGGGGGTTGTGGAGTTTTTCACAAAAACTTCACCCTAATTTTCAAGTCCTATCTGGGTCTCCTCAAGTTTTTCTTTTCCCACAGGAGTTTAGTTAGGAAGCCTGTTAATGGTAAAAAAAAAAAAAAACTAGCGTAACATCCAGATGAGTTATGATTAAGGTTATGAAACCCGAATAGACCATTAATACGGATGTGTCCTGTTGGAAGCCAAGGGAGTGTGGAAAGCTTGTAAAGGTATGCTGTTAAGTGCTCTAGCTTGTAATCCTTGGCCAGCATATAGGTTGTTGAAATTGTGACTGAGTACAGATAGGTTTGCCACCTTGTCATGTAATGAGCTAGAGAACCGATTATCATTATTATAGGTCACCAGTCATATTATTCCAGTTAGGTTTTTGCCCTTGCTTGTTTGGCACTGATTACAGGTTGATTAACTCAGGTGAGATAGGTTTGCCATAATTGTCAATGTTTATAGTTATTATTTTTTATGTTGGTTATTTATTATTTGTGTGCTTTGATTTCATGAGTAAATTATGTTTTCCAGTGATCAATTATGAAGTCACACTTCCAGTTAATGTTTGTTGATTAATCGCCTATTATGTTATGTTATTATGATCAATGGTGCCTGGTGCATGTAACTAATAATCTTGTGTTGTCTAGGCAAACCAGTTGGGATTCAACTCACGTGGTCCAGATTCATCAGGCTTGGATTGTGGATCCCATCCAGTGGGAGCTACGCAGTTTGTGTCAACCACTGTTGGCCACTGGATCTGCCCTGAAATCAGGCCTGTGACCCTAACCCTACTAACTAGCCAGCCAATAAAGGAATTGAAACTCAGGTCATAAAGGGGGGGTTCAAGTTTGGAGGGTAGCTAGGCTGGGACAAGGGTTAACATTCTGTGCAAGTCATTTCCAGTACTTGTCTCCCACTTGTTTTCTATCCTTTCTGCCAAATCTCACTAAGTGTTATTGGGGCTACAGAGGTTTTGTTAATTGTGATTCATTGCCAGTCCTTTTATGTTATGTTTATACTGTCACACTGATTAGTTGTTTATTTCAGATATAATAAAGCGAAAAACATAACGAGTAGTTTACTTCTATTAGGTCTATCTTTGAATTCCAGCCCTTTCTTGGAATCTGAGTGGCTGGGTCTCTACTCAGTGGAGAGTCAGATTGAGACACCTGAACTAGGGGAAGTCCTTTACAGTTAATGTGTGAGTCAGACCTGAATAATCTCCTGGAAATAAACCACTGACCAGAGAGGCATTCCTAGATACCAGAGGAGATTACATCTTTGCCCAGTCTCTTGACTGTCCCGAACCCAGAAACGTGAAAAGGTGCTGGGTGGTTTGACAAAACAGATACTTGGGGACTACGGCCTACACAGCCACTGCAGCAATACTTACTTCTGAGTAAGCTCTAGTTAAGTGCTTACCTAGTTTCTGAAGTTATATGTCCAACTGATTTTCCATGTTTCACGAGAGCAGTACGAAGTTCATCATCAGTCATTTGACTGATGATGTTATCATCAATTGGCTCCATAAATTATATGATAACCTGTTCTTATAATTATGCCTTACACTATGCACCAGTAGCTATTAAGTTTTTCAAACTGACAATTGCTTTGCTGAGACTACTTGCTCTGAAACAAATATGAATATGTTTGTAGACTAAATACAAGTTGCTACTTAAAGGAAGAGAAACTGAATATCTGAAATAGATTACTCCATACTGGAAAGAAATATGATATTAATTTGATTACACCTGTCAACATTTAAGCTAAAACCAATTTTTCATTTGCTTCCAGAATGAAAGGTCCTTCATTACTTTAAATACTGTACCATTAAAAACTTTTAATTTATTTCACAATTTGATACATAGAAATGGAGATATTTAGAAGCTACCATTAAATCACTTACTAAAAGTTTCATTAAAAAATTCAAGGCTGCTTGTTTCTGAGTTTAAAGCTTTCACTCAAGAGTGGTTGGGGATGCAGAGACGTAGGAATTATGTATATTGGGTAAATCGCTAAATGCAACAGTTGGGTAGAGTGAAAAAAACAAAAGTGCCAGGATCAAAATTGAGGGGGTCTAGATAGTTGTCTTTTGTCCAGAATTAAACTTTAAAACCAATTTTGGGTGGTTGCATACAAAACTGTGACTGCTACTTGCCAATTTATATAAACTGTATGCGAGTGTGACCAAAATTTGAACACAGTGACCTATCTCGGGTTCTGGACATGATAGAAAGACAATTTAAAAACTGTTTATGATGTATTTTTTTTACCTCTGAAGCAGATTAAAACATTTGCAGAGGGCTGCAGGCTCAATAATGCATCAAAAAATTCATAGTTATATTATTTTTGGACAAAAATTGCAATTTTCAGCCCTTTTCTTGCAAATTTTTTAAACAATTTGTGGTAAATATGTACAATTTTCTACTGAAAATATTACAAATCAACTTAAGATTAATCTAAAGTACCACTCATTAAACAAAGTAATAAAAAATAATCATGTAAACAGCTTCAGAATATTGTATTTTTGTATTGAACACTTTCATCTGTTTTCTTTATTTTATCTTTTGATTTTATCATGACGTTCAAATCCTACCACAGTTGAGGAAGCCTCTGTTACAAGTTTAATGTGCCTCTCTACAGGCTCATTATGACTAGGCTGGTTGAGTTTCAGTGCTTCCTTTCTTATGTTTATGAGTTCTTCATTGGTTAGAGATGCTATGATAGGGGGCTCATGAATGTCAGATAAATTAAAGTTTATCATTTTGAGATACCCTTGAGCTTCGTTATCGATTTTAGGCACCATGAATCTCCTGACACTACCATCTCTCACAACACTCAAGTAAGGCTGTAACTCTGGGACTTCAATATCCTCATCTGAATCAATTATCAGGTCACCACCTTCGAAGTCATTGTCTATCACTGTTGCGTCATTGTCTATCACTGTTGCAATAGTTGACCCCTTGCCATTACTTGGAGTCACAGGTGAGAGGTAGAAATCACCTGAAATAGTATTCAGAAATTAGAGACAATTTTTTAGATATTTCAGGGTTTATATCTATTTTCCAATTTTTATATCCAAAATTCATCTTAATAAGTGTTTTGAGTAATATCTGTTACAAAATGCAAACTAAAGATCACAATTTTAAATCTTACCAGGTTCTCCTACAATTACATAGTGCTCTTCTAGCTCAGTTCTTCTGTAATATTTGCCATTCACTCAACTGTCACCACTGTTGCATCTTTGCAACCATCCACATAAATAGCATCCACCAATTCAAACCACTTCCCTCCTCTTTTCTTATGGCTTTACGATATTTTTCACATTACCTTCTCAGCTTGTTCCTGCAAAGTTCATAGTGCAAATTTACTAAATTTTAAAGACTTGTTTAAGCAAGCTCCATAGGTTTTGACTAACAATATTTAAATTTCAACACTTGTTTGAAACATATGCCATTTTGTGAAATACTCAATTTGAATCAGATACTAATGTACAAGATAATTGGACTGTTACCTATCAATTATGTTCATATTATCAGTAGTAGTGATAATTCCATAATCCTCTAAAACTGTTGATGCAACTGCTGCCCCGGCTCTGTCACTTACTTGATACCTGGTAAAAGATATTTATTTTATAACAAGTTAATATTCTAACACGATATTCACTGGACAGCAGGGTTGTGGAGTCGGAGTCATGGAGTCACACGTTTCAGGGCGGAGTCGGAGTCGAATTTTTCAATGTGTGGAGTCGGAGTCGGAGTCGGAAAATTTTGGACTGACCCACAACCCTGGTTATAGCCACTAGGTTAAGAAGGGTTATTCAATTTTGTAGGACTACTACTGGTTAGACCTTAATTATGTTTAAGAGAATCTTTTTCATTTATTTATATATATATATTATATATATATATATATATATATATATATATATATATATATATATATATATATTATATGGAAAAAATAAAAATCCCTTAATATGATAATATCTACAAGTCAATATCCTTCTTAATATTTGAATGTTCTATTTGAATGTTCCCTTATCCTAGAAAGTAACCTGACGATTCATGTGGTGGTGATGAAATGTCTTATTATTATGATAATTATAGAGTGAAACACTAGAGGAGTCGGAGTCGTATATTTAAAATGTGAGGAGTCGGAGTCGGATTTTTAGATTTTTTACAATGTGTGGAGTCGGAGTCGGAGTCGAATTTTTACAATGTGTGGAGTCGGAGTCGGAGTCGGAAAATTTTGGACCGACTCCACAACCCTGCTGGGACAGCAGTGTCCAAGATTGAACTCTATTAGCAACATTACATGGATTATAAATAATTTTTTCAAAGGTATTGTCAACAGAGCACAAGAGTGTTCACAAGCATAGTACTCATATTTGAACTATAGAGTATACCTGTCACACTGCCGAGTGAGGTTTGGTAGACTCTTCCTATTTTGTTCTGTCCTGGATTCCTGTTGTCACTGACACCAGCGTTTCATCAGTGATTCCAGGCTGCCTTGACTGAGAGGTTGTTGAGATTGCTGTCATGTATTGCTGCTGAGCTTGCTGGAACAACTTGAAAACTCTTCTGAGCTCTTCCCTGAGATAATCACATACAATATGATTATGATACAAGATAGTTTACCAACACCCAAAAATAAAATTTATAATTTGTAGCACAATCATTTCAAGAAACCAGATTTTCGGTGGCCATTAATCAAAGTTTTTAATTTATATATATCAAACTCACTGACTCTTCTCTTTTGCTGCTCCTGCTGTATCCTCTCCTTTGTATCTGATGTCTGCTGATGTAAGGCATTCCTTAAAACCAATGTATCATCCTATTCTAGCTGTTTCTGGTCCTCATAGAAAGCATAGTCTTCTATCATTTTGAGTTGATACAAATGTTCCAAATCTCTTCTCCAATTTGAGTCCTCACAGATGAAACAACTTGGAAGTTTTTTAAATGAAGGAAGAAAGATCACTCCAGAACTTGTCATCACGTTTCTTTTTTGGATATCTATCAAACCTACAAAATTACCAAAACTTTAATGTTGTGAATGCAAATTTCAATTATAAACCCTAAATTAAGTTCTAGTCAAAACAGAATTTATTACCAATCATTCTTATGATTTCAAATCAGTGAATCACATGATTATGTTAATGAAATTACTGTCACAAACAAAGAAATGTAACTACAAAATTTACAAAAGTATGACATATTTTAAATCTTTTTATAAGGGACTGAAATTTGAGTCTTACCTCAAAAATTCTTTGACTAGATCCTGAATCTTGCTGGTGACACTGGGGCATGAAATTGGATAGACATGCACCAAATCCAAGTGTTCAATCAGACTTAATGCAACTGTATCAGCTGCTTGTCTGGCTGTCCGTTATCTTCTGTCATTACACATTGGATGACATCTTTACCAAAAGGAAGTTTTCCATTGGGGTCATTCTCTGTCAGATCAACCAGTGCCTAACACCCTCATCTCTCAGATTTTGCTGAAATTTGGTTTATAGGGAGTTTGTGGGCCCTGATCCATTTCTGAAATTATAAGGTCAATCCGACCAACGGTTCAAGAGATATGACCTCGGGAAATTTGAGGTCACTTGCGAGGTCACTAACATTTGGCGACCATAACTTGGGTAATAATGGTCACAATTATATAAAAGTATATATATTTAGAATCAGAAAACGACAAGGAATCCAAAATATGCAAGTTTTAGAACTCTAGTTGAAAAATAAAAAAAGTTACACTGTAACCAAAATTTGAGGTCACGATTTGACCTCTGGGGTATCAAATGAGAATTTTTTTTTTAAATGTAAAAAATGAAGGCATAGGCATTGGCTATTAGAATCAGCAAAAAAAAGTTTTTTGTTATGTTTATTTTTCATGTAACTAACATATAAGTGAACATATCATAAGTTGTGCGTCAATTCTACCTATTTTTTCACACTTAAGCTCATAATTTGACCTATAGAAATTAAAATTACATTTTTTTATAGATATAAAAACAAAGGCAAAAAATGTAAAATTGTATTTCACTGCTAATCTACACTGGCAATAATAGTTATAATAGTGAAAGGGGAAGACCTACTTAGAGGATTCATGTGCTAGCCTAATACAATTTTTGCATGCTCGATGCTCTCATCAATTTCTTTTTGTGGAAAAATGTATTGAATTCTGCTGCCTCCTCTTAGGGTAGGACAACTCATTACAGTTAATATATGATGTCCTGGCACTGCACATGAATCCTTGTTTGATGGATAATAATATGCACTTGATCCTGATGACCCAGAGGGATGTAGAAAGTTCACAGTGAAATCATCAAACTCTTCACAATATTCCTCCACAATTCCATACCAAACTTGCATGTCATAAATGCAGCCAACATACTCTCCTGGTTTGACACATTTTAGGTTACCAAGCATTGCAGGTTCATTAGTAAAATGACTTTTCCTTATTCTTTTCTTTTCTCCAATGCCACTTGAAATGGGATACACCATCAGTTCTTCCTTGTTTAGGGGAACAAATCTATGATATTTCTGAGTTCCAGGAATAGCCCTACTATCCTTGAATCGATGTTCCAACCGTTCTTCTGCATCTTTCAAATCAGCTGTAGTTACAAAGAAAAAATTTATCTTCTTGCTCAAGTTTTCTTCACAAAACTGAAACATGTGTTCTGGTGTAAGAATTTGCCTCTCTGTAGTTCTCTGCAAACTGGCACGAGCAGTAGCTCTTTTCACTGTTCCTCCAATCCCATCACATGCATTTTTGCCATGGGATGTAGCAAAGAAGTGCCATTCACAAGACAGACCAAAATCCTCTTCATGGTAACAGAGATTTGTGAAGTTGTATCTGTTCTTATATTGGCCAGCACATCCATCTGAGAAATAGTGCACCTTCTTCAATTGTGGGCATCTGAATTTAACATATGTCATAAGCTTCAATATGAATGAGTAAACCATTATAGTGTTGTGTTTTAGTGATGCAGATAAGAAACAGACACTAAAATGGCTAAGTTCCTGGTCTGCAGATGATCTATAATAGATGACAAAAGGGTGAACTGTACACTGTGAATTGTCCCAGTGAAACCCTTGGGCAGCATCCTGGACAATGAAAGAATAATTCTCAGAGAAATCACCTACTATAACTACCTCGCTCTGAGGTGGTAGTGTTTCTTTCAACTGCTTGAAGTACTGTGATTGTTGCTGAGCAACAAAGTGATGACGAACCATGCGGGATATTTTCATGCTTAGGAATGATAAGTATTCATGAAGTGGCTCCACCTTATCAACCATTGTACAACGGTCAACAGTCACCCATTGCTTGTAAGATATTTCATTTGGAGCTGATTTCACACTGTCAAGTAACTCAAGAAAATCCAGGACACCCTCTTCTCTTGGGCAATCATTGCAAAGTTGCATCATGCAAGTCTCTCTTTCTGTACTGCAGACACTGTAATCCATAAGATCCTTGTATGAAAGACCTCTTTCTCCCAATGCAGCCAGCTGCAATTTTGGATTTTGATGGTATGTGCAGACACAGACAGAATGAGTCCCACCACTACCGGCAAGCACACAATATGATGGCCGTAATTTTGCAAATGTGGAAAATCCTATTTTGGGATTCTTTTCATCATTTTTATGTAGTTCAAACATCTCTCTTAAATTCCCGAGGACCAATCGTTTTTGCACCTTCATTGCACCTTCAGCACTGATAACTTTCACGCAATCCTTTTGGCCAGGACACATACGACTAACCTCTTCTGACTCATAGAATCTTCTAACTATATCTTTGTGTTCTTCAGATATCACTTTTCCTTTGCTCATTAGTGGAATCTTCGGAAGGATTCCATGTTCTGATTTAAGTGAATGGCTTCTTTTCACCATGTATGTTGTAGTTTGAAAGAAACTAGCTGTTTTTTCAATTGTGTATGGTGAGAGTGTCAATATTTGTAGTTTGTGATGGTGACATTTGCTCTCCAGGAATGACTGTTTCAATTCATTCATTAATTTGTCTAGATGTTTTTCAGATTTAGTTTCAGGTTTTGAAGTATCACTTACCTCCTCGGTAATTTGAACACCATAACTGAGTTCTAGCCTCTCCTTCAGGTGTTTCTGAGCAGATGATAGCTTACCACGAGCCTTGCGCTTTTTCTGGCTTAATGACAGCCCTTCTGAAAAGAACAGAAAAAAAGGTTTCACACACCTGAATATTAGTAATTAAATATTAATTATAGTACCTTAAATGCTATATAACTGGCTATATAGTAGATCAAACAGACCTTGTAGTAAAGTATAAGTTATTATATTAATTTATTACTTACTTTTTTTAACTGGTGTTTGGTCCAGAAATGCTAGAACTGGTTCAACTGAAGTTGAAGGATTTTCCTTTATCAAGCAATCACTGTCATTGTCCAGATCTTGAATTGAAGAGATGTTACTCAAGCCACTGATAGTAGATGATTCATTTGAATCCTGCTCAGACTCGTTGTTTTCAGTGGTACTAAGTATAGTGCGGTTTTTCATTATCAGTGTCCAGCAGTTCACACACAACAATGAGTCTTTTTTCACTCTTCCAGCACATTTTTCAACAAGTACATCAGTCACTTTTCTAAGATTGATTGTTATGCGTTTCTTGTGTTTTTGAATAGGGTCCTGACAGTATTTCAAGTGCCGAACCATTGTATTTTGATCTGTAAAGATATAGGATTTACAATTAGGTAATATATATTTTTTAGAAAATATATAGCTATACACACTTAATATTTTAGGCCTTGATAGTCTCTGAGGCTCATTAAAACACCATACCCACCAGCCACCCACAGTGCTGGCTGGAACTGTACTAACCTGTAGACAAGGAATTTTGCAACTATCTGTGTTGATTCTGCACTTAGACAAGTAGCAACATGTTTCAACAGGTTTGTTTAGGCTACATGTGAGCTTAGTCTTCCCCTTTCACTATTATAACTATTATTGCCAGTGTAGATTAGCAGTGAAATACAATTTTTATTAAATTCTTGGAGCTTGAGGTCAAATTGATAGCTAAGATATAAAAATTCCTTGAAATGACAAGCAATTTATAAATATGGTGTTCACTTATAAGTTAGTTACATGAAAAGTACCAACATAAACAAACTTTTTATGATTGTTTCTATTAGTCAGAACTCTGACTATTTTTTATATCTATAAAAAATGTAATTTTAATTTCTATAGGTCAAATTATGAGCTTAAGTGTGAAAAATAGGTAGAATTGACGCACAACTTATGAATATGGTGTTCACTTATATGTTAGTTACATGAAAAATACTAACATAAACAAACTTTTTTTTGCTGATTCTAATAGCCAATGCCTATGCCTTCATTTTTTACATTTAAAAAAAATTCTCATTTGATACCCCAGAGGTCAAATCGTGACCTCAAATTTTGGTTACAGTGTAACTTTTTTATTTTTCAACCTAGAGTTCTAAAACTTACATATTTGGATTCCTTGTCGTTTTCTGATTCTAAATATATATACTTTTATATAATTATGACAATTATTACCCAAGTTATGGCTCGCCAAATGTTAGTAACCTCGCAAGTGACCTCAAATTTCCCGAGGTCATATCTCTTGAACCGTTGGTCGGATTGACCTTATAATTTCAGAAATGGATTCAGGGCTCACAAACTCCCTATAAACCAAATTTCAGCAAAATATGAGAGATGAGGGTGTTAATTTCAATTTTTTTTGGTTGATCTGACAGAGAATGACCCATTGGGGAATGAGTCTTGAAAATCTGACCTCCATCAAGAATTTTAACTGTCACTGCTTCTTAATATCCTACTATGCAGTATTTTTTGGCAACAAGGTTATCAAAATACATTTATTTATCAATTCTATAAATTCAACCTGAAAAGAAAAATATAAAATGTAATTTCAAATAAAAAAAAAATATTTGGAGAAAAAGGGCCAAAAAATGGCATTTTTGAGCAAAAATGATGAAATAGGGATTTTTTGATGCATTATTGAGCCTGTAGCCCTCTGCAAATGTTTTAATCTACTTCAGAAGTAAAAAATACATCATAAACAGTTTTTAAATTGTCTTTCTATCATGTCCAGAACCCGAGATAGGTCACTGGGTTAAAATTTTGGTCATACGCACACACGATTTGTATAAATTGGAGAGTAGCAGTCATAGTTTTATATGCAACCACCCAAAATTGGTTTTAAAGTTTAATCCTGGACAAAAGACAACTATCTAGACCCCCTCAATTTTGATCCTGGCACTTTTGATTTTTTCACTCTACACCCTATATTGCAACAGTTAAAATAAAAATAGTAAACTAGTTCCAATTTTAACCAGTATTAATGTACAACTTTGGAAAAAAGTTCATCTAGAAACAACTTCCAGAAAGCATAAACAATTACTAATTGGTATTATTCTGTTTTTCTTCAAGTATTTTATCCTTTTTTGGCAATAGTAAAAAAATTTCAAGACAATGACCCAGTCATTACCAATTACTAATTTTTTTATACTTTTCAGAAAGTTTAGGTTTCTAGGCAAATTTTTTCCAAAACTGTACCTAGCTACAAAGTCATCCATTAAGATATATCCTAGCTAATATTATAATAGCATAGCAAAATATAATGATTAAAGAGACATTCCAGGACAAATTATGCAAACAAGATTAAATTTAATACCACACCATCTTCAATTTTCCTATAATTTGGTGCAGTGATCCCCTGACCTTCATGAATTCAGAGATAAGACAAGGACATTTTACTACCCTTTTTTCAATCTGCATGAGCTACGATACTTACACATACAATATGATACAATACTTATGCATAGAATATATGATACTTAGGCGTATGATACACACGATATGGTACGATACTTACATGTACAGTAGGGTGGATCGATTTTATTTTTTTTTTTATTTCCATATTCTAATAGAGACAAAAACTTGCGCATGCATGAGAAAATAGCCTCTGCAAAATCTTAGCTTAATAGGTAATCATCTTCTGCCCCCGGCAGAGTGATGAAAATCATATTTTAGTAGTCAAAAATGTATTTTTCTTATAATTTTTAAAATATTTCAAGATGCATCAAAATTATTCCTAATAACTATAAAGTCAATGAAAAAGACCTCATATGATCGTTTTTCCAAGTGCGTTGTCCTACGTTAATATCTTTTGCCCCCGGCAACAACGTCAAATGTTGAAAAAATAGGTAATTTATATACATATTTTCAGATTGGCTCTTTGTCTTAAATAATGCATTTATATATTTCCCATAGCATTTATATCGTTGCTTAGGCTTGAAATAACACACATGGGGCATTTCACTCCTGCATCAGGTTCTGCCACTGCAATAACATCAGGTATCATCAACTTTCTAGAGACTAACAATATTAGCATGGATGACATTGTGGCTATCGGCTGTGATGGTACCGCAGTGAACACGGGTCGAAAGGGTGGAGCCATTGGTATGATTGAAATGAAACTACAAAGGCCAGTTCAGTGTATCATATGCCTATTACACGGTAATGAATTATCACTGCGACACCTCATTCAAGACTTGGACGGCAAAACAACTGGGCCAATGGGCTTTACTGGACCAGTTGGAAAACAACTGAATGACTGCGAAAAACTTCCAATTACAGAATTCGATGCCATTCCATCTCCCGACATTGACATAGATGATGCCGATTGAGCACTGACCAAAAATATTTGTTAGGCATCTACAGAGCAGTGTCGAGCGGTAGCTGCTCTTCAGCTCTCGCGGCTCGAAATCCAGGTAAGATGGCGCATTCCAGGTGGCTGACAACAGCAAATAGATTTCTGCGCCTCTATGTTTCAACCAGTGAACCCTCCAGCACCTTCAACGAAATTGTGCGATTCATTATGACAGTTTACGCACCAATTTGGTTTAAGATAAAGAAAAACTCCAGTTTCACTGAGGGTGCAAAACATTTTTTCGAAATGATGCGTCTCTCTCAGACCATGCCTCAAAGATCTAAGACAATCGCCAACAAAGTCCTCCGTAGAAATTCTTTCTTTGCTCACCCAGAAAATATTTTGATCTCCATGCTACATGCCGATGAGCAACACATAAGTGAATTGGGATGGAGAAGAATATTAAAAGCACGATCAAAACAATCACCAGCGGGGATATTCGAGCCTTCGCCATGCCTGAGCTGCTCTACGATAGTCAAAACTATTACGAAATGATCAACTGGCAAACGGCTGAGGTGACCGAACCCCCCGTTACAAAAACAATACCTGATACCCGAATAAAAGAGTTTGTTGAGATGGGAGACCAGCCTGATGGACTGATCCCACTATTCCCTTGTCATACTCAAGCGGTCAAGAGACTCATCAAATTAGTAACCGAAGCCTCTGCCAGTGTAAGTGGAATAGAAGAGAGGGACGGATTCATCCGCTCCCGTCTTCACTCCCGAACAAAAATTCCACGATTTGATTCTAAGAAAGATTACCGTATGTAAATCGACATGCAGCCAAAGGAAGGGTGGTTGGGGCTGGATAGGGTGGAACTCGACGTACAGCCACCTCCTCGTGGTGAGTTCTGGGTTGCTAATTTTATAAAATTAGCAAGCGAGGAGCTGTGCTTAGTACTTATCGTACTTATAACATCGCATTAACGTAATTATAATCCACATTTAGACTTTTCTCGGGGACAGAAGATATTACTCTAGAGTCATAAAATTTTGCGTGTGTGTTATTTCATGCCTAAGCAACGATATAAATGCTATGGGAAATATATAAATACATTATTTAAGACAAAGAGCCAATCTGAAAATATGTATATAAATTACCTATTTTTTCAACATTTGACATTGTTGCCAGGGGCAAAAGATATTAACGTAGGACAACACGCTTGGAAAAACGATCATATGAGGTCTTTTTCATCGACTTTATAGTTATTAGGAATAATTTTGATGCATCTTGAAATATTTTAGAAATTATAAGAAAAATACATTTTTGACTACTAAAATATGATTTTCATCACTCTGCCGGGGGCAGATGATGATTACCTATTAAGCTAAGATTTTGCAGAGGCTATTTTCTCATGCATGCGCAAGTTTTTTTGTCTATTAGAATATGGAAATCGAAAAAAATGTAAAATCGATCCACCTTAATGTACAGTACTTTAGCATTTGCAGCTGGCAGCAACATGCCCTATATTGCATCTCTTGTATGACTGGATAGTTTATATTGAGTTGTCTTTCTTATGCTCCTCTGGATTGTTACATTATTTTTATAGTGATGTTTTTGGAATTTGGTTTTTTTACAAGTTTTTACTATTTATACTTCTTGTTATATATTATTTTAGATGCAATATTATTATTATACATTTATTGTACAATGATTTAAAAGCTTTTATTCAGGTAAAAATTACTTTATACATGTTTTTTTTTAAAGTTTTAGCCCCCTAACCCCATTTATATTATGAGGAGATAGTTCCAACCAGCATGATGAGTCTTTTCAGGAATGGAACCCTCATGCAGATCAGAGAAACACTGTATATGGCATTGTCTAAACCAACAAACTCAAAATATAAAATTATAGCTCAAAGTAATGGTTAAAAAATTATAGACCCCCTATTTTGGGGGGTTTCACATACCACTAAATTTCAAATTGTCATATTTCAGTCACTAATTTAGACAAAGAAATGATTTAAAAAGCAACTGAAAGGCAATTTCCCAAAGAATAAATCATTATAAGCACAAAAAACACCTAGAGTCAATGAATAGAAAGTTACAGATAATATTTCAATTTGGAGGAACTCCCCTTGATATAAATGAAAAATTACTTTTTTCTTTGAATGAAATTGGGATTCAACTTTTTCTTCATCAGAAGAAAGCAATTAAAGTGGTGACATATAAAGTGGCATTTTTACATTTGAATTAGTGGTGTACCAATTAATCAGCATCAGCCATTTTTTGGGCATTAGCATTGGCCAAATTTAGCCAATTCTCTCATTGTTTCTTTGAAATTTTAAAATTTTCATTACAAAATCTATATTTATAGAAAACTGAACAAACAAAAACACTATTCATAATAATTTATACTAATTTCAGTTGTAATTATATAAAAATTTTATACATTCATGAAAAAGGGTGTGGGAATATTTGATTACCAATCTTTGAGGAGTGTACCATAACTAATATTAGTAATCCACACCCACCTCTGATTGTGGTTTGATCGATCCAAATGAGGCCTCAGTCTTGGGTGACTCAAGTACAGGGCAGTTTTTAACTGAATTAACCCAAGATAATCTGGGTCATATAAATTAGACTGATTAATTTACAAATTGGGAATACCTATCCTTAATAACAAATTTTTTCAAATAAACAAGGCAATCTTTGAGGAGTGTATCATAACTAATATTAGTAATCTACACCCACCTCTGATTGTGGTTTGATCAATCCAAATGAGGCCTCAGTCTTGGGTGACTCAAGTACAGGGCGGTTTTTAACTGAATTAACCTAAGATAATCTGGGTCATATAAATTAGACTGATTAATTTACAAATTGGGAATACCTATCCTTAATAACAAATTTTTTCAAATAAACAAGGCAACAACTACCACCAAATACAAAAAAACCTAGTATTGGAACGCAAATAAGTTAACACAATGTGAGTTTATAGTGCAATATAGATCATACAAATTATCAATGTGGGCCAACCGCTTTTAATTCCAATATGCAACAAAATAAACTAATGACAAACAAATATGAAATAATCAAATCCTTAACCAAACTAAATAATATAAACAATCAAATTGAAAGACACATGCTTATAAAAAGCTAGTAAGCTGAAAAGTCTATTATAGGTTTCAAAAGTAACCTTTCAAACAATTCAAATACTGTAAATTAAACATAAAAGTATGTTATCAAGTTTAAATTTTGGAAATGCAAAGGTTTTAATGAAGTAGATCACTTTAAAAGCAAAGAAGTTGACTGCATGAAGGCAAGAAAAGGTATATCTTTAATTTTAACTTTCTTGCACACCAACCACCAACTGCGCTTATTGCACAATTTTAAATGCCTGGCAGCATGGTTTGTATTGCCAGTTTCTATGGCAATGTCGAGCAAGCCTGCAAACAATATTGTAGGATATATATATATATATATATATATACAGGGTGTTTGAAAACTTTCTGTACAAATTGTAATGGGGGATAGGCAACACCAAGACAAACCCTTTTCGTCTATAAGTGTATGTCCACTGACGTCACCATTCGGCGCGAGAGGGCGCCGCTGCAATTGGCTAAAAGGTGAAGTGGGCTAGACTCGCGCTTGCCACGGGCATTCTTAAATCGGACGTAGTATGCGTAACATGGAGCGCTTCACGACTGCTGATATGCATATGGTGTATGGGGCTGCCAATGGAAATGGAAGAGCTGCTGTGAGGTTGTACCGACAGCGCTTCCCAAACAGACGTGTGCCAAACCACCAAACGTTTGCGCATTTGCATCGGCGACTGCGAGAAACTGGAACATTCCATGCAAACATGCATGACACTGGTCGGGAGAGAAACGTGTGCACTCCTGACATGGAAGAAGAAATCCTACGGCAATTTGAGGACAATCCAAGCGCAAGCACGTGAGGTGTTGCACGTATCCTCGGTGTGAACCACGACCTGGTCTGGAGTGTGTTGCACGAGCAGCAGTTACATCTGTTTCATCGTCAGAGTGTCCAGGCATTACAACCTCGGGATTACCCTCTTCGTGTGGAATTCGCACGCTGGAATGTTCCAGTTTCTTGCAGTCCGCGATGCAAATGCGCAAACGTTTGGTGGTTTGGCACACGTCTGTTTGGGAAGTGCTGTCGGTACAACCTCACAGCAGCTCTTCCATTTCCATTGGCAGCCCCATACACCATATGCATGTCAGCCATCTCAGCAGTCGTGAAGCGCTCCATGTTACGCGTACTGTGTCTGATTTAAGATGCCCGCGGCAAGTGCGAGTCTAGCCCACTTCACCTTTTAGCCAATTGCAGCGGTGCCCTCTCGCGCCGAATGGTGACATCAGCGGACATACACTTATAGACAAAAAGGGTTTGTCTTGGTGTTGCCTATCCCCCATTACAATTTGTACAGAAAGTTTTCAAACACCCTGTATATATATATATATATATATATATATATATATATATATATATATATATATATATATATATATATGTATGTATATATATATATATATATATGTATATATATATATATATATATATATATAGAGGGTGTCCCAAAAAAAACTATATACTCTTTATAGCATCATATTTTATAATTTAAAAAAATAATAATAATATATTGTTATAGCAATTGCCAATGAAAGGTAAATTAGTAATCTAAGTGATCAAAATGTTATAGCGAGTTGTTTGCATATAAAATTTAATTAACTACGCCAAGTGTTCAAATGTTTTCTGGTGGCATTTTGAACATTTTGAGCACTTGGCGTAGTTAATTAAATTTTATATGCAAACAACTCGCTATAACATTTTGATCACTTAGATTACTAATTTACCTTTCATTGGCAATTGCTATAACAATATATTTTTATTTTTTTTAAATTATAAAATATATGATGCTATAAAGAGTATATAGTTTTTTTTGGGACACCCTATATACAGTAAACCCTCATCCAATGTGGGGGTTAGGTTCCTCAAAAATGGCACATTGGGTAAATCTACAATGGACAAACTTAATTCCTTATGGGATAAATGGGGATATGTGAACGTGGCCACATAAAGTCTCCCATTAATACTTAGATATGTAGATTTTTTATTCACACACAAATTAATTTCCCTACCTATATTGTATATGAAATAAGAACATAATAAAATCATAAACATAATGATATTTACATATGATAAATAAAAATATATTAAATGAAAATAGCACGCATCTTTTCTTCACTCTTTCAGATGGTGCATATGGTAGATTCATTCACATGATACTCGTGGCCAAGTGATGTTATGCTCATACCACCACACAACTTATCTAGAATCTTTATTTTTTTGGCTAATGTCATAACCTTACGACTTTTCTTCTCTTCACTATCACTTGCAGATGCTTTACATTTTGGTGCCATACAGCTGTCTAAGGGTAATAGCAAAACAACAGCAAAATATAACAAAAACAATCCAACACAACTTCACTGAACTTAACACGGTAGTGGGACTGAGACAAAGGGTGATGCGGGAGTGTAGGAGAAAACACTAGTGTGTGCATTGGCACACATACAGTACTACTGTATTAGAGCATGTTTGGTGGACCTTGTACAGTAATCCCTTGTTTTATGTGGGGGTTCCTGCTTGCGTGACCTGCGTATAACAAAAACCATGTATATGAGAGAGAATATATTTACATTCAATTTACCCCAATACATCCATTTACAAGTTACATGGGCCTATAGGGCATATCATACTTTTCCGAGTCCAAATTTCACTCTGGCTAATATGTATTTTTATGTAAAATTTAATTCTGAGGGGTTTCTTTTCTGCAACTTTTCCCAAAAATCACATTATCATGTTCAAAATTGCAGTTTTCTGTTCTATGTTGAAATACTGAATATTCAATTGAACACAACCTCATATTTTTAACCCTGTCATAATTTTTTGCCATTTAGACACATTAACTTTGCTTAACTCTTACACAGGTTTAATGCATACATACATCAGAAAAAAAATCTACTCCATTTGAATCTTTGTAACCATTTGGACGCAGAAGGCGAAGTTCAACATTCTCTCAATAGATGGCTCTGAGCAATTACACGTTATATTTGTGAAGTAGAAGTGAGTGGACACCATTTTTTTCAGTAAGGCCAGTCATCTTTCCAAAGACAAAGCTTACTTGGCCACAGATGGCATGAAAGTCTGGAGGGCCAAGGAGGAAATAATGGCCTCATCAGTTGAAGCTCTCACGCAGAGGTCAGAGGAAAAGAAGATCTCTGGGATATTCTTTGATGGCAAGCAGGATAGGAACACAAAGGTGTTGAAAGATGACAAAGTGACAGGGAGATTTCATCCTGGCAAAGTGATCGAGGAGCATTACACTATCACATGGAAGCCTCAAGGAAAGTACCTCTTCCATTTCACTCCTGAGGAGCCTGAGAAAGGAGAAAAGCCTGCTCATAAGGTCGCTCAGGGCCCACATGAGTGGCTTCTGGATCATGGAGCTGACGAGAGCCTTGTAATGATTGGAGGAGATTCTACCAACACCAACACAGGGTGGTCTGGAGGCGCCATGGCACTATTGGAGAAGATGCTAGGTCGCAAGTGCCACTGGATGATCTGTCAGCTCCATGTGAACGAGCTTCCCCTGAGGCACTTAATCATCAAGCTAGATGGCCCTGTAACTCCCCGGTCAGGCTTCAGTGGGCCTATTGGAAAACTTCTTGAGAAAGTGAATGAACTTGAGGTCAACTTCAACTTCAAACGAGTGGAAGGAACTGAAGATATCATAGAGCTGCCAGTAGAGATAGTCAAATCTTTCTACACAGACCAGCACAACTGCTATTTTCTGATCAAAGCCATCAAGTCTGGAAGTCTCAGTCCACAGTTGGCTGGTCTCAAGTGCGGACCTCTGAACCAATCCAGGTGGCTCACTACTGCACAGGCCATCTTGCTGTTGTGGATGAGGGAGCATGCTGAGGAACCAGATTACCGAGGTCAGGAACATCATCTCTGCTGCAGTGATAAGAGAGCTTATCATGCACATCCTGAGAACATCCTGGCTTCATTCCTGTGCAGTGAGGATGAGCATCAGAGAGCTTTTGCTGTGAGCCAGAGAGAGAAGATCAGAGAAGGAAGCGACTTTGGTGATACGACAGTGAGGCCCATAAAAATCACAGTCAATCTGCAAGCCACTTCACCTGAGGATCTCATCAACTAGGAATCAGAGAATATTTACGAGCCTATTTTCACCTGCAAGATGACCTTGACTGAACTCGAGGATCTCAGGAAAACTCCACTCAAAGTGGACACTTTCTCTGTTCATACTCAGTCCTGGGAGAGAGCTGTACAGGAAGTCTCAACTGCTTCCCAAGCTGTGTAGGGTCACGAGAGGAGAGATGGGTAGGTGAGAGCCAGGAAAGACCATCGAGAAATGCTCCCAGTGTTCAGATCAAAGCAGGACATACTTAAGAGCTTTTCAGGTTCGAGTGGCTGATGAAGAGGCTGAAGCCATCGTTAATGCTCATAAGAGCTGAAAGTCTGCATAAGATCATAATATAAGATCTTATGAGGCCACATTTTTCAGGGATCCAGGAAGAACAGGCATGTAAACCTACACGTGGAGGTGGCAAGTCTCCCGCTACTCGATCAGAGTAGAGCTGGTGAGCTGCACCTATTCTTTGAAGAAAAATTTAAAATTCTTAAGTTTTACGTTAAATCTAAACATTTCTTTCAGCACCCACACGTGTTGAAACACGCAAGAAAGCAAGGATGAGGTCAGAAAAGCAGCTTTTAGACTAAATCATATGCAGAACAGCTGTGCGCTTTGGTTTGGGTGCCCTGAGGCTGCGTTAGGCAGCCTTCAAATCAGATAATCACGATTTTGACCATGAAAATGAGATTTTTTGGAAAAGTTGCAAATAATAAACATATCTTAGAATTGATTTTTACATAGGGATACATATTAGCCACTTTGTTTTTCCAAAATTTCAACCCTGAACCCAGAGTATGATATGCTCTAATGGGCCTATATATAGCCTGGTTTAACTTTATTAACAAGTAGTATAGTAAACTATAAATATAGTTAGTAAATAATATAATAATAATATATAAATAATACGTAATATAATAAAAAAATTTACTAACCAAAAATAATGATGATGGCGGCAGTGGTGGTAAGAATTGCAGTGCAGTACTATTTATGAGTGATATTGTGGATAGAAATTTTTCTTGAAATTTTCAAACCCGTCTTTGTTTGCACTAAACTCAGCACTAGCAGCCTCACATGTGACAAAATGGCCATAGATCTGCTTGGCCTTCTCACAGATAATTGCACTGCTTAATGGCACACGTTTTCAATCCATATCCTTAATCCACATGTTCAAAGCCTTTTCCATTTTCACTAGCACAGGATCTCTAACAATTTGTGCAATTTTAGCACTTATGGGGGCAGATGATTTAACTGAATCTCATATTTTCTGTTCATTTTTCCTGATTGTTCACACTGTTGATTCATTCACCCCAAACAACCTACCGATTGCTGCTGCTGACATGCCTGACTTTAATTTATCTCTCAACTCCACTTTTTGCACTAAAGTCATTACTTTTCTTGATCTTTTAGCCTCACCCTCTGCAGGAGAACTGGCTGGATGTTTTGGAACCATATTAATCAAAAAAGTAAAGTGTTTTTAATGAAAAACAGTTATAATCCTGGAGATATAACAAAGTGGGTGACCAGCTATGGTGCATCACTAGCAACTGCGTGGCAGCTGACTCACTAGGTGCACTGCACAGTACATAATTGTACTACACATGGAACTGGCACGCAATATTTATCTATTCAAATTTAGCATTTTAGGTATGGTGCAGCTTACCCTCATATATGCAAAACTGCGTTTAACAAAACCTCATAAAACGAGAGATTATTGTATAATCAAATTTTCCAGTTTTGGCAAATAATTGTGTGTTGCAATCTACTACTCTATATGAATAATAATTTTATATTAAGTTGTACTTTATAATTTATACATTAAACCATCTTATGTTGACTTTATTTTAAGCATTTTACTAATTTTATAAACCCAAATTTTGTATCCATTTTTTATTCAAATTGGCCACCAGGGACTTGAAATTTTAATGAAAAAAGAAAATACCTTCAACATTAGAAAAAGCAACTACTTTAAATATTGGTATTCAATTGAAACTAAAATAAAATTACTTATTTTTTTTACTGAGCAATAAAAACTTTTAACATCATTTTAGCTATGGTAGCTATATGAGTGAGTAATTCTGGTATTGTATGTAACTACAATATACTATCATACCTCTTTTAATGGACAAGATACATTCTTGAGGCTTGTCCATTAAATGAAAAATCCATTAAGGGAGGTCATTATAACATGGTGCTTATGGAGATGGGTTCTTGCTTAATAGTGAAATCAGTTGAAATGATAAATAAATGCCTTTAAATACTATTATTTTCTTACAGAATGACTAATGATTAAATGTGCCAAAATAGGTCTTAAACATTAGAAAAAGTTGCAGTTACTTAGAAATATGTATGTGATTTTCCACTGCCATCTCCGTACAAAAATTAAATATTAATCAGCAAGCAAACGGCTCCAGCACAATGATGATAAAACAAGTCATTAGTCATACTAATGACTTTCCTGGTCACCTTGGCTGGTTTACCAACAAACTCACCTGCAGGCTGTTTCCCAGACATGATGGGCATAAAATGTTCACAAAATACACACAGATAGTGAATATGAAGAGACCTAACATGACACAACCAACATGAATCTTGGCAGGCTACTGTATACATTTTGAGACAATTACTGATTGGCTTAGAGGATGTAAACAACAAAGATGGTGGCAGACTTTATCATTGGTTCTTTTTAATTAATGTTTGATTGATTTTTTTTCTTGAATGTTAAAAGAGGTATGATAGTGTTGTAGAGTGAGCTAACCTGAAATGTAAAAATATGAAAATTGAAAGTTTTCACATTAGATTAGTAAAATTTATGAAGGGAATTGACTTTTTAAAATATAAAAAAGAATCAGCATTGGCACTTTTTCATGGAATTGGCATCAGTTAAATTTTGGAATCAGTATATCACTAATTTGAATATTGCTAATTTCACTGTAAAATCCATAATTTGGCCCAGAATCAACTCATTCAAATAGTGTATATATAGTGTAATGGACCTAACACAGGTTCAGTTACAATAAAAATATTATACCTACATAAGAAATATATACTGGTATGTGAATATAGGCTGCTGAAGAATAAATAATATTTATGACACTTTCATTACCATATAAATGTACCTATATATATATTTTTTAAATTTTAATAACTAGTTAGAAGACAGCCTGAATCAAAAGCCAATGGTATAAATTGCTATATTAGCTCATCAAACTGTAGCTGAATTCAGGGTAACATTTTTTCAGTGACCAGTGACAGTGCAGTAAAAGTGATGCATATTCAATACTTGCTTTCATAATTTCTATATGGCAAGCATTTGACATTCCTATTTGACATTCCTAACTCATTAGTTTTGAGTTAGGAATCATCTTTTTTGTTTTACTCATCTTCTGTCTTATTGTTGTTTTCTGTGGCAAGGTTTATGAAAGTGTTTTAACAAGAAAATGCACAAAAACTATCTCAACCAGTTTTGACCCTTTTAAAAGAGAGAAAAAGCCTATCTTGAAAAGTTTGAAGCCACTTCCAGATGCTATGGTAGAAAATAGTGATCCTGAATATAGTTTGTCACTCATCACTAGTTTGTACAAATTGTTTGAAAAAATGGTAAATGTTAAGTTTAGAGGTGCAAATTAAACTCAAAAAAGTTTAGGGGTGTAAATTATTGTCATCTATAACAGCTGTCTAATTGTTGTAAACCATTACTTTTTGTTTAGAACATACAAAATGGTTAGTACTGTATTTGCTTTATAGCACAAAAGTTCCTTAAAGTCATATTGCTTACAGGTAGTAATTTTGATAAATGTCCCACTTTATCAAAATTACAGGGCAATCTTTTGTTTTAGGTACATAAAATCAAGGCTACAAATAAGACAAATAAAATGTATGGATGATCAGTAGTTTTGGATCTTTCCCTTTATAACACCCCAATTTCTTTTTTTCAGTTAGTAACAATCTTGATAGAATATTTTCATTGAAACTAACGAAAATATCACGACTTAACCAATCATCAAGGGCATACAGTTGACCTAACCAGGCATTCAATTAATCTAACTAGTTGTAAGGTTAAGTTGTAATATTTTCATTAAACCTATGGAAAAATTATTGAATGCCCAGTTAGGTCAAATGTATGCCCTTGACAATTGGTTATGTTAAGTCATGATATTTTCATTAGTGTCATAATTTATGCCCCTAAACTTTTTTGAGTTTAATTTACGCCTCTAAACTTAACATTTACCAAAAAAAAAAATTGACCAATATGACCAACTAAACCTCAAAACAAAGTTCAAGTGAAGCTTTTATGCCTAGCAAATTTCCAGCAAAACATTCAGTTAGTGGTGATCATGATGAAGTAGAAATTAATAAAGAAAAACTCAATACAGGTACCTCATTTAAAATTTTAAATAGACCCTACTTCCCAATTTAAAGAAAAACTAATCTTACCACTTCATGCAGTCAACAATATAAGCCTAAAATAAAGCTTGGGGTTACTTATATTATGCCCTACATAAATTTGGAAAACATGTAGCCACTGGGGCCTATTGAGGTTAACCAAGTCAGATAAATGATCTGAAGCTATATTTTGATAAAATTTTGCAAAATACTAATTTTGGGTCAGCTATATACTTATCCTTAAACTGTGCATGAAACTACTGAAGTAGCCTACCATATATAAAAACTAGAGAAACTTCCTTGCATTCTTATTGCTATTTCTAGTAAGACTCGGTAAATAGCTATTAAGTGTCACAGACCAGTTTTCTGGTAAAGTCAAAATTTATTACAAAGATCCTAACCTAATCTGATCTCTGTGAAACAGAGAATTAGCCCCAGATTTATTTCACTATAGCTTTTGCTCTTCCTAATCAAACTATTTAACTTATTCCTCAGCTGCCTGTAATTATCTAAACCCACGATGATAGGTAATTGCAGATTACAGACCTAATGCACCATTGGCCTGGACATTTCACACTGCAATGTTTGAAGTGGAGTGGAGCAACCTTTCTGCAATGTCTGAAATCCAACATTACAGAAATGAATTAAACAAATATCATAAACCTAACCTTTTAATTGTAAATACCTATATAGATGTGGAGATGTTTTTGTCACCCAGAACTGATGGTGCATTCTGACCAGGTGCTGCATGAGGCAGTGTATTTTGACCAGTTGGCACTGCATTCATACCATGATGCATTCAAGCAGTGGAGCATTAGGCCTACATCCATTTACTGTCCATTATTACTTTTAAACCCCTGAATACTCTTTTCTTATTTTAAAAAACTATATAGGGTTATTGGTTTATTGCCATCACCCTTATCCATTGGAAATTTCCAACAGATATGTTGGAGAGTTGAACAGCAAAATCCCTACATTTTTTCATTAAAGAGTTATGTTTGTGGTCATCTTCATAAGACCTCATTAAGTAGTATTTTTTTTTTGGTTAATGTTTAATTTATATGTCTTTGGTATTTAGTGCTGCCTAATGGTAAAGGAAATTACCATACCTTATTATTTCATTGGGCCTCACTTCTGGTTGTAGGGTGTGCAGCTCTCTTTCAATGTTGGTGATGGAGTTACACAATGAGTTTATTCAGTTTAATTAATATAGGCATTCACTACACTTAAATACCTGAAGGAATAGGCCTATCCTCTTGAGTTATTAGTTTTATATTCTGAGGTATTCACTCAGAACTTATAGGAAGATTAAGTACATCTCCCTTGTTAAAGCATCGCTGTAACTAAGCAGCTCTGAGCTGCTAATATAAATTTCTTTGTCTTTAATTTTGCTGACTTTACAAAGTCCCCAGACATCTAAATGTTGTGTTTTCATTATTTCTTCTCTTGAAGTAATTTTCGTGAGTCAGTGATGGAAAATTTTGATATGAAATAATGTTTTTCTTGTTGTTATATCAACCCAATGCCTCCATATTGGGTCCTATGTATAGCAATTGTTTCCATTTGGAATAGGCTATGTCGCCAATCCCAAGGCAATTTTGTAGTTATTTAATTCAATAAATTAATAATTTGTATTTAAATAAGAAATAAAGGTACCATATATGATACCATATTGTAGGCATATATAGTTTTTTCATACTTATTTTAGTAAATTCCAAATGCCAGTTGCAGTTCTGAGTCCATAGGCCCTATTACTAACTAACCTAACCTAATTTAACATACTACTAGGCTGTTATGAACTGTCTCCAAAGGATGCCTGTGAAGTCAGCCCTCGGTGAATTCAGCCCAGTGACCCCAGTCCACTTGCAGCAGTGATTCTCAGCCAATATTGGTGATTTCAGACCAATTATAATATGGGCCAAGATCATTAACAGTGATATCACTAACATATGTGTTAATAGGTTAGGTTAGTGGGCCAAGAACACTGGGCTGAAGTTACCAAGGACCAATTTCACCTGTATTTGTCTCTAAACTGTATCTGACATCTGGAATTTCACTGTTATTTTTAATAATTTTAGCCATTTCCTGGCTAATTTTAATCTTCATAGAGAGCAGATTACACAATTTTTTTTTTTTTTTTTTTTTTTTTTTTTTTTTGCCCTGAAGCTTTAGGCTTTACTGGGTTCTTAATTAAAAATAAAACAATTATTATTAACTAATAATACATAAATCATGAATAAGAATTATTAGGGTATGTATTAATCTTAAATTATCATCATTGATATAACAAATGCAAAGTAATTATTGAAGGTATTATACCAATACCACACAAAGAAATCAATATTAGACATGAGAGATAAGAGATGCCCAATCATGAGTAACGTATCTTTAATCCTTGATTACACACGCGAAATTAATAAACAATAGCAATGTACATTAATCCTGGAATTTTATTAGTATTCCATTATTAATTGAGATTTCAACTTTGTTTTGAAAATGAAAAGGTTTATTGGCAGACTATAGTCCATATGACAAATATTATTAATACAATGACAGTTCACATACTAAGGATAAAAATACATATGATTGATTAGAAATAATACAGTAATGTTGAAGTTAAGTGGAGCTACAGACACATTTTCGTACCAAGAAGTCCATAGCTCAGAGGATAAATGGCAGGACTCACGGATAGCTTGGATAAACAGGTTGGTTGATTTTTTAATTCTTTGCATTAGACTGTATTCAGCACATCTTGTTACCTCCAGGAAGCTTGGGACACTGCTGGTAGCAAACATTTGCGAAGCTGAGCATCTCGGGGGGTAATTTATGTAAGAGTTTAAAAGACCTGTTGTACAGCAAATTTAGAGTTCTGCCAGAACCATTTTTATAATTCACTCAGAGTTGCTGTCCATATACAGTGTGTCCGTAAAGTCATGGTGGGATTTTAAATAGCTATATTATTGCAACGAAACATGATAATGAGATGAAACAATGCCAAATTTAAGAACAACTCTCAAAGTTGTATCTTGTAGTTAGTCTAGGCTAAGCTTAACCTTTATCTCGTAGTTAGTCTAGGCTGTCCACATGCCTATGTTGAACATGAGCGTAATAGCCCGAAAGTTAATGTGTGGTGTGCTCTAGCACGAGATCGAGTGATTGGCCCATTTTTCTTCGCGGAACCCACTGTGACGTCACACAACTACCTCGCTATGTTGGAACATTTTGCAGTACCCCAATTTATTGACAATAATGTCATCTTTCAGCAAGATGGTGCTCCTCCACACTATGCCAATGTTGTTCGAGAATTCCTTAATGAAAAATTTCCACAGAGATGGATAGGAAGAGGAGCATGGAAGCCATGGCCTCCACGCTCTCCGGACCTGACACCTTTGGACTTTTATTTGTGGGGTTACGTCAAGCAAAGCGTGTACAGTGTACCCATTAGGGATATTCATCACTTGCACAAGCAAATCACGGAAGCTATCGCATCCGTCACTCCTGATGTTCTTGGGCGTGTGTGGCTGGAATTGAATCACCGCCTAGATGTCTGCAGGGCTACCAGAGGAGCCCATATCGAACTACGTTAAATAAAGTTATTCTTTTAGAGTTGTTCTTCAATTTGCCTTTTTTTCATCTCATTATCATGTTTCGTTGCAATAATATAGCTATTTAAAATCCCACCATGACTTTACGGACACACTGTATATTACTGCAGAAAGTACAAAAGAGTGTGTCTTTAGCTTCACTTGTACAGAACCGAAAGTTCCTTATAGTCATATTCGCTTTAGCACAAAAGCTTTGAGATTGTTTTCTTATATCCAAGTCATCACTCAAGGAGCTGGTAACAGTTTGACCCAAATACTTAAACTCTTTTACTTCCTCAATTACTTCACCTTTCATTTTAAACCTAATATCAGCTGGCTGATTATAACTTTTAGGATGAAATTGCATAACCTTAGTTTTTGTAACATTAAAAAGAATATCATGTTTCTGCAAATACACTTTGCAGACTTTTAGTAGCCAATTGAGACCTTTAACAGAGGGACTTATTAACACCATATCATCAGCATAAACTAAGTTACTTATCCTTATGTTATCTATACAAAATCCCACTGTTGCCTCATTAAGTGAAGCAATTAATCTGTCAATATACACATTAAACAGCATAGGGGAGAGCAAGGAGCCTTGTCTCACCCAGCAAGAGCCAAAGCATTCGGATAGTACATTGCCCCACCTAATGGTAAAAGATTGGTGGGAATACCAAAATTTCAATAAATTTAATATGTACATGTTTGTTTTAAACAAATTTACATTCATAATATTTTTTTATCAGCATTTACAGTAAATCATTCCATAGTTTCAATCCAAATGAAAATGGGTAATTTTTTAGATGAAGACAATCTAAATTGAAGTATAATTCCAGCTAATTTCAGCTTATCAGGATCTTTGAAACAAATTTTTACTTTTTTTTTTTAAATTGGTTTCCATTAAACTTCATATTTACCCATTTCCTCAGATTCAACCACGAATATTTCCTACTCTTGTTTAGCCCCTATTCCTGATAATTCTGAAAGAAATACACCTGAATAACTTCAAGAACCAGCTGGACAGATTCTTGTGCAAAGTCCCTGACCAGCCATGCGTGGCTGGCTACGAGGGCAGGAGACAATCAGAGAGCAATTCCCTCCTTCACCAAGTCCCGCAAATGATGCGGGATGCTGCACAAGGGTCGACCGCAGGTCGATCCTGAACAGTCATTCAAACTCAACAAAAGTAACAAAAGTAAGTATTATATAGCAAAGCTGGGCACTTGCGTTTTTTTTTGCGGTACTGCGGTACTACCGCACTACCAAACCGGTACCGCATAACGCAGTACCGCAAAAAATGCGGTAGCAGTACTGCTGTACTTTCAGCGATCCTTTGCGGTACTGGTTTGGTAGTGCGGTAGTACCGCAGTACCGCAAAAAAAACCGCAAGTGCCCAGCTTTGTTATATAGCCTCTAAAATTTCTTTGAACCTAGACCACATCACAATAGCACTTTTATTAGTAACCATCATTTTAATAAGAAAATTAGTAAACAGAATTGCAGACTAGATCTAGAAAAATAATTTTTCAGTCAGAGAGGGATGCCAGTGAAGTTGGCCCTTGGTGAATTCAGCCCACTTGCAGCAATGATCTCAGCCCTTTCTGGTGATTTTGGACCAATTATAATATGGGCTGAGATCACTAACAGTGATATCAGCCAACATATGTGTTAATAGGTTAAGTTAGTCAGCCAAGATCACTGGGCCAAAGTTACCAAGGGCTAACTTCACCTGTATCCATCATAGAGTAGCATCATAGTAACATAGTACAAATTTTTATAGTGGGCACACAAGGGGCCCATCTGGGTGCCTCCACTGTTAATATAAACAAACCACAAATACAGTTACATGCAAAATTAAGATAAAATTGATCGCTACAAATTGCAGATTGTCACACATCTACTAGCTGTACATTAACTTTAAATCTTTGGAACCTGTAGATCATTCTTCAATACCACTACCCTACCATACTCATTTTAAAAACATATGATTATCTCATCTCAAGATGTTTTACATGGACCTAGAGGATCTTAGTTGCTGCTTGTCAACTACTTTTATATATACAGTACCGTACCTTACGATAGTTTTGCAGACCCAAAGGATCAGGTTCTCTACTCATATGACTATATGTACACAGCTATGTACATATAACCTGAATAATACAGCTCTACAATTAAGAGAAAAGGAGTAGGTGGGACTGTAAAGACTATAGAGTATTTGAATGTACACCCATTCAGGTTCTCCCCTTTAAAGGTGTCTATGAGGCAAGTGACCATACTGAGTCTTTCATACATCACAGTGCTATCGGGGGCACCGCTTGGCAGAGAAATCTCTTTAAATAGGGGGTATAAAGACAGAAAGTACCCCCTAACCTCCCTACATCCCATCACTCTGTGTGGGTGATGAGATTTACCCAAATAAAAAATAAACTATATATATTATATATACAGGGTGGGCCGTAAGTTTCCATACATAGGAAAATTTAAACGTTTGTTTTTATGTTCAGATACCCTAAGAATATGCGTTTGTAAGATCTTGTTTACTGATGAAGCAAATTTTTACGTCAATGGAGAGGTTAATCGGCAAAACATACGTTATTGGAGTAATGCTAACCCTAACTGGCTGAGTCCGACGAAGATGCAAGGTGCCGGTAAAGTGATGGTGTGGGCCGGGATATGGGGTGACAGAATTATTGGACCAATTTTTGTCAGTGGAAATCTTAATGCCGAAAGGTATCTTAACATGTTGCAAGAAGAGATTTCCCCATCCCTGCTAAACGAGGAAGGTAACTTCCCAGTTTACTTCCAGCAAGATGGAGCTCCACCTCATTATGGTCTTCACGTGCGTCGGTATTTGGATCAGCAGTTTCCGGATGCTTGGATTGGTCGGCGTGGTCCTGTGGAGTGGCCTCCCAGATCCCCAGATCCCCAGATCTCACCCCCCTTGATTTCTATCTTTGGGGGCACTTGAAGGCCATGGTGTATCAGGAAAAGATACGAGACATAAATCATCTAAAGGAACGTATCACCAACGCCATTACAAGCATAACGTCAACTGTGCTAATGCGTGTTCATCAACAGTGGGGAACACGTATTGAAATGTGTTTTCAAAACAATGGCAACCATGTAGAGCATATTATATAAATAAAAATGGTTGTCCATAAAAAAATGTTTATTTTTCCTATGTATGGAAACTTACGGCCCACCCTGTGTATATATATTATTAGGGTGTCCCAGCCTCACATGTGAAAATAAAAATTTGCAAGAGTCAAATCGCACACCCCTTTAATTAATTACACTTGAAGAAAGGAAAAAATGGGCAAAATTTCATTGGCCTATTAGGAGGGGAAGGGTCCCCTCATTGACCTTGTTTATTCGACCCTATATGAACAAACGTAAATGCTCAGCATTAATCATTCTAGAATGGAAGAATGAAATGTAAATTCTTTCTAATGACTAAATTAAAGGAAATGGAAATTCTTCCTAATGGCAAATTTCATTTCGGGGGACAGAGGATCTTTTTGTCTGCTGAGGGGAACTGCTGGCGGTGGTATTCGACGACTTGGTACATGAGCTGCCGTTCCTCCTCATTTTTTGTCAGGCCCTCGTTGAAATCTTCCGCCAGTTTCACCGCCCGTTCTGCCGCGTCGTTCACAGACTTCAACGATGGTGCACATCCTTCGAGATCTTTGGGGGTTTTTGGAACTGGCAGCTTCAGGCAATGAAAAAGGTTTTGAGTCCTTTTCGTGACCAAGGTGCTCAAATCCGACCGTCTCACGGTCAAGACACTCTTTCCCTCCAGCCAACGCAGATCTTTTGGGTTTTCGGTCTTCTTGTGCAGGTTTTGGAGCATGGCCGTCTTCTCTGCATCGGTGGTTTTGGAGGAGAACATAGCGAGTCTGGCTAAATCTTCGCTTAGGTACCAGAGGTGGCCCCGGAATTTCGTCAATGCGGCAGTACCTACATCATGATCCACCGCCTTGTACTGCTCTAGGTCCTCCAACAGCTCCAGGTCATTGACGGGCGCATCCGCCGTCAATGGAGCCTCGAACCACCTCTGGAGGTAGATGGTGACGGCAAAGACGTTTATCCTGCGTAGTGACCAGACCTCGTGAGTGGTCAGGTGGAATTGGCTTCGGAAGATGAACATCTTAAGACAGTAAATGCCTTTGGCCATCCACCTGGCCCAGTGGTATGCTCCAGGACGATTGTACCGGAGATCTCGTTTGCCATGACCATCGAGGAAGACCAGAGCGAGGATCAGGAACTCCTGGTAATCGTCTCTTGGGTGGCCAACTTCAAGCTGGTCTTCAATGAAGTGGACAATCTGCTCTTTTTTCAACGCCACCCATTCCGAAAGGATGTCGCTTGGGCCATCGCCGTTGAATGGAGAAGCCTGCTTCTGGTCGATGAACTCCCATTGGGATTTGAAGCGAGCGAACAGCGCAATTTTGGGGCCAGAAGACCTGAAGAACAGGTCAAAGACTGAGGTGATTACCAATTCCATCATGTGGTGTCTGTAAGCCAGGAAAAGAACGCGGCGGTCCATTTGGTCCTGGATAATCGTACAAGCGCCGCTGTGAATACCGGTATTCGCCACTGTTGTGTCGAAGCAGAGACCGGCAATCCATTGTTGAACTTGCGGCCAATCGTCCAGCACCTTCAGAACAGCTCCAGCCATCCGCTGTCCCGTGCTGTCAGGGATTTTTGGGATCGCCAACAACTTCTCAAGATTCTTCCCGCTGACCAGCACTGGTATGCGATCCGATTTCCCTCCATCCGAATCAGGGAGGAGTTTGCCATCAAAGTGGATGACAAGCGGCGTATCAGGATTGAACTCGGTCTTGATTCCGGCTGCCAAGTTCTTCCTGGACTTCTGCCGTGAACGGTGAAGACTTGATTTGGACAAGGTGACCGAGGATAACTCAACTCCCGCGGCAGCGAGTGCTGGAGCCACAATGTGCATCGCTTGGCGTACTGAGGTTCCAGTTCGATCCAGGGCTGCAGCAAAATTGGGATATTGGATGATCCTCCTTGCCGACACTTGGCCGTCCTTGGGAGCGGATCGAGGAGCCGAAGGACCAGGAGAGGAATATTGGACATCATTGGATGCTTCGGCCATGGACTCCGAAGAAGAAGAAGACCCACTTTTCACCGTTCCTTTTGCTTGCAGTGAGTCCATCTCTTCGCGGCTTTTCTTCTTCCTCTTCTCTTCAGCTGCTCGGCATTTCTCCCGCTCCGCTGCCCTGAGAGCAAACTCCAGGTCCTCTCCTCCGATGTACATCTGGTCATTCAGAAAGTCTTGATCTTCGGGGACTTTGATGAGTTTCATGGCGTTGGCATGAGCTGTTTCGAACAGTGTATTCAGGTTGGCTTGGAATCCCTTTTCCCGCTCCAGTTGCTTCTCTCCCCCATGGTTTCAGTTTCTGGCAACCTTCTCGTAGTCCGTGGAGAGGGCCTTGATCCTCTCGACGCACTTGGGCTTGTCGGAGGTTGGAATAGATGCCCGAGCCCACACCGCCATAACCTCATCAGCTACCACATTGGCAGCTTCCGCCGTGGACGTTTTTTTCTTCCGAGTGAAGAACAACAGACGTCGAAGAACATCTCCCACTGTCGGGAGTTGACACAGCGTTTCCAGGGGTTCATTTTGCAACACCCACCAACCACACAGTCTCCTGCTTTCTTGTATCCATAACCTGAAAAGAAATACCGGTATGCTACAATTAGTATAAGGTAGAGAGTAGCCGTTCAGCAATAGTAACACATGGTTTGAGGGGACCCTTAAAATTAAAGAACACGAATGAAATTCATCTTGCTGGCATGTTTTCACGAGTGGAAGAAATTAGGGGGGTGTGCATGACAAACTTCAGGAACAAAAAAAATTGGGACACACTAATATATATATATATATATATATATATATATATATATATATATATATATATATGGGGGGGGGGGTCACAAACCTCTTCTTCACACCATTACCAGTTCCAGCAAAACATCATTACCAGATACCTCTTTCAGTCATTAATTTATCTAGTTTATTCTTAAAAGTCTCCAAAGTATGGAAACTCACAACTTCCAATAAGTTATTCCACAATTTTACTACTCTATTTGAAAAACTATCTTGTACTAACTGTGATTTACATCTTTGCTGAAAAAGCTTAAAGCTATGGCCTCTTGTCCTATCATTGTGATCCTTTGTAAAAAGAGAGTGGAAGTCTATATTATCTAACTCATTTATTATTTTATATATTTCTATCATATCACCTCGTAACCTTCTTCGCTTTAGGGAAAACATGTTTAGGTACTCCAATCTCTCTTTGTAACTAAGGTGTCTAAGGCATGGTATTATCCTTGTGGCTCTCTCTCATATTTTTTCTAGTCTATCTTTGTCTTGCTCTAAATAAGGACTACTGAACTGAATGCAATACTCAAGAAGAGGCCTCACGTATGAAGTGTAGAGCCTACTTATAATTTCTGGCAATTTATATTCTATATGTTTTTGCATTAAGTTTAATCTAGCATTAGCCTTATTTTTAATTTCAATACAATGATTTGTAGGTTTAAGATCATGATTCACAATGACACCCAAACCTCTCTCCTTTTTTCTTTATTTATCCAACTTCCATCCATGTTATACTCAAATTCTGGATTGTTATGACCAACATGCATAACCTTACACTTTCCACATTAAATTTCATCTCCCATCTATCTGCCCAAGCAACTACTTTATCAATGTCCTTTTGCATTTTTATGGCATCTGTTAAAGATCTTACATTTTGTCCAAATTTTGTATCATCTCCAAAATATTGAGGTTTTACTATTTAGACCCCTTTCCAAGTCATTAATATAAATAATAAAAAGTAGAGGTCCAAGTACTGACCCCTGTGGGACTCCACTCAGAACAGGGCTCCATGTAGACCGTGTCCCATTTAACTGGACTCTTTGCAAATAATAGAAGTTAAACTAATTGGTCTATAGTTTTTAGCTAAGTTTTTGTTTCCTTTTTTGAAAAGTGGGACCACATTTGTTGTTTTCCAGTCCTCTGGAACTTTGCTGTTAACCAATGAAAGGTTGGAAAGTATTTTAAGTGCTTGGGCTATGCTATATTTTGCTTCCTTTACTACATACTATAGGATAAATTTCATCAGGTCCTGGTGACTTCTCTTTGTTTAGCCTGTCAATAGCTCTCAAAATATCCACTTCCTCAATATTTATACGATTCATCTCTCTCTCTTGTCTTACCAATGTAAAATCTGGAATTGTATTTACATTTTCCTTTGTAAATACCGAGCAGAAATATCTATTTAGCTCTTCAGTAATTTCAAAATCTTCTTCAATAATTTTGTCATCAGCATGAAGGGGTCCAATTTTTTTATTAGATTTATTTTTTAAGTTGAAATGACTAAAGAACTTTTTGGGATTTCCTTTACAATTTTTAGCTAAGTTCCTCTCTAAATTGCTTTTACTATCTCCTTATAAGTTTCTTGCTCTCTTGTCTTTTATGTTTATAGACTTCAAGGTCCATTTCATTTTGAGTTCTCTTAAATTTGCTGAAGGCTCTCTTATTCCTTTCTTAATAGATGGATTTATCCAGGATTCTCTGTTATTTCTGGTTCTTATTTTATGCTGAGGAATATATTTACTTTGGACATCTTTCAATTTATTTTTTAACTTTTCCCATACATAGTGTGTAGATTTACTTTGGTTGAATACCGTATACAGGTATCCCTCATTTAACAATCATTCACTCAACAATCACTCGCTTTAGCAATCTATTTTTATTAACACCTTTTCTTGTACAATGATTGGCCAAAATTTGATTTAACAATTGCTACAATGGGCAAAGTTTGGTTTCTGGTATTCCACAGGCGCATCTCTAACTTCATTTATCTAATAAAAATGGCCACCATGCACAGAAATGGATTTATCCTCCTCTGCGCAGCTTTCCCGACCCAAGCGCCCCTAAGCAGCCACCCCTTGCACTTCCTTCTCACCCTGCCAGTGTTTTGAGTCGCTCGTGCTTCTGCATCACTCTGCATAATTGTGTAAGATTGTGCATGATTGTGATCGTTGTGTTATTTCCCACCTTTGTGGAGTGCAAAGCAACATTGTGCAGACTGTTTGGTGCTAATCTGGACTGTGTTAAATGACTGAACATTGAAAATGATGAGTAAGCATGTGGCTGCTTTCCCTGCATCGTCAGGTAAGGCTAAGCTCTCTCGTAAGTCCTTGACTTTGGAGGTTAAGCTGGACATTATTAAGTGCCACAAACTCTCCTGAGTTGGTCTTGGTGGAAAATGTGACTTCTAACATCACCACAAGGATAACTAGGGCACATGATCCAGTGATGGAGAACATGAAGAAGCTACTCCAGATCTGGATTGAGGATCAAACTCACCACCGTGTGCCTCTCTCTACCACCATCATTATGCCCAAGGCTGTGAATCTGTGGGAGGACCTGCGGAAAGACATGGACCCTGAGAAGACTGCTGGGACTGTCAAGAACTTCAAGGCCAGTGCCGGGTGGTTTGAGTGCTTTAAGGGGTGAGCTAATAATCTCCACAGCCTCCACCTCATGGGTGAGGTGATGAGTACAGATGAGGCCAGTGCTCATGTCTTCCCTGAACTCCTGAAGGTGAGGGTTGAGGAGGGAGGACACAGCCCCAAGTAAGTCATCAACTTTGATGAAATGGGGCTGTTTTGGAAGAAAATGCCCTCCAGGACCTTCCTTGCCAAGGAGAAGACTGCCCCTGGCTTCAAGGCTGCAAAGGACCATCTCACCCTGATGCAGCAGCGAGCACTGGAGGAGTCTGAGGTGGAACCACACGAGCCACCGAAGTTGCTTACTCTCTCCCTTCTGCATGACATTATTGCGCAGTTTGATGACTGCCTTGCCAAGTTGGTAGAGAATTATTCCAACCCCAACAGGAATGCTGAGGCTGTGCACATTGTGGAGCAGGGCATCCACTGCTACCGTGAAATGTACTATGCAAAGAAGAAGGTGTGCCAGGCAACCATCACAAGCTTCTTCAAAACCAAGATGGAGTCAACGTCACCACAAACAACATCTTCCACCTCAGGGTTCACCATCTTCAGGGCCAGACCTACAATGCTGTCCACCCTGAGAGAGAGTGAGAGACAGTGTGACCTGCCCCAACAACATTCAATCCTCGCTGTCTACAAGCACCACGTAGGAATGTATCCCCAATGAACCCATGTTATAATGCCCTCATTTAGCGATCATTCACTTAGCGATCAATTTTTCAGGAAAGTAACCCAATCATTAAACAAGGGATACCTGTATCTTTTGGTTAAAGCTCAAAAAACTCTGCCCAATTTCTACAATTTAACTCGTTAACTAGTTCAGTCATATTTCCATTTTTAAAGTCAGGAATTTCAGCTGCATTTTTAGTAGGTATAGGTACTTTGAGCCAAATTTTACCTTCAATCTTATTATAAAATGATCACTTGAACCCAGTGTTTCAAAGACTATGATGTCATATATAGAATCAGCAATATTTGTTAATAATAAATCTAAAATTGCATTCTCTCTGGTTGGTTCTTTAATTAACTGATTTAGACCATTTTCTATAATACAATCAAGGAGGTTCTTATTACTTTCAGGTGCTTGTAATGTTTCCCAATTTATATATCTATATGGTAGTTAAAATCTCCAATAATAATTACATCATTTGAACCTACCTTATTGATTTCCTTAATTATTTCATTTTCTACATATTGATTCTCCTCTCTTGTTTCAGGGATTTCTCTAATTGAACAGCCTTCTGGTGGCCTATATACAGTATATACACCACCTATTTTAATTTTTTTGCCATTTTTATTTCTGATTTCTATCCATACTGACTCAACTATTTCACTTTCTTTCATTGAATTTATTTCTATTGGAGACAAATTTGACTTTGCATAAATAAATACTCCACCACCTTCAAAATGTTCACACTCATAATAAAAAAGTTCATAGTCATTTAATTCATAGGTAATAATATTATCTCTCTCACTTAAGTGATTATTTGGTACACTGCTAAATTTTGTCCACATCTCAGTTGTGATCATGATATCTGGTTTTTCAATTTCAACATACGTTTTAAATTCATCTATCTTATCTCTGATGCTTCTTGCATTTGCATAAAATATTGAAAGAGAACCTGCAACATTTTCTTCAAGTTTGGATCTAGCATCAGTTGACTTTGGTTTTTGGACTTTAGACTTTGGTCTTTGCTGGTGATGATAGGATGTTTGAAAAGGATCAGGATACTGTTGGTATTTTTAATGATTATTTTAGTTCCATTTTTACTGAAGAAAATTTAAATAACTGATTTTAATTCTTTAGATCCTGTAAATTCAGACATTCTTGATCATATTCATATAAGGAAGGATGATGTTAAGCAAGCAATTCATACATTGAAGTCAAATAAGGCAGCTGGACCTGATAATACAGGGTGTACATAAAGTCAGGATCTATTTTTGTGAAGCACTTGGAAATTATATGGAATTAATCATAAAATGATAAAGTGGTAACATTTATTAAATAATTAAGAGTAGGATTCGATGTGACACCCATCAGTATCCCTGCACAGCTCAAATCGTTCCGCAGCATTTCTAAACACATTCTGGAGCATTTGCAGGGTTATGTTATCTGCAGCAGTTCGTATACATGTACGTAAGTTTTCAAGACTCGTAATCTTCATCTGATAGACGTGCAATTTGATAAAGCCCCATGCAAAGAAATCTAAAGGGGTTAAATCTGGTGATCTCACTGGCCAAGGTCTGTTGCTTCCGCGTCCGATCCAGCGATTTGGAAAACGTCCATTTAGATAATCCTGAACAATTTTGGCATAGTGACAAGGAGCACCATCATGTTGATAGACGACGGTACTAACAATCCTATCCCCAATCAGCTGAGGTTCAAGGAATTGCTGCAACATGTCCAGATAAATAAGCCCCGTAACTGTAGCTTCAGCAAAGAAAAAAGGACCATAAACCTTAGATTTTGTTAAACCCATCCAGACTAACTTTAGGTGAGTCTCTTTCCCAATTTTGGACGAAATCATTTGGTCTTTCATCTGCCCAAATTCGACAATTATGGCGATTTACTTTTCCACACATATGGAAAGTGGCTTCATCACTAAAGAGAATGTTGTCCATTAAATTATCACTCCAGATTTGTTCTACGAGATCAGCGCACACATCACTTTGTCGAGGGAAATCTTCCTCATGTAAATCATGTAAAACCTGCAAATGATAGCTTTTCTTCTGCAAATTAACATTCAGAATTTTGTGCACAGATGACGTCGGGAGGCCGAGTCTGTGTGATGCAGCACGAACGGACGTACGTGGCTCCTCAGTGATAATTCCGCGTACTGCATTCACGGTAAGATCTGACATACACGGTCATCCTGATCTTGCTTCATCATTTATAGATCCTGTTCATTTAAATTTATTCACCAATTTTCGTATTGTCTTGTCTATTGGCCCTGGCTTATGAAATCTCCTTCTAAACTTCTCTCTGATGTCATTGTATTTCTTTCCCTCGATTCGCCAAATTACTATTGCCACACGCTCTTCTGTATTCATTCTTTAAGGGCTTCTGAAAAGAAAAATAGAAAAAAATAATTATTTCACAAAAATAGATCCTGACTTTATGTACACCCTGATATATATGCTAGGATTCTCAGAGAAGGGGAAGAAAGCTTATCTGAGGCACTAACTATTTTGTTTGCTAGGTCAAATAATTATGCAGAAGTACCCATTTACAAAAAGGGTAGTAAGGAGGAGGTAGGAAATTATAGTCCTGTTAGTTTGACATCATTGGTAGGAAAGATACTAGAAAGAATTATAAAAAATAATATTCAAGATCATTTGGAGAAGTTCAATCTTATTTCAAGTTCACAACATGGATTTAGATCAGGAAGGTCTTGTTTGTCTAATCTCTTAGACTTTTTAGAATTTGTAACTGATCAGGTAGATAATGGAAATGATGTAATGTTATTTATTTGGATTTTAGTAAAGCATTTGACAAGGTTCCACAGAGGAGACTTAAGCCTAAGTATAGAATCTGTGGTTAAATTATTATTCAGGACAATGGCATGGTTATATTCATTTAAAACATGCAAAGTATAAAATGCTAGTCTGACAAGTTTTTAAACATGATATTTCTGTAGAATAAGATCCAACAAGTTGTTAAAATAGCTTTTGCAACAATTAATTATGCAGTTAAGTCATGATATTTTTGTTAAAACTAACAAATATCATGACTTAACCAATCATCAAGGGTGTACAGTTTACCTAACTGGGCATTCAATTGACCTAACTGGACATTCAATTGACCTAACTGGGCATTCAATTGACCTAACTGGGCATTCAATTGACCTAACTGGGCATTCAATTGACCTAACTGGACATTCAATTGACCTAACTGGACATTCAATTGACCTAACTGGACATTCAATTGCCGTAACTGGGCATTCAATTGATCTGGGCCAACTCACAAGTAGATAGATCACAGCACTGCATTATCACATGCTCACACTACAACAATATTCAGACTAAACTAGGTCTAAGCAGGCAACAAATAAACATAAATAACAACAAAATTTACTGTTAAGTTGCAGAACCTTTAGCAAGCAAGTTGATGATAGGTAAACTTTAAATAGCTGTAACTTTTTTAATATTCATTTGTGACAAATTTCAAGTAGAAGTAGGGCTCATTATAAAGTAGCCATAAAATGATGTAAACAGGAACAAATTTACAGACTCTACAAAAAGTCTTGATAGAATTGCTCTCTAAAGATAGATCTACAGATCTACAGAAGATAAGGCTAACAAAGACCCTAAGATCCACTCTAAGGTTAGCCCAAGAGAAAGGAAGAGTAGGGGGTTAAGAGAAGAGAAAAGAATAAGGGGTTAAGTAAGTAGCAATACCTATCACTCATGGGTTAACATTCATTCAGAAAGAGAGAAAAAAGACACCATCATCATCCGCCAGCCACTGCCGACAAGTCGGAAAAATAGTCGGAGAGAATAGGAAAGGGGTGAAAGATGAAAAGAAGTAAAATAAGAATGCTTACAAACCATGCAAACACAGTCTTAACTCACTGTCATACCATGCAAACTACAGACACGCAAGTAGAGAGAGTTACGGACGTGCAAGTAAGGAGAGGATAAGAAAAAATAAAAAGTAGGTAAAGTTAAACAAAAAGTGGGTTAGTTTACTCTACGAGCTACATCTATGTTCATGTTAGTCTAATATTTTTTTTTTTTTTTAAATTTTATTGCTGGCATCACACGCTGGCATTAATCGTCAACAGACTCATCCTCGACGATCACCCCCACTGTAGGGTGCATTAAACGCCCCATGATTTTCAAAAAGTTGTTGGATTTTAATGTCTATTCCCTCAAATGTTACACTTGTTAGTAGAAGTATGTATGCAAAAATAAATCAAATCGGAGGTGGTCCTGGGTGGCCACCGGCCACTTTTATATATTTAGTAGTGATGCACCGAATATTCGGCAAATATTTGGTATTACTTATAATACTAATATACAAATATTCGGTATTACTATACTTACATTGATTGAAAGTTGAAAATGTATAAAACACAACGCCAATGTCACTACTCCAACTTTGCTCGTTTCCGCAAATTTGGCCTCGCTTTGCGGTCACATTCAACCACTTGAAGAAGATTTTGGAAGTGGTCTTCTCCTCTTGCAGCTGAGACAAAATCAGTGTGAGCTTTACTGCTCTCTCCGCAGGGTCATTCACAACATTTAACCCATCCACAATGGACTTGGCTGCCTTGAAGTGGTCATTGTTCTGCCAATTGTCAACATCCTCTGTTAGGAAGGTCATATCCAGGTGAACCACGAGTCCTCGTTCACAAGATCAGCCAGGGTTGTCGCTTCTGTAATTTTTGGAAATGACGGTTTGCCATATCCAGAACCGTAGCGGTGTTTTGGAGTGCTTGGCATTTCATCTGGTTGTATGGCCAGTAACACATCTGCAAGGGCACGACGCTCCTTTTGAGGTACTGCATTGCTGAACAGTGCCAAAACAACCAGTTCTGGGGTTAAATACCACAAATGTCTATCAAAGGCTTTCACAGCGCTGACTGAAATGATTGAGTTGACAGCTTTATAGTTGAGCAGAGTCTTGTATAAGCACAAATCAAACCATGGGGCATTTGAAGCAGACTGACATATGAGCCACCAATCACAATAAATATAAACAACAAAAACAACAAGCTCCTTCAGTTTTTCCTGTTGATGTTGTGTTGTTACAGTTCCTCGAGGTAGTACAGAAATTTGCTCTTCAAGTAGGCATATTTTGATGGAATAAAGAATCTTTGACATCCACCTTGCTTTATGCATGGCCCCAGGTCTGTGGAGTGTTCCTTGTTTTGTGACATCATCATCGAGGACTACCTGGCAGAGTTGTGCCATTTCCTTGTAGTCTTCCCTACAGTATGAAGCGCTTGTGCGGATTGTGCTTAAAACCTTGTTTTTGCAGGATAAAAGCAGTTGTTGTGCATCGTCATTGTACATTGAAATGTCAATTTTGGTTAAACTTTCATCCTTTGCATGCGATATGCGTTCCCAATTCTTCTGGAATCTTTGGAACAAAGATGCTTCTGGAGACTTTGATGTCTCAATTTTGAGAGCGTCAAACACATGATCCAGGATTACCTCTCCAACATGATGGCGACATGCACACCACAGAAGAGCACAGTCCAGTTTTGATTGAATGGTAACACAGGCAGCTGTAACGTGTCCAGTGTTTGATGCTGTTGTGTCAAAACATAAGTTGACAACTGACTGTTTGCACTTCCATGAATGTAGAAACGTGTAAGTGTGCTCGGCAATGATGTCACCTGATGACATATCACTTCCACGAGGATATCTAGCCACTCCCAGTAGCTTTACATCAGTGGCATTCCCAACCAACACTGGCAATCTTTCTTCCTTGCCATTCTTGTTTGTGAGTGTATGCATCTGCTTGCCATCCCAGTGAAGTGTTGCAGCTGTTGGGGCGATCCAATTTTATCGAATATCTTTGGCGATAGCACTTGTTATTGATCGTCGAGCCTTATCAGCAGTTGAATACGACTTGGCCACACAACGTGGATCACCTCCTGCCTCTTGAATTACAGCTTCGGTGAGCACAGCCTGTTGAACAGGAGTTATGTTTAGTCAGAGTAGCAACAGACACGACTGAAGGCCTTTTCAGAATATCATGAGGAATAAAGGCAGATGTACCTGCATATGTTGATCTGTGGTGACTACGCTTCCTTTGAAGCTCTGGAATCGCCTCTTCTTCAGTTTCTTCCAAGCTATCTGCAGAGGCACTATCATCAGAGCATACAGAACTTTTCATCTCTTGTACACTGGATGATTCATGACGTTCTCGTCTTGAAGCTTCCTGCTAAGATGCGTTTTTCTTTTCTACGATCTTTATCAGCTTTCTTCTTGTCAACACTACCAAATGAGGCTACTCTGTCAGATTTCATTGACTCTAAAAATGCTCTATCTTCCTCATTCTTAATGTTTGTCATTGCATCTTTTGTCCATACACCAAAGGTCTTATCAAGACGTTCATTCATGGATTGCAACTTAGCCAAAGTGTTTGGATTCTCTGCGAGAAACAGGTATTTGACGCAATTTGTTATTGTCATTAAGAAGGTCAAGTATTAGTTTGCAGCATTGATGGTCTGAAAGCATAGGAATATTTGCTTTAGTGTAGAATGTTTTTAGCTGGATAAGGACTATGCTGGCAGATTTCCATTTGAGTGGCTGTGTTTGTTTGCCTTCACATATTTCTTTCTGGATGTGCCACATCACGCATCGAAGAACCTGCCGGCAAGTTGGGGGCGGACTCCTGTCAATGTACCATCTCCTTCTGTAAGAGCATTGCCAAGACCAAAAATGGCACTTGCTAATCTGGTCTTCTTAGCTTCCATTGTTACAGCTTCCATTGTTTCTGAAAGACAATAAAGGATATTATTAGACTATAAGTGAAGTTTCGTTTATGGTACATGTTTTATGTAAATCACCCCTTTAGGGTGCATCAAACACCCTTAGGTTCTTGGATTTTAATGTCTATTCTCTCAAATGTTATGTAAATCACCCCTTAGCAACTCTATATTAAAAGAAACAATGTAAGTAGTCAACTGGTTGGTAAATAAAAAAAATAGATATTTTTACATAGCGCGGCCCCCGAAAATTGCCGCGAAAATATAAAAGTGACCGGTGGCCACCCAGTACCACCTCCGATTTAATTAATGTTTGGCATACACACTTCTAGCAACAAGTGTAACATTTGAGAGAATAGACATTAAAATCCAAGAACCTAAGGGCATTTGATGCACCCTAACCCCCAGAGCTCCTGTTACTAATTGTTTTTTATTTTAAACAACGTTAATATTTTTAAAATGCCTATCTAAATGGTTCTTAAACATATTAAACATTAATATGTTTAAGAACCATTTAGATAGAATGAACGACTGATGCAGCAAGATTATTCCATTTATCAATTACTTTAAACGTAAAGAAGTTTTTAGCGATATTAGTAATGAAACGTCTGCCACGCAACTTAAATCCATTATTACGAGTATTGCTATTATCGAAAGTGAACAGTTTGTCAAAATTTACGTTATCGATGTTATTAACGAGCTTGAAAACTTCAATAAGCTCCCCCTTAATCTCCTAGTTTTGAGTGAATGCAAGTCTAACTCTTTTATCCTATCTTCATAAGGCTTGTTGCGCAATGACGGAATTAGTTTTGTGGCATGACGCTGAACCCTTTCTAACCTATCAATATCCTCGCGCAAATACGGGCACCAAAACTGAATGGCATATTCTAAATGAGGCCTCACTAGGGACTTGTAAAGGGGCATTATAATATCCTTCAATTTAAATTCGAAATTACGCGCTATGAAACCTAACATCCTATTAGCTTTTGTGCAAGACTCCAGGCACTGGTTCCTAACCTTTAAATCCTTAGATACACATACCCCTAAATCTACTTCCTCGTCAATGCTCGCCAACTCCCTATCATCCATCATGTACGTGTAATTATTGTTACGAGAACCCATATTCAAAACTTTACATTTGTCTATGTTAAATTGCATCTGCCACTTATCCATCCACTCCATAATCCTATTTACATCATCTTGGAGCCTATTTCTATCATCCTCGTTAACAACCTTACCGCCTATTTTAGTATCATCCGCGAATTTTGACACGTTACTAGTCAATCCTACATCTATGTCATTAATGCAAATTACGAATAGCAATGGGCCTAACACTGAACCCTGTGGGACACCACTACCTACATCCAACCACCCCAATTCACTACCATTAACTATGACCCTCTGCCTCCTAGCACGAAGCCATTCTTCTAACCAGTTAGCTACCTGACCACATATACCGTGCGCTTTGACCTTCACAATTAATCTCCTATGCAGAACTGTATCAAATGCCTTTTTAAAATCTAAATAAATAACGTCAGCCGCTCTATGCCTATCATATTTGCGCACTATTTCGTTATAAAATTCTAACAAATTAGTTAAACAAGATCTATGGCATCGAAACCCATGCTGACTACTATTAATCAAATCTCTACTTTCTAAGTGATCAATGATATGATCCCTAACTATAGATTCCAAAAGTTTACCTACAACTGACATTAAGCTAATGGGCCTATAATTACTAGGTACCATGCGGTCACCTTTTTTAAAAATGGGTGTGACGTTAGCTAATTTGAAGTCTTCAGGAATAATCCCTGTTTCGAGTGACTGATTAAAAACCTTCGTTAAGGGGCCTACAATAACGTCTTTCAAATCTTTCAAATGCCTGGGATAAAAAGTATCAGGCCCTGGAGTCTTGCTAACTTTTAGCCTATCGATATAATGCGCAATCTCACCCTCGTAAACAGTTATTTCATCCAAAATAGTCTTGCTACTAAATGGAATGATATCATCCACATCGGGGACATTATTTACGTCTTCTACGGTAAAAACTGTCGCAAAAAAGTTATTGAAAATACCCGCCATCACCTGAGTGTCAGAAGCCAAAGCGCCATTAACATCCACTAGAGGGCCTATATTATCTTTTATCGGCTTACGATTATTAACATATTCAAAAACCTTTTTTGGATTCTGTTTACTATCCACAGCTATAAGTATCTCTAAATTACGCTTAGCATTCCTAACTGATCTTTTAACCTGATGTCTAAGCTCGATATATCTATTAAAGTTAGCTGCCATGCCATTGCGCTTATTAAGTCTACACGCTCTATTACGCTCATTTATGAACTCCCCTATTTCCCGTGTCCCCCACTTGGGCCTACCATGATTTCTAGCATGCTTGGGCCTATGAGGAATAAACTGCCTTTCAATATTCATAAAACTTTCTTTAAACGCCACCCAATGCAAATTTGTGTCATTACCCATAAATAAGTTATCACAGTCCACTATCATCCTATCCACAAAACTATCAAAATTTGCCCTACGAAAATCAGGGACTTCTATTACGTTACTATCCTTAGTGTTTTCTATCAATAACTTAAACCTAAGAATTTGATGATCACTACATCCTAAACTCTCGCCTACTTCTAAACCTTCGACTATATTCCCATTCGTCATCACCAAATCTAAAATATTATCACTGCGTGTTGGTTCAGTAACCACCTATCGTAAAAAGTTATCTTCCATAAACTCAATCAATCTCAAACCCTCCTCATTACTGGTAAAAGTCTCATAATTAACATTAGGGCAGTTAAAGTCTCCGACAATTATACTATTCCGATTGTCAATAAAGTTACCAAGAAGTGAGTAAAATCTAGTATCTGTATCGAGGGGTTGAACGGGAGGTCTATAAACAACAACAAAATTAAAACTAATACTATGCGCCCTAACTTCAACACATATTGCATTAATTGCTGCTGGAAAATCTAACAACCTCGATAGTCCAAAGGGAATTACGAATGTACAGCAAAACACCTCCACCAAACCTATGTAACCTATCATTAGTAGAGAGTTTAAAACCCGGTATATCAAGTTCCCCCAACAAGTCCCGAGTCACGGTATTTAACCAAGTTTCAGTGATAGCAACTATATCATAGTTGCCGGAATAAATTATCGCCTTAAATTCATTTAATTTATTTCTAATACTACGCGCGTTACAATAAAAGACGTTTAAGTATTTTTTACCGCAGGCCCGCGTTTTAAACTATTTTTCACGTCGGGCCCGCATTCCCCAGACCCACAATGTTTAAAGGAGGCTTTGACCTATACAGCTTTCGCACGTTTTCGTCTATTAACCTACCTAGCCTAGCATTATCTATTTTATTACACCCCATCTTTTATAAAAAGGCTAGGATCACTGAATTCAGACCACAGCTTTACAAAGGGTACATTTTCCTCAGCGCAAATCTCTCCTAATTTATTATTAAAAAATATTGTTTTTGACATAATCCTAAGACCCAACCTGTGCCTAGGGGTAATACCTAGAACAATGAATACACTATCAAGTTATTTGGCATTAACACAGCAATCAGTCCCCTAATGACATCATCTGCTATCTGGCAACTCTCCTAACTCTGAGCAACTGTTGGGTGTACGAAATGGCTGCAGTACTTTTTAAGCTCTTGTGAGAGGAGGGTGTGTCTACCTGTTTTAGTGTTTATCCACCCATTGGATTTTGCTGTGTGGACTTTCAGCCCCCATATTTTTTTGTTTGCTTATTAATCATGCCTGGGACTAATATGTCTGCAGAGGAGAAGGTCAGGATCCTCACTCTGATGGAAGAAAATGTGCCTTTAAGTGAAACTGTGCATTGTACCAGCTCCAGTATTGCCACCATCCACCACCTCAAGGCTTCTGTTCATCACCTGCCTCCTGGTAAACTTCCTGCCATTAAACCACACTCTGGACACCCACAAAAGACCACCAAAGCCACAGACACCCTTATTAGGCATGATGTATTGAAGAGCCTATGTAAATCTAGAGCAGAACTGAAAAGAGCACACCCAGATCTCCTCAGAAGCATCTCAGAATGAACCATTCAGCATCGCCTACAAAAAGAGCTGAACCTTCCCTCCCTGCGCCCTGCCAGCAAACCACTGCTTAGGGTACTGAGTAAATGTGTAAGGTACGCATCACCTTCACCAAGAAATATCAACACTGGACTGTTGAGCAGTGGTCAAAGGTTATGTGAAGTGATGAAAGCACCCTTCATTGCATTACAGCCCATGAAGAGAGTGTAAAAGGCCAAGCAACATCAGCAGGTATGATCACCAATACATCAAAAACACAGTGAAATACCCGAATAGTGTTATGGTGTGGACTGTGCAGGGTTGGTACCCAAAAACCCAACTTAAAAACCCACATCAATTTACTTCTCATAAACTTATTTTTAACTTGGCATTTTTCATAATATGGTTATGCAGTCTTATATATTAACAACTATAAACTATAATTAATGTGATAAGGCCAATATAAACTAAAATTTCCAGAAACTATTTATTTGACATGTTTCATTACGAACCTTATATCTAATACTGTATCTACTTTATCTATCTTCTAACTGGCTACCTATATCTAAAAATAAATCATGTTTCTTTTCAGCTTTATAATTTAAATAATTTAAGTGGTACCTAATATTGATTATTATTGATCAGTACGTTCAGCATCTTTTGACCTTAGATGGCAGTAGATTCGAACCAACATTTCTGCCTTTTCTTTCCCTAACCTATTTTGCATTTTACTCCATACCAAGCCAAATGTTAAAAAAATCTTTCCAATGATCCGGAACTGGCCGGACAACTATGAATAGATCTCATAAATTTAGCAAAACCTAATGGTAACCTGGTCTCTTTTTTTTCTTTCATTTCAACAATTTTCCGCCAATTACTAGCTGATGTAGAGCTCACTATACTATCTTTGAATAAATGAGGAGGAAAAATTAGTTCGTCTTTTAAGCGGAATGCATAATATCCTGCCATGTATTCTGAATTTATTTCAATCAGCCATTCTTCAGCCTCTTCCTCTTGAACTCTATTCAGTTTTTGTCCTGAAAAATAATAGAACTGTGTGGAAACAAAAATAAAGCTAATAATATAGATTATATAATTTATGTTATGGTATCTAATTTATGCTAATTGTTATCTAATCTGGCAATGCCAGATGATTTGATTCAGATTAGAGGAAACTCTTCTGCCCATATAGTTGAGTTACCTATGTTTTATATATTAATAGTAGTTAAGCATTTAGGTCCTATTTACCTTCATACTTTGGGTCAGTTATATTTGCCAAAAGATGACATGGCTCCATAGCTTTTTTAAATCTCTTAATAATATCTTCTTTGTATGGGGCTAATTTTTCATCTTGGATTAAACTAAGCCAAATTTCAACAGCATCAGATAATGTTGTATATCAGCCTGCAACTGTAACAAAAAAAAAAAAACTATAAAGTTATATATGGCTGAATGAAAACATCTGTAAAGATTTAGAATTATGCATTGTTAGAATTTATTTTTTGGTGTTACAAGTTACAACACATATAAAATGAAGTGTATTTTAATTATTTATAGTATTGCTTTAGTACAGGATTCTATAAATAAAACGTGCACTATAAGTCTATAAAATATCTTGAAATTAATATTGGTATTTAAAATTAAGTAATTTTAACTGCATCTAGAGCATTTCCAACAAGTAAGAGTTGTGACTGTTAATTGAGTGCCTCTCTCTGTATAGATAAGTTATCTATCAATTTTCCAATGTTGTGATCAATGTCTTCAATATGCTCTCCTCTTATTTCTATATATATAGAGTAATTTGATAAATAGGGTTTTATGCATTCTAACTGAGAATTCCATCTGGTTTCATTTGATAGTTGCGGCATCATACCTCCTTTCTTCATTAACCAACCCTAAAATATAAATTTTTATTACAAATATTGCTGGATTTGACAGCATAAATAAATAGCCTACACAACTTATTAATGAGTCATGAATTAGGATTCACACTGGTGACAGTGCTAATGCATAAAAGTAAAGCTGACAGTAGCTAATTTATTGGATTTGTTTTTAGCTTACATGAGGTTGGTGATGATTTCAGAAATATTTGTTAATTTCTACAACATGCTTGAGAACTGATTTGGGGGAGACATCTTTTTCTACCAAGTTTAGATGGTGTGCTGAACAGCCATAAGTAGGGGTGCAGTGCCAATTTTATAGGTGCCGGAGCTCTGGTGGGCCTGACAAAAGCCTGCCATTTCCTATCCTGTTTCTATATATGCGACACGATGACTAAGTATTTCGTGTTTGCACTCACTAATTATCATAAAATAAATATAATTATCAAGCAAATAAAGAAAAAAGAGCAATCATGTATTTTATCAATTTAAGAAGTTAAAACTACTTAGTGCTTACCAAATACCACCAGTGGGAAGTTTCACAATAATTTCCACAAAGGGTCAGGCGTGATATGTTTTCGGGGGTCTGAAGCAACTCTTGTCCTGGTGTCATCTGCCGATCTGTGGTACCGCAGCCATGATATGGCATATGGCTCAGGATTCCACTGAACTAGAGGAGGTCCATGTAGTTTAACAAACATAAGCGCTGATACATGATTTATGAGAATTCTTGAGCGTGTTGTTGTTATTATCAAGTTCATGTGACTGAATCCCCTCTCACACTCAGCAGTACTAATAGGAATAACTTGTGAACAGCTCAGTAATGGGTGTAAATCTTGGGGGATGCGGCGCCCATGATCTTCCACATAGTCTCTAAAGGCATTTAGTACAGAGTAAGAAGAAAGCTTAAGCCTCTTACAGAGAGATGAGATTTCAGCTTCTCCGTAATTAGGTGGTATTTCATCAGGCCAGTAGTCTTTTTCAAGGACATACATTTCATTTAGCAGTGATTTATACATACTTTGAGGTTCAGAAGTTTGAGAACCTTTCATGGATGTTGTCGTGAACATATGGTGCTGCAAATTGTTCACAAGACTAGTAAGAAACTGTTGATAATTAATTGAGACAATTTTTTTGTTGCTTGTTATGGTAATTCCTCCAAACTTCCTCTTGCAGAGGTGCCGGAGCGGCGCTCCGGCACGCTCCGGCAGCACTGCACCCCTGGCCATAAGTAATAAGACTGTACAGTAGTTGTCCTCCTCAAGAATTTCTCTCATTCTTATCATTTTGTTTTCATTATCAGTGCATATAGCAAATACCTGAAAATAAAATGTCATAACTCATAAGGAACTGAGCATTTGAGTATACCAAGGTGGAGAATTACATTCAGTTTATAACTAAAATAAAATGTACCTACAAAATAGTTATACATACTTACATCAATGCCATATATTTCTTTAGTTTTTGTTATTGCTTCTCTAGCTAACTGTGCACAATATTCTGCTGTCTTTTTTGTACCTCCAGCATCTACTGCTGAAATCAGATATGGCTTTTTTCCATTATGAATACTGTGCACAATAATAGGATCATTCACTCGAAACTAGGAGATTAAGGGGGGAGCTTATTGAAGTTTTCAAAATTGTTAATAACATTGATAATGTAAATTTTGACAAACTGTTCACTTTTGATAATAGCAATAGGCTGCAATACTCGTAATAATGGATTTAAGTTGCGTGGCAGACATTTCATTACTAATATCGCTAAAAACTTCTTTACATTTAAAGTAATTGATAAATGGAATAATCTTCCCACATCAGTCATTAACTCTAGCAGCGTTAATATGTTTAAGAACCGTTTAGATAGGCATTTTAAAAATATTAACGTTGTTTAAAATAAAAAATAATTAGTAACAGGAGCTCTGAGGGTGGTGGTCGAGGATGAGTCTGTTGATGATTAATGCCAGCTTGTGACATGCCAGCGTGTGATATGCCAGCAAAAAACTTAGTATAAAAAAAAAAAATTAGACTAACACAAACGTAGATGTAGCTTGTAGCGTAAACTAACCCACTTTTTGTTTAACTTTACCTACTTTTTTTTTTTCTTCTTATCCTCTCCTTACTTGCATGTCTGTAGTTTGCATGGTATGACTGTGAGTGAAGGCTGTGTTTGCATGGTTTGTAAGCATTCTTATTTTACTTCTTTTCATTTTTCACCCCTTTCCTATTCTCTTCAACTATTTTTACGACTTGTCGGCAGTGGCCGGCGGATGATGATGGTGAGTCTTTTTTCTCTTTTTCTGAATGAATGTTAACCCATGAATGATAGGTGTTGCTACTTGCTTAACCCCTTATTCTCTTCTCTTAACCCCCTACTCTTTCCTTTTTCTCTGCTAACCTTAGAGTGGATCTTAGGGTCTTTGTTAGCCTTAGCTTCTGTAGATCTGTAGATCTTGTATAAGGGTAATGATACAATCATCAAGATTAAGGTCATTCTTCATTTCATGGATTACTTCATCATTAACTTTTATTAACAGATCAGATGCCAACCTTTTCCTGTTTGGCAGTTCATATCCTGATCTTAGACCTTTGATTAATTTTATAAATTCTTTATTTTCTAAAATGTTGAAGGGTATGTTAGCTGAAAAAAAGAACCTTGCAACTTGTAAATCTAATTCTTCCTTTTGGTCCACAGTCGTTCTTACCACAAATGGTGTAATTGATCTTTGCCTTTTATGCTTTATTGGTGTTGAATGACAGAATGTCACTCATTTCAGGCACATTTTCACTTATAATCTTTGGATCATCTTTGCCAGAAGCCAAAGTTGGAGGAAGTGAATCAGTTTCAACTGATGCTCCAAATTCGAGTCTTGGCATACCTCTTGCCTCATTTTCAAAACATTCCACTTTTCTTTTACTGCATTTCTCTACAGGGTGGGCCGTAAGTTTCCATACATAGGAAAAATTAAACGTTTGTTTTTATGTTTCAGATACCCTAAGAATATGCGTTTGACGTAAGATCTTGTTTACTGATGAAGCAAATTTTTACGTCAATGGAGAGGTTAATCAGCAAAACATACGTTATTGGAGTAATGCTAACCCTAAACTGGCTGAGTCCGACGAAGATGCAAGGTGCCGGTAAAGTGATGGTGTGGGCCGGGATATGGGGTGACAGAATTATTGGACCAATTTTTGTCAGTGGAAATCTTAATGCCGAAAGGTATCTTAACATGTTGCAAGAAGAGATTTTCCCATCCCTGCTAAACGAGGAAGGTAACTTCCCAGTTTACTTCCAGCAAGATGGAGCTCCACCTCATTATGGTCTTCATGTGCGTCGGTATTTGGATCAGCAGTTTCCGGATGCTTGGATTGGTCGGCATGGTCCTGTGGAGTGGCCTCCCAGATCCCCAGATCTCACCCCCCTTGATTTCTATCTTTGGGGGCACTTGAAGGCCATGGTGTATCAGGAAAAGATACGAGACATAAATCATCTAAAGGAACGTATCACCAATGCCATTACAAGCATAAACGTCAACTGTGCTAATGCGTGTTCATCAACAGTGGGGAACACGTATTGAAATGTGTTTTCAAAACAATGGCAACCATGTAGAGCATATTATATAAATAAAAATGGTTGTCCATAAAAAAATGTTTATTTTTCCTATGTATGGAAACTTACGGCCCACCCTGTAAATGATGTTTCACTCTCTCAATTTTTCGAGTGATACTTTCCTTGCAATAATTGCATAGTACTCTAGTAGGCTGATCACTTAATAAAGTCATCTCGTCCCATTCGCTAGCTTTAGATCTTCCACCTCTATAACTCTTTGAGTTTGGTATCTTAAAAATTTAAATTTGAGTTAGGTCTAAATAAAGCTAAAATCTGCTGTTAAGAAATAAAGGAAAGATCTAAAATTAAAATGGAGAAAATTCTAATATGTCATTATTCTCTCATATATCTGAACTTTCTGCGAAATAAAGATGTCTTTTCAATATATATTGTACATTAGATAAATAAATTAATAAAATAATAGATATATTAGGCACTACATAATTATCGAACCTTTTTAAAAAAAATTTCAACCCATCAAAAAACCAAAAACCTAGCAAAAACCCAGTTGGGTTGGGTTTTTTATGAAAAACCAGAGTTTTTGCCAACCCTGATATGTAGACACATAGATGACTTTGGGCTCGAGTGTGAGTGGCATTTTTTTGCCATAAGTCATGGCATAAGTGCTTGCAATGGAATTGGTGGAACAGTCAAGAGAGCTAGCTATAGCCAGAGCAAACTTGCAGAGAACTTTCAATGATCAAATCATAACACTGGAGGCAATGCTTCATTTTTGCTGTGAAAATTTGGAGAATATCAAATTCTTTTTAATTAAACCTGAAGAAATAGAAACAGTGGCAAAATTCCTAAGCAAAAGGTTTGAAAATAGTATCCAACTAATTGGAACCCAAAAGTTTCATGAATTTGTGCCAGTTAGTGCCACAAAAATTAAAGCCTTTGCATTATCTTCTGATCATGAAGGTGAAGAGAGGTTAATTGTGAAGTGTGCCACTAATGCAAATAAAAATAAAGATTCAATCATTCTGAACCCCAAAATTGGGGAATACATAGTTTGCTCCTACAATAACTCTCAGTGGCTGGGGCTTGTACTAGAGTACAATGAAGAGTTTGATGACTATAAGATAGATTTTTTAAACCCATCTGGATTTAGCAGATATTATTATTTCCCATAAATAAGAGACATCTGCCATATTTCAAGACATGATATTTTTGGTATTCTAAGTAGGGTACCCCAACTTTGAAGGCTGGAATGCTGAGTATCCAATATGTTTTTGGAGAAGGAGAATTAAGAACATTCATGTAATGCCACCAAGTTTTATTTGAGTGTATACGCACAAGTTTTAATATGAATATAATGTCACCAAGTTTTTTATTGAAATTAGTCACTGTTTATTTGATGTATCATAATACCATGAGCACAAATGACATGAAAATGTACCATAAATTATGTGTGTAATTGTCCTTATTTGAATATAACTATATGTTTCTATTACAATATGGGATTGCAAACATTTAAGTGATTTAAGTTATTTGATTAACTGACTTGGTAACCCGCGAAAGATAGTCTTCATAATTATGTTTCAAAAGGTGTTAACTTTTTATTGGATAAAAAGGATTCACCATTTGAATAAAGATGTTAGTAAGCCCTACTCACTTTTGATTCTGTTATACATGTATTCTTTAAAATTTAAATTGAATAAATGCTGAAAAATGTTCAAAAACTACTAGGCCTAGCAGTAATTTTAATTGTTAATGAACAACATAATTTTAGCTTTTATAAAAGCTGCAAAAAATTGTTCAAAATAAATTTTTGGTTGATTTTTAAAATTTATTTATAACATGATACCCACCCTTTTTATTGTTTTTATTTATCAACCATAATATGAAGTTTAATATTCATAAAAAAAATTGGGTTTTTTTAATGTCCAGGGGGGTAGGGGGGTCAAGAAAATGGGGGAGATGGGGAGTAAAATTTTGAAAATTGCTTTACAAAGCTAAAATTAGTATCATTGGATAGATCTAGTCTTGCTGATCCTAAAAATGCATATGATGTTCAGTTTATGATTAACTGGATGGGAGATATTGCCCATCAAAGTAGGCATGGTAAAGGGGAGCCCTAAATTTTGGGGGCCAATAACTTAAAAACTGTTAGTCGTAGAGCTTTTTTGTTTGAACCAGTGGATTTGGAACACAAACTAACCCTATATACCAGTTTTCACCCAAATTCGAGTCAGAGTGGTGTTTTGCAATGGTTGCTCTGTCCTGGAATGCCTCTCAATTAACCTAACCAGACATTCAGTTGACCTAACCTAACCAGGCATTCAATTAACCTAACAGGTTAATATTGTTATTTCACCTAAATATCTTCTAATCCTTTCGTATTAGGCACTCACTGTCACATTTCAGGCAAGTTAAGGATGAGAATAACGCTATAATTGCAGATGATACAAAATTGGGACAAAATGTAAGATCTTTAACAGGTGCCTTGAAAATGCAAAAGGACATTGATAAAGTAGTTGCTTGGGCAGATAGATGAGAGATGAAATTTAATGTGGAAAAGTGTAAAGTTATGCATGTTGGTCATGACAATTCAGAATTTGAGTATAACATGGATGGAAGTTGGATAAATAAAGAAAAAAAGGAGAGCGATTTGGGTGTCATTGTGAATCATGATCTTAAACCTACAAATCATTGTATTGAAATTAGAAATAAGGCTAATGCTAGATTGAACCTAATACAGGAACATATAGAATGTAAATCACCAGAAATTATAAGTAGCCTCTACACTTCATACATGAGGCCTCCTCTCGAGTATTGCATTCAGTTCAGTAGTCCTTATTTAGAGCAACACAAAGAAAGACTAGAAAAAGTACGAGAGAGAGCCACAAGGATGATACCATGCCTTAGACACCTTAGTTACAGAGAGAGACTGGAGCACCTAAACATGTTTTCCCTAAAGCGAAGAAGGTTACGAGGTGATATGATAGAAGTATATAAAATAATAAATGAGTTATATAATATAGACTTCCACTCTTTTTACAAAGGATCATAATGATAGGACAAGAGGCCATAGCCTTAAGGTTTTCAGCAAAGATGTAAATCACAGGTAGTACAACATAGTTTTTCAAATAGAATAGTAAAATTGTGGAATAGCTTAGATGAAGAAGTTGTGAGTTCCCATACTTTGGAGACTTTTAAGAATAAACTAGATAAATTAATGACTGAAAGAGGTATTTGGTAGTGACACTTTGCTGGAAGTGGTAATGGTGTGAAGAGGTGGTCTGTGAACCATTCCCATATATACATTAGGGTGTTTCATAAATGAGAACCACATTATATTTTTAATCCACATAGATGCCTGTGTTCGTTTTACATATTTATCACTCCTGGCCAAAAATGAGACTCCTTTGACAACAATAAGGGGTCCCGAGAGATCACGCCTTACGTCAGAGAGCACACTCATCACTTCATCATTTCCCCCTTCTGCTTCTTTGGAAAATCCTTCCTGTTCTTGAAAACTGCTTTCAGCAGGTACTGTTTGTCTTCTTCCTTCATTGTTAGGACAGTATTGAATTTTTCGATGAGAGCGATCCCCCGTTCAGCCGAGTCATTCACCACAGCCAGGACGCAGACCCTAGCTAGGCCTGCTTGGTAGTATGGGTCGCTTTCCCAAGACAAAGCAGGATTTTCGATGAAGGCGCCATTGATCCCAAGTGTGGTGAAGAGATCCTTCATCCTTGAGGTAACAAAATCCAAAATCTTCTTTCCTTTGAAGGAGCCGAGGACGGTCTTCCCCTCCAGATGCTTCAACACTTTCCTTGATGCCAGCTTGGCGAGGTTTTCTCGCATCCTTTGTTTCTCTTCCTGAGGAACCCCTTGATCGAAGAATGCCAAGCTGACCAGCATCTCTGAGAAGTACCAGAGGTGTCGTTTCATGGCCGCTTGCGCTTGCTTGGTGACATCGACGATCACGGCATCTTCCTGCAGTATTTCCAGGTCCAGCAAGAACTCCAGATCCACACGTGGGGCCTGCTCTGCTCTCGTCGCATGACTCCAAGCCTTTGCGTGGGCCAGGGCGACGAACAGGCAGATTTCTGTGACTCCTTTCAGCTCCCGCCCAGTCACCCAGTCATCCTGAACTGGTCCTGAAGGAGGTACAGCTTCAATCCGTAAATGGCTTTTGCCATCCACCACGCATGGTGGTATGCTCCTGGCTTCCGCAGTGGCACATTGGCGACAGTCTCTTCCCCGAGAAAGAGGATAACCAGTTGAAGTTCTTGGTAGTCATCCCGCGGCTGACCAGAAGCCAGAGCTTCCCTCGCAACAAGGACAGTTCGGTCCTTGAGACCCTGAAGAGGTCCAGCGATGCTGCAGCTATCTGAATCAATAGCAATGGTGATAAGAGATCGGTCGATGAAACCCCATTGCTCTTGGAATCTTTTGAAGATCCCAGTCTCGGGCCCAGAGGTGGGGCCCATCGAAGACCGGAAGACTTGGGCCAGGACAATTTCGTACACATGGTGCCTGCATGCTAGGTAAAGAAGTTGCTTCCTGAGACCCTCCTCAATCTTGACGCAGGCTCCCACGTGAATCCCGGTGTTCGATGCCATTGTGTCAAATGATAATCCCTTGATTCATTCGGACAGGTCGTGTTCCCGCACAAGATCAATGCAGATGTGTGCCGTCTCCACTCCCGTGCCAGCTGGAACTTTCGGAACTCCAAGCAGCTTCTCCTGGCCATTCCCGGTGACCAGCACAGCAATCTGGTCCACAGATCCGTCACCTGTGATTTCAGACAGCATTTTCCCATCCCAGTGTGACACCAAGGGCTCCTCAGGACAGAATTCTCCCTCTTGATACACCTCTGCTGCTTGCTTCCGAAGCGACTGGCGAGCACGATACATTGTGGAAGAGGAGATGGATACCTCGTTCAAATCGTGCCCCAAGGATTGCGCGACGATGGCGTAGGACATCGCTGCATCACGATAAGAAATGTTCATCCAGTCGTACGTGACAGCCACATCCTGAGTGATGAGGTTCCTCAACCGCTTCCTCGGAGAAGGACATGAAGCAGATGTGGAGGCTGCCAAGGAGGGATCATCTTCCGCAGATGGCGACGCCGAGGACGAGGAGCTGTCTTCAAGAGTAGCAGCTTCTGTAACCGTCTTGGCACACTCGAATTCCCGGTGTCCTCTCTCCTCCTGCTGTTCCTCTCAACGCCTTTTCCTACTCTCCATTTGGGCCAGCTTCATGTCTGCCGATCCCATACTGCTCTCTGTTGGGTCCTCCTGATGACTCTTGTAGAAGAGCTTGTCTTCCTCATTTGTCATCATAGAAAGGGCATTGGAATGACCAATATCGAGGATTTCATTCTTGAGTTCCGCCTTGAACATGTCCTCCACAACACGACAGCTCTCCTCGGATCTGTTCCTGCTTTTCACCAACTTGTCGCAATGCTGGAGCAGAGCTTCCATTTTCCGAAGGGCACTGTTCCGCCTCATAGTAGGGATCTTTGCTCTTTTCCAGAACACCATCACAGCATCTAAACAGAGGTTCAGACATTTTCTCCATCCTAGGTTTTCCTGTTTTTGATGGAAGAAGCACTTTTGCAAGACTTGCAACTTCATTGGCAGGTGGCTACCCAGGATCTCCTTATTCGGGTGTCCGATGAGCCAAACCTCTTTCTTGCTTCGAGTTGCCATGTTTATCTGCAATGAGGAAATATACAAATTAGAAAAGAGTACAAATACGCAATGGTAGACACAACGAGGACAAAACTCGACAACTGACACGAAGGACAGAGAGCAGTGCACCCTTCCATCAGGAAGCAAGGCAGTTGACTAACACTAGAACAGCTGAAATTAGAAACACCTAAGCAATCTGAAGCGTCAAATCTCGGGACCCCTAAACGTGTTCTGATCTGGTTGAAACCTGTTCAGACGAGTTTCCTCAGCAAAAGGAACAGGGACATCAATGTGGATTGAACTTCCTTCCACTTCATCCACCAACCACACTGCCGTGAAACACCCTAATATACATATATATATAAGCACACCGGACAAAAAATTAGTCACCCCTCTCAGAATGTACCTAATAACGTGTGACGGCGCCTTTGGCCTTGATAACCGCACGAATCCGGTGAGGCAGAGACTCTACGAGGTTGTGCATGTACTGAACATCGATTTGCTGCCACTCGTTCATCAGCCAGTCCCGAAGTTCCGCCAGAGTCTGTGGGTGTCTATTCCTGCGCTTCACTTTCTGTTTCCAGCCTGAACAACACCTTCGACGCATTCAGGATTAAAGGCTTCATTGGATCTGCGATGTACTCATCGCCTCCCATCATTGGAGAACAAACAAAAACGGGACTCATCGGACCAAATTACACGTTTCCAATCTGCCGCAGTCCAGTTTTTGTGCCTCTGAGCCCATTTATAACGTGCCAATTTGTGACTTGCTGTTAACAGCGGCCTCTTCCGTGGTACCCTGCTCCAGATGTCCATCGCATGCAGTTCTCGTCGCAATGTCCATTCGGAAATTGGTCGCTGGAGAACCTCATTGGTTTCTTGGAGCAATTGTTCTCTGGTTTGAAAACGATTTGCAGTTACTAGACGAGAAACATGGCGGCAGCCCCTATTGTCGAGAATTGTTTTCCGGCCACAGTTACGCCATCGATTGTCAGTTGATTGCGAACTACACCACTCTTTGTAAACTCGCTGGACAGTACGCGTTGACACCAACAAATTGGGCTACTTCAGACAATTTGTGTCCGTGGGCTCTGCCAAACACGATGGCTCCTTTTTGCCACTGAGTAACGTCTGCCTCACGACCCATTTTGCAGACTATATCCAACACACACTTTGTTCTTCACCACCTCACGAAACAGATCTGATCCTGTGTACTACGTCACCGCTACTTGTCACTTACCAATGCTACATCAGCGCCCTCTGTGTGACCTTGAACTTCCTACTATCGGTGCTATTAGGGGTGACTAATTTTTTGTCCGGTGTGCTTATATAGTTTATTTTTCATTTGGGTAAATCTCATCACCCACACAGAGTGATGGGATATAGGGAGGCAGCATCTTGGGTTAAGGGGTACTCTCTGTCTTTATACCCCCCATTTAAAGAGATTTCTCTGCTGAGCAGTGCCCCCATAGCACTGTGATGTATGAAAGACTCATTATGTTCACTTGCCTCATAGACACCTTTAAATGGGACCCTGAATGGGTATACATTCAAATACTCTATACAGTCTTTACAGTCCCACCTACTCCTTTTATCTTAATTGTAGAGCTTGTATTATATTATAGCTATATAGTAGGGGGTGGTGTTAGTGCCACTTTTTTCAGGTCCCCCTTTTAAAATATGGAGATGGTCTATCTCAGTGTGGAGATACCACTGCATGACCCAGTAGTCCATTCTAACCCCTCGAAGTCCACACACCCCAAAACTTGCCAGTTTTTTCTCAAAATGGAATTCTAATGGGGATGACAAGTCTGAAAATCAATATGAAAATTATATTGATGAGTTTTACTCTGCAACAAACAATGAGATATACATAGGAAACATGTTAAAACACAGTAGAAACTGTATAGAGTCACACTTTCTATTAGCATTGTTCAATTTGTGAATCATAAGGGTAACGTTTCACTGCAACTGTAGGTGTCTTAGTTGTCTTTGCTCAGAAGTGTGTCCATCACCTGGCTGAAATCCTCCAGTGTCATCTCTGCATTGGAAGTGATGTTGCTCAAGTACAGTTTCAGGTTTACTGCATAGGTTTTGATTGGAAGCTTCCTGTAGTCATTCATTAGACAGAACAGATCACTTGTTTTGGGCAGTGAAAATGACGTTATCGCGAGCGTAGCAAACCTCCAGGTAAAGACATGATAACTTGGTGTTGTCATTGATGTCTGATGCTACATACTCATCAATTGCATCAGTTGATGTAAATGGACCTCCCATGGTTTTCAGTAGGGGTGCACCAGATATGATATCCAGCCGGATATTTGGCCAGATATTCCGAAATATCTAGTATCCAGTATCCGGCAGGATATGGGTCATATCCAGCCAGATATAGGTCAAGACATTAGAAAATTAACACCTGTATGAAAATCTGCCACAATATGATGATAACACATTACAAATAATACTTTATATACAAAAAAAATGGAAAGCCCTCCAGGGCCCACCCCTAAACCAGTCTAGCAACACTTTTTATATTAAATCAACACAATACTGATGAAAAGAATAAATAAAACATCTGTCCATCCTTAACGATTACAGTTCTATTAATATAATCAGAGCTTTTTATAAAAATGTCTAGGTGTTAAATTTTTTAAAAAGAGTAAAATATTGCTAGACCCCTGCACTTGCTTTCCATTCTTTTTTCTCCTTTTTTTCCTTTATTTTCAAAACAATACAAAACATTAACAAGCGTGACAAATGTAAAACAATACATTGAATACAATATAAAATGCCTGGAGGGCAGTATTATGTAAGTCAGATGCTGCCATTCAGCCTGGAGGTCTTCAGAATAAAAAAAACTCAACAACAGTGATTTAGAACTTTTTTCTGTTGTGGTGCAGAAACAAGAGCATTTCTCCTCTTTTAGGCAATATTCGGGATCGCCTTGCTTCATAGATGTTTCCATATTCAGAAAACATTCTCTCTGAAAATAGAGAGGATGCGGGTGTGCAGAGAAGCTATGAAACAATAGTTTTAAGGAGAGGAAATCAGTCCTCCTGCTTCCAAATTTGAACTGGACAGCGTTTCCTATCTACAAGAGGTTCAAATGCATATTGGTCTAACTCCCCTGCAATCAGTAGAACAGGAGGAGTCTTTTTTTCAACCTTTCTTCTCTTGTAACTTACTTCTCCAGATTGCTCTCCTTTTGTGATCTCCATAAAACACACTTCAAGAATGTCCTCTTCGTCTTTCCTCTTTCGCATAGGAGAACTGGAATTTGAGCTTCTTTCACTTCCACTTTCATTACCTTCACTTTCATTAGAATCATTACCACCTTTGTCATTTTCAATACCTATGACTTCTTCAATCAGCCAGGATTTAGCCTGCTCTTTTTGATCTCGTTGAAAGAAAGATAACATGTCGCGGATCTATTGCAGTCGCAGTCACATAAGCCCTGTTTTTCATTATGTTCAAAGACTTCCCATCATTACTCTCCGACAAGAAATGCACTCGAAGAGAAGTCAGGAGTTTTCTCTTTGTCATTTGAACACCTTGGTCATCATGGCCAATCTTTGAAAGAAATCTTTGTGAAATACAAATGCTTGGGATTACGCAAGACAAAGTTGATTTTTCCAAACTCATTTCCTGAGTTAGTTGGAAGAATGGTTTTAATATTTTAAGGAGATTTCGTATCAGTGTCCACTCGAAGGATGTGATGGTAGGTAATTCACTACGATCAGCCAAATACAGTTGCACTGGAATTATTAATTTATATAATCTTTCTAGCATCAAATATACACTGTTCCAACGTGTTGGGACATCTTGAACCAATAGGAGAGGCTCAAGATTTTGCTGCACTTGAATGTGTTTGCAATTGTTACAGGTCAAAGGAGAATGATTAAAGTGAGTTGCAAGGCGGCGACTTTTTGCAAGGATATCAATTACACTCCTCTGAACCATAATTGAGTCACTAATAACCAGTTGGAGTAAATGAATGCTGCAGTGTATTGAAGGTATTTCAGCCAGATCACTACCAAGAGCCATATTACTAGCTCCATCCCTCACCAATAAATTCCTCTTATTTGCATCAAGATCCCAACTATCCCACATAGAGCGAAACTTTTCAGATATATTCTTGCCAGTATGCAACCCTGAGAAATAAGAGGCATGTAGCACAGCATCGTATCTTTCAAAATCTTGACCTATCCAGCGACCCAATAATGATATAAAACTTTCTTGAGAGGTTGTGCATGTCCATTTATCTGAAAAAAAGCTGACATGCTTTACTTCATCCAGCTTCTGAGCAATTTTAGATGAACTCATTATAAAGACAAGGAATTATAATATCAGAGAAGTACCTTCTGCTTGATAAGAGATATCTGGGTTGGAGGTAGGCCATTAGATCAATAAAACCATCATCTTCAACTAAAGTAAATGGCTGGTTGTCCAAAGCCATCATCATGCCAATTTTATGGTGAATCATCACAGACCTGGAGTCATTGATGTCCCATATTTTTTTAGATGAAAAGCTTTCCTCTATTGACATCTGCTTAATCATTTGGTCCATTTTCTTTTCTTTCAGAGTACTACCAGTAGAAGTTGATAATCTAGCCAGTATTCTATCTATGCCTATTTCCTTTGATTCAGTCGCAGCTATTCTTTTTTTGTCATTTTCGTTTTTGGTTTTAGCATACTCTTTTGGGTGATTAATCTTCAAATGATTATGAAGAGGTGTTGTGCTAAAAGACTTTTTGCCACCTTTCTCCATCCCACGTTTGATAATTTAATCTTTTGGCAAATATTACACTTTGCAGTGATATCGCTAGGATCATTTATTGTATACAGTGACCACACAAAACTTGTCATGATTAATACTTAATAGTTTAATACAACACAAGAACCTGAAAGAGAACAAAACAATTAAACATCTGAATATACTTAAATTATTATTTATCTTATATTTGGAGGGGCGCTTGCCCCCCAAGGCAAAACAAAACATAGCAATATGAGTGTAAAAATAATACGGTACCTAATAATATATATCTGGCTGGATATCTAGCTGGATAGATATGGCCATATCCAGCATATCCGGTATCCAGCTGGATATGAAAAATTCATATCCAGTGCACCCCTAGTTTTCAGCACCTCAAGGTCCTTGTTTCTCCTGCGATCTACTGTCAGATTAGCAATTTCCTTGTCTTGCAGGCCTTGCTTCTGGGTCATTCCATATGAAGTCACCTAGAGGTCCCCAGGTCACCCTCTCGGAAAACTCTGAAAAAATTATCATTTGTAATTCTATCAAACTTATGCACAGATCCCAAATTTTAGGTTAATATTACTTATAGTTTTTGAGATACAACAATTTGAAATTGTGCTATTTTTCCATATTTTTTGGTATCATTGGCAAAATCACATGAATGTCCAATTTTAGGCAACCATATCTTTTTTTTTCTCTTCACAAGGCTGATATGTGGTATATATGGTAAACAGTAGTCATAGAATCCATATTTGATATCAAATGAAACCTATCTCTTATAGTTTGCCATATAAGGCTTCAAAAATCAAAAAGCTTAAAAATTCACTAATGGTTACCTACTTTTCACTGGTACTGATAAAAACTATTTATACTTAACCCCTTGGCCCCCTATGCTGCGTATTGTATAGTTTCGCTATATCTGAGGTTAGCCGAACCACCTTTGATTTGCATATAGTAAGGTTATACAGGCCTATGGTATGTACACCATGTATTGTAGGCATATATATATATTAGGGTGTCTCTTATTTTCGAAGTGTTGATTTTTTTAGGTTGCGCCCCCTCAACCAGTTCCATTGGTTGAAAAAACATCACATATAAAATTTTTTTTGGATTGAACAATTTTTAGAGGTCGCCCCCGCTTATTAAAGTTCATAAAATATAGCTATTATTTATGCAATTAATATTTGAAATTACTAGCAGTTGTCAAGTATACTAAACATATGTTTTAATTAATTAATCATCATATTTATGATGAATTCATTAAATGAATATATTAGAGATAATTGTCAAGTTTGTAGCTGAAAATATTGCTTGATAAGACAAGATCAACCTGTTTAAACATGTTTCATCAAGAAAGCTCCAGATTATGTTGCAATTGTTTATTTGTCATCATTCAGTGTTCTGCTGTCATAAGTAAAAGGTGTGTAACTGTGTATCACTATACTTCACGGGTCAATATAGTGGAGCCTGAGCTCTCATCGAAGCAAAATTGGGACATGATGTTTTGTACTTGCTTTGTAGACACCATGTTTTAGATTTATGTTGTTGGGAGCTGCATTTGAAGCAACATTGGGATCTACATCAACTGGTCCAGAGATATTGATCTTTAAGCGTTTTCGTGACAATTGGACTTCTGTTGATCAAAGCCAGTTCCAAACGGTGAGACAGACACGAATACTAAAGAAGCAATTATCCAGTCTAAAACTGAACTAATTCAGTTTGCTAGATCCTAGGCACCTATGCTACGGGATGACTATCAAGAACTTTGGATCTGTCCATCATCTTTCTTGGAGGTGTCCCCATAAAGGCCTCAAGTTTCCGTGCACCAGGTGCCATGCATTGAGCTCGCTGGATGTCCAAAGCGCTCTATTCTATCAAGATGTGGCTTTTTTCGAAACCAGTTCAGATGACTAAGACTGAAGAACGAGGAATTCGAGATCTTTCCCTTTTTTCTGTTCTCATCTATATGAGGCTTGGACAACATCTTCACTCCCTATTGAAACCCCATTTAATGACTGGCTCCTTATGAGGTCATTGATTAATTATCCTAACAAAAAATTTCTGATGCAACTAAAAAAAGCTCTCTAACCACTTATGGTACCTGTCTGAAGAAGCAGTTGGTCTTGCTTTCTTTGATGAGCAAATTACTACAGATGTAAAGAAACGCATGGTAAAGGCATTAGAATCGACCTTCTGCTCTGGTGAAGGACTACACCAACTTGTTACAAGAAATACTAGAGAATTCTTTACTAAGCTGAATTTGCCAGAAGGATTTCTGAACAAGGCACCCAGCACTTGGACATCCAACTGTGAATATTTAAGGGCCAGAGCTATTGTTGCAGCTCTGTTGTAAATGACCGGGCAGAATGTGCAGTAGCTTTAGTTCAAGAGCTGAATAAGAAATTGATAGTGGGGGAAGAGCAGCTCCAGTTCCTGCTCCAAATTGTTGCAAAACACCGCCAGAGTCCACCCATTCCATCAAAAACTGTTCTTCTCAAAAAATAACCATCAATGAGGTCACACCTTAAAATACACCATATTGTATAATCATTGTATATTAAATAAATGATGTATAAGGAAATAATGGTAATTAAAGTAATTAAAGTATGTAAATAGCACTGCCATTTTGAATTTATCTCTATATAATAAACTAATGGTTTTTTTTGTAGCAATGCTTCATTGCTGATTGTATATAAAAAAAAGAGACAGGAAAGGATTTTGGATAGGAAAAAAGGATGGGATAAAGAAGGATTGAGGACCAAAGGATGGATTATAACAACATCAAGGATAGGTTAGAAAAGGATCAATGATAAATAAGAAGGCTATACTTATAAAAACGAATCAAACTAAAAAAAGAAGGAAGGAATTATGTGTATAATGAGCATAATCATATGTCAGGAGCTATTATGCCATGGTCACCATTTTATTAGCCGGGGGCGACCCCTAAATATGAGCAATTTGTGTCAAACTTTCAGTTTTAGTTTTTATGCTAAATGGAACTATTTTAGGGGGCGCAGATAAAATAATTCAACATTTCAATTTTGACTGCCCATAAGAGACACCCTAATATATATATATATATATAATATATTATATATATATATATATATATATATATATATATATATATATATGAAAAATTATTTCACGAAAGTGACACGTGAAAAGTATTTATGATGAATAAAACCACGAAGGAAAAAAGAAACACAAAGGGGTGCTCAAGCGCTTTCGTCTAATGACATCCTCAGGAACACTGGAGTGAAAGGACAGATCAAGGCAATATATAGGTTACAAAAATAAACATACATACATACATATTCACATATACATATATATATAATATATATATATATACATATATACATATATATAGTAAGCATAGAAAAAAATTGTGGGAGGAGCCAACATTTATGGTCACAGAAGAATAAAGAAATAAAAATAAATATATATATAAATTGAGAAAAAATTAATTACAAAATAGTGCCTTAGTGATATATATGTCACAGCCTAAAAAAAAAAAAAAAAAAAAAAAAAAAAAAAAAAAAAAACCCATAAATATACATACATACATATATATATATATATATACATATATATATATATATATATATAAAGACACTTTTAGCACTTTGGCCGACCTTCAATATAAATTCAAATGGCTTTTTTATGGAACAGGTCACAAAAGAATAAAGAAATAAAATAAATATAAATATTGTAAGTGGAGTCTACCAATTCAAGCTCAAGAGGGAAGTTTTACAATCGATTTAATAGATGCTGCCAAATGATATATATGTCAAAAAAATAAAGAAATAAACCAAAAAAAAAAAAAAAAAATTAATTATTAAAAAAATAAAAAATAATAATAATAAATTGAAAGATAAATTTTAAGAGAGGCACACCAATTTATAAGGGAACAATTACCACATATGCATATTATAGTCACAAAACGAATAAAAAAGTACAAGTAAATATAAATTGGAAACAAAATGATGCCTAGATGATATATAAAGAACAATAAAATATATATACAACATATATACGGTATATATACGAAATATAAACGCAATATATACAGAATATATATATATATATATATATGCATAAGGGAAAAAAATTTACCAAATTTGTTTTTATAATTATTGTCTGAGAAAACGGTAGGTCGCAAAAGAATAAAGAAATAAAAATAAATATAAATTGAAAAAATTACAAATAATACACGTACACATGTATACCCACATAACCAAATATATATATACATATACACACATATATACAAACACACACACACATATATATATATATATATATATACAAGCTTGACCTTCACGAAATGAGAAATCATCCCGCAGAACCTTTGTGAGGTTGTAAGGTAAGGTAAGGTACATACACCTATGCTACGGGATGACTATCAAGAACTTTTGGATCTGTCCATCATCTTTCTTGGAGGTGTCCCCAATAAAGGCATCAAGTTTCGTGCACCAGGTGCCATGCATTGAGCTCGCTGGATGTCCAAAGCGCTCTATTCTATCAAGATGTGGCTTTTTCGAAACCAGTTCAAGATGACTAAGACTGAAGAACGAGGAATTCGAGATCTTTCCCTTTTTTCTGTTCTCATCTATATGAAGGCTTGGACAACATCTTCACTCCCTATTGAAACCCCATTTAATGACTGGCTCCTTATGAGGTCATTGATTAATTATCCTAACAAAAAGATTTCTGATGCAACTAAAAAAAAGCTCTCTAACCACTTATGGTACCTGTCTGAAGAAGCAGTTGGTCTTGCTTTCTTTGATGAGCAAATTACTACAGATGTAAAGAAACGCATGGTAAAGGCATTAGAATCGACCTTCTGCTCTGGTGAAGGACTACACCAACTTGTTACAAGAAATACTAGAGAATTCTTTACTAAGCTGAATTTGCCAGAAGGATTTCTGAACAAGGCACCCAGCACTTGGACATCCAACTGTGAATATTTAAGGGCCAGAGCTATTGTTGCAGCTCTGTTGTAAATGACCGGGCAGAATGTGCAGTAGCTTTAGTTCAAGAGCTGAATAAGAAATTGATAGTGGGGGAAGAGCAGCTCCAGTTCCTGCTCCAAATTGTTGCAAAACACCGCCAGAGTCACCCAGTTCCATCAAAAACTGTTCTTCTCAAAAAATAACCATCAATGAGGTCACACCTTAAAATACACCATATTGTATAATCATTGTATATTAAATAAATGATGTATAAGGAAATAATGGTAATTAAAGTAATTAAAGTATGTAAATAGCACTGCCATTTTGAATTTATCTCTATATAATAAACTAATGGTTTTTTGTAGCAATGCTTCATTGCTGATTGTATATAAAAAAAGAGACACCCTAATATATATATATATATATATATATATATATATATATATATATAAAAAAAGAGACACCCAATATATATATATATATATATATATATGAAAAATTATTTCACGAAAGTGACACGTGAAAAGATTTATGATGAATAAAACCACGAAGGAAAAAAGAAACACAAAGGGGTGCTCAAGCGCTTTCGTCTAATGACATCCTCAGGAACACTGGAGTGAAAGGACAGATCAAGGCAATATATAGGTTACAAAAATAAACATACATACATACATATTCACATATACATATATATATATATATATATATATATACATATATACATATATATAGTAAGCATAGAAAAAAATTGTGGGAGGAGCCAACATTTTATGGTCACAGAAGAATAAAGAAATAAAAAATAAATATATATATAAATTGAGAAAAAATTAATTACAAAATAGTGCCTTAGTGATATATATGTCACAGCCTAAAAAAAAAAAAAAAAAAAAAAAAAAAAAAAAAAAAACCATAAATATACATACATACATATATATATATATATATACATATATATATATATATATATAAAGACACTTTTAGCACTTTGGCTCAAGAGGGAAGTTTTACAATCCCGTTTTTGGATGTGCGTGTTCATAGGGATAGCCCGGGTTTTAAGTTTAGTATCTATCGGAAAAAAACAAACAATTTGTCCTACGTACACTTTTACTCTGGACATGACACCCTATTAAAAAGGCCATATTTTCCTCAATGTTTCTCCGCGCTCTTAGGATCGCCAGTCCGGAATACATCGATGCCGAATTGGAAAATATCAACGGTATTGGAAGTGAGTTGTGTTACCCATCTGCGTTCATGGAATCTTGTCTTAATAAGGCTAAACGAACCTTCTATCGTGTGAATAATAACACTCGCACCTTGTCAAAGAATATTTTAGTACTTCCATTTTTCCCGGGCTTCTTAGGCATTGCTAATGTACTTAAACTTTTGGATATCAGTGTAGTTTTTTCATATAACAATATTGTGAAAAACATCATAGTAAAAAATAGCCCTACCAATAATTTAGGCATTATCTATAAAATGGGTGTAAGCAATGTGATTCCTTTTACATAGGTCAGACGGGAAAGGATTTGCAAACGCGTGTAAAACAGCATCAATATTCCGTTAGAACGGGACAGTTGTCCAGTGCCCTTTTTGTCCATTTGTCAGAGTTATCCCATTGTATTGATTGGAATAATGTTTCAGTTTTGTTTCACTCTAGCAACATTGTTAATAGAAATATTCTTGAGTCGGCTATAATTCAACTTACAAATAACCTTAACATGAGTAAAGGTCTGTTTCAACTTGATCCCGTTGCTCTGAATTCCTTCAGAATGGATTTAAACAAAAAGGGCAGGTTGTTAAATCTTTGGTAAAAAATTTGTTTTGTCTGTTGTTTCCCTTACAATTTTATTTTTCAATTTTTGCTGTATGCGTGTATGTGTATGTATGTATGTATGTGAGTATGTGTGTGGTCATTGCAGTTAAATGTGTTGTATGTATATGTGTGTATATGTATGTATGTATGTGTGTATATGTATGTATGTATGTATGTATGCAGTTAAAATATATATATATATATATATATATATATATATTGCGCATAATATATATATATATATATATATATATGTATATGTGTATGTACCTTACCTTACCTTACAACCTCACAAAGGTTCTGCGGGATGATTTCTCATTCGTGAAGGTCAAGCTTGTATATATATATATATATATATATGTGTGTGTGTGTGTGTGTGTGTTTGTATATATGTGTGTATATGTATATATATTTGGTTATGTGGGTATACATGTGTACGTGTATTATTTGTAATTTTTTCAATTTATATTTATTTTTATTTCTTTATTCTTTTGCGACCTACCGTTTTCTCAGACAATAATTATAAAAACAAATTTGGTAATTTTTTTCCCTTATGCAATATATATATATATATATTTCTGTATATATTGCGTTTATATTTCGTATATATACCGTATATATGTTGTATATATATTTTATTGTTCTTTATATATCATCTAGGCATCATTTTGTTTTCCAATTTATATTTACTTGTACTTTTTTATTCGTTTGTGACTATAATATGCATATGTGGTAATTGTTCCCTTATAAATTGGTGTGCCTCTCTTAAAATTTATCTTTCAATTTATTATTATTATTTTTTTTTTTTTGGTTTATTTCTTTATTTTTTTGACATATATATCAATTTGGCAGCATCTATTAAATCGATTGTAAAACTTCCCTCTTGAGCTTGAATTGGTAGACTCCACTTACAATATTTATATTTATTTTTATTTCTTTATTCTTTTGTGACCTGTTCCATAAAAAAGCCATTTGAATTTATATTGAAGGTCGGCCAAAGTGCTAAAAGTGTCTTTATATATATATATATATATATATATATATGTATATATATATATAATATATATGTATGTATGTATATTTATGGGTTTTTTTTTTATTTGCCTGTTTATTTCTTTATGATTATTTAGGCTGTGACATATATATCACTAAGGCACTATTTTGTAATTAATTTTTTCTCAATTTATATATATATTTATTTTTATTTCTTTATTCTTCTGTGACCATATAAATGTTGGCTCCTCCCACAATTTTTTTCTATGCTTACTATATAATGTATATATGTATATATATATATATATATGTATATGTGAATATGTATGTATGTATGTTTATTTTGTAACCTATATATTGCCTTGATCTGTCCTTTCACTCCAGTGTTCCTGAGGATGTCATTAGACGAAAGCGCTTGAGCACCCCTTTGTGTTTCTTTTTCCTTCGTGGTTTTATTCATCATATATATATATATATATATATATATATATATATATGATGAATAAAACCACGAAGGAAAGGAAACACAAAATGGTGCTCAAGCGCTTTCGTCTAATGACATCCTCAGGAACACTGAAGTACATAAAAGGGTAACAGCCTATATATAGGTTACAGAAAGAAAAAAAGAAAAATAAATAACATACATACACACACACATATATATATATATATATATATATATATACATACATATCTATATATACATAAGGGTGGTCGTTGATGGAGCGGAGTCGTGTTGGGCTAATGTAGCGAGTGGCGTTCCTCAGGGTTCTGTATTGGGCCCCTTGCTTTTTCTTATATATATTAACGATTTAGATGTCAGCCTAGTTAGTACAGTTTCAAAGTTTGCGGATGACACGAAGCTGGGTGGTAGGGCGATTAATGACGAAGATAGAGGTAAAATTCAGGAAGATCTGAATAAAATCGTTGATTGGTCAGTCACATGGCAAATGAGATTTAACGTGGATAAGTGCAAAATTATGCATATAGGTTCGCGTAACGGTAATTTTGCGTATAGTATGTCAGGGAAAGATTTAACAAGCGTAGAGCAGGAAAAAGATTTAGGAGTTATAGTCACTGGTGATTTAAAAGTAGCGAAACAAAGTACAGCGGCGGTCAATAAGGCGAACAAAGTGTTAGGTTTTATAGCTCGAAATTTTGAGTACAAATCGCGCGATATTATAGTTCCTCTTTATAAATCATTAGTTAGACCCCATTTGGAGTACGCGGTCCAATTTTGGAATCTGCATATGCGCATATAGACAAAATCGAAAGAGTTCAAAGACGAGCAACTAAGATGATTCCGTCTCTTAGGTCAAAGTCATACGAGGATAGGCTTAAAGAGTTAAAATTGACTACACTCGAGACTAGGAGGTTAAGGGGTGATCTAATCCAGGTTTTCAAAATTATGAATGGGTTTGATAACGTAGATAGAGATAGCTTTTTCGAAATATCTCAATATAATAGGACTAGAAATAACGGGTGTAAGTTGACAAGTAGAAGGTTCGAGACAGCAGTTGCGAAAAACTTTTTTATGCATAGAATAGTAAATAGCTGGAATAGTTTGCCGGTAGAAGTAATTAGTAGCACGTCTATAAACATGTTTAAGAATCGATTGGACGCGCATGTTGATAGAAAGGGTATAGTTTATTAAGGTAGTAAAATTAAGGCTTTGTGGGGATAGATCCCACAGCTCAACACAAGTGTTGTGGGATATAGGGAGGCAGCGTCTTGGGTTAGGGGATACTCTCTGTCCTTACACACCCCATTTAAAGAGATTCCTCTGCCGAGCGGTGCCCCCCATAGTACTGTGAGGTATTGAAAACTCATGATCTTCACTTGCCCCACAAACACCTTTAAATGGGAGACCCATAATGGGTGCACACACATTTCTACATTACTGTACAGTCTTTACAGCCACACCTACACTTTTCCTCGTATGTGTATATATTGTAATGTATATGGTTATAAATTTGACTTGGTCCGCAATCGATATGAACCGTGACTTGATGGATACCGTAATGAAATTGACTGGATTCTTTGGATCTGATATATTTGCATGTCCGTTATATAATAGATATAGAGTGTAACATATTTGTGGATAGTAGTCTATTATGACTTGATCCTCTGGATCGAGAGATTCTATCTTTAGTTTTAAATCGATAATTAATTATTTTTAAATTGATAATGTATATGGTTGTAAATTTTGACTTGGTCGGCAATCGATATGGACCGTGACTTGATGGATACCGTAATGAAATTGACTGGATTCTTTGGATGTGATATATTTGCATGTCGTTTATAAATAAATATAGAATGTAACATATTTGTGGATAGTAGTCTATTATGACTTGCTCCTCTGGACCGAGATATTCTATCTTTAGTTTTAAACCGATAATTAATTATTTTTAAATTGATAATTATTTAGTTTCGTAAAAATTGGTCGTTGCCAATTTACCCGCAGTTTTTTAAATAAGTTTCTTATGTTCTTGTGGTTCAGAACCCACGTAAAATTGTAGGTCCCCAACGCCACCACGGAGGACATACACAATACACGATTATGAACACAGTTAGGTAGACCAGCCATGAGTGGATCCTAGGGTCTTTGTTGGTCTGAAACATTATAACATAACATTATAACATATATACATATATATATGCAATAAACAGAGAAGTAAAAATAAAAATTAAAAATTAAAAATTAAAGGATTATCAGTGAGGCGTTGTGGAGGGTGAACCCTTTCCCCTTTTAGTTCTCAGCCCTTTCCCCCTGGCCTTGATTATTATTATTTATATATTAAATTTCTTTGATTTTTGAATGAAATATGTGTTATAGAAAGGATTTTAATGGTTCTCTCTCTCTTTCCAGCAAACAAATAATGAATAAGAATAATAACTGTTATAAGAAATTGGAAAGATAGTAGTAAACTATTAAGTATTAAGATAATAAATAATAAACATTAAGTACTAAAGTATTAATATTAGCAAACAAATAAATAAAGAAATAGTTATAAGATATGTTAATGTTAATATTTTAATGAATGAAAAGACTAAACAATAAGTTATATAAAGAAATGTTAAACTTGTAAACAAGGAATGAGGAATAAAACAGTTTTATTAAATTAGTATGGGAAAAAGAGTGAGAGTTGGACAGTCGCTTGTAAAACCCTGTTAGTAAATGAATAATAAAGTACTGAGTTTTAAGTATTAACAAACAAACAAACAAATGAAAAGAAGAATAAACAAATTTAGTAAAAGAGACGCTTCTGAGGTTTAAAAGTGTCGGCGTGTGTGTCAAAACTCGAGTTTTGAGAAGTGGGCGGAACCAATTGGCGCATGTGTGGAAATATAAATAATAAAAAATATAGTTTAAGAGGGTAATTTGACAAGAGAAAATAAAGAACATAACAGAGGAAACTAAAGTCAGGCTGGATTTGTCTGAGGCTGAAGACCGTTATTGGACCAAGGGAACTTTAAGTTCTGTTAGGAAGGGGATGCCGGAGATAGGAACCACTAATAGAAGGAAGCTATTCTGGCAAGTAAGACTGTTGGTGGCAGGAGCCAGCAGTCGTGGAATCGGGGTCTGGGCAGCGAGCCTGGATCCAACAACCCTTCAAGGTAAGCAGCCTGGTTTCGTGGGGTCTTAAACAAAAGAAAAATTCTTATTCGTGGTGCCGTTAGGTTAATCCGAATCCCACCACATAAAATAAGTGGCGCCCGAACAGGGACTTCCACTCAGAAAAGTGGGTTGTTTCCTGGTTGGGTTGTATAGAAGAAGAGTGAAAGAGTAGTTGTAGGTTGGGTGTAGTAGTAATAGAGTAGAAGTGAAGTAGGGTAGCATCTTTAGAGATGCCTACCAAGGAGGAGTTAGAAAGGAGGTTGAGGGAGATAGAGGAGGCATTAGAGGTAGAAAAGGCTAGGAACCATCAGTTAGAGTTACAGAAGGCAGAATTAGAGAATGTTTTGGGGAAATTGCAGAGTAGATTAGAGGAACAGAGTAAAGAATTAGTAGTTTGTCGTCAAGAGATGGAAGAAAGAATGATTGAGAGTAAGAAAGAGATGGATGATGGGTTAAAGGCAATGGTTAAGAGAATGAGTGAGTTGGAGGGCAAGCTTGATGGGAAAGTGAAAAAGGAAGGGAAGGGGGGTTTTGAAGGGGAAAATAGTAAGGGTGTTGGTAGTAAGAAAGGGGCACATCTAAAGGATGTAGCAGTAGGGGGCCTGGAAGGAGAAGGGAGTGAAAGCGTGAGTGAGGGGAAAGAAGAAAGACCTTACAAGGTGATGGTGCATTCCACCCCTAAGGAGGGTAAGAAGAAGCTTGAGGGTGAGGATCAGAGGGAGAAAGGTAAGAGGATGGAAGGGCAGGCTAAGAGGGGCAAGGCGGGAATGAAGGGGGCTCGGAGGGCATCTGGTAAGAGGGCTTCTCGGAAGGTTCAACGCTGCGTTAGTGCAGATGACTCCCTCTATTCCAGCATTGAGGACAGTATGTATGAGAGTGAGAGTGAGACTGAAACTGAGAGTGATACGAGTGAGGGTGTAAGAGTGCATAAGGGAATCTTAATTAGGGAGATTCCGAAGGTTGCAAAATTTAATGTTTATAGTGGGAGAGATGTACAAGAGTTTTTGAAAGAGTATGAACGTTATTGTAAGAGCAAGTATCCAGACGCTCCTGAGTATTGGGTGAAAGAGATGGGTGACTGTTTGGAAGGTAGGTTGCTAGAGTTTTACAATGTTGTTGTAAATTCAGGAGTGCCTGTGAAGTATGAGGTGTTAAGGGAGAGATTGGTGGAGCAAGTGTTAAGAATAAGAGGGGTGTGAAATATCGAAAGAAGGATGATTTTGAGAGAGCAAGGATGCAGAAGGGGGAGAGTATTGATTTGTATGCATATAGACTTGAAACTTTGGCGAGAAAGAAATTTGGAGATGATGGGATAGATGAGAATAAAAGGTTGGTAAGAAAGTTGATTGAGACAGTACCTGAGAGTGTGAGAGAGTTTTTGAATGTTAAGAGGAAAGAGTGTGTAAGAGTGAGAGGGACACGTTTGAAGTGGCATGAAATCTTGGAATTGTTAGAGGACCGAGTGTATGAGAGTGTGATTGGGCGTAATAGGGAAGCAGATGTGCGAATGGGGACAGCGATGAGGGAGGAACAAGTACCTGTGTTTCCTAGTTATGCGGACGCATTAAGAAATACTAGGCCAGGTCACCCTCCAGTTAGCCAAGCATCCATGGCCCAAAACCCAATGGAAATGCTGGCTAACTTTGTGAACGAATTCACAAGGGTGTATGGAGGGTCGGCCATGCAACAACCAGGGCCTCCTCCCACATCGGGTCCCAGAATGAATGGTCCGATGCTGGGGCAAACGTATAGAAGGCAAGGGCTTCAAGGCCAGTCAACAATGAATGAGCAAAGAGGGCCAGTGAATGGAGGGAATATGGGGAATGTGAGAGGGTGTGCATATTGCGGTAGAGGGGGACATAGTATAGAGACCTGTAGAAGAAGAGTGGGTGCGTGTTTTGCATGTGGGCAGATGGGACACATGGCGTATGAATGCAGAACACCTGGGTATGAATGTAGGGCATGTGGGAACTTTGGGCATATTGCCCGGTTCTGTCAAGCCCAACAGCAGGGTGCTCCGGCACCGGCGGGAGGGAGTCCTGTCTCTCATGCAGGAAATCGGCCAGTGTCAGCCATGCCAGCTCCTCAACCTCAGAGGCAGGGCCCTCAAGGGGGTGCTGTCACTGGAAATGGCGAGGCTGGTCCCAGTACGGGAAACGCATAGGGCAGGGGCCTCTCATTGGGGTTGGGGTCCCTGCTTCTCTGAATGATGAATGTGTATTTGAGGCATTAGCAGGATGGTGTCAAGTGAATAAGGAAGTGAGAGCGAGTGAGAAAAAGGCAGAGTGTATGGTTATTCCTGTTGAATGGGGAGGGAGTGTATGGAGGGCATTAGTGGATACAGGATGTTCACCTAATTTAATAAGTAAGCAAGGAATTGGATGTTTGTGTAAAGAGAATGAATTAGGAAGAGTGAATTGGGGAGTAACTGGGGAAATTAAAGGGGTTGGGAACATCCCAGTACGAGTGTTGGGAGAGGTGCAGATTAAAGTGAAAGTGATGGGGTGTGAAATGGAAGAATGTGTGCTTTATGTGGTTGATAAGGAGAGTGAAAAGTATGACATGATTCTGGGGTATGAGTTTTTGAAAAAGAATCGATTGGTGATCCATCCTGCTAGACGTATGATTGAGTGGAAAATGAGTTGGGTAAGTGTGAATTCTATGTGGGGAGAAGTGAATCGGATTGGATGAGGGTAATAAAAGGGTATGAGGTGAGAGCATCTGAGAGTGTAAATCTGGAAAAGGGAACCCCAGCATTGGTGCATGTTGAGTGGCCAGTGAGTGATAATAGAAGAAAAAGGCAGGGAAGCATGATTTTTGTGAATGGTATGGATGCATCCTATAAAGTGAAAAGAGTTGGGCATGTGTATGATGGTATAATTGATGAGAGTAACCCATGGATTTGTGTGCAAGCTAGGGAAGATGGGGGTGCATGGCGAAAGAGAATAAATGAGGGGGATGTGATAGGGAGAGCATATACAGTGATTGAGGAAGTATGTGAGGAGGGAGAAAATGGAATACAAACGGATGAACGAGGGCAAGAATGTGGGGAGGAATGGACGACTGAACAAATCAGAAAGGAGGTGATTGTTGGCGAACAGTTGAGTGAGAGTGAGCGAATGCAGGTGTGGCAGTTGGCAGGGGAGAAAAGGAGCGTATTGGCCCGAGGAGATGATGACCTCCGTTTAACAAAACTACCTCCCTTCAGGATCCAGTTAACGGATGAGACTCCGATCTACCAAAGGCCAAGACGGTTCTCCCCACCAGTAATGAATGAGATAGAAGAGCAGTGTGAGGAATTAGAGAGAATGGGAGTGATTGAACAGAGCACAAGTCCGTGGAATAGTAGAATAGTGCCTGTGCGGAAACCTGATGGAAGGATTCGCTTGTGTGTGGACTATCGAATGGTGAACGAAAGGACAGTGAAAGACAGGTTTCCGATGTGCTTGATAAACGAAAGTGTATACTCTTTGCATGGAAAGAGGGTGTTTAGTAAATTGGACCTATTGAGGGGATATTACCAGATGCCGGTTGAGCCAGAGTCTCGTCCCATAACTGCTTTCTCCACAGCCAGGAATCATTATATGTTCCGTGCTCTCTCGTTCGGACTTACAGCTGCACCTGCTGCATTTCAGAGAGCAATGAATCGTGTTCTTGGTAAGTTTGCAAGGGAAAATGTCATATGTTTTATAGATGACATTTTGATTATGACAGAGACATTTGAGGAGCACCTGAAGATAATGAGAGAGGTACTGCAAGTGTTGGATGAAGTCGGACTACGAGTGAAACCAAGTAAGTGTGAGTGGTTCAGGGAAAGTGTGGCATTTCTGGGGCACAAGGTGAGTTCGAGTGGTATACGAAAGAGTGGGGAGTATATGGAAAAAGTCAGGGAGTTCCCGAAACCTCGGACAGTTCGTGAACTTAAATCTTTTCTGGGACTTGTAGAGTTTCAGAGGAAATTTATAGCGGGCTGCTCTGGGATTTCGAAACCCCTGACCGAAGTGACTGGAATGAAAGGTAGTACTCAGTTGGTGTGGACGGAGAAGATGAATGAAGCATTTGAGCAATTGAGAGTGGAAGCAGCGAAAGATGTGGAGTTGGCTTATCCGGACCTGAGTGAAGGAGCGAGTTTGCTAGAATTGTATACAGATGCGAGTGGATTTTGTATGGGTGGGTGCTTGTGCCAGTTGCAGGGAGAGGAAGGACAGGAAGGAAGGAGAGTAATTGGGTATGTATCTAAAGCATTCAGTAAGGCAGAGCGAAAGTACAGTACAATTGAGAGAGAACTTGCGGCAATGAGGTTTTGTGTGAAAGCTTTCAAGTCATTTTTGTATGGAATGAAATTTATTTTAAAGACTGATCATCAGCCCTTGGTATATATGGAGAGAATGAAAGTTGTGGATGGAAGAATTGCTAGAACTTTGCTTGAGTTGAGTGAGTTTGATTATAAGATTGAGTATGTGCCAGGGGAGAGGAATTGTATGGCTGACCTGATGTCAAGAATACCTGGGGTGAATGAAAGGTGTGAGAAAGAGGTGGTCGACCCTGAGTATTTGCCAGTGGGAATAGTAAAGTTGCATGAAAGTAGGGGGGGTGGCGACAGTTTGTTTGAAAGTGTATGGTATGGGTTGAAAGATTTGAAATTGGATGGGTTAAAAATGAGAATACCAGGGAGTGTGAATGAATTGCGGACCTTGGTTATGAATGAAGCGATTAAGAAACCAGAAAGGATGGGTGTTTGTAAGGTCCGCAATTATGTACGTGAGCTGAAAGCCATGGGGAGCCCGGGTATTTTTCTTTTCAAGAGGTCCTCATGGTGGTCAGCTCATTGTTTAGTGTTGAAGTGTATGTGCATTATGGTAGTGATTGTCCAATTGTGTATAAAGATGAAAGGATCGAGGAGAAAGGAGCCCTGATTTTGCATTTGCAGTGTATTAGTGGTGTACATTACAATTGGGTGAGTGAAAGGAAGAGGTATAAAAGCATAGTGCCAGGTGAAAATTTGGAAAGGGTTTTGGATGAAGTTAGAGCTGCACAGAGAGAGTCAGAGGGAGAAGGTTGTATGGAAGTAGGTATGTTAGAGGGGCCATGGATGATACGTGACTGTGTGGATGAGGTAGAGCTCAGCCCTTCTGTGGTTCCTGTAAGGGTTCCAGAAGGTCCTATTGAGCTCTACAGGGGTCTTGTGGATACAGGTGCCCAAATCAGTCTGGTGAATGAGCGAGTGTTGTGTGATTTAGATGAAGCGAATGTGCCTGTATCCCGAGAAAGAGTGGGTGTGAGAATACGTGGTATCGGAGGGGGAACAGTCGCGTCACATGAAGCTGTGCAGTTGAGGGTGGGATTAGGTGCATGTAAAGAGGTATGGGAGCACAAGTTCATAGTCTTGAAAGGGGAATCAATGCCCTGGGATTTTCTACTGGGAATTGATTTCCTTGAGAATATGAACTTGAGTGTGGATGTTGGTCAGGGCTCAGTAATGAGAGAAGGAGAACATGTGGTCAGTATGGGAATGTTTCCGAGCACAGGTATAGATGCTGTGTTAGTGGGAGCAATTGAGTTAGAGGTGGAAGACCAGTGTGAAGTGTTGAGAGATGAAGATATTTTAGATATGCAAGAGGGAGATGAGGTGATATGCAAGTTGAGAGAATATGTGTATAATGGTATAGATGTGAGAGAGTGGTCAAAGAGGTGGAAGAGTATAAAAGGTATGCGAAAAAGTTGGCTGTATGGATGGGAGTGCTATATTATATGAGGGTAAATAAGGTGGGTGAGACAGAGAGTGTGCCAGTGATGACATTTGAGGGTATGGTAGGATTGGTGATTATTACACATAGGATGTATGGGCATGTGGGAAAAAACAAGTTATGGGAATTGATGAAAGGAATGGTTTTCCACCCTAGGCTGGGACTGGTTGTTGCAGAAGTGGCAACTACTTGTGAGAGTTGCCAAAAGCGAAAATACCAGTCCCAGCATAGCCGCCCCCCAGTGCGAAAGATTGAAGTGAAAGAACCGTGGGAGCTTGTGGTGGTTGATATTGTGAGTATGCCGAGAACGAGTAGAGGGAAAGTTGGAATATTAGTAGGGGTCGATCACAAGAGTAAGTTTGTGTATGTTGCTGCGTTAGAGAATAAAACAAGTGAGCATGTTGCGAGAGTGATGAGAGAGAGTATGTTACCAATGATGCTTGGAAGGCCGCGTAAGTGTTTAACAGATAATGGGCCTGAGTTTAGGGGTGCTAGTTTTGAGAGAATGTTGAGTGAGAATGGGATAGAGCATGTTAGAATAACTCCGTATATGTCTGCTTCGAATGGTTTGGCTGAGAGAACGGTGAAAACGATAAGTGAAATGCTGCGTGTATGTATTGGGGAAGGGGCTGAGTGGGATGCTGAGTTGGCAAGAGTTGCCTGGTGCTACAATTCGACATACCACTCAGCCATTCAAACTTCCCCAAGAAGGTATGTGTCTACATTTGGAAGGTTTGTGCAAAAGGATATACGATTAAATGAGAATACATGTGATAGATGGAGAGAGGCTGGTGTGCATTTTCGGTCATTTGGTGTTGGTGAGCTTGTTTTGAAAGAGGTGCATGAGGCTGGAAGAAGGAATGAGTATAAGTTGGCGCAAAAGTTTGAGGGTCCATTTGTGGTGAAAAAGGTATGGGAGAATGGGGTAACGTATGTGATTGAGAGGGAGCAAGAGAATGGACAGTGTGAAGAAGTAAGAGCACATCATCGGCAGTTGCGCAAATGGCGAATACCTCCGGAGTACATCGTATGTCACCCAATGTATGATATGTGTGAGAGGATGGAACAAAAGAAAGCGCTAGAAACCAAGAACATGATGGGAATCCAGGATGAATGGATGGATGCAGATCTGGAGTTCTTGATTGTGTCAAAGCGGGCAAAAAGGAAGAAAAAGGTGAGAAGAAAGGGAATGAAAGGTGAGAAAGCCAGGCAGATAGGTGAAGTATATGAGCTGAAGGATTCCCAGTTGGACTCTGGAACAGCCGCGGGTGAGGCAGAGTTAGAATGGGATGTTCGGGACTTTGGTGGTTCATGGTGCCAGCCTGGTCCATCCGGGGAATTCTCATTTGAGGGTTTTGGGGTCTCAGACCTTGAGGGCCTTTCTTTTCTGGGATTTTCCGAGGGTGGAGGAGAAGGGGAGAAGAAGGGAAATCTTCACTCAGAAGTGGAAAGATTGTGTCAGGGAGGGGGCATTAAGAGTGTGGGATTTACAATTCTTGAGAGTGAAAGGGAAAATGTATGTGAGAGAGAAAGGAGTGTAACTGAGCAAAGTATTGTGACCTTAATGGAAAGTGTGAGGGATGAATGGGGAGTAGATAGAGGTGAAGGAAGTATAAATGAAAGAATGAGGGAGAGAATGAATGTGATTGATTTTTGTGAGGAAGTGAGAATGTTATTGCTTGAGATAGAAGAAAATGTGTTGAATAAAAGCTTAGATGTAGAATTAACAAGTAGTATTAGAGAAGATATTAAAAGTAGATGGGTTAGAATTAGTGATGTGAGTCGTTTTTTATTGTGTCATTTTTTTTGTTTTTTTTGTCATTTTTTTTGTTTAAAACGAAGGTAGTCTGTTTTTTTTGTTTTTTATTGTTTTAAACTTATTCCATATTTTTTTTCCTTTAATCTAATAAGTATATTAGTATTACCTATAATTTACTATACTATCATGCTTATATGGTTATACCTAGTATATATACTATATAGTCATCTTTTAGAAAATTGAATCACGCAAAAAGTATATAATAGAAAGGAAAACAAACCCTCATTTTTTATATGTATATATATTTTTTAACTAGAACATAAAATTCTTCCTCGTTTCAAACAATATACATAATTGTGATTGGCAAGAGTACCAGTATATATATTCCAGATAGAAAAGGAAAATATTCACCTTTTTTTGAACCTTTTTGTTAACCTACATTTCCATGGAAGAATCATCACTAGATTGGGTAGAGCATATATGCTAGTTTCAATATCACAGGTACTGGTATAATACCCATAATACTGGTATAAAACAATAGATATAATTGTGATTGGCAAGAATACCAGTGTATATATATATATATATATATATATATATATATATATATATATATATATATATATATATATATATTCCAAATAGAAAAATAAAAAAAATATAAATATTCATCTCTTTCTTTAACCTTTGTGTTAACCTAATGCTGTTTAACTTTCATTATCTGATTCTATTTCCATTGAAGAATCATTATCACTAGATTGATTAAAGCAAATAGTTTCAATATCACAGGTACTGGTATTTATTGCAGATTTGGATGTTGACGAAGCCAATGTAGCACCATGTTTTACTTCACTTTCTTGGAATTTTGCATTTTGGGATATAAATACTAGCTTTGCTGCTCTGTCTGTGCTTAATTGGTTTCTTTGGCTGTATGGATATTACTGTATGTGCTAAATGATCTCGGAGGTAATGAAAGGGCGAAATAGAGGTGTATGAGTTTGTGTAGGTATATATGTGAGTATGCATGCGTATGTATCTGGATTCTGGATGTATGCATGTGTATGGGGTATACAATAGATATAAATGTGTATATAAGTATTATGTATATATTGGTATATATGTATAAGGGTGTATGTGTATGTATATATATATGGATGGTCTCGTGGGGGGGGGGGGAATATGTCATCGCGGGTCTAAAGGATAGTTAAGTGGGAGATTCAAAATCCGAGGCATGGATGGAGAGTCCTGGGAAGGTTGGACAATGGGCAGTCAGCTCCCAGCCAGTGTTCTCGCAAGTTTAATGGATCTCAAGATACAAGACTTTCAGTGCAAGAAAGAGGCCAGTTTTTTCTGTAAATATGCTGAAAAGGACATTCTATACTGGTACCATATGGCCTATTTTATTATTTATTTATTTATTTTTATAATATATATCATTGCAAAAGTATACCTTATAATTAAATTGGCAATATCTATATTAATTATTAAAAAAAACAAAAAAAACAAAAAAAACAGAAAAAAAAAAAAACGACAAAAACAACAAAAAAAACAACAAAAAACAAAAAAAACGGTTTTTTTACATCACTAGTTAGAATGATAGAGAAAGTGCAACAGTGTTTAGGGAGTGGTGATGGTAATGTAGTATAAAGTATTGGTATAGTGTTCTGTAGGAAAAAAAAAAAAAAAGTAGTATTGTATGATGTGTGAAAGAGTGAGTGGTTGGAAATTCAACCAGGTGGCAGCCTACATTTTGAGGCCAGAAGCTGGGCTGTGCTTGAAGGAGGAAGGTGCCTGGGTGAGTTCCCAGACCTGCTGATACCTGCCTCTGGTGATTTGCTGCTTTGCAGGTTTCAACCTCATTCCTGGTATTGTAAATAACTATTGTAAATAACTATTAAAAAATTAAATTGTAAGTATATTTTTTTAGTATAACGTAAATTATTAAAGAGAAAGTAATTGTTAGCCAGCTGTTAGTCCTAAATATTGAATGTTTGAATGTTTACTGTATTTGTTAAATATAAAGATTATTAAATAACTGAATTATAATTTAAATAAATAAATGATTTATAAAGTAAATTTGTAAATATGTTATTCTTATGATAGCCATGTATGTAATTAATGATTTAAAAGATTTAAAATTGAAAACAATTATTTTTGAAAAAAAATATATATTATTATATATATATATATATATATATATATATATATATATATATATATATAATATATATATATTTGAAAATTGAAAAAATTATTTTTGGAGAAAAAAAAGAGGGTATCTATGTAATAATTTGTTAAAATATTATGGTATAAAAATTGTAAGGAAAAGAAGAGAGAACCATATTAGGGTAATATAGTAGGTGTGTAGGCTATATGGCAAGACAGGTGGAAAGGAGCTTGGGGGGGGAAGATGTGGAGGGTGAACCCTTTCCCCTTTTAGTTCTCAGCCCTTTCCCCCTGGCCTTGATTATTATTATTTATATATTAAATTTCTTTGATTTTTGAATGAAATATGTGTTATAGAAAGGATTTTAATGGTTCTCTCTCTCTTTCCAGCAAACAAATAATGAATAAGAATAATAAAACTGTTATAAGAAATTGGAAAGATAGTAGTAAACTATTAAGTATTAAGATAATAAATAATAAACATTAAGTACTAAAGTATTAATATTAGCAAACAAATAAATAAAGAAATAGTTATAAGATATGTTAATGTTAATATTTTAATGAATGAAAAGACTAAACAATAAGTTATATAAAGAAATGTTAAACTTGTAAACAAGGAATGAGGAATAAAACAGTTTTATTAAATTAGTATGGGAAAAAGAGTGAGAGTTGGACAGTCGCTTGTAAAACCCTGTTAGTAAATGAATAATAAAGTACTGAGTTGTTAAGTATTAACAAACAAACAAACAAATGAAAAGAAGAATAAACAAATTTAGTAAAAGAGACGCTTCTGAGGTTTAAAAGTGTCGGGTGTGTGTCAAAACTCGAGTTTTGAGAAGTGGGGGAACCAATTGGCGCATGTGTGGAAATATAAATAATAAAAATATAGTTTAAGAGGGTAATTTGACAAGAGAAATAAAGAACATAACAGAGGAAACTAAAGTCAGGCTGGATTTGTCTGAGGCTGAAGACCGTTATTGGACCAAGGGAACTTTAAGTTCTGTTAGGAAGGGGATGCCGGAGATAGGGAACCACTAATAGAAGGAAGCTATTCTGGCAAGTAAGAGACTGTTGGTGGCAGGAGCCAGCAGTCGTGGAATCGGGGGTCTGGGCAGCGAGCCTGGATCCAACAACCCTTCAAGGTAAGCAGCCTGGTTTCGTGGGGGTCTTAAGCAAAAGAAAAATTCTTATTCGTGGTGCCGTTAGGTTAATCCGAATCCCACCACAGCGTACAGATTTGTAAGGAATAATATCGATTTTTAGCACAAGATCAAATGGATTATAAAAATACAAATTTATATTGGAAAACTGCCCGGGCTTTTTAGGCATTGCTAATGTACTAAAACTTTTGGATATTAATGTAGTATTTTCATATAACAATATTGTGAAAAATATCATAGTAAAAAATAGCCCTACCAATAATTCAGGCATTATCTATAAAATTGGTTGTAAACAATGTGATTCCTTTTACATAGGTCAGACGGGAAAGGATTTGCACACACGTATAAAACAGCATCAATATTCCGTTAGAACAGGACAGTTGTCCAGTGCCCTTTTTGTCCATTTGTCAGAGTTAGCCCACTGTATTGATTGGAATAATGCTTCTGTTTTATTCCATTCTAGCAACATTGTTAATAGAAATATTCTTGAGTCTGCCATTATCCAACTTTCAAATAACTTCAACATAAGCAAAGGTCTTTTTCAACTCGATCCTGTTATTTTGAATTCCTTCCAAACAGATTTAGATAAGAAGGGTAGAACACTAAATCTTTGGTAAACTTGTCTGCTACTTTATTAACTTTTAATTTGCATTTTATTTTTATATATATCGAAACCTGACCATAGGCAGAGTGTTAAAACCCAGGCAGTTTTCCAATATAAATTTGTATTTTTATAATCCATTTGATCTTGTGCTAAAAATCAATATTATTCCTTACAAATCTGTACGCCTCACTGATAATCCTTTAATTTTTAATTTTTATTTTTACTTCTCTGTTTATTGCATATATATATGTATATATGTATATGTATATATAGATATGTATGTGTATATATATGTGTGTGTGTATGTATGTATGTATGTTATTTATTTTTCTTTTTTTCTTTCTGTAACCTATATATAGGCTGTTACCCTTTTATGTACTTCAGTGTTCCTGAGGATGTCATTAGACGAAAGTGCTTGAGCACCATTTTGTGTTTCCTTTCCTTCGTGGTTTTATTCATCATAAATATTTCTCACATGTTACTTTCGTGAAATAATTTTCATATATATATATATGATGAATTTCACAATAAAACACGTGAAATGAATGAATGCTGCAAACCCACAAGGAAAAAGAAAAAATGATTCCAAGGCCTTTCGTGTATTCAAAGTTACACCTCGTCAGAGCCTATCAGTGCCATTATCACTGCGAGCTGAAGCCATTTCACAAATTTATACAAGATATATAAAACAAAGAAACAAATCCTCACTCATAAAGCAATAAATCACAACTAAATAGGAATTTATGACGACAGGTTCAATGAACCAGTGAAACAAAAGATTTGCGTAATAAGCCCCACCCACTATCTTCTCATTGGTCAATTTTTTTTCTCATTATTATCTCCTAAACAATGTACAAGAAACTCAGCATTCTCCGGAAATATGAAAGCCTCAGTCAAGCCATTTGATAAATGGGATACTATGGTATCCCATTGGAGCGCACGATGATGCAGCCGTGGGATACGCATTATCCCAACCAGAGTGAATGGGTTAAGAGCTGAAATTAATTTTACAGTTTGTTAGAGTGTATTTGTAGTTAGAAATGCTTTCAAAAGCTCTCTATTATCTATAGAATTGGAAAAAATAACTTAAAAAAAATGAAAAATTTCATTTTTGCAAAAAGAAGCCTATATTCATGCCATTATTACCCCATCAGGACAGTTAGCCATCACTTTCATATTTTTACCATATGTTCATATACATTTAAGCGAACTACAGTCAAAGTTTGGTTTTGGTGGTCAGCTTCCTTCAATATTTAAGCTGCATCAGCCAGAGGGTGTCATATGACCCTCACTGCAGCGAGCCTGAGGGGGTGTCAAATGACTTTTGATCAGATCTGAGCCAGAATTTCAAGCTGATGTCCTGAAAAATGGATGGAACTTCTTGGTATGGCACTCTGTAAGCTGTTGCCATGAGGGTGTCCTCAAATTTCTCATATATATGGCTTGGTGAGAGCCCCATATATATGATAACCCCATTAACCCCCCCTTTTCCCCATCTATGGTGCACTAGTGGGTTAACATGATCATTGTTTAACAAACAGTAAACTTGTTTGAGTTTGGTCAAGAAATATTAGTATTGCGCAATATTACATACAGGGAATATGATGACCTAATCTTGTCTGAACTTGTACATACCTTGTGCAATCCCTGCTACTATATACAGTGCCCGCGAAAAGTATCCGATCACCCTTGAAATTTGTATTTTTTACATAAAAAACAATGTTTAAATGTATACTAACCTTATATTAGTATTTTGTCATCTGTCCTTTGGTTTGGATGACTTGTTCTAGACGTTTTGGCATGGATTTAATCAAGTTTTGTCAAACTTCCACTGATATTTCCTTGCACCATACCTTTTTGATGGCCTCTTGTAATTTTTCGACTGAGCCAGTGTCGTGGCATTCAACCTTATTTTTTATTATTAGCCACAGATTTTCTATCGGATTGAGATCTGGACTATTACCAGGCCAATCCAAAATATCAAATTTATTGTCAGTAATCCATTTTGTCACTATTTTGGCCCTGTGACATGGTGCACCATCATGCATGTATGTTTTTGTCCTTTGGATTGCCATTGCCATTGGAAGTTTATCCTGTAGCATTGCTAAATACCGTGCACCATTCATAGTTGTGTTCTTCGGAAGAAAATATAAGTTTCCACGCCCATAGTAACCGAAACAACCCCAAACCATCACACTTGGAGGGTGTTTCATTGTCTTTAGGGTGTATTTAGGGTCCATCCTATTTGAGCCAATAGGCCGGTGAACCTTTTTTGGACAACTTCTGAATGTCAAAAATGTCGACTCATCGCTAAATAAAACCTTCTTCCAGTCATCAACAGTCCAATGAATGTATTTTTTACAAAATGCGACACGTTTTTTACGCATTTTTTCATTAATGAACGGTTTCTTAGCAGCATGGCGAGATGGTAATCCGAGTTCTTTTTGGAGCCGCTCCTGGATAGTTCGTTCAGAAACACCAGATAACAAATTATTCATATTAAATTTTATTTCTTTCGCAGTTATTGTTGGGTTTTTCAATACTAAACGTTTCATAAGTTTGTCTGTTCGCGAATTTGTTTTTCTCGGTCTGCCAGATCGTTTTTTAGGGACTGGCGTGGTTAGGCCACCATTGTTCTCAGCCCGTGAAACCCATAAATTAACGGTACTTTGGGATATGTTTAATTCCTTAGCTATCTGTCTCTGTGATTTCCCACATGCATGCAAAGCAACAATAGCACCTCGACAATCACTCTTAAGTTGTTTTTTAGCACACATTATATATAAATTTTATTTACACCACTTTCTGTAAAAAAAAAAAAATATCAAGAAATTTACACAAACAGTGAAATCTGACAAATTTGAGACACAGCCACCCGCAACAAAGGCTACCAGAACACTAATTTGAGAATGCGTTGGATAGCTCTCATATCAGCGAGCAACCTCAAAGTTACCAGATGTCGCTAGAACAAATAGAAAGTGAATTACGTGTCTCTGAATATCAAGGGAAAATATTGTATTTTCTTGAGTGATCGGATACTTTTCGCGGGCACTGTATAAGCTGTCCCAATCTCATGAATTCTCATACTTACAGAAATGGAGTTGGAGGCTACACAAAGCTGTTCTACTGGACAGAAATTACATGATATATGTCAGAAAAGGACTTACTTACTAAGAAAAACTTGGTATACTCATGTTGGATCAGTTAACCAGTGAGGATAAAGCGCTGCTGTCATGGAGATGTAATCAGTGGCGGATAGCCCTATAGGCTGCACAGGCTGAAGCCTAAGGCACGGATGTCTTAGGGGCCCGCCAAAAATATGTGTATAAGTAAAAAAAAACAATCAAACAAAAGTATTTATTTTGGAAAATGAGATACATAAAAATTGAAATACATATATAATAATAGAAATATTTAAAATTATAATTTGCGACATTTTTTGCCTGCGAATTCATTAATAATATCCTGACGGTCAATTATATGCAAATGCTCCCACTCGATGTGCATCAATGACAAGTAGTTCAACCTTTCGTCTTTCATTGTTGACCTTAGGTAGTTCTTGTTTTGTGCGCTATTATGCATTACTCCCTCAATGAAAATTAAATTTTTATAGTATATGAATAAAAGGGCCCGATCATACATACTAAGCCTAAGGCCCAGAAAATGTTAATCCGCCCCTGGATGTAATATATTGTTGGCAAACAGTGATACTGTGTGTTTTCATCATGAGAAAATGTTTTTGTTTCATTATGAAAATCTTCAACGCTATTGTGCAGACCCAAGAAAAGTTCACAGAAAGAAAATCGCAAGTAAGTTTCCAAAATATTACATTATTATTGAATGTTGTATTTACATTGTTCTAACATTCTTATCTAATACCAGTAAGTTTATATTCATTTATAACATTTGTAGTTTTGTATCTTATGGCGAGTGAGTTTTGAGAAAAATTTCATTTAGAATTGTATTTTATGATTATCAGAATCCATACACACTGTAGACAGTGACACTGCCAGGATGAATATAAAACCAGGACAAAATCTGTGCCCAGAGTGCAGCAAGTGCCCCACACAATATGAAGAACAATGCCTACAGCCTCTACTGGATAATGGAGCAGGTACCAGTAGGTCTTGTGGATCAGTTGAAGATTTTAAGCCAGAAGTAGTTCTTTGTCAGGAACTGAACACAAGTGCTAGTGTCCTGGACTGTTCTCCTCTAAAATTTGAGAGTGACAAGGACAAAGTTCTTACACCATTGTCACCATAGGCACTGGTGATGATGATGCAGATCTCACAGATCAAAATGTTGGCAAATGGCAAACTTGCCAGCCTGGCAAATATGTAGCATGTGTTTATGATGGAAACTGGTACAGTATATGGGTAATATAAAAGATCATTCTGATGTTTTAGTCATGTTGGCAAATGGCAAACTTGCCAGCCTGGCAAATATGTAGCATGTGTTTATGATGGAAACTGGTATTGGGTAATATAAAAGATCATTCTGATGAACATTCTGATGTTTTAGTCACTTTCATGAAAAGATCACACAAAAGTGTTTTGTCTTGGCCAGCAATATCAACAACAGATGAATGCTGGGTGCCATTCCAACATGTTATCTGTGTACTAAGTTCACCAACTGTCCAGGTAAGAGGTGCTCATCATTATACCCTAAACCCAAGTGACCTTAACAAAATTCAAACACTATTTCCTACATTTCTTTAGAGTGCTTTAAGTATGAGATGAATATTGATTAATCAAGTAATTCATTTGTAGGAACTTCACTTTTAACACATGTTTAAGCAGTACCGTACATATTTACTAAATTGAGGACATAGTGAATTTAACAAATTGAATATTTAAGTTGGAATCTTGATTTCAGAAATATTTTTCAGTTTCAGGTCCCTTATTAAATGACAGAAGGATATAAAGTTGTATCTGTAATTCTCAAATGTTTCAGATGATCATTTTTCATGATATATGTATGTGTAATGCTGAAATATATTCATGTTACTCTGATATTTTTACTTTGCATTTTTGTGTAAATTATGGTAATTTTAAAAAAAAAATTAAATTGAAGGAAGCTGACCACCAAAACCAAACTGTGACTGTAGTTTGCCTAAATGTATATGAACATATGGTAAAAATATGAAAGTGATGGCTAACTGTCCTGATAGGGTAATAATGGCATGAATATAGGCTTCTTTTTGCAAAAATAAAATTTTCCAATTTTTTTATTATTTATTGTTTCTAATTCTATAGATAACAGAGCTTTTGAAAGCATTTCTGACTACAAATACATTATGAAAAACTGTAAAATTAATTTCAGCTCTCAAGTATGGATAGTTTTTTATCAGTACCAGTGAAAAGAAGGTAACCATTAGTGAATTTTTAAGCTTTCTTCGATTTTTGAAGCCTTGTACATGGCAAACTATAAGAGATAGGTTTGATTTGACATCAAATATGGATTCTATGACTACTGTTTACCATATATACCACATATCAGTCTTGTGAAGGGATAAACAAAAAAGATATAGTTGCCTAAAGTTGGACATTCATGTGATTTTGCCAATGATGCCAAAAAATAAGGAAAAAAAGCATAATTTCAAATTGCTGTATCTCAAAAATTATAAGTAATATTGACCTAAAATTTGGGATTTGTGCATAAGTTGGATAGAATTACAAATGATAATTTTTTCAGAATTTTCTGAGAGGGTGACTTGGGAAGTTGTTCAAAATTTGGGTGATTTCATATGGAATTGACCTTCTTGAGTTCCTTCTGTTTAGTGCTCCATGCCAGCATGATTTCTGGTATTCCGCCTCCTTTTCTAACAATATTGCTATAGTTCCTGAATAGGGATGTGCCGGATATCCGGTTACGATCCGGTTTTTCTGGATATCCGGCACTTTTTGCACTATCCGGTATCCAGCCGGATAGTGGCACTATCCGGCCGGATATCCGGCACTTTTAATTTTAATTAAATATCTTACATGATGAATCCTTAATAAACATTTTTATAGGTACCTACAAAGTAATAGCATTATTATTATTATTATTATTTATTATTAGCTATATTAGTTAGTTTTAACCTCTCTATCTGCAACAATGGCGACCCAAAGAGAGAAGAAATAAGTTCAATAATCAAGGGATCCAAAGAAGTGGTTATGACAACCACCCTAACACAATAATAATAAACAGAAACTGAGAATTAAATTGATCTAATTGAGCTAAACAGATCAAAAATTTAAATACATCTGTAGCATTGACATATCATGATATCACACATTATAGAAAAAATGAAGACAAGCAATCAATAGTATGGCAATATGTGTTGAAAAATAAATGAAAATAGACTTAATGTACGTATTTACGATTCACTATATTTCATATTTTTCATCAAGAAGATCAGTTCTTCAGCATTAGCTGGCAATAATTTGCTTCGGTTGTCTGCATATACCTGACCCGCTGCACTGAATAACCGTTCAGAGGCAACTGAACTTGGTGGTGCACTTAAATATTTAAGGACCATTGGTTTCAATGTTTCAAATTGATTGACATTGTTGCACCACCATTTCATTGGGTTGTCAGTCCTGTGTATGTTTGGTAGCGACAGATACTTATCTATTTCTGAAGTGTAGAAGAGGCAGAGTTTTTTAGCCTTTGAATGCCTATGAAGCAGAGAACACTGCATTGGATGAATCTGAAGTTTGAGAAACATCGGGTAGCTGGCATGATTCGTCTGCACTGCTGCTGTCTTCTTGATCCACTGAAGTTTTTTTCACAAGTTGGTCGAAGCAAGCCCATATGTCCTCATGAGTTTCTTCAGCCAAGTTCATTGGTAAACTGACCTCTGCTACTTCTGCTTCCTCGACTTCTGCTTCAGCCCGGCTAGTAGAATGTTTCTTCTGCAGTTTTTCGTGCTCAACTAATTCTGCCACAAGCTGCTGTTTCACCCCATTGGCATCTTTCAGAAAGTGCGACTTGTAGCGGAGATCTAAAAGGGTAGCCACCGTAAAGCAGTTTTGCTCCAGGTTTACAGATTTACTGCATGTCAGTTTCATGAAACGGTCTTCCAGCGCTTCTTTCAAGTTTTGCTTGACAGTTTGGATCCCACAATCTTTTTGTCTTTTTGAAAGATAAGAATGTAGTGTAGCTACTGCTGGAATTACAAAACTGATCAGTTCGCTGTCTTTACTTGCTTGTTTGGTCAATTCTTCAAATGGTTGTAGCACTCGAATAATATTTTCCACCAAACCCTAGTTATAAGCAGTGAGTGTTGGAAAGTCTTGTTCTGCAGCATATGCTGTCACTACCTGCCCTTGTTCATGCAGACGTTCTAACATGTAATATGTCGAATATGCTGAATCGTTAGTGGCTACAGACTCAGTCTTCTCTTCATGCAGTGCTTTGAACTTAATGCTAAGATGTTTACTTTGAATGTGATTCCACAATGGTTTTGTTGAATATGACCGAGGTGTTTTACCACACACGATGTACCTCCCATTGTTTGTAACATCACATAATTTGCACTCCACTTTATGTTCATTTTCCACACCACAGACTTTAAAATACTTCCAAATAATTGATTTTGATTTAGAAGATATAATTCACTTTTATTTCTAATATTAACGACTAGAAAGTCTATATTTTCACAATTTTTCTGAAATGAACAAGAAAACTAGTAATGTACAGCCTGGAGTAAGAAACAATAGTAAGGTTCCCTAAGACTAGGTACTAGGTAAAACGAGTGAGCTTTTAACATATGCATCAGGTATTATTTGCAATACCGGATATCCGGCTGGATACAGGGTATCCGGTGATAACCGGATATCCGCCGGATATCGGATATCCGGTGATCACGATTTGCCGGATATCCGATATCCAGTTATCCGGCAAAATCACTATCCGGCACATCCCTATTCCTGAATGACCCTGGCTGCCACTGGTCAATCAGATTTGTTGACTTGGCTTTCACTTGGGCTGAAGATGCACTACCAAGCTGTTTGGCACCCCTCCTTGAGAGCTCATAATTCACGAAGCGAACACTGCGCTCTGCAGCCACATTGTGGACTGGTGCTTTCTCTATCTTTTGAGTGTCCATGTAGCCAAGGGACATCTCTGAAGACTCATCATAGTTTCCAAAGCCAAAAATATCCCCCCTCTGTTTCTGGCATCCAGCAGCCAACTTGGGGAGGATCATATTCAGGAGCCTGATCACTTGGGATTGAAATGAGGTGGCTACTTTGACTATGGCCTCACAGATATCCTGGTCATACTTCGTGTGTTGGAACATGTCCTTGGACACAAACTTGAATGCTGGCTCATCTATATTTAGGAGGTTAGCAGGATCAGTGTCTGTCAGTTCCTTGTACAGCTCCTGGAATGCAGGAATTATCTTTGAGTATGTTGTTTTTGATGACATTGTTAGTGACAGGTAAGGCTCAACCAGGAGGAGTCCAATGAGGGCACCAGCACAATACATGACCTTCAGGAAGTCCAAGTCCAGGAAGCATCTGACGATGCAGGCTAGCTGGTTGGTGACATGCTCATACTTCTGCAGGAATGATGCCAAATCATCCAGAGGGTAGACGCAGATAGCACAGGTGAGCGTCAGGCGATTGAAGAGTTCATCCTTGAGACTGACCGACTTGTTTGGTTTGGGGGCTATGTGGAGATCAAATTCACTGGCCTTGTTCCACGGCTTGTGGTTGAAGTCATGGTTGATCAGCTGGGTCATGCAGTCAAGGGCTTGCTCAGTGACACTCGCTGCTGTTGTTGTTGCATTGATCAAGAAGTTTGAGTATATCTTGTTCCTTCCCAGCATGTTCTCTATTTCAGACCACTGCTTGGTGACAACCTTGTTGAACATCAGTGTTGGGTGTACATTGCAGAACAGATGATGAGGGATATGTTCAGAGTCCAGACTTTCTGCCACCATCCCATCCACATTGATGTTGTGAGCTGTCTGATCTGTTATGACAAAGTCTATCTTTTCAAAGAGAGTTTTGGCTTCGACACCACTTGCAGCCTGCAGGATCTCCAAGACTGCCATTTTTAGCGCAGCTAAGTTCTCTCTGGACTCTGAAGCAATGCCCATGGTGGGTAAGGACCTGTACTTCCCATTCACTGTGATGCCCTGAACAGAAAATGACCCTGCACCTTGTTTCTTGGAACCATCAGCGGAATAAGTCACCACAACCTGTTCATTAGTATTCATGATTTCTTTGACAATCTCATCTAATGTCAGAGCCTCAATGCTTTTGTCTGCTTGTCTGATACTGCTAAATTCTGGCAGGGTATCTAGATCAATGACTTCTGGCTTATCATGGTACTTCCATGTTCCCCCAAACATTTTGTTGCCAACTGTGATAACAGCTGCTTCTGCCTGCCATTCAGACATATGGTAGCAGCTCTTGAGCTTATCAACAGTTTCGTAGAATTCTGGTAGCACTTTTCTAATGCTCTCATGGATATGCTGGTATCTGGGTGGTAGTTCATTGCTTTGCTGTCACTGTAACTGACAACATCCACCGCTTCTTTACACTGGGGCCATCTTCATCAGCAGAACTCTGATTCTGTATATCAGAGTATGTTTTGTCAGTGTCTATACCCTGATCATCTGAGTCTTCTGACTGTTCACTGTCCTCAAAAGAGGCAAGTGGTTTGAGAAGTCTCTCTTTTTTTCCATCTTCGCTCATCTTCTCTAGGCTTTGTAAGTCTTTTCTCCGGCAGTCCATTGTTTTCATCCACTTCCGATCAACAAAGTCCTCACAGTACACTTTCCTTTGGGTCTTTTGATCCTCGAGAAAGGCCCATTCCATGTCCCCCATTTTCACTCCATGTTTCAGTTCCAGCTGCTTATGTGTTGCAGAGTCCTAGCAGAAGATATCCAACACCTGTCCTGCCCTTTTGTTAAAGGGCTTGGATCTTTCACGGAAACTCTTATTTTGTCACTGTTTCTGTGTCTGAATCAGTGTCACAAAATCACCATACAGTTTCAAGATGTTTTTCTTTATATGCTTGGTTTGTATGGTGTATAGACTGCAGAAGAGCCAATGCTCCTGAACCAGTTCTGCCAGCAAATAAGCTGCTGTATCTCTGGAACACTGGGCTTGGCCTGCTCGTTTCAGCCACAGCAAATACAGCATGTTCTGTATGACATCTTTGCCCATTGGAAGCATCCCATGTGGAAATTCTGCTCTCTTTATATAGTCTACACCACCCAGTGTCTTTCTTGAATGTGGTCTTCTGAAGGATGTGTGAGAAGCCATATCTATTCAGCCTGCAAAGATACAATATATATATATATATATATTATATATATATATATATATATATATATATATATATATATTTATATATTATATATATATATATATATATATACTTCGGCTCTCAGGTAGGCATCATCTGCCTTTCATATACATATACATATATACCCATTCGCCTGCACACATATACGTATACACATGCAAATAAACACACATACACCATTATATACATATGACATGTTTATGCATAGATTAAACTGATCATAGCTAATAATATAGCTAATAAACTAATCAATGTATTTCCCATGCAAAACAGTGAAAATGACAGTTTTGGGGTAATTCTGATGATAAATTTCAGAGGGTATGTATAGGGGGGTTATCATGATCCCACTGGTCAAATGTTGAAATTTCCCCATTCAGATAGACCTCCTCCATATTCTTAGCGGGGGACTGCATTGAAAAAGTCACTTTTGCAAAATAATGCCACCCCCTATATATAGATTAGGGTGGCAATAAAAAATGAAGTCGCAAAATTTAAAATGTGCGGGTGCTCATTTTATTCGGTTTATTGAAAAAACAAATTCTGCCAAATTTCAAGTTCCTAATCTTATTTTAAGTGGTGGTACAAGACACAAAGAACTTTGTGCTCTAGGCTATTGGAAACGAGTGTTCGAGTGAGCTTCAAAGTTATACAAAACAAAAAACTGAAAAGAACGATTCTGATAAGACTCAAACAACCTCAAATAGGACTGCAATAGCTTGTAGTGATCTGATAGATTACAATTATGCCTAATTTTTCTGGCTTCGAATGAAGGGATTTATTGGCATCAGGGAACATCTTCCGGTGCTGCTCCACAACCTGAAGAACGTATTGCTGTTGATCCTCCTGTGTGGTCAGCACAGCGTTAAAATCTTTCATTAGGGCAACTCCTCTTTCTGCAGGATCATTGACAACACTGATGGCAGAGACGCGCTGTTTCATTTGTTGAAAATCTTCATCTTCCCACTGCTCCGGATCCTTGGAGGAAGGATGTGGGAAGCTGGAGCAGGTGGAAGAAGGCCAATGTGTCTTCGTGACAAAGGCTGCCAAAAAAGGTGTTCAGCATCTCCCACATCAATTGTCACACGAGGCGAAGGACTCTTCCTTTCTTCATTTTTGAGCACCTCAACCATGCCTCTTTCACGCGCTGCTGAGATATTCATCAAAAAAGGCCAAAGCGACCAACTTTCACTTAAGTACCAAAGATGGCTAGTGATCCCTTTCAAAGCAGCCTCTGCCACGCGTCAGTTAACTTGTCTGTACTGCACCAGCTTTTGTATCAGCTCCAAGTCCAACTGCGGAGCATATCTGGCTACCGGGGCATTGAACCAAACTTTAACGTAAATCTCTGCAACAAAGAGGCAGAAGTCAGTAACACCTGGAGCTCTGGTCCGTGAGTTTCCCCAAGTTCCGCAACTGGTGACGGTACAAGATCTTAAATGCATAGATGCATTTTGCCATCCACCGTGCCCTGTGGAGGGCACCCGGAGTTTGAATATGATTTCCCTGTGGTAGATTTATTCCGAGAAATAGCAGTACGAGTTCCAGGGCAACTCCTCTTCTGCAGGATCATTGACAACACTGATGGCAGAGACGCGCTGTTTCATTTGTTGAAAATCTTCATCTTCCCACTGCTCCGGATCCTTGAGGAAGGATGTGGGAAGCTGGAGCAGGTGGAAGAAGGCCAATGTGTTCTTCGTGACAAAGGCTGCCAAAAAAGGTGTTCAGCATCTCCCACATCAATTGTCACACGAGGCGAAGGACTCTTCCTTTCTTCATTTTGAGAGCACCTCAACCATGCCTCTTTTCACCGCGCTGCTGAGATATTCATCAAAAAAGGCCAAAGCGACCAACTTTTCACTTAAGTACAAAGATGGCTAGTGATCCTTTCAAAGCAGCCTCTGCCACGCGTCAGTTAACTTGTCTGTACTGCACCAGCTTTGTATCAGCTCCAAGTCCAACTGCGGAGCATATCTGGCTACCGGGGCATTGAACCAAACTTTAACGTAAATCTCTGCAACAAAGAGGCAGAAGTCAGTAACACCCTGGAGCTCCTGGTCCGTGAGTTTCCCCAAGTTCCGCAACTGGTGACGGTACAAGATCTTAAATGCATAGATGCATTTTGCCATCCACCGTGCCCTGTGGAGGGCACCCGGAGTTTGAATATGATTTCCCTGTGGTAGATTATTCCGAGAAATAGCAGTACGAGTTCCAGAATTCACGGTAATCATCGTGAGGCTGCTGAGATCTCAACTGTTCGTGCACAAACTCTGCAACTTTCTCCTTGAATGCGTGCATCCGATCTGCCACCTCACGGTCTCCCTCAGCAGAAAGAAACGAATCCTTTACAATCTTTGGCCACACCTCCGCCAATCTTTGAAAGAGCTTGATCTTTGGTCCGAAGAGCATGCTACTAAGGTTTCGAAAACTTTTCGAGAACTATTTCCGCGATGTAGTGACGACAAGCAAGATTGAGAAGTTTCTTCCCGAGCTTCTGCTCGAGGAATTGACAAGCGCCGTTCAAGCGACGGTGTTACATGATGTCATATCAAAAGACATGGCTACGATCCCAGGAGATAACTGCCAGTCTTCCAGCATATCATGCACTGCTGTTGCCTGCGCCAGACCTGTTGATGATGGCAGCTTTGGTACCCCCAACAGCTTCATCACACCTTCTGAAACCAGGACTGGAAGGCGATCGACTTTCTCTTTGTTTGTAAGGTCTGGAAGGAGCTTGCCATCCCAATGAACTGTTAATGGTACCGTCGGGGAAAAGGACCTTCTCAGCTCATCCGCGATGTCTTGGCGGAATTTCATTCTAGCTAGTCGGATTCTCTCTCGATTCAATGCGTAGTGCTCCATACTTTGTCCAGCAGATGCTAAGGTATTGGCCACAACATAGACTGCCCGGCGATTGGATATCTTTGTGCGGTCCAACGCTTGCGCCAGTTCTTGAGTAACAATCTGATTTAACCTTCTTGATCTTTCCTCTTGGGAGTGGCAGATGACGCGCCTCCTATTGCTCCGACATTCACCTCATCTTCCTTGTCAGTATCCTCGTTTGTAGAACTGCTGCTCGACTCCAAAACCACGGACCTGTCCATCTTCTGGAGTTCATTCAGGTTCCTTCGTTTCCTTTTCTCTTGCTCACGTGCCGTGTCATTTGTTCTCCTCTTGTCTAATATACTTCTGATCAACAAGTCCTATAGTTCCTCGACGACCAGGCTCATGCTGCGCAAGAAGAAACTGCTTGTCTTCTTTATTTTTGATGATTTTGAGCGCATCACCGTGAGCGCAATCGAACAGGCCTTTCAGACCTTCTAGAAAGACCTTCTCCTTGTCCATCTGGGTTTTGGTACGCCTCACTCGTAATTTCTTTAAGCTTCTCCACTCAGAATGGAGGTTCTCCAGCTTGTCTTGTGCCCGGTGCGTAGCTTGAGTCGGAAGACTTGCATTCTTCCACATCTGTTCGACCTCTGTTATCACCAGTCGGCTACTTTCTCTGACAGGGCGAGACTCGGACAGGTGAAAGAACAAGAATCATTCCAGGACCTGCCGCTTGGACAGCAATTTGGCTCCTGTAAGGGCATATGAGTTGGGAGAAGTCTCCAGTAGCCATAAAACATCATTCTTTCTTAGAGTAGTTGCCATTTTTCATCTACCTGCAAAGTATACAAAATAGGAATTAGTAAGTGACAATGGTGGAAACTTTGTTACTCTTGTACCACCCCCTAATGTTTATCAAAAGTCCTAAAAATTTGCCTGAGTGATTTTCTTCAGGAACTGCACCAAACGCGCCACCGCACTCGTTCCTCCAGGCAACTTGGATTTTTACCCCTATTGGCTATTGCCACCCTAATATAGATCCATGTAAAACTTCTTGTGATGAGATAACCATATGATGTCTACAATTAGTACAGTAGTGGTATTGATGAATGATCCACAAGATCCAAAATTTTAAGTAATGTACAGCTAGTAGATGCGTGACAATCTGCAGATATCAATTGGATCTTAATTTTGCATGTAACTGTATTTATGGTTAGTTTATATTAATAGTGGAGCCACCCAGATGTGCCGAAGGGCCCCTAGTGTGCCCACTATAAAATTTTTACCATGTTACCATGATAAAAACATCCAATGCTTTGTCTTCATCTAGGGCACATGACAAATCAAGTTCTCAAAGTTGAAATCACACGAATGGCACATCATAATTCTATCACAAACACCACCAAACTGAATCCAATTAGAAAAAAAAAAATAGCCAGAATAGAAAATAAACTAATTAAGTCGCAGAGTAGCGAAAAAATAGCATAATCAAGAAAAATATTTTACAAAAAAAAGTACATTATAGTCAAAACAGGAAATATATTTCATTAAAAAAAGTATATTTGAACAAATTTGCACAACATAAGATATACAGTATATATTTTTAGTCAGTTTTTAATGGCAATTCAATATATAGTACTTGTTCAACTGCTTATGGTTAATATGTTTTAAATGACATGGGCTGGACCTGTAAATCAAAATAACTTTTTATGAGGTAGTTTTAGTAGCTTTATTCAAATTCGCCATTCGTGTGGTTTCGACTTTGAGAACTTGATTCATCATGTGCCCTAGATGAAGACAAAGCATTGGATGTTTTTATCAATTACGGCATTATTCTCTCATCCTTAACTTGCCCAAAATGTGATAGTGAGTGCCTAATACAAAAAGATAAGAAGATATTTAGGTGAAATAACCAATATTAACCTGTTAGGTTAATTGAATGCCTGGTTAGGTTAATTGAATGCCCAGTTAGGTCAACTATATGCCCTTGATGATTCGTTAAATTGATATTTTCATTAGTTTAAACAAAAATGACAAGAGCATACTTTTCTGGTTATTTTTGAGGTGTTTTGCATGTTTCCTGTGGTAATGCGTCATTTACGAGATCTTGTAACATGAACATGTTTAGTTATGCTTTATTGTATAAAATGTAGTCAAAAATACATTTTTCAATTGTATTTTGGTGTGCTTTGTTCAAATATGACCTTTATTTCTTGTGCAAATGAACAGAAATACAGTTGTCACTGCATGGCCCAAACATGTATTTCTGTTCATTTGCACAAGAAATGAAGGTTATATTTGAACAGAGCACACCAAAATACACTAGAAAAATGTATTTTTTAATTCAACTTTACAAGTTTTAAAATCTGGTTTTCAATATTTTTCAATGTGCTGAATTCAAAAATGATACTCATTTCCATTGCAAATGATTTGTTAGAGAGTTATTGAAGCTTAAACTCTCTAATGGGAAAAGGGTAAAAAAATGGCGCTTCCACTGTTTAATTTGAATCAGTTAGTTTTAGGTTAGGTTAGGTTAGGTTTGCTTAGGTTGTTTTAGGTTTGGCCAATTTTGAAGGTGAAATTTATGTTTTTTAGCACATTGAAAAATACTGAAAACCAGCTTTTAAAACTTTCTACCGGAGACTGGTGTAATAGTAAATATAGTTAATATGTTTTAAATGACGAGCTGGACCTATAAATCAAAATAACTTTTTATGAGGTAATTTTAGTCGCTTTATTCAAATTTGTCACTCATTTTTTGTGCAAACTATTATAGAAAATAATAATAATAATATAAATACATATATATTTAGTGGATTTATAGTCTGGGGTGGTATGATGTCATGTTACTCTGCGACTTAATTAGTTTGTTGGTTTCTGTTCTGGCTATTCTTTTTTTTCTAATTGGATTGTTTGGTGGTGTTTGTGATAGAATTATGACATGCCATTCGTGTGGTTTCGGCTTTGAGAACTTGATTTGTCATGTGCCCAAGATGATTAATTAAATGGTTAATTGAATGCCTGGTTAGGTCAACTGTACACCCTTGATGATTGGTTAGGTTGTCATGATATTTTCATTAATTTAAATGAAAATGATGAGCAAACTTTTCTGGTTAATTTTGAGGTGTTTTGCATATTTCCTGTGGTAATGCGTCGTTTACTAAATGTCGTAACATAAATATTATAATTTATGCTTTATTGTATAAAATGTAGTCAAAAATACATTTTTCAAGTGTATTTTGGTGTACTTTGTTCGGTATTATTCTACTATTACACCCGTCTAACATCCAGCAATTATTATATGTTCATTAAGTAGACTTTTTAATTCTAAGACACTTTCCTTCTATAGCGTTTCCATTGCAAATGCTTCGTTTTCGATATAAACATTTTTTGGGTGTATCTAGTGTGTGTTTGTACGTTCATTTGTGTGTTCATTACACGTCTGCCCAATCACTACGCTCCATCCATTTCAAATTTGAATTATTCCTACCGGAATGGAACACTCATTCAGAAGTACATTAGGCCTGGCTCTGTGATTTATAGTGATTCCTGGGCTGCCTACAAGACTATAAGTGATTTAGGTTAGGATAGGTTAGGTCAGGTCAGTCAATTTTGAAGGTGAAATTTGTTTTTCCTATGGTTTTTGATGTGTTTTAGACGAATCTGACCTTCAAAACCATCGGAAATAACTCGTTTTCGATTGCTAGCTGGGGGGAGGGGGGTTATCTCAAAAACGAGTCATTTCCAACGGTTTTGAAGGTCAGATTCGTTCAACACACATCAAACGCCATAGGAAAAACATAAATTTCACCTCAAAAGGGAGACGGGTATAATACTGTACATTTACCCTTTATTCAAATATGACCTTCATTTCTTGTGCAAATGAACAGAAATACAGTTGTCATTGCATGGCCCCAACACGTATTTTGGATAATCTTAAGGAAAGGTCCCCGTTCTTAATACATAGTACAGAGATTTAACATATTAATAATATGAAAGATTATATTTTTCTCAATAAAATGTACCCCCGCATTTTTATTTTTATTAAGGATAAGTAATTTTAATTCACATTTTTAAAGTGGACAGCATTTCTTGCGCCTGGCAGCATTGTGTACAAATTAGATAAGTGTTGACCTTTAAGATAATCTTGATTTGAAAAGTCATTTGCGAGTTAGCTATGGATTGTGAACGTTGTGACTACACTATTTTAAAGCTATTTTCCAATTTAATTCCGATTTCAAAAAATTGATAGCCTTTCTGATTCAGCATAAATAGGCTGACCATATTCCCTTGAGAAATATTACAAAAGTCTTATAGGTTATGAATAATAATTTATGATTGACCAATATTAAAGTATATTTATAGTTTTGGTTAATATTCGTTTTAATGATTTGTTCATTTTCGATAGAAGGAGACATTCTATGACAATTTAACATATAAATTCGTATTCAGGACACCTTGAAACCTCAGGGAAACTGATAAAAATCAAGGAAATGTAATAATTATTTTTTATGGAAAAAAAAAAATTTAGACGTAAAAAGCAGCCATTATAGGCCATTGACCGAGTATTTAGCTCTTAAAATTTTAACGAACGTCGCCCTCTCCAGTTTTATGGGGAGACATCTTGTGACAAAATTAGGAAACAGGTCAAAACAACCAATTAAAACTGGTTTTTGTTTCACGTGACCTTATCCGACCAATCAGAGACGTACATTTTGAATCTCTGATAATGCATACTCATTTTTTCAGTCTCGTTTTCATTATGATTTGCGAAGGTTGTGATTTGGATTACTATCAATTAATACAAGATATTTATAAGAAAGAAGCTGGTGCTGAAGCTTTCTTTACGAGTCAGTGTGTCTTACCTAGTCGTGTTATTGTTCGCCTGATCCAGCAACATATTAGGCCTGGGACTACAATCTATTCCGACGAGTGGCGTGCGTATTCTCAACTTGGAAATCTAGGCTACATTCACCGGACAGTCAACCATTCACAGCGGTTCGTGGAAGACACCGTTCACATTCAAAATATTGAGCGTTGTTGGAAAGACGTGAAGAGCTGGATATTACAGTCTGGCAACAAAACCCAATCCTATTCAAAGTATCTTGCATAGTACTTGTTTAACCGTGAATATCCCTCTCAACAACGTCTCCACAAATTCATGTTGGTCGCCACGGATTTGTACAGGCACCCTAACGGTGCTATTTAAGGTAAGAAATTGCGAAAAAATGCGGGTTAGGTCAGTTTAGGTTAGGTTTGGTCTGAACCAAAACACATTTTTCTGGTGTTTTTTGGTGTGATTTGCTCAAATCTGAACTTCGTTTCTTTGGGAAATGAGCCATTTTTGAGAAATTTTCAATTTTAAAATTTCTCAAAAATGGCTCATTTCCCAAAGAAACGAAGTTCAGATTTGAACAAATCACACCACAAAACACCAGAAAAATGTGTTTTGGTTCAGAAAGGAGGAAAAGCACTAAAACGAATAATTACCATAGTTTTTATTAAAAATGGGACAAAATTGACATTTTTATTAAAACGACGGGACGGCCAGGATATATAAACAAAATGGTACGTATGGTCAGCCTAAGCATAAACTACTTTTAAGAGAAAGAAATTGCCCAAAGTGTAACAAGACCTGTAAAATTTACACTTGACAGTCAACCATTCCATCAATTTCGTCGATCCAACAACCCATGCTCATACGCAAAACATCGAGCGTACTTGGAGGGGTCAGAAATTTAACGCCTAAGTACAGAAGGCAGGAAATTTTCTTCCTAGGATACCTCTCACGGACGTATTTCTTAAAGGCATTCCGGAACTGTGAGGACCGCTTCCACAACTTCCTTCTCCAGGTGGCGAAATTGTATAATCCAGGATATTAATGGGTAGGTAACATTTATATACACGTTAGGTTAAGTTGGTTAGGTTGGGTTGGGTTATATTTGTTGAGGGGGTAGGGGAAAGTCATAAACGAGTGATTTGCGACTGAAATGGATGTCAAATCTTAATAAATCACATAGAAATACATCGGGAAAACATGTTTTATATCCAAAAAAACTTCCCAGGACACTTCCTTAAGATTTACCCGTATTTCTGTTCATTTGTACAAGAAATCTACAGAAGCTAAGGCTAACAAAGACCCTAAGACCCACTCTAAGGTTAGCCCGAGAGAAAGGAAAGAGTAGCGGGTTAAGAGAAAAGAAGAGAATAAGGGGTTAAGTAAGAGCAACACCTATCACTCATGGGTTAACATTCATTCAGAAAAAGAGGAAAAGTGTCTCACCATCATCATCCGCCGGCCACTGCCGACAAGTCAGAAAAATAGTCGGAGAGAATAGGAGAGGGGTGAAAGAAGTAAAATAAGAACGCTTACAAACCATGCAAACGCAGTCTTAACTCACTGTCATACCATGCAAACTACAAACATGGAAGAAAAGAGTTAGAGACATGCAAAGTAAGGAGAGGAAGAAGAAGAAGAAGAAGAAAAAAAAAAAAGTAGGTAAGTTAAACAAAAAGTGGGTTAGTTTACGCTATGAGCTACATCTACATTCGTGTTAGTCTAATTTTTTTTTTTTTTTTTAATAATTTTATTGCTGGCATCACACGCTGGCATGTCACAAGCTGGCATTCATCGTCAACAGACTCATCCTCGAGCACCACCACCAGAGCTTCTGTTGCTAACTTTGTTTTTTTTTTTAAATTAAACAACGTTAATACCTTTAAAATGTCTGTCAAGACGATTCTTAAACATATTAACGCTGGTAGAATGAACGACTGACGCGGGAAGATTATTCCATTTATCAATTACTTTAAACGTAAAGAAGTTTTTAGCGATATTAGTAATAAAACGCCTGCCACGCAACTTAAATCCGTTATTGCGAGTATTACTATTATCAAAAGTGAACAATTTGTCAAAATTTACGTTATCGATGTTATTAACGATTTTGAAAACTTCAATAAGCTCCCCCCTTAATCTCCTAGTTTCGAGTGAATACAGGTCTAACTCATTAATCCTATCTTCATAAGGCTTATTGCGCAATGACGGAATAGGTTTCGTGGCACGACGCTGAACCCTTTCTAACCTATCAATATCCTCACGCAAGTACGGGCACCAAAACTGAACTGCATATTCTAAATGAGGCCTGACTAGGGACTTGTAAAGGGGCAATATAATATCCTTCGATTTAAATTCGAAATTACGCGCTATGAAACCTAACATCCTATTAGCTTTTGCGCAAGACTCCAGGCACTGGTTCCTAACCTTTAAATCCTTAGATACGCGTACGCCTAAATCTACTTCCTCGTCAACGCTCGCTAACTCCCTATCATCCATCGTATACGCGTAATTATTGTTGCGAGAACCTATATGCAAAACTTTACATTTGTCTACGTTAAATTGCATCTGCCACTTATCTGTCCACTCCATAATCCTATTTACATCGTCTTGAATCCTATTTCTATCGTCCTCGTTAACAACCTTACCGCCTATTTTAGTATCGTCCGCGAATTTTGACACGTTACTAGTCAATCCTACATCTATGTCGTTAATGTAAATTACGAATAGCAATGGGCCTAACACTGAACCCTGTGTGACACCGCTACCTACATCTAACCACCCTGATTCACTACCATTAACTACGACCCTCTGTCTCCTAGCACGAAGCCATTCTTCTAACCAGTTAGCTACCTGACCGCGTATACCGTGCGCTTTAACCTTCGCAATTAGTCTCCTATGCGGAACTGTATCGAACGCCTTTTTAAAATCTAAATAAATAACGTCAGCTGCTCTATGCCTATCGTATTCGCGCACTATTTCGTTATAAAATTCTAACAAATTAGTTAAACAAGACCTATGGCGTCGAAACCCATGCTGACTACTATTAATCAAATCTCTACTTTCTAATTGATCGATAATACGATCCCTAACTACGGATTCCAAAAGTTTACCTACAATTGACGTTAAGCTAATGGGCCTATAATTGCTAGCTACCGCGCGGTAGCCTTTTTTAAAAATAGGCGTGACGTTAGCTAATTTAAAGTCTTCAGGAATAATCCCCGTTTCGAGTGACTGATTAAAGATCTTCGTTAAGGGGCCTACGATAACTTCTTTCAAATCTTTCAAATGTCTGGGATAAAAAGCGTCAGGGCCTGGAGCCTTGCTAACTTTTAGCCTATCGATATAATGCGCAATCTCAGCCTCGTAAACAGTTATTTCTTCCAAAATAGTCTCGCTACTAAATGGAACGATATCATCCACGTCGGGGACATTATTTACGTCTTCTACGGTAAAAACTGTCGCAAAAAAGTGTGTGTTATTCCAATATCTGCCTTGAAAACCTCTATATTGAAAATTTCATATAAATCCGACCATAAATAAAGAAATTACACAAGGGGTGCTTTTGCTTTGGGTGCGCCAAAAATTGTAGCTCATGACTTGGATTACCTCGATAGGCCTGAGTGGCTTCATGTTTTCCAAATAGAGTTGCCAACCGTCCTTTTTTGAAAAGGACAGTCCTTTTTTGTAGATTTTTGTCCTTGTCCTTTCTCGAGTTCGGAAAGGACGCCATTTGTCCTTTTCTGATAACAATCTTGTTCCAAACAACAGTTTTATAACAAAACTTTTGTTTAAAAGGAAATAATTATAAAGTCTTAAGTCGAGTAACATTTTATAAATTCATTTCTTCACTTAAATGTTAACGTTCCGTGTAGCGGAAAAGTATAAATTTAAAAATAAATATTGTTACCATAAATTTTGTCAATGCATGACTCAATGGGTCAATATCTGTATATCAATAAAAATATTTACTTTAAGAAAATATGCAATAAAAAAGCATGCAGTATAAATTGTAATAAATTATAAATAAATTTTTACTTCTTTCCCTAACCTTGTAGACAGTATATTGGAATTGATGTTCTTGTCCTTTTTTTCAAACTTCACGGAGTTGGCAACCCTATTTCCAAATAAAATGTAATGTAATGATCTAAGCACATTAACTTGGGCGTAACTTTGTTTACTCAATCCCATACATTTGATACATAACAAGAATGCTCATAGGCTTATTGGTTGGAGCGATATACGTTCGCTCGATTCTTTTCTGGTACTACAGTATATCACCCGCTGGAATATTAAATTAGCACTGTATATGCCTGTAGGAGCTTTGGACCAAAACTCGATGTGTGTAACCGTAAAGAGATTTATAACGGCACACTTCCCCGCGAGCATCCTCTATTCATTTATTATTATTACTATAAGGCAAATACAAAGTGCGTGGACACCAGATTTGTGACCCGCCCATTTCGTTTCATACTTCGAACAATTCAGGGTGACCTTTACATCCAGGTTGGGTTACACTCGGTTATGTGGTCGTTCTCGGCACAGACACAGTGAACATACTGTATATATACAGTGTTGGGCTTCCGGCATTTTCAGATAATACAGAAATTTGTTTGAGTCAGCGAGTAGGCGCTCGATTGCTCAGTGACCCTTGATTCTGTTCTCTGCAGAGTCACCGTTTCCCGTTTTCCTTTTTATGTTATTGTTCATATACAAGGCCGAATCTATGGGAGGGGTCGGCGACGTCCGGACCCTCCCCCAACCTCAATTTCTTGCAAGTGACCTGTTTGAATGATGTGTATGCTTCTGAAAACAATTTTTGTTTTTGTAAATATGATAGATCATGGTTATTTTATTCATATTCTAATTTGAGTCTTTATCCGTATACAGTATACTTCTAAATTTGTAGTTGTAATGCTTTTTATAGGTGCCAGTAGTGGATCTAGGATTTTCGAAAGGGGGAGAGGGGGGCCGGACCTTTACCTATGTAAAAATTGCGCCAAAATAATGTTTAATATATAAATATAATTATATACACTGGAATTAAAAATACATATGTTGACCCTTTAAGCACCAGCAGGCAAATTTTTAGCGTTTACTAAAATGTAGTTAAAGACCAGGTTTGTGGTAGTAAATTACAGTTATGGCCACGGGTAGGATTCAACAATGGGCACTGATTCTGCGTACCTATACCTACAGAATGGGTTCACTTGGTGGAGTTTTTGGAATCCACTCCAGTAACTGCAGTACAGGTAGAGCAGTGGACAAAATCAGACCCTATTCTGTCTAGGGTCATCCATTACTGCTCAGTTGGTTGGCCTACTAAGGTTGAGAGTGAATTACAGCCTCTTTATCAACTTCAATCTGGACTCTCAATCCAAAATGGCTGTCTCTTATGGGGCCACAGAGTGATAATTCCGAATGAAAGCAAGTCGAATTTAGTGAAGAAACTTCACGCTGAACACATTGGTGCAACAAAAATGAAAGAGCTGGCGAAAGCTTATTTCTGGTGGCCCTGTTTAGACGGAGAACTCGAATCATTGGTTCGTTCCTGTCAAAACTGCCTAGAGAACAGAGATCTCCCAAGGAAAAGTCCACTTCATCAGTGGGAATGGCCTACTATACCTTGGCAGAGGATCCATGTTGACTATGCAGGTCCTACAAATAATATCTATTTCCTAGTCATTGTGGACACCTACTCTAAGTGGGTGGAAATTTTTCCAACCACTTCCACGACTTCAAGTGTTACTATTCGCTTACTCCGTTCGTGTTTCGGTCGATGGGATTTACCCGTAGTTCTGGTTTCCGACAATGGTACTTGTTTTACCAGTGAGGAATTTCGTTCTTTTGTCCACCTAAATGGCATTAGACATGGCCAGTCTAGTGTTTTTCACCCGTGTACTAACGGTCTCACCGAAAACATGGTCCGTACTTTCAAGTCGGCCTTTCGTCATTCTCATGGGGAGGAAATGCAAGGGGTGTTCGATAATTTTTTATTTAAATATCGACTAACACCTCACACGACGACTGGGGTGTCTCCTTCTAAACTCATGATTGGCCGGTGAATTCGTTCAGTTTTCGATCTGTTACGTCCAAACGAAACGTTACAACGAGTTTTACGCCATCAGGAAAAACAGAAGTTGTACCATGACACTAAAAAAGGGAGAGTTATAGAAGTGTAACCTAATGATCCAGTTATGATTCACAACTATGGGGCTGGACCAAAATGGGTTCCTGCAACGGTGCAGGAGAGAACGGACCCTGTTTCCTTCAAGTGCCAACTAGAAGATGGTCGTTCTATTAAACACCATCAGGACCAAATATGGGAACGTGAATTGCAGGATGACCAGAGTCTTCCGGAAGAGAGACCCGATCCACTGGAAAATGGTTCAATTCGCCAGCCTATGCAGGTTGCACCTATTCCTACGACATCAACCCCGCTCCGCAGGTCGTCTAGGGTATCTCATCCCCCTGACAGACTAAACTTGTAGGGGAGGAGTGAGGTGACGTGTGTGTGTGTGTGTGTATATATATGTATATAGTCTAAAAGTCACGAAAGAGAAAAGTCACTAAAAGAAAGCTGAATGACAACACAAAAAGATAAATAGTGGAACGCGGCCTGTTCGTTGATTTGGGCTGAACAAAAGAGATGTAGTTTTGTATCTGACTAAATCGTTGGTGCTGTTAGAAAATCTAGAAGAAGAGGAAGAAACATTGTTTTCCCAAGGTGATATGATGACTAAGCTGATTGATGCAGCATTGCTTGTATATATTAAGTTAAGGTGGATATATATCCATCTCATAATTGTAAAGTTAGTGAAAAATTCACTTAATTTAGAGCTAGCATTTTTGGGCTCTTGTGGCATCATTGTTTGGGCACTCTTGTGGCATCATTTTTGGGGCACTGCGCGTCATTCCTACTCGTTTGTTGAATGCGGCACTTACAGTGCCTAAGGTAGGCCCACATCGAGTCAGCAACCCTGAGGTAGGACCTAATGGGACCCCCAACTCCGTAAGTTTTAGTCTAGCTTAACTTGGGCTGTGTGGCCTGTAGTGCCTTGCACCTGTATATTATTTGTATATTATTATTATTATTTACATATTTATTATTATTATTATTAGTATCAGTATTAGTTGCAGACTGTTATATATTAGCTAAACGGTGCCATTATTTAATTTCGCATTTTTATGTCAATCAAAGTTGTTACGGGTAAAAATCCCCCTTGCATTTATAAATAATTGTTGCATATAGTTTATTAATTGTTGTCAATAAAATACAAAATTCATGTTGATGATTTCATAATCAGTCCTTCCCTTCTTTTATTAAAATTAATTTTGCGCCGCAGTGCTGGATGCCAATCTAGTATTTGGGCGCTGGTGACCCTGGTAATTAATTATTTACGTAAAGGTCTGTAATAATAAATATGACCCTTACAATTGGTGACACTCCTGGAGTGACCAAACACCGTAATTTCTGCAAAAAATGTCTAAATTTTTTTTCAATTTTTGTCAATATATTCAGTCTGCATCCATAATTTTGTTAAATTCACTAGTACTAAGCACTCATCTGTACTAGAAGTGTATTCTCTGTTGCAAAATATATATTTGCCTTTTTATAAAATCAGCATTTTCTAAAGTTTTTTTTGTGCAAATTTACTTATATTCTGCAAACAGCCTATACGCAGACTATTTTTCTGCTAATATTGGGCTACATCATTGTGGTGCCGCATTTGTTAGCGGGCTAAAGACAAAGTAAAGGCCAATTTAAGGCTTTATTCAACATAAACATAGCATAGATCTGAAACACAGAAAACAATAATTAGTAAAGACTTGTTACACAGAAAACAATAATTAGTAAAGACTCATTACATTCCTCTCTTCTTTTATAATACGTGATCGCAGAAAACAATAATTAGTAAAGACTTGTTACACAGAAAACAATAATTAGTAAAGACTTGTTACACAGAAAACAATAATTAGTAAAGACTTGTTACACAGAAAACAATAATTAGTAAAGACTCATTACATTCCTCTCTTCTTTTATAATACGTGATACTTTGCACGGTAAGAAACAAAACGACAAGTTCAAGATATTTTGGAAGAAAGAAGAGTCTACAAGTTTAGGCGTTGAGCTGGGTATCTGATTCGAGTGCTTCTTCTCAGAGGGGGACTCGTCTCGGAGGTTACTGACACAGGTGGGCCTCTCTCGACTTCGACTGGAGTCGCTTCGACGGGAGCGTTGGGACCGTGTGTCGGCGGATCTCAGCGGGTTCTGAGTCGTCCGTTAGCGGGGTGGAATTGATTGGCGGACTGGGTACGGGGGGTTCATAGTGATTCGTGTCATCCGTATTGCTACGTCCCGCCGGTGCCAGGTCCCTGATGGATACGGTATCTACTCTCCCATTCGGATGCCGTATAAACGCGTAGTTGGGGTTTGCCTCAATTAACTCAACTTCCTCGACGAGGGGTCGTTCTTGGATCGGCGAATGAATTGGCGAAGGAGTACAGTTCCCGGAGAAGACAGCCACGTCGGTAGTGCAGAACCGGTAGAAGTACGCCGCGGGTGCGTGAATAGACGCTCGTGAGGAGTTTCGTTCGTGGCCGTACACAGCAGCGATCTAATCGAGTGCAGCGCGTCTGGTAGGACGGACTCCCATTGCGACATCGGCAACCCGCGATCTTCTATGGCTAGTTTGATGGTGTTCATGATGATTCCATTGTAACGTTCGCATTGCCCGTTTCCTTGGGGGTGATACGGCGTTGTGCGACTAGTCGCGATACCATGTTTAGTTAGGAACAGTTTTAGTTCCGAAGACATAAACGATGTCCCTCGATCTGTGTGGATGTAAGAGGGAGTTCCGAAGGTAGAAAATAACTCGGTGAGACGGGCGATAACGGTTGACGTGTTCGTATCACGGCACGGGAAGGCAAAAGGAAAGCGTGAATACTCGTCGATTACTGTTAGGATGTAAGGTCGCGAAGTTGCGCTCGGAAGCGGGCCTTTAAAGTCGATGTTAAGTCGGTCAAACGGGACATGGCCCGTATTAATGACTAACTTCTGGTTTATAGTACTGTGGCTTACATTTAGCGTATGTTTGGCATTCCGACGTAACTCGTTTGATGTCATCCACTGAGAATGGTAGGTTCCTAGCTCTCACAAAATGAGTCATTCGGCGGACTCCTGGGTGTATCAGATTAACATGCAGCTGGGCGAGGGATATTCTTGGAGTAGCAGCGCAAAAGGATCGCGACAATGCGTCTGCGGCTCGGTTCTCGGGGCCCGGTCTGTATTTTATTGTGAATGAGTAGCCGGCTAGTTCTACACGCCAACGGAGAATCTTATCGTTCTTAATACGACCAGTAGCTTTTCCATCGAACATGAAAGATACGCTCCGCTGGTCGGTGACGACAGTAAAGTGTCGATAAGCTAAGAAGTGCTTCCACTTGCGAATGGATTCGATTACAGCGTATGCCCCCTTTTCAACGATGTGATGGCGACGTTCTGTGTTATTCAGAGCGCGAGAAAAGAACGCCACCGGGCGGCTGTTCTGGGTGAGGGTGGCTCCGATTGCTGAAGAGGAAGCGTCCGTCTCCACAGTGAACGGCAGTTCTTCATCGATTGAACCGACGACAGCTTTCGAGATATCATCTTTGAGTGTTTGGATCGTTGATACTTCCTCGCGAGTTAATGGGAATGATGAAACGTTGAGCAGAGGTTCGACGGGAGCTGTTGGGACCGTGTGTCGGCGGATCTCAGCGGGTTCTGAGTCGTCCGTTAGCGGGGTGGAATTGATTGGCGGACTGGGTACGGGTGGTTCATAGTGATTCGTGTCATCCGTATTGCTACGTAAAGACTCATTACAATCATAAAAAAAAAAAAATTTTTACGTAACTTTTTGTTATTGGCATTCATAACTCCAGTTGAGTCTCATACTCAACCAAGCTTACCTGAAGCCATTATTTGCATTCAACAATATTTGTTGAAATGTTCAGTTTTTGACACATTTTAATTTTTTTGGTACCTTGTAACAATATAATAGCCACAATGACCCACAACCACAACAACCCAGGATCATCCAACGGTGGTACTCCAAATTCACCACCTATAACAGACCTTCTAACAATGTATCAACCTATCATTCCACAATTCATCGCTGAAGAGCCTGGAATCTTCGTGAATCAACTGCGGGATTATTTCACGATAAAAGGAATTACGGACCCACGAACCAAGTTCCTCATCACAAAGAACCTCCTGCCTGCACTAGTATACAAAGTAGTGCAGGATGTGGCTCTATTGCCTCCGTCTGACCAAGCTTTTGAGAGCCTCCTCAACGAGTTAGTCAGGAGGCTCGGCCAATCAGAAGAAGAGCGACTCAATGCTCTACTCAAGGACCAAGTTCTTGGGGATCAAACGCCAACAGCCTTCCTGAGGCATCTGCAAGACCTGGCTGGACAGACCAAGGAGACGATAAAAACTCACCCTTAATGCGACGCCGCTTCCTCAATGGTCTCCCCACTGCCCTACGGCCAATGCTCCGTTGTATGCCAGATGATACAGACCTCCTCACTGGCCAAAACAGCTGATAAGATGATGATTGAAATTCGCCTGGGCCACGTAGATAACCACACCCATCACCCCCAAATCTGTGCCACGCAGGATGACACTCAGAGTCTGACCGCACAAAGTCTTAAATTATCCAAAGAAATTCTACAAACAATGAAAGATGAATTTAAAGCTCTCCGAATAGAGCTAGCCAACAACAGGGAACGAGAGAGAAGTTCTTCAAGACGAGGACGACCCTCTGGTCCAAATAGAGCCTCCCAACTTGAAGCTGGACAACGCCTCGTTCTACTACAACCACAGCCACCGCAAACAGGTCAGTTGGTTGCTCCTAACCCAAATCCATTAGCCTTACCTCCTCATCCTCAATCCTCAATCCCCACTACTCAGCCTCATTCTCAACCTATTTCCTTACCTCAGTCTACTGCTCATACCCCTCCTTGCTGGTATCATGAAAAGTTTAAAGATCGTGCAACGCGCTGTGTTGTACCTTGTCCATGGACTCCTAACCCTCCTTTAAACTAACCAGGCTAGTGTCACAGGCGTCTGACACTACAGCCTCTCACCCTATCCTTACTTCAACTAGCCCTACCACTACCTCATCTAATCCTACCTCAATTTTAACTAAGTATTACTCTACCACAAATAATGTTCAACCTATTACTACACACTCAACTACCTCATTTAACATTGTCAAACCAACACCTACGTACGCAAGTAAAGTTAAAGAATCGCAACCTACTTATTCAACCACAGCTAATTTAATACCCCCAACTAATTCTCCAAATACAACACAAACTCCTTCCCACAGCAATACTAACCTTCCTCCACAAAAAATTAATGATTCACAAACTACTGCACCACCTGAACCAACGTTCACCTTGCATGATCCACTTTCAGACTATGCATTCCGTGCAAACGGACCTTCTCCTTTCATTTTACGTGCAGCTAATTCTTCATCTATTCACACTTATGGACGTCGTTCTATTTCAGTTTCTCTTGGACTTAGACGTGTTTTCCACTGGATAGTTCTTGTCGCAGATGTATATACCCCAATGTTAGGCTCTGATTTCCTTTCTGCAAATGATTTATTAGTTGATGTTCGTAGAGCACAATTAATTGATAATGCCACACATCTTTCAGTAATTGGTTCTCCTACCGCATACCCCTCATCATTATTGGCAAGTTCTCTGCCACAGTGCTCACCTGTTATAGAGCAGCTCCTAAATGAATTTTCTTCCCTTACTCAACCCTGTTCTAAGGATACCCCTATTAAACACACTGTTGTCCACCGTATTGATACGGTACTACGGTAGGTTCGCCCGTTTTCACCCGCCCACGTCGCTTAGCTCCAGATCGTCTTGCAATTGTGAGGCGAGAGTTTGAACACATGCTCGAACTCGGTATTATACGGCCTTCAAGCAGCCCGTATGCCTCTGCTTTACACATGGTCCAAAAACCTACACCTGGAGACTGGCGTCCATGTGGAGATTATCGTGCTTTGAATGACAACACGATTCCAGATCGCTATCCCCTTCCTCACTTACATGATTTTACTTCTGCTCTCCACGGCACCACAGTATTTTCACGCCTTGACTTGGTGCGAGCTTTTCATCAAATTCCTGTACACCCTGAACACATACATAAAACTGCTATAACAACCCTTTTGGGTTATTTGAAATGACAAAAATGCCATACGGACTGCGTAATGCGGCCCAAACTTTTCAACGCTTCATTGATGAAGTGTTGAGAGGTCTCTCCTTCACATTCACATATGTCGATGACATTCTCATCGCAAGTTCTTCTCCCTCAGAACATATTCAACATTTACGCTTAGTTTTTTTCTCGGTTGGCAGAATATGGTGTACTGCTAAACCCTGAAAAATGTGTCTTTGCTGTAGATGAGCTCACCTTCTTAGGACACAAAGTTACTTCGAAGGGCATCTTTCCTCTCGAAAATAAAGTATCTGTGATAAGGTCTTTCCCACAACCGCAAACCCAAAAGCAACTTCGTCGCTTCTTAGGGATGGTAAACTTCTACCATCGCTTCATTCCTCAGTGTGCAAACATTCTTGCACCCATAACCTCTTCTTCGCCAATCAAAAAGGGGCAGATCCACTGCAGTTCTGTGGAACCCCGAAGCTACCAATGCTTTTTCACAAGCAAAAGAGGCTATAGCACAAGCTACATGCCTTGTTCACCCTCAACCAGACGCTCCTCTGAACTTAGCCACTGATGCCTCTGACGTTGCAGTGTCAGGAGTGCTCCAGCAGCTTGTTTCAGGCGTTTGGGAACCTCTCGCATTCTTTTCACGCAAGCTCTCACCTTCACAAATGAGGTACAGCACTTTCGGTCGAGAGTTGCTGGCGATATACCTCTCCATCCGTTATTTCAGGCCATTCCTGGAAGGACGTGACTTCAGCATTTTTACGGATCATCGTCCGTTAATATTTGCTCTCCATTCTCAATCAGACTCTCATGCTCCTATTGAGAGAAGACACTTTGATTTTATCCTCCAATTTACTTCAGACATTCGACACATTTCAGGTTCTTTGAATGTTGTGCCGGATGCTCTATCTCGCATCTCAGCAATTTCTGATCCTGGACTCTCACACATCAACCTTTCAGAGATGGCTGAGGCTCAGTCCACGGATACAGACCTCCAAGCTCTTATTAATTCACCCACTTCGTTGCAAGTCCGCTCTTTACCAGTTGAACCCAAGTCAGATTTACAAATTTTGTGTGACGTCTCGACTGAGCATATTCGACCGTTGGTCCCACAAGGGCTGCGAAGAGCTGTTTTTGCTAAACTTCATTCCCTTTCTCACCCGGGAATTAAAGTCACCCAAAAATTAATTGCAGCTAGATTTGTATGGCCAAGTATGAACAAAGATATCCGCAATTGGACTCGATCTTGCCTTCAATGTCAGCGTGCCAAAGTTCACTGATACACAAAGTCAGAATTCGGTACCTTTCCTTTGCCGAAGGCTCGTTTTGAGGCCATACATCTAGACATAGTCGGCCCCCTCTATTCTTCTTGAGGTTATACCTATCTTCTCACTGTCATTGATAGGTTCACAAGATGGCCAGAAGCTGTTCCTTTGACTTCTTGTACTGCTTCTGCAGTAGCTCATGCCTTTGTTTCATGTTGGGTTTCCCGTTTTGGAATACCTGCAACCATTTGCACAGACAGAGGTGCTCAGTTTGAATCAGCCTTATGGAAGGAACTCATGCTCCTTCTTGGGACTGAGCGCATCAAAACAACAAGCTACCACCCCATCCAATGGGGTGGTAGAACGCTTCCATCGTCAACTTAAAAGTTCCTTGCGAGCCACTGATCCATCTACTACATGGGTGGACCGGCTACCCCTAATCCTACTCGGAATTCGTACTGCTCTGAAGACTGATCTTGCATGCTCTGCAGCAGAATTAGTTTACGGTACCACACTCCGGTTACCCGGAGAATTTTTCACACCTACACCCATTAATCCCACATGTGATCCTGATTCGTATGTCAAGACATTACGCTCTGTTATGAAGCAAATTCGTCCCACAGCACCTAGAACTTCCACTTCACAAACTACCTTTGTTTCCCCTGATTTACGAACTTGCACACATGTTTTCTTGAGACATGATGCTCACCGCTACCCTCTTCACTGTCCCTATGATGGTCCCTTCCTTCTGCTAGACCGTAAACCCAAAACTTTCATCATCGACAAGGTGGGCAAGCGTGAAACCGTTTCTGTGGACCGCTTGAAACCAGCATACCTTGATTTTTCTCCAACAAAAGATCCTATCCCTCCACAATCTTCTGTACCTCCACCTCAAATACAGGTACAGCAACCTATCCCTCCTCAATCTTCTGTACCTCCATCTCAAATACAGGTACAGCAACCTATCCCTCCTCAATCTTCTGTACCTCCATCTCAAATACAGGTACAGCAACCTATCCCTCCTCAATCTTCTGTACCTTCATTTAATATACAGGTACAGCAATCTACCCTTCCTAAATCCTATGTACCACCACCTGATCCAAGGGTACAACAATCTATCATCCCTCTTCCAATTCTCCTTCATTATCGCAACCAACTGTCTTTGAACCAGCCAGTGGCCCCATTGCACAGGCACCAAGAATCCCCTTCCCCCAATGTCCCTACTGCACCTGTAGCACCATCCATACCTTCAGAACCAGTGCTGCAGGATATTGCCGTCCAAAAGCAACCAATCCAACAAACAATGACTCGTTCTGGAAGAGTCTACAGATCTACAGAAGCTAAGGCTAACAAAGACCCTAAGATCCACTCTAAGGCTAGCCCGAGAGAAAGGAGAGAGTAGGGGGTTAAGAGAAGAGAGGAGAATAAGGGGTTAAGTAAGGAGCAACACCTATCATTCGTGGGTTAACATTCATTCAGAAAAAGAGGGAAAAAGTCTCACCATCATCCGCCGGCCACTGCCGACAAGTCAGAAAAATAGTCGGAGAATATAGGAGAGGGGTGAAAGATGAAAAGAAGTAAAATAAGAACGCTTACAAACCATGCAAACACAGTCTTAACTCACTGTCATACCATGCAAACTACAAACATGCAAGAAAAGAGTTAGAGACATGCAAAGTAAGAAAAAAAAAAAAAAAAAAAAAAAAAAGTAGGTAAAGTTAAACAAAAAGTGGGTTAGTTTACGCTATGAGCTACATGTACATTCGTGTTAGTCTAATTTTTTTTTTTTTTCTCTTCTTTTTTTTTTTTATTTTATTGCTGGCATCACGCTGGCATGTCACAAGCTGGCATTCATCGTCAACAGACTCATCCTCGAGCACCACCACCAGAGCTCCTGTTGTTAACTTTCTTTTTTAATTTTAAACAACGTTAATATTTTTAAAATGTCTGTCAAGACGGTTCTTAAACACATTAACGCTGGTAGAATGAACGACTGACGCGGGAAGATTATTCCATTTATCAATTACTTTAAACGTAAAGAAGTTTTTAGCGATATTAGTAATGAAACGTCTGCCACGCAACTTGAATCCGTTATTGCGAGTATTACTATTATCGAAAGTGAACAATTTGTCCCCATGTTTTTGGGGGGCAGTACCTGTAGTGCCTTGCACCACAGGATTATGTTTTTTATTAGTGAAAATTGCCGCAAGTTGGCACAAGTGAAATATTTTAAGTCTAAATAAATACAAGTTAAACATGTCCAGTGATCAAATTTAATTCTTAAGCATTCAGTGTATAGTAATTTAGTTAAAAATTAAAGTGCAATCATTAAAGAAGTTTAAAGCAAATCTAAAAATATATTTTGTGCTTTCTAAACAATGTAAATTTTGGGGGCATGGTGTGACTAGACGTGAGTTTGCTTTTAAGGATTATTTTAACTTGTTGGTAAAATTGTGAAGTAAAAACAAACTTATGTGCAACAACAACACAAGGGACGCCGTTTCCACATTTTATTATTTAAAAGCACGGCACCAGCAAGCAAAGTTTCTTCGTGGTATGTTCCTATTTATAATGTTTATTTTTTTTTACTATTGCATATCTGTATGCAATACCGCATACTGCAGACATTAACAAGCCTTATATTGTTTGTGATTAGTACTGAAAGATTCATACTATAAATAGTACTGTAAGATTCATACAATAAATTACCTTAGGCTAAGTTAGGTCTATTTAGGCAAAAGCCAAATTGTAAATTACTCTAGCCTAGCTGAGGCCTACCGTAGCCTTTGTTTTAGATGATTAACCTCAGCCTACTATATTGAAGAGGCATAGGCCTGCCCATTAATTTTCTTAATATACTTTACTTTATAAGCCTATTATGTTTCATGTATTTTCTTAGCAGATGGCCTACTAGTCATTTGTGGCCTACATACTTTCTTAGTTTTCCTGTCCAACTTAACACAATCCCATAATAAGGATTAACTGTAATTCACCATCCACAGGTTACTGGGCCTATATAGCATATATATTTAAATTATCAATTTTTACCATTTTGTATCATTTTTTGTCTGGAATATTACTTACAGTATTCTTGTCTCTCTCTTTGCAGACAAGGTTGTCATTGTGGCTATTAATATTAGTTATCTACCAATATTATTTACATACTATTACTTAGATATTATTTGTATATTATTTGTATATTATTATTATTATTTACATATTATTATTATTAGTATCAGTATTAGTTGCAGACTGTTATATATTAGCTAAACGGTGCCATTATTTAATTTCGCATTTATATGTCAATCAAAGTTGTTACGGGTAAAAATCCCCCTTGCATTTATAAATAATTGTTGCATATAGTTTATTAATTGTTGTCAATAAAATACAAAATTCATGTTGATGATTTCATAATCAGTCCTTCCCTTCTTTTATTAAAATTAATTTTGCGCCGCAGTGCTGGATGCCAATCTAGTATTTGGGCGCTGGTGACCCTGGTAATTAATTATTTACGTAAAGGTCTGTAATAATAAATTAGACCCTTACGGCCTTACAGGCCCTTCAGAGTTTGGCCGTTCACGGCTCAGCTGGGATTCTGAACCCAATAAAATAAAATAAAAAGTAACATGGTTCTTCGAAACCGGATTCTAGCCCAAGACTGAGTCAATAACTATTTTTCGGCAAAGTTCTGATTGTGGAAATTGTAACCCAAGTTAGGCCTGGACGGGTCGAGCATAAATGAGTTAAGGTCGCAGGGTAGAAAGTTTGGTCGCCCAATTTGGACACTAGTCTGTCGTTGTTTTGAGCCTACATTTTTACCGGTTTGGTTAATTTTGGTTCATTGTTCGGAGGCAAAGGTTGCAGACTTCAGTGCGCCAGTTACTTGGGTGGAAAATTTGGTATTCCATACTGGTGGTTGGTCAGTACCCCAACCAAACAATTCAGTTTATTTGAAAAAAGCAAAATTTGAGTTTGATCAGTTTGGTTAAGTATTTTTGCCAATTCAGTTTATTTGGCATTGAGCCCAATTGTTTTGCATTGAAGATGAGTGCAGCTGAATTGAACAAGTTTAGAAAAAGGAGAAGCGTCTACAAAGGTCTAATTACAAAGGTCGTTGCCACTATAGATTCTGCTATGGAGCAAGAGGATTTAAGCTTAGTGACTGCGCAGCTTTCCATATTAGAAACTAAAAAGGTTGCTCTAAGCGAAGTAAATGTTAAAATTGAGGCTCTTATAGAAGAGGATGAAATAGAAAATAACATAATTTACTTTGAAGAGATTATTAATGACATACCGCATTTCCTGGCGTATAACGCGCACCCTAATTTTGAAGAGAAAATTTAGGAAAATAAAAATTTAGGAAAATAAAAATTTAGGAAAATAAAAATTTAGGAAAAAATATACTCCTACCTCACTTCATATGTACAATGTTAACGAGTTAATTTTAACGCAGGGTGATTTTAGGAGTATTTTGGGGGAAAAAAAAGTGCGCGTTATACGCCGGGAAATACGGTAATTAAAGTATGCCACAGAGCAAAAGAGTTTAGCAGCTCAGTACAATTAGAGACCAGGTCTAATAATGTGTAGCTGGTTCCTTCTTGGTGCTACTTGTAGTTGCCGGGAAGAATGAAGGATACGAGAGGCAAGCTATCGCTTTGTTGGGTATCTCTTTTAGGGGCCTCTCGTGTCCTCTTCTCTCCCTGTCGTTTGGGGGGTTGGCGTCTTGAAGGAAAAGCCGGTCGTTTTCAGAGTTTATTGAGTTCTTGGTTGGCTGAGGTTATTTTACAGAAGATTTTGTTATTTTATATACAGCTGAATTAATTAAATATATATAAATTTATGTACAATACTTATTTATAAAGATTATATATGATTCTTAAAATTACACAATGATAAAATATATACAATTTGGTACGCGCAAAATTGGTTTGTCGGTAACTAATATAAAAATAATATAAATGCGGAAAATTAACTGCGCGGCCCCACACTACTGCCCACCCCGAGAAGCGGAGCACGTATATCAAAAGTAGAAATATTCGGGTCTTGATTTGAATCGGATCCTTCGTCCAGCTCGCGTTGATCCTCGGTCGGCCTCGTTTCCGGTTGTTGCGTTGTCCTGCGCGCCCGTCCTGAGGTCTGTATTTGCTACCTCCGAGGTGCGTCCTCCATCGTCCTTTTTCCTTGCGTGCTTTTTCTCCGATCCGATGTCGTCCGATTGTGCGCCCGGTACCTGTGTGGGACCTGAAACTATATACGCCGGTTTTAAACGATTAATTGAAATGGCTTCTGATGATCCGTTAGTTTTTTCTATTACGAAGTACTTATCGTGGCGTTCGAGAACACGGAAAGGTCCTTGATATGGTGCCTCGAATGGTTTTCGAACGCGGTCGATGCGTACCCATACGTGGCTTGATTTGTGGAGTTCCGATGGAATGAATGATTTGGGGGCTGAGTGAATGTTTCCTTGAGAGAGTTGGGCGAAATCGATTTGCGTCATTTTCTTGGCTAATTCGGAGATGAATTTTGAATTGGATTTTGACGACGAATTGGCGATCATTGGCCTCGGGCATAATAGGGTGGTTCCGGTGACGGTGGTGAACGGTGAATAACCCGATTCGTTGGGGAGACTGCGTAAACCAAGGAGAACTATGGGTAAAGCGGGGAGCCAATCTTGTTTTCGAGCGATGATTGCTGTCTTGATGGTGCGATGAGATCTTTCAATTATTCCGTTGGTCTGAGGGCGATACGACAAAGTTCTTAGTCGGTGAAATCCGATGAGAGCTGAGAGTTCCCTAAAGAGTTCGGATTCGAATTGGGATCCGCGGTCCGTTATGACTTGCAGTGGTACACCAAATCTTGAAATCCATACATCGAGAAATGCGTGTGCTATTGATGTGGCTGTAGTATCAATCAGAGGATATGCTTCTATCCATCTTGTGGCACGATCGATGCAGGTTAGGAGATATCTATATGGGGAAGGATATGTTTGACCGGGCAAAGTGGTTGGCGGTAAGGGACCGACGATGTCGATATGTACCGTTTCAAATCTTGAACTTGGTAAATCGAAGGGGGTTATTTCTGATTTTGTATGGCGAGAAATTTTTGAGGATTGACATGATTCACAATTTCGGGACCAAGTTCGAATATCCTTATTCATTGAGGGCCAAAAGTATCTTGATTTAATGATACGAAGTGATTGCTTGATGCCTGGATGAGAAATATTATGAAATTGATTGAAGATGGAAGATCGATGCTGCTTGGGAACAAAAGGACGGGGATATGGCGTGGATGTATCGCAATATAAAGTTGTATTTTCTGGAAACGGGAACGGCTTGAGACGTGGGAGAAATTCTTGCGTTTCTTGATCTTTTTGTTGAGATTCCGCGATTGCTGATAAATCGAAAGCGTCGATATGTACTGCGTTTACGTTGCGTGAAAGGCAGTCCGCTACGACGTTTTCGGATCCACAGATATGTATTACATCGCATACGTATTCCGTGATGGCAGACCAATGACGTTGTTGTCGGTCTGTCTTGGCTCGTAAGGGACTCTTGTAGGCAGAAACCATCGGTTTGTGATCCGTGAAGAGTATTACTTGACGACCTTCTAAAAATTGACGGAAATGCAGGACGGCTAGGTATGCTGCGAGTAATTCTCTATCGTATGCGGCGTACGCTTGCTGAGTTGTAGTTAATTTCTTGGAAAAGAAGGCGATGGGAACTGGTGTGCTGTCGATTATTTGATGAAGAACTGCTCCAGCTGCTATTTGTGAGCAGTCCGTAACTAAATGAAGGATTGAGCTTGATGGAAGAGGATGACAAAGCGTAACGGCGTTCCGTAGTGCATCCTTGACATCTTGAAAGGCTTGAATTGCTTCGTCGTTCCACTGTAGACTTTTGCTTTTGACTTGAGTTCTGACGATTTCACTTAAAGGTGAGACTAAATCGGCGTAACGGGGTATCATATGGCGATAGAATCCCGTCATTCCTAGGAATCTTCTGAGGCTTTGGTAATCTTGCGGTTGGGGAATATCTTGAATTTCGGAGACTTTGTTTACAGGAGGACGAATGCCTGCTGGGGAAACTTCATGACCCAGAAATTCAATTTTGGATTGCTGAAATATGCATTTTTCTAAGGAAATTCTTAAATTGTGTTCTTGAAGGATCTTGAATACGCGTTCTAAGTCTTTCAAATGGTCAACTGCGTTATTTGAATGGACTAAAATATCGTCGAGATACACAAATACGCAGTCAACTCCTCTGAAAATTGTATCCATGAAGCGTTGAAATGTTGCAGGGGCGTTTCTTAAACCAAATGGCATGTATAAATACTGAAATAAACCAAATGGAGTTGTTATAGCCGTTTTCTCGATATCTTCTGGGTGGACTGGAATTTGGTGATATGCTCTGACTAGATCGATTTTGCTAAAGCATGATTTTCCGTGCAGAGATGTTGACAGACTTCTTATATGAGGAAGTGGATATCTGTCCGGTTTCGTGACAGCGTTTAGGCTTCTATAATCACCACACGCCCGCCATTCGCCTGGTATCTTCTTCGGAACGAGGTGTAACGGTGAGGCCCATGGTGATTTTGAGGGTTCTATAATTCCATCTTGAAGTAAGTTGTTGAAAGTAGCCTTAGCTGAGGATAATTTATCGGGTGGAAGACGTCGAGGGCTTGCAAACACTGGTGGTGCGCTGCCAGTGTCGATGGTATGCTTGACAGTGTTGGTGGAAACTTTCTGCGGTTGAGCTGGTTTCAGTAGTGAGGAGTACTTGTCAAGCAGGTTCCTGATTTCTTGAGGTAATTTGTCGGTAGGGTTAATATTGATGAGGTGAAGGTCTTTGGATTGCACAGGTTTAGTAGTGGCTTGAAGAGTTGTTGCTCTATCCTTCAAAATGCCATGCTTGCAGTCCACAAGGATGTCATAATGGGATAGAAAATCGGCGCCGAGAAGTGGACTGGAGACTTGGGCGACGACGAATGGCCACCTGAATATTCTTCGTAATTTAGGAATTGATATGTCCAGTGTTACTTCTCCGAATATTTCGAGCGGCTGACCGTTTGCGGTGGAAATCTTTACTGCGGTTGGGTGGAGTTGACAATCATTGACACAAGTTGGTGGTAAAATTGAGATGCTCGCTCCTGTGTCAATGATAAAATTGACCTTCAGACTGGCGATGCGAGCTGCGACTGAGATCAGCGGCAGGCCGGACGTCGCGTTAATCACAGCCTGCTTATCTAGTTTTCCGACGTTTCTCTTGATGGTGAGGAAGATCTTGAATTTGGGCGTGACGAGGGGAGCAGCTTGGCGTCATCTTTATTTGGCCACTTGCACCATGGCCTGCAGGTCCTTGCTTGGGGGCCATAATAAAGGTGCGCGCGGCACACCACCGGCCGCTGATTCTCGCTGAAGGGTTTTAGGCCGATGGGGATATTCGTTCTTGGGCTTGTATTGGCTCGAGTTGACGTTGGCGCCGCGTAGCAGCTTTGTTGAGCGAACGGTATTAACTCATCGGCTAGTTTGCCGAGTTGAGTTAGCGTCAGCTCCTTTTGTGCTGCTACGACGGGCGCTATTGAGGATGGGAGCGCCTGGATGAATTTATGCTTCACAAATCATCGCTGACGCCCACCTTCAGTGCCGTTTGGTGGATATCTTGAAGGAATTGGGGGGCTTTCCAGTGAGAGGAGTGTTGGAGATGAGTCGTTCGAAGAGTTCTGGCTTCGTCTTTTCGTAATGACTCACGATTTCTTCTTTTAAATCGGTGTACGACTTGTTGGAGAGAGTTGCTGCTGAAATTCGTGAGACGACTTCGGGGGGTAACGAGGCTAGAACATGGAAAAATTTGGTCTCTTCGGATGTTATTCTGGAAATGTGGAATTGTGCCTCCATGATGGAGAACCATCCTGCGGCCGACGCTTCAGAGAACGTGGGTGGCTTGATGGTGACATGGTGCACTCCTGATTCAACAGATTCCATCTTGCGGGAATGTAATTCGGGTCTGCTGCTGCTTTGGTTCCGACCGGCTACTACGGGTGGGCGGCGAAGAGGCGTGGCTTCGGTTTGTTCCGCCCGGCGACTGAAGGATGCTGCTTCCGCTGGCTGCTTCGGGTCACTCCGGGGTCACCAATTGTAGCTGGTTCCTTCTTGGTGCTACTTGTAGTTGCCGGGAAGAATGAAGGATACGAGAGGCAAGCTATCGCTTTGTTGGGTATCTCTTTTAGGGGCCTCTCGTGTAGCCCTGTTCAAAAATCAACTTTTTCTTATTTTCATAGGTTTCTGTACTTTTTCCCATGCTTTTTGACCTGAAAAGGCCGAAAATCACAACCATTTTGACCTAGGTTGTTGGGAAGCATTGCCGCATGGAGCTTTATGTTTTCTGCCTTGAAATCGGCCAAAAGCACCAGTTCCGGGGTCCCTTGAATCATGTTTTGCACTATAACTTTTTATCTAAACAAGATAGAGCAACAAAATAGGCACCAAATTAAAGTGTTTTTAATCCTCTTTCTAACTTATACAATTATGATAGTCTTGGAACAAGAAATGGCACATTGGTACATACAAAGATTTCAGAAATATCACAAAATTCGTTTTTCTCACACTCAAGGCAGACAAGGCGCCTTATTCATGACACAAATTTGAGATTAACATTTTGTCACAAGTCTAATCGATCAAGAAGTGAAAGCATTACGTGATGATTAATTTCATAATGACATTTACACAGTCAGTTGTTGAGAGTTGTTTTCTTGAAGCTGTCAAAGCGGCGTCTGTTGAACTCCACAGCTTGAAGGAGATAGTCCCTTTGCTTGGCATCTGTTGTTATGACATTTGCAAAGTCGCTCATCATCTTGACACCACGTTCAGCAATGTCATTCATCGCTTTCAGATTCTTAACATAGTCCAACGCTTTTCTGTAGTCCTCATTCTGTGGCCAAGACGTGACAGGTTCCAGAAGCCACTCGGATCCAATGTTCAGTGTGTCCAGCAGGAAATGTGATTCTGGGCCAATGAGATCAACCAGGGTGGTCTTAGCTGTGACTCTCTGGAATAGAGGCTTTCCTGTTCTGAAGCTGTCTGGCTTCTCAGTGGCATGTAACTGGGCAGCAATGTCGTGCTTCAATGTGTCACTCAATCTACTGCTGAACAGGGCAAATGGCACGACTTCCTGCGTCAGGTACCATTTGTGTTTTCCATTATTAAGTACTGCATCAGCAAGCTCTGGTCAGTTTTCTTGTACTTCAACATGTCCTGGATTAGACTTAGATCATTCACGGGAGCATCTGCAGCAGACATTGACATCATCCATACAGGAGTGTAGAACAGCGCAAGGAAGGTGTTGAGTCTTTCCAGCTTTGATACAGTGTCTTCGTCGTACTCAAGTTGATCTGCAAACATCAGCATTTTCATGGAGTACAGGTTTCTGGCCATCCATCTGGCCTGATGAATGGCGCCTGGTCGACTCCAGTGAATACCTCGAGGAGGCGTTCCTCCAAGAACAATGACTGTCAGTTCAGCCATTTCCCTGTAGTCGGCTCTTGGAAGCCTTTCTGCTGTTAGAATGTCTTGGAGTATTTCTTCACTGTTCTTCTTCTTTTCCTTCAGCCATTTGCTGTTGATAGCCAGCATCTTTGGGTTTTCCTTGGACAAGTCCGTCCAAACATCCTTCAGATGCTCAAACCAGGGATTATCTGGCCCCTTCACCTTCCCAAACAGCTTCTCCCAAACTGCTCCTACTAGATTTCCAGGATGTGATGTCGACAGGCCAGATAAAACACCTTTTTGTTCAGCATTTTCTCTAGCAGTTTGGCAGCTCCTCTGTGAACTCCACTGTTACTGGATGTAGTGTCAAAAACAAGGGCAGTAACATTATCCGTAAGTTCCCATGTCTCCAGTAAATCCATTGAAGCCTCAGCCTGAGCTGTGCCAGAAGAATTGTCGATGACAGGTACTCCCAATAACTTTCCTTCAGTGTATGAAGGTGGACCAGACACTAGCACAGCTAAAGTCTCTGAGGTACTTTCCAGGTTCACTGCCCAAGACATCTTTGAGCAACTTTCCATCCCAGTGTAAGGCAGCGTACTGTGGGGGGTTTTCACAAAACTTGGACATGTGACTCTGGCTGATATTATACCTGGACAGCATTCTGTTGCGACGTGTTGTTGAGGTTGAGATGACGAAGTTATCCAGATCAGTCCCTCCAGCTTTCAAGGTGGCAGAAACCATGGCAGTAACTTGATTGTCTGATAAACCAAGACGATCAGCTGTATTGCAGATGACATCACATTCCATGACCTTCCTTGGAAACGTCAAAGTCACACTAGTCACAGTGTCTTGATGGTGAGAACATCCAGGACGAGGCTGATGGTAATCCATGTCCTCTGTGTTAGCGTCGTTGTCAGTTGAGTCACCCCAGGTAATGTCATCCACATGAACAACTGCCTCTTGTTCTGCTGCAGCTGTAAAATAGTACAACATGTTAAGACAGTAATTGTTAAGTACATGCTAAATATCGCAATGGAGTAAAACTTAAAACTTTTCGTAACGTTCAAAGTAATTAGTTTTACCTTGTTCTTGTCTATGCTGCAGTCTTTCATTCCTCGCTGCTTGCTGCAGGGATCTTGTCTAAAAAATCTTGTCAAGACCAGACATATGACCTTTCCTCTCAGTCTTTTGGTCTTCGTAGAACCTGATATCCTCATCTTTCTTCTCTCTGGATAACAGTCTGTTGTTCTGTATTTCCTGGATTGCATCTGGAGCTCCTATATCGAACAGGCTGTCTAATTCCAGCACAAATGCTCCTTTTTTCCTCCAGGGTTACTTGCTCTTCCTTTGCTTTTCACCAGAGCACGATGTTTCTCATGTAGTTTTCATGAAGAGCTTCATTGCGTTGTACTTGGTCATTGTCTTGATCCTAGCCATCTGCCAGAATGGGATGATAGATTCAACTGTTTCATATGCAAGGTCTTGAACCATGGGCCTCCCTGCATTTTCCGGTAAATTCTGAAGATTAAGGAAATACTGGAACGCCTGTCTGTTGGGGGAAGCTGGGAACCACTGATAAAAGCTGAAGGGTATCCAACCAGGAAAGTTTCAGTGAGAGATCTGGTAGATGGCCCAGTTGACACCTGCCTGTGGACAGTACGTGGAGGTTCTGAGATATCAACTTTGCGCCCACGGAGCTCCCTCAGCTCCTTGCTTAATGCCATTGTGAAGTTGTAACTTGTAGATGGTTTTCTAGATTCTGATTGAGTTTCTGTTTCCTGAAAAATGATAGATAATTATTATTATTATTATTATTATTTATTTATTATTATTATTATTATTATTATTTATTAATTTTATGCTCTTTCATTTGATACCTAATTTGTTGCTCTATCTTGTTTAGATCAAAAGTTAAAGTGCAAAACATAATTCAAGGGACCCCGGAATTGGCGCTTTGGCCGATTTCAAGGCAGAAAATTTAAAGCTCCATGCGGCAATGCTTCCCAACATCCTAGGTCAAAATAGTTGTGATTTTCGGCTTTTTCAGGTCAAAAAGCATGGGAAAATGTACAGAAACCTATGAAAATAAGAAAAAGTTGATTTTTGAACATGCCTACTCTCGTGTCCTCTTCTCTCCCTGTCGTTTGGGGGGTTGGCGTCTTGAAGGAAAAGCCGGTAGCTTTCAGAGTTTATTGAGTTCTTGGTTGGCTGAGGTTATTTTACAGAAGATTTTGTTATTTTATATACAGCTGAATTAATTAAATATATATATATAAATTTATGTACAATACTTATTTCTAAAGATTATATATGATTCTTAAAATTACACAATGATAAAATATATACAATTTGGTACGCGCAAAATTGGTTTGTCGGTAACTAATATAAAAATAATATAAATGCGGAAAATTAACTGCGCGGCCCCACAAATGAAATACAACCCTCAAGAAATGGTGTTTGTAAAGTTAAGGTTAACAGATCTACAGTTCAGTTACCGAGGCTTGTACTCAAAACATTTTCTGGGAGTATTCAGGAATGGCAAGGATGGGCAGCCAGTTTTCAATCAGCAGTTCATTCTAGTCAAGTGTTAAGTGCGGTGGAGAAGTTTAATTATTTGCAGTCCCTCTTGGAAGGGGAGGCAGCAAAGACAATTGCAGGATTAGCATTAACAGAGGCTAATTATAATGTGGCTTGGGATATATTAAAGAAACGGTTTGGTAAGCCAGAGATCTTAATTAAAAGCCACCTCCATGAACTTTTAGCTATACCTCCTGTTAATAATCCCAATAGTATCAAGGAGTTATGGCAGTTATATGATGAATTTGAAGTTAGAACTAGGTCCCTGGACAACTTGGGTGTAGGAATGGAAAGATATGGTGTAATGTTGGTGACTATACTGGAGTCTAAATTGCCTAGCTCAATTTTGCTTGAATTAAGTAGGGGACATTCTACAGAACATGTGTATATCCCCCTTCAGCAGATGTTAAGTCTTTTAGGCACTGAATTAGCAAGACGAGAGGGAATTGAGTTTGCACAGTGGGATGTTAAACAAGGGGACAAAGGCAGGTACAGCACCAAAGTTTCTACAAAAAAGAATAGCCTAGGTACAGTGTCAGCTTTACATGCATCCTCTGAGAATAAATTAAAGGGAATCAAGGAATGCATATTTTGCGAAGGCAACCACAAGTCATATAAATGTGAGGTGGCTGAGGCTTTACCTGTTGAGGAGAGAAATGATAGGGTAACTAAGTCCACAGCGTGTTTTAAATGTTTTTTGAAAGGCCACAGAGCAAGGTTTTGTAAGTTTAAAATTTTGTGCTAAAAATGCCATGGCCAGCATCAGCCATTATTGTGTGAAAACACTTCTAGTAGGCCTACCCCAGAAGTAGAAGTAGAGACATCAGTGGCACATGCCACTGCTATGAAAGGGAGTAAAAGTAAAGGGGGATTATTGCAAACAGCTGCAGCATTATTAATTGAGAATGATGGAGAAGCTACTGTAAGAGTGTTGTTTGATAGTGGTAGCCAGTGTAGCTTTATTAAGACCAGAATTTCCAGAAAATTGAAGTTTAAAGAACTTAAGAGGGAAAATTTAAGAATTTCTGGGTTTGGGGGTTCCGTTCAAAACCGAACCAAAGTTAAGAAGGTAGAAGTTCTGGTTAAGGGGTTGTTACCACAAGGTCCCAATATCAAGGTCCAAGCTGTAGAGATTGAGGAACTTTGTGCTCCAGTCACTACTTGTTTAGATATGGCATGTGTCCAAGAATTGCAAGTTAAAGGAATTAATTTGGGCAATAATAAGTTTGAAGGAACAGAAGATATTAGTCTTTTGATTGGAGCTGACTATTATTGGGACTTCATCACTGGTAACATTGTCCGCACATCTCAAGGTCCTGTAGCTAAATAAGATTCCACTTTTTGTTATTACGTTTATTGACCAATATCCATAACGCTAAACAATGATGGAACTTTGAAACATACAAACAAAATATAAACACATACATGAAAAATAAAGGCATTAACATGAAGACACTAATCAATAATAATGAATATTCTCTATCTCCCCCCGAGTCTTTGATATAGTATAGTGAAAAAAAGGGGAACAAAGACTGTTATATATGTAGTAGTGTGGTAAAGGGTATGGGTGTCGATGGCGAGAGGGGGTTGTTCATATAGTATGTAGCGTGTTCGTCATATCGTAATCGTTCTGCCATGAAGGTGTCTTCCTATCGCGTCCGGAGCGTCTGACGGCAGGGACATCGGTTGGAGAAGCGGGACACCTGGACACAGCACCTGGAGCAGCAGGTTGCGAGGAATTTTGTTGCTGGAAGCGCTCAATGGGTGCCAGGGACGGTGTTGGTGGGCACTGCTGAGGGTGCGCAGCTGGTCTGGAGGGCAGGTCTCGTGGTGGGGTGTGCAGTGGAGGTGATGTGGGGCTGGTCGGTGAGGTTACGTTGTCAGCCGGTTGGTGGGCGGTAGGGGATGATCGCTCGACTGCGGACGGGGAGTGTGGTTTCGGGGGTGAGGTTGCGCACTGCTCCAATTCGGGCGCAGGGCTGGAGAGGTGAAGGCGGGAGTCGTCCATGCGTGGTTTTGGGGGTGAGGTCGCGCACTACCCCGATCCGGGCGCAGGGCTAGAGAGGTGAAGGTGGGAGTCGTCCCCGATGGTGAGGCGGCGTCTGTGCGGTTGGACGGGCACGTATTTCCTCAGAAATTTTCTGTTTCGCAGAGTCACTCTGCCTGAACCGTCAACCTTCACCACGTATTGATCGAACTGTCGCACTTCTATTACCAGGCCAGTCTTGTCCCATTTCCTGGGGTTGGGGCCGATCTGGTTCTGGATTCTGACCCTGTCTCCGACCACGAGTGGGGGTAACCGTCTGGTGTGCTCGGACCAGTATTCAGTGGCTCTCATGTGCCTGTTCCGCAAGGCATCCTCCCTCGCCGCCAACGTCCCGAGCCAGGTATCGTGTGGCTTGTACCTGCCGGGCACGATCGGGATGAAATCTTTGATCGGACGGCCGAACACACACATAGCGGGAGACAGCTTGGTATCTTTGTCAGGCGTGTTGCGGTATTGTAGCATGGCTCGCTGAAAAGCGTCTGTATCGAGCTCACCGTTCGGTCCTGTGTTGTCTGTGATCAGTCGTTTCGCTGTTTTCACGCCAACTTCGGCTCTGCAGTTTGAATGTGGAAAAGCTACCGAAGCCAGACGGTGGTGTACGCCCCAGTTCCCCAGGAAGTGACGAGTAGCCGTGGATGTGAACTCAGGGCCGCCGTCAGATGACAGTTCGTCGCAGATGCCATAAGTCACGAACACCCTGCGCAGGCTGTTGATGAGGCCTCTGGCGCCATCCGTGGTCCTCTCCACAATCGGCCAGTTTGAGTACCTGTCGACGATCACCAGGTAGTTGGTACCTTTATAGTGGAAATAATCGGCACAGATGCACTGGAAAGGGTAGACGGGGACACCGGAGGAATTGGAGGAGCACTGGGCTGCGAAGGTGCCATACGGTTGCAATGGTTGCAACTGTTCCTGAGGGTAGTGATAGCAGGGGTGATGCCGGGCCAGAACACGGACACCTCAGCCCTCGCGACCATCGACGATACGCCCTGGTGGGCTGCGTGGAGCGCGTTCAGTACATCCTGCCGGAGAGAGGGAGGGATCACAACACGGTTTTTGAATATGACGACGCCGTCCACCGTGTACAGGTCCTCTCGGAATTGGTAATATTCTCTGAGTGGGGGTGGGAGCTCGTGACGGAAGTCAGGCATGCCTGACTCGATTATCGAGACGAGCTCTGTCATGTGTTGGTCGCTGCTCGTCGCCAATCTTACCCGGTCCCAGGTAACGGACTGCAGCGTGTTCAGAGCTGAGATCGCGGAGGCCATAACCTCGTCGTCGAGGGCTTCGTCGTTGTACGCAGCCGTTCCCTCTGTGCGTATGCCAGCTAAGAATGAGTGGCGCAGAGCAGCTGCCGACGGTAGGTCATCATCAGCAACAGCGTCTTGGCTACTAGCGGAGATGTCGTCTGCCAGGAGCATCTTTTCAGGTTGGCAGTCGCCGGTGGGGTGGCGGGACGTAGCGTCAGCAGCGCGATGCCTCGCACCAGGTACATGGATCATGCGAAATCTGTAGCGGAGAGTCTTCTCCTTCAGATTTCTCAGTCGAGCATTCGGTAAGTCTTCCAGCGACCTGTCGCCAAACACCTTCAGCAGCGGTTTGTGGTCAACCGCGATGATGAGGTCATCGCAGCCGAGGACGAAGTACCTGGTGCGTCAGCGACTGCCAGAGCCTCCCCCTCGATCGGCGCGTAGCGTGACTCGGCGGGGTGGGTGAAGCGACTGCCAACGAGGGTGACAATCCAACCAGTGCGGCATCAAAAGGGTTCAGCACCAGGACATTCACAGTGCTTCTGGGATAGCCAGAATCCGATCCCTGACTTCGACCAATCGGTCGCAAGACGGGTCGGCTTTGTTTTGTCAAATATACTTACACCCTCCTCGATCTCACTGATGATCACCACCTTCGACTCTTCAAACAGATTGAGTTGATCATCCCATCGGAAGGGCGTGCCGGGCTTCAAGAGTTGGCGAAAAGGTATCATTCTCTTTGCCATAGCGAAAGCATACGCCACCTGGTTAATTAGCCCAAACCATGAGCGAATGTCGGTTATGTTCTTTGGTGTAGGAAAGTCACGGATGGCCTGCAGATACTTCTCGCAGGGTCGTACTTTGTCGAGTGTGATTTCGAAGCCAGCAAACTCCACAGTGTCTTGTCCAAATACAAACTTCTCAGGGTTCAGCGTGATGCCGTGTCTACCGCAGATGTCAAGCCAGTTGACTGCTTGGAAGAAACTTTGTCTCAGGTCGTCCGACCAGAGCAGCGTATCGTCGATACACTTGGTTTTGTTTGGAACGTCGGATACTATTTCGTCGTAACGTCTCGAATAGCCATCACCAGAGGCGATATAGCCCTGGGGCGCCGTGCGGTACCGGTACCTGCCCCACGGAGTGATGAAGGTAGTCAGGTGACGGTCTTCCTCGCGGAGGGGCACGCTGTGGTATCCGTTCCAGGCATCGAACACGGTCTTCTTCTTGCCATGGGGCACCGACCGTGCCTGGTGGAACGGTGACTGAGTATGGTGTGTCTCGCGGGTGGCATGTATGTTCAGGGGCTGGAAGTCGACCGTGCGGCGTGGCTTCCCGTTCTTCTTGGCGCACACCACCATCCGGTGACACCATGTCACCGGTTCGCCGACCGGCACTGGCTCGATTACGCCCAATTTCACGTCTTGGTCGAGTCCACGCTTGACGTCATCTTGCCAGTGAAGAGGACGGGTACCGGGGTTGATATGCCACCGGGTCAGCTAGAGGGTCCACCATAAGTTTCAATGGAGGGCCCTCCATCATTGGCAACGGCTGATGCGCACACGTGTTAAATGTGCTTGACTTGTAGTATTCGACCAAGTACTGCCGCAGTCTGTCGCGGTTCTTCTCAGTCGCCAGGAACGGTAGTTGTGATGGCGGCCGGGGCGGTGTTTGACGTATCGGGCAGTCGCATGGGCTGGTCTGACCGCTCTCGCTGCTGATAGCACTATCTCTCGCCGGCACCTCATCGCTCGCGGTGTCGGCTGCCGAGGTTGCCTCGAGTCGATGCGAAGACGTCTCACCGATCATCGGGAAGTTGTCGGTGATCATGCCGAGCGCGATGCATGCCTCCTTGCTGAGGAACAGCTTGTCGGAGTTGTCCGTGACATAGGTGAGTTGACGAGTTGTTACCACTTTACCGGTTTTGTCCTTTCCAGAGAGTCGCAGGATGACGGCGCCGAGTATTTTGATGCATCCGTTGTTGGCGGCGTGCATTCTCATCGTGACGGGGATAAGGTCGGCTTGTTTGAGGCCTATGCGGTGGATGACTTTGATGCCTGCCAGACAGCTCTGGCAGCCGGTGTCAGCCATCGCACCGAGTGTAGCAATCTTGGGCGCGGCCTTTAGCTCGAATCCGAATGCAGCGTAATCTTCATCGACGGCTGTCACTGTGAGGTTTATGAATGGCTGAGGTTTGGAGGCTTGCTTAATCCATGTGTCGGAAAGGCGATGATAAAGATGATGGTCAAGGGCGATGACTCTCCTGATGCGGCGTCGGCCAGTTGTGGCAATCGAGCAGAGGGCCTCGAATACAGCACCTTCTTCGCATATTGCATGTGAATTCGCTACTATCTCGACTCTTGATGGTTTGTGCTTGCTCCTACACACTGCTTCAAAGTGGTTCTCACGATTGCAGTGGCTGCATGTGTGGCCATAGGCTGGGCAGTCTTTCTTTCGGACCTTGCCTGGGGCACTTTTGCCGTGCCCTTTCCTGCCGCAATATGAGCACACCTCATGGTTGCCGACTGTCATCTCCTTCAGAGCGTCCTTCTTGTTCCGTCTGTAGGCGCTGTTAGCAGACTCGACGCCCTGAGAGTCGAGGAGACGTGATGCTGAGCGCTTGCCAGATTCTTTGGCCTCGACGAACTGGAAGACCTGCTCTAATGTCATGTTCTGGGTCGTGTTGCCGAGTAGGTCCAGTTGAATCTCGGGGTCCTCAATGCCACGTATGGAAAAACTATACACGCTCACATGGTATCATCTGTGGTACCTTTATTTCATAATTAAATATAAATTACTAATTAATTGAATTAAATATCTATACAAAATTGCCTCGGGATTGGCGACATAGCCTATTGGGAATGAAATAATTGCCATACGTACAAAGAACCTGTATGTATGAATCGAGCCTCACATAGCAACAAGTAAACCCAATTTATTGTTTAGTCTACCACAGAGAGGTAGACCAAACAAAATTTTGCCAGATCGGCAAATAATGAAAATACAACGCGAAGGAACGGCTCAGAGCTGTTTATTGTACAGCGAACGCTTTAAACAGGGAGGATGTGCTTTTGTCTTCCCTAAAGTTCTGAGTGAATTCCTTATAATAAACTTAATAACAAAAAAAACCAGAGGATAGGCCTATACCTTTAAGTGTTTATATTGTGACTGCCTATATTTATTACAAGAAGTTAACTCATCACGTAACTCCATCGTGGCGGCCCTACACCGAAAAAGATCGTAACGCCCTACATCGAAGCAAACTAAGATCCAGCAAAAATAAGGTGGGACAATTTCTTTTCGTTCACATATAGGCATCTAAAATCCCGACGCTGAAATTACCATAAACAATTAAATATAAAGAGGTCCTTTAAAGACCTACATATTCATAACTCTCTAACGAAAAAACATAGGGCTTTTGTCGTTTAACTCTCCACTGAAATCTGTTGGAAATTTCCAACGGATGAGGGTATCAGGCAATCAACCCATAGCCCTATATAGTTTTTTCAAATGGTGGCCCTGTGTATGGGGAACTGACCCCTCTAAAATTTAAACTGACACAAGCAGTGGCTAGGCTTAGCTCATTAGGCCTAACCCCAATTTCAACCATAACCCCACTATAGTTTTTTCATATGGTGGCCTATGCAACTGGGAACCGATCCCTTTACCTTTACACTAACCGAAAACAAAGGCTTGTTCATTTAACAGGCATAACTTATTTTAAGTCCTAAAAAAATAGGCCCACAACATTAAGCCTATTTAATAGGTCCTACTCTTCGAACTCAAAACAAAGCCTTGTTAATTTAACAGGTTTAACTCATTTGAGGTCCTATAAAATAATAGGCCCAAACATAAGCCTACTTGGTAGGCCCAACAAATAGGCATATTTAGTAGGCCCACCTAACTTTACCTTACATAATAGGCCTACCTCTTAAAGTAGGCCTTACTCTTTACACTCAAGGCCTATCCTAACTAAAAACATTGTAAATTTTTAATTTAACCTGTGGCGCAGGTTACATAAAAAACATTACAGTAATTTAACTCGCTCAACATCATAAAATTAAACTCAGAACTTTAACACTTACAACAATTATGGAAGACTTGGAAAAAAGGGTAAAAAACCCAGACCAAGAAAACAAAAACACAGACCTTGGGGCTATGGCACCATCTCAAAACCACAAAAAATTAATGAGGAAAAAATCAGCACGTAAAGGTGTCATCACCAAACTGTACAATGATTACAAACAAAAAGAACCTACAAGATATGATCTTGAAACAACATTAAATTCTATTACTCGTTACAAACAAGAAATTCTCACACTAGATGAAGACATAATTACAGAAATTGATGACACAATTGAACTAACAGATGATGAGTATTCTACTATCCTACTTGACAATGAAAATTACATTACAAAAATTAACAACTATATTTCTGAAATTCAAAACCAACTTGATGAGTGCAAAAAACAAGACACAAATGAAAGCTTCTTAGAAGCTATCAGAAATGCTTCATTTAGCTCTCCCAATGTGGCTGAGGGCAATGAACTAAAATCAAAATTGCCTACACTTGCAGTACCCACTTTTGAGGGTGACAGAGCCAAATTCCAATATTTTATTGAAAAATTTCATAGCCTTATAGGCAATAAAAACTACATTACAGATGTTGATAAATTTAGTTATTTAGTGAACTATCTGAAAGGCCCTGCCTTAAGATTAGTGGAATCACTGCCAGCCATAGGTACTTCTTATTCTGTAGCAATAGAATTACTTAACAGAAATTACATGAATAAGGATGAAATTATACATGATTTGGCTCTTAAAGTAATGACATGCGAACCCCAAAAGACAACTATGGTGACCTCTTTGACTTTTACTGTGAGTTTTGAATGTCTCATGGGACAACTTAAAAACAATAATTTAAACATTGCAGAAACAGCTTGGATCATTCAAGCTTTTGTTTTTGAAAAGCTCCCTTCTAAAGTCAAAAGTATTTCATCAGAGGACAACTGACATATACCCCTAGCCTTAATAAGCTAAGAAAGATTTCCCAACTGTACTTGCACTTTACAAACCAGTTACACACTCCCAAAATTTAAACACAGCACAAGAAAAACCCACAATGCAGAAAACAAAAACCTAACAAAGATTTCAACACTTACCAGTTACATCAAAACACAACCGCAAAACTCAATTGCAGAAAATAAAGTGACAGAAAAAGACTCAAAGACTCCTACTCTGCAAAACTTTAATGCAACTACTTTTGAGTATAATCACACACCATGCAAATTTTGTTTAGCATGACATATTCTACAAATTGTCCCAAATACAAAGACTTTACAGCAAGGTCAAAACGTTGTGAAACAACTAAACTTATGCAAAAAATGCACTGGATCAGGCACCAAAAGTCAGACTGCAAATCAAATTTGAAATACAATTGTAAGTTTTGCAACAGTTTTTGACCATGTTACCCCTATGTGTAATACACACACAGACATTGGAAAAACTTACAAACATTATGAACAAACACCCAAATCAAACCAAACAAACAGAAACAAACTCAGAATGCTATGATGGGCATATCAGTTCATCTAGCATTAACCACAATTCAAAAATTCTTTTACCAACCACAACCTTGGAATCCAAAACAAAAGGGACAAATAGTACAGGTTAGGTGTCTTTTAGATACCTGCTCACAACAAACATTTGTAACTAACAACTGATCAGAAAAATTGGGACTTCAAAACCAAACAAGGAAATGATTCTCTTATTTCATCATTTATCAATAAAAACCCAGTACAAGCCAGTTTTAAAACTGCAAATATAACTTTAACTCTTGATGGAACATTTGAAACCCTTAAGGTTCTTTAACTCTTGATGGAACATTTGAAACCCTTAAGGTTGTTGTTGTGGACAAAGTAGAACAAGAAAAAATACAAATAGCTGGGTTGAAACAAGCTTTGGTACAACTTCAAAACAAATACACGATAGCTGATAAAACCCTTAGTGCAGATGTAGTTGATGATATACATACAGAGGCGGATTAAGACACCTCGGGGCCCCGGGACAATGAAGAATATGGGAGCCCTTTTCTATAGCTTTTTATTAACAATACATGTACATGTACAGTACATAGTACATTTACACGAATTATTTGTACGGTGCTCAGGCTAATTGAGAAACAAACTTAAAAGAACCTTAACACACTGTATTTTGCCGTTTCCCAAACCCAAACAGTATTAAACAAACTTTACTTTAGGGCCTATAAAACATAAAATAAAACAGGGAATTTGTCAGTGTGTGTACTCTTTCATACTTAATCAAAGAAGTTTGCAAAATCTCAAATTATATCATCGAAACTCAGTTGATTGGGGCTCTCCTCAAGCATGGGAGCCTGAGGCTTCAGCCTCAATAGCCTCAGTGATAATCCGCTACTGTATACATATGCTCATGGGGGCTGACTATCTTCATCTGGTCCATAGAGGCATCATTAAAATTGGAGATGGAATAGCCATACAAACTCCCACAGGTATTGCTCTTTTGGGTGACATAACTAAATACCATCTTACTACTGACACAGAAAACACAGAACATGAACAAAATTTACACAAAACAAAATCACCACAGTCACAAATTTCTGACTATGTGACAAACTCGAACTACAAAAACACTGTCATAATCCCACATCATTTGAATGAAAATGATTCCACATTGGATGAAGGGTTACAGCAGTTGTGACTATTAGAATCAGTTGGCATAAAGGACAGTACTATTACACATGAAGACCAATTGATGACAGAACAATTTAAGGATACATTACAACACAGAGACAATCAATACTATGTGGAGCTGCCTTGGAAAACACCTTGTCCAGAAATAATGGACAATTTGAAAGTAGCTAAGGCACATCTGTATAAAAATTACAGAAAACTAAAAATGACAATCTTTTAGAACAATACAACAACATATTCAAGAACAAATAGAAAGGGGCTTCATTGAAGAAGTTACTGATGAACCCTTTAAAAAACGAGGTTGTCATTATTTAACACACAGGGGAGTTTACAGAGAAGACTCATCCACAACTAAACTAAGAGTAGTATACAACTGTAGTTTAAAAGACACAAATTCTGTTAGTTTAAATGATTGTCTCATGGAAGGCCCAAACCTTGTCTCAGATCTTGTAAAAATTCTCCTTTGCTTCCGTTTAGACAATTATGCAGTACAAAGTGACATAGAAAAAGCATTCCTCTGTATAAATTTGAAGCTTGAGTATGATAAAAATCATCTCAGGTTTTTGTGGTTGAATGATCCACATGACCTTAACAAAGGTTTCAAAACCTACAGATTTAAAGTAATTATTTTTGGAGCAAATTGCTCTCCAAGTATTCTTGCTTTAACAATTAAAACCACCTAAACTTATTTCAAGAGGACTTAACAGTTCAGTTTTTAAAACAAAACTTTTATGTGGATAACCTCATTGGTTCCACTGTAACTGAAGAGGAATTGCTTGAAATTTACCAAATGTCACAACCCATAATGAAGCAAGGAAATTTTGGATTGAGAGAATGGGTTTCTAATTCTCCTAAATTAAATGAACAAATAACAAAAGACAACAATGGGAACATTGAACCAAACAATTACACGAAAACACTTGGAATGCTTTGGTTTTTAAAACAGAATTCTGAACACGATGACACTCTTTGCACAAAGAGTTATAACTTAAATCCAAATGCCAATACAAAAAGACAAGTGCTTTCAGAATCATCCAAAATTTTTGACCCCATTGGATTATATTTACCAGCAACCATAAGATCCAAAATCCTTTTGCAAGACTTATGGAAAAAGAAAATTGATTGGGATGAACCACTTTCAGTGGAAGACCAACTTCATTGGAAAAAATTAGCCACAGACTTGAACAAAGTTCAAGACATCTACGTACCAAGATGTGCTGGCTACAGATTGAAATCTCAAACACTACACATTTTTACAGATGCCAGCACACAAGCTTATGGGTGTTGTGCCTATTTAACAAGTGAAAATGAAAGTAACTTGGTTTATTCAAAGGCAAAAGTGGCACCCTTAAACCAAAAGAAAACTGTACCACAACTTGAATTATTAGCTGTCTCATTGGGAGTTAAAACAGCAAACTTTCTTCACAAGTGTATAAAGAAGTTGACATAACACATTTACTTATGGACAGACAGTCAAATTTGTCTAACATGGGTGACCAACACAGATACAACTTCTTGCAAAAATATATTTGTGAAAAACAGACTAACAGAAATCAAAACTGCAAACACATCTTGGTATCAAATTTAGGTACATAAAAACAAAGAGAATCCTGCAGACTTTTTGACAAGAGGGCTCTCTTACAAGCTGTTGAAAACAAATAAAATCTGGTATGAAGGGCCCGAATGGCTAACATGTGAGGATCTTTGGCCAGCCAAAGTAGTTAACCTCACACTCAACTCTACAACAACTGAAAAGATCACTGAGGACAAACCTATATTTGACTATCACCTTTTCAGACCTAAACAAACTCTTGAGAATTACAGTCTATTGCTGCAAGTTTGTCAATAGCTACCTTCTCAAACACTGTCCTCAGAAGCCTTTTCTAACTTAACAGAAACTGCAACAAAACACTGGCTCAAACAGATACAAGCTTCAGAATTTGACAAGGAGTTGAAGTATCTTAGGTCCAGTAACACATTAAACAAAGGATTCCTTCACTTGTCATGGATCTAAATCTGTACCTGGATACAGAGGGTCTGATAAGGTGTAAAGGAAGGCTTAACAAGTCAACTTTGACTTACAACTCTAAGCACCCAATTCTTCTTCCAAGGAGAAATCACTTCACAAATCTCATCATCAGGGATACCCACAACAAAATACACCACATGGGGTCCCACAAACCCTGACAGAGCTGAGAAAAACTTACTGGCTACCAAAGGGTAGAACTGAAACAAAGAAAATTTTAAACACATGCATTCCTTGTAAACGTATCCATTCACGACCCTTTAAGACCCCAAGCCCTCCAGACCTACCTGTGGAACGAGTAACATTTACTCGGCCATTTGAAACCACGGGTATTGACTACACTGGAGCGGTAAATGTGAGTTTTGGAGACAAAATGGATTCAAAGGAATACAAAGTGTACATTGTACTCTTCACCTGTGCTGCCACACGTGCCATATGTCTAGACATAGTAGAAGATCTGACAGCAGAAGCTTTTATTGCTGCTTTCAGACGATTTTGTGCACACAATTCTGTACCCAAAACTATATGGTCAGACAATGCCACATACTTCAAATCTGGTGAAAGAATTATTCATCAGATTTGTGACAGTGAAACAGTACAAACTCATTTAATCAAACACAATATAACCTGGAAGTACATTCCTGTTAATACACCATGGTATGGTTCCATTTGGGAAAGAAACATACAGACTGTAAAGAACTGCCTTAAAAAGACTATTGGGACAAACATCTACAACTTTTTGAACTCATGACTATTCTGTCAGAAATTGAAAATGTTGTCAACAACAGACCATTAACTTATGTGGGAGATGGTATTAATGAGCCAGAACCTCTCACACCAAACCACCTAATTAAGGGAGAAACAGTAAACATGTTACCAGAATCTGAACATAACAGTACAGAGGATCCAGATTGGGAATAGGACACAAAGAACTCAACACAAAATACCAACATTTGACACAAATCAAAACTCAATTTATAACAAAATGGAGAGAAGAATACTTAACAAGTCTTAGAGAAAGACATAAACAATTAACAAAACAAAATTGGAATGATTCAGTCAAAATTGGGGACATTGTGTTGATACATGACAAGACACCAAGACAACATTGGTCAATGGGAAAAGTCTTGGAACTCAAAACTGGTGAAGACGAAATTACCAGGGTTGTAAAACTGAAAACAGCAACTGGTGAAACCACCAGAGATATCACATTACTATATCCTTTGGAGTGTGGGGCTAAATTAGAACCATTACCCCAAAGGATGGATCAGGATACTATTGGGGAGGAATCTCTCAATGTACCTGATGTAACTCAGACTAAACCAGACAGGCCTCAAAGAAAGACTGCTTTGAAAGCCAGAAAACTTTTACAAGAAAAAATTAAGACTGGTGACTTATAATTACACAAACTGAGCAAAGTTAAAATGCTTAATAACTTTACTTTAATTCCATAAATTTCCTATACCTAAAGGGAGTCAAACTGATTGACATAACTTTAACTAAACTTGAGAAGTTGGCCTCTTGAACTTTATATTTAAATAGGTCTTGAGTAACCTCTCTCTTCCTAAATTTCTACTTCATTCTTTTAATCCATTTTTACATGTTTTACACAGTTTGTCAAAAAATTTGATCTATAACATACAAATTTTTCTCCGGCCCCCCCCAGTATATGGAAAAACTATACGCGCTCACAACATGGTATCATATGTGGTACCTTTATTTCATAATTAAATATAAATTATTAATTAATTGAATTAAATATCTATACAAAATTGCCTCGGGATTGGCGACATAGCCTATTGGGAATGAAATAATTGCCATACGTACAAAGAACCTGTATGTATGAATCGAGCCTCACATAGCAACAAGAAAACCCAATTTATTGTTTAGTCTACCACAGAGAGGTAGACCAAACAAAATTTTGCCAGATCGGCAAATAATGAAAATACAACGCGAAGGAGCGAAGGAACGGCTCAGAGCTGTTTATTGTACAGCGAACGCTTTAAACAGGGAGGATGTGCTTTTGTCTTCCCTAAAGTTCTGAGTGAATTCCTTATAATAAACTTAATAACAAAAAAAAGAGGATAGGCCTATACCTTAAGTGTTTATATTGTGACTGCCTATATTATTACAAGTTAACTCATCGCGTAACTCCATCGTGGCGGCCCTACACCGAAAAAGATCGTACGCCCTACATCGAAGCAAACTAAGACCCAGCAAAAATAAGGTGGGACAATTTCTTTTCGTTCACATATAGGCATCTAAAATCCCGACGCTAAAATTACCATAAACAATTAAATATAAAGAGGTCCTTTAAAGACCTACATATTCATAACTCTCTAACGAAAAAACATAGGGCTTTTGTCGTTTAACTCTCCACTGAAATCTGCTGGAAATTTCCAACGGATGAGGGTATCAGGCAATCAACCCATAGCCCTATATAGTTTTTTCACACCGCGGGTCAGGACGTCGCGCAAGATGGCCTCCGTGTAGTTCACATCCGCATCGCAGCTCGAGCATTCGGTGATGTACTTGCATACCCCTGCCTGGCCACGGAGTCGGGGGCCGAATGAACGCACGGTTTCGTCACGGTCTTGGCGCATGTTGTGCAGCGCCACTCTAGCAACCATGGTGCTCTCTTCTCTGACTGCGAGTTTCTTTATGGCTGCGAGCACCTTATTTTCACTTCTCCCTGTCAGACTACCACCGGCTGATCGTGTGAGGTCTTTGCGAAGGGTTCATCGCAGCACTCCAGTAGCTGCACCACTTTGCCACGACCCGTGATTTTGGTGGCATCCACATAGTCCATCCATCGCGATGTGAAGTATGACCATTCCTCGCTCGTACCGGCTGAAGATATTGTTGGTCTCTTCACCTTCTCCACTTGGGCCGTGGCGCCGGCAGCGGACACGGAATAGACAGTGCAGTGGGCTGTGAGGAGTGTTGCTACAATGGCGTCGCTGTGTGCGGGGGTCTCATATGCGCACCCCTCAATTGGACATTTCACCACGGGCATGTTGACCTGTTGAGATTCATTATTGTTTTGTATAAAGTTCCATCATAAATAAGATTCCACTTTTTGTTATTACGTTTATTGACCAATATCCATAACGCTAAACAATGATGGAACTCTGAAACATACAAACAAAACATAAACACATACATGAAAAATAAAGGCACCAACATGAAGACACTAATCAATAATAATGAATATTCCCTAGTAGCTACTGAAAGTAAACTAGGCTGGATGCTACATGGTAGCTATTGCAATGAAATGGAGGTTAAAGCTCTTTTTGTCAAGATTGAGGAGAACAGCCATGGTTTGGAAAAGCATTTGAAGGCTTTTGGGAACTTGAATCCATTGGCATAAAGGACAAACAGAAAAAGCAGGCAAGTACAGTGGACAGTGATGTTTTAGAGCAATTTGGAAAAGGAATTGGATTTAGAGATGGTTGCTATGAAGTTGGCCTCCCTTGGAAAGATTCTTGCAAACCCAGTTCAAACCTTCAGCTAGCTAATAGGAAGTTGGAGACTTTATTGCACAGGCTAAGAAAAAATTAGGAGTTGTTAAATGAATACAATGAGGCCATCCTAAGCTATGTAAAGGAGGGCTATGCTGAAAGGGTGCCAGGTGAGCTGGTGAGCCACGAGGCACATTATCTGCCACACCATGCAGTAGTACGGCGAGACAAAACTACCACCAAACTGAGGGTAGTTTTTTATGGCTCAGCCAAGGACAAAGGTGGTGTGTCCTTGAATGACTGCTTGGATGCTGGGTCAAATTTAAATGCAGATTTATTTTCCTTGTTACTGAGATTCAGGTTTGGTAGAGTAGCATTGACTGCAGATGTGAAGCAAGCCTTTTTGCAGATAAAGTTAAAACCAGAGGACAGAGATGCAGTAAGGTATCTGTGGGTGGATACGAAAGACTTGTTGGAAAATGAAACTAAGGTTCAAACATATAGAATGAAGTCAGTGTTGTTTGGCCTCAGCTCTAGTCCATTTCTGTTGGCAGCTACTATGCAGTACCATTTTAAGAAATATTCTGAAGTCTATCCTAACACTATTGAACACACAAGGAAAAAGTTTTATGTTGATGATTTGCTGTGTTCAGTGGATAATACAGAAATGGCTAAACAGATATTCAGAGAGGTTAGAGCTATAATGAGGGAGGCTGGCATGGAGCTTAGAAAATGGTAGACCAGTCATTCTGTTACAACAGTTTATGAGTCAGTCCTGTGTAGGACCTGATGCAGCAGAAAGTATTGAAGATTCTGGTATTAAGGATTGTGAGCAATAGACACAAAGGTGCTAGGCATTGTTTGGCAGCAAGGAGAGGATTTGTTTACCTTCAGTAGGAAATCTTTACTAGAGCTGGCTGAGAATGAGACAAGGTGGACAAAATGTACAGCTCTTAGTTTGACTTCGAAGGTCTTTGATCCTTTTGGATTCCTGGCTCCATTTGTGATAAAGTAAAAAATTTGGTTTCAGAGCCTCTGGGAAATTGGACTTGGGTGGGACGAAGAGTTACCTGATCATATGATGGTAAGGTGGAAATATTGGTTCAAAGAATTGGCACATCTTGGAGACATTGAAATCCCAAGATGGTACTTTGGAGAGTTGAACAATAGTCCAGACAATTTGGAGCTGCACATCTTTTGTGATGCAAGTGAGGAAGCCTATGCAACTTGTATTTTTATAAGAGGCACATTCAAAGAGGAGGTAAGTTGCAGGTTGGTTGCTGCAAAGAGCAGAGTAGCACCTTTGAAAAGGCTTTCTATTCCAAGGTTGGAATTGATGGGTGCAGTTATTGCTAGTCGGCTTGCAGTTACAGTGCAAAAGTCTTTGGCTCTTTATGAAATTCGAAGCTATTATTGGACAGACTCCACTATAGTTTGGCACTGGTTAATTAAGAAGCCAGGCAAGGAAATGGAAACCATTTGTTGCCAATAGGGTGGAGGAAATTCAAGCATACACAGATCCCAAGCAATGGAAGCATTGTCCAGGCACCCAAAACCCAGCTGATTTACCAATACGAGGAATTTCAGTGAAAGATCCTGCACACTCAAGTTTGTGGTGGAATGGGCCAGAGTAGTTAAAACTTGGAAGTGAAAACTGGCCTTCTAATCAGCCTATTATAGGAGAATGCCATGCTCAAGAAGAATGGGTGAGTGAAATGAGAAAATGCACTGTGAACAGTTGTCAAGTTATTTAGCAGGACCCCATATTGAGGCTTGAGGACATTAGCAGTTTGAAAAGGTTGTTAAGAGTGACAGCATGGGTATATAGATTTTCAAACAACATTAAGGGAGAAATAAGAAGGGAAGGAATTCTGAACAGTAAGGAGATTCAGCAAGCCAGGCAATACTGGGTGGTACATGTGCAGAAGGAAAAATTTGGTGAAGAGAGATAATTGCTCACCAGTAGTCCATTACAGGTTCTACGAACACATTCTGCTCTCAAGGGTTTGGATGTGTTTTTGGATCAGGATTTATTGAGAGTAGGAGGTAGACTACAGTTTTCTGGGCTACCAGAGGAGAAAAGACATTCAATTTTGCTACCTTCTGGGGGCACTTTGTGGAACTTTTTGATCCTGGATATGCATCATAAGTTGTTACATGCTGGAGTTAGAGAAGTGATAATAGAGATCAGACAACAGTTTTGGATTCCCAAAATTAGACAAGTAGTAAAAAAGGTCTTGCATAAATGTGTGGTTTGCAAGAGTTGGAGTGCAAAGCCTTATTATGAAAAGGTGGCTCCACTTCCAAGAGAACGGTATGTCTATACTGCCCCATTTGATGTAGTGGGAGTAGACTTCGCAGGTCCAGTTTATGTGTATGAGCAAGGGGAATCTAACAAAGGTTATATATGTCTTTTCACATGTGCTACCACCAAAGCAATCTATTTGGAGTTGGTAAGCAACTTAAGTAGTGATGTATTTCTTTTGGCCTTTAAAAGGTTTGTGAACAGAAGGGGTTTCCCAAATAAAATCATATCGGATAATGCAAAAACGTTCAAAAGGGCTGCAAAGGAACTCCAACTAGTTTGGTTCTTGCTAAAAGAGGAGGGATTCCAATCCTACTGAGGTGACGTGTGTGTATATTAAGGTAGGTTGATTTTCTGCATTTTTTTAGATATCAACTTTGGACTAGTCGAGATAGTCAGGGCTTAATATGGTAATAACTGACAAAAAATTTCAGATCCCTAGCTTTAACCGTTTTTTGAGGAAACCATTTCAAAAATCGTCAAAAAATAGTACCGAAACATACCGCATTTTCGCAATTTTCGGCCGAAAAAATCATGCTATTTTCATAAAAAAATCCTGAAAAAAGTTACAATTTTATTGAAAAAAAGTATAAAAAAACATGTACAGAGTCAAATAGACACATTTAGATCCCAAGATCATCATAATTTTCACTGTAAGAGCCCTTAGAAGCAAAGGAAGGCCCCATCTGGCGGCTTAGGGCTTTGGCCAGAATGTGTTTGTGCCTTGATTCGAGTCCATAAACAGTATGGGAAGCTTTAGATGTCAGCTTCACGGCCCTTTCAACACTCTGAGAATGTGAAGGCAGATCAGGCAGCTCCAGCTTGGTGCCATTCAGCAATGCTTCTTGAAGCTCCTGGTCAGAAAAGTCTTCTGTGAGAGCAGGTTCACAGATGCCACTTTGAGAAAAGTTGATTAGTTCTGACCAGTGGGTAGCTTCAATGTTGATGGCTGTGATCTTCTTCAGACTCTTCTTGGCTGGCTTCCCACTTCTGAAAGAATAATAATTAATTTATTTTTTATTCCAGTTTAAGATTAATCCCTATTAGTCTCAGAATTGCTGATTTAAATTAAATTTAAATAAAAAAATAAAAAAAACCGAGTTCTATAAATCCCCATAATCGAATTTTTTTTCAGAAAGAATGTAAGATTATTTCCATTATCAGAGGGGAAGGGGGCAATTGGGATAAGAAAATGTGAAAAAAAATTCGATTATGGGGATTTATAGAACTCGGGCCTTTTTTTTATTAAATAAATCCCCATAATCAAATTTTTTTTTCACATTTTTTTAAATTAATAAATGCTTACCTGATGGACAGAATTTTCTTGAGAGCAGCTTCTCTCACTTCCAAGTCATCAGACTTCATCATGGAGTACAGCACATTCTCGGGCAGCAAGGCAAAAGCATTGTACTTCAGGTTCTTGAAAGCAACACCCTGGATTTCTTCAGACTGCTGCTTGATCCTCTGGATCATGTTGAAGATGTACAGCTGCTGATTGTGGAACTTGCTGTCCCTTTTGATCTCAAACCAACTGACTGCATACACTTCCACAATGAACTTGATGGCCTGGTAAAGCTTATCCTGTAGTTCTGGAGGGTAAGCACCTCTGGTCCACAGACACATCAATCTAATTGCCAAAGTCAACCATCTTGCATGGTTTAATGGTCCAATTTTCCAGGCAGCAAATCTTGGGTTGACTTTGCCCCTGGAAATTCCAAGCACATACTCCAAAAGAAGCCTCTGGTCGCTACTGAGATCATTCAGTGTCTCCTCAGCAAATTCCATGTCATCCATGGGGCCACTGAGTTTGGTGAATTCCACTTGTGTCAGATCTTGGTAGTCAATTTCACAGTTTTCCCAGCGGACCAGTGAAAGCAGTGGGATTTTTGGTACTGCCATCAAGATGCTTGAAAACAGCTCTGAAAGGAAGCTCATTCTGATGGAGTGAACAGCCAATGGTGTGCAATTTCCGCTCAATCGCACTAAGTTAGGCCAGTTAAAAGTTAAAAAAATAATAGCATTACCTTCTTACTGGGAGGACAAGTGCAGATTATGTGCTGTGTTTGACAATTTTCTTTCTTGCACTTCACAGCATTGTCATCACAGGGACGAACAGGTAGCTTACAGGTGCAAGCAGAAATGCCAAAAAGTTTATCCAGCTTTTCCTCCAGATTCTGCTCCTGGACTGTAGGAAGAGATTTCCTGTTTATCTCTTTTGCTTTCCTGAAGCACACTTTATCCACCAATTTCACTACATAATATTCCTCATACAGGGGCAGCCGCGGGTTCACTGCCTGCCAGATCTCAATCACATCCTTTGCTATCATTTTAGCAATATCATAGTCTTTCAAGTCTGGGTGGCTGTTTTGGAGGAAATAACTAACTGAATAACTTGGCGGAGGGTAGGAGGCTCTGTTTTATCCAAAGGGGAAGGCTGGCCACTGAATTTTTTGGCACTATCACTTCGAGTTAACACTGCAGACTTCCGTTTTTTACCCATTTTTATGAAATATCTGAAAATAAACACAATTAAATGAACGCATCATAAAATAACTTAATTTAATACACATTTTATAGGTAAATATCATTAAAAAATACCAAATAATACACTAATAAACATCTATAATGCATTTGCAATAAGTTTCAAGCATCGTTTTGTTAAAAAAGCGAATTTTAATTGATTATTTTGATGAAATAAGGTCCGATATTTTGTTTGTTTACATTGCGCGATTTTACGCGTAAAATTCGGCAATTTTACAACTTAAAAATAATTAACAATCCTCAAAAAATACAATCATTTTCACAAATATGAGTTGGTGCAACGTTTTTTATACATTAATACCTTTCTATCTAGACTAGATCACAGTTCCAAAATCAACCTACCTTACTGTATATATATGTATATAGTCTAAAGTCACTAAAGGGAAAAATCACTAAAAGAAAGCTGAATGGCAACACGAAGGGATAAACAGAGCAACGCGGCTGTTCGTTTTGGTTTTGGCTAGACGAGAGCATGGTTATTCATATCTGACTAAATCGTTGGTGCTAAGTTTAATTTCGTGATGTTTCTAAGGTGACAAATGGGGTAGAAAGTTGTCAGTAAATAATAATAGTTAGGGGTAATGTCTATAGCTTCTAAATTAGTAAAGTTAGAGAGTTTAGGTAGACTGCTTTGTGGGAAGCACGAAATCTATGGTAGGCCCTAAAGAATATCTAATTCAACGCACCGGTAAGTGCCTTTGTTTGTTGTTTAGCAACCTATTAACTTAGCATGGTCCCTAACCCCAAGCTATTACATTTGACGACGAGGATGGGATTCACTTAGGCTCATGGAATTCAATTTGGCTCATTGGAATAAATTTGGTTCATTGGATTAAATTTGGTTCATTGGATTTAATTTGGCTCATTGGATTTAATTTGGCTTATTGGGTTCAATTTGGTTATTTGGAAAATTGGATGTAGCCTAGCCTAGTGGGTCGTCCGATTTGGTTGGTTTGTGGGGGTAAGCTAACGTACTATACCTTAGGTCCCGCCGGCCTAACTCTAATACTAATTCCTACTCAGCCCTAACTCTAATACTAATTCCTACCCAGCCCTAACTATAATACTAATTCCTACTCAGTCCTAACTCTAATACAATTTACTATTCAGCCCTAACTGCGGAGTAACTAGATCAAATTTAAACCAAATCTAACCTACTTCACGTTATTTGGCCTAAATCGGTTTTGTTCTAGCATGTCGGTGACTGGCCATATAAGCCCCTACGAAGACTCTGGGGAGGACTTCGAAGCTTATGCCACTAGGGTGAGGTTGTTTTTCGAGGCAAATTCCATTCCTGATGCTAAGAAAGTACCTACTTTTTTAACTATAATAGGCCCTAAAACGTTTGGCTTAGTTATGGACCTACTTGCTCCTAAAGCACCGGAAACTTGCACCTATAGTGAATTGATACAGGCCCTAACCGATCACTACAAACCCCGAGTAGTTCTCATCTATGACCGTTCCAAATTTTATTCGAGGCATCAGACGGTGAATGAAAGCATTGCAGAGTTTGTTGCAGGAATAAAAGCCCATAGCCGTACTTGTAAATTTGAGGACAAATTAGACGAAATGCTAAGAGATAGGTTTGTAATGGGTCTCAAAGAGGAGTCTACCCAGAGAGCCCTATTAGCCATACAGGACCTAACTTTTAGTCAGGCTGTAGAAATAGCTACGGCTAGAGAAGCAGCTGCTAAAGATGTTAGAGTTTTTGGAAATCACAGTAGTAAAGCCCAACACGTAAATAGCTTTAAAGCTTCTAGGCCTGGCAGACCTAATGAGCCTACTAGACAGGCAAATAAAAGGTATGAGGCAAATACGACTAAGCCTACTAATTCTACTAAGCATTCCAAGCCACGTACAGGGTGCGGAAAACACCACTGGAAGAAGGACTGCCCTTTTAAAGAAGCAGTTTGCCGAAACTGTAGTAAAATAGGCCACATAGCTAAAGTATGTTTTTCAAAGAAAACAAAGGGTGAAAATTCTAATTTTAACATTTCTAGTGTAAATCCTCAAAGGGGAAATGCTTCAAACATTGGAGTCGAATACCTATTTTATGAGCAGCAAAGTGGTGATAATACAGGCCCATATATTGTAGAGGTAGGCCTAAATGGAATTACAGTTCCTCTAGAACTAGATACAGGTGCTGCCCGAACTATCATGTCCGAAACATTTTTTGACGAAACTTTCAAAAATGCACCTAAACTACATGCAAAACAATACTAAAAAAATATGGGGACATACAAATACCTATTTGTGGAGAAGCATCCATCACAGTTACACTCAACAAGAAAACTTTGTCTCATCACTTAACTCTTTTAGTGGTGGATGAGCAAGGGCCTACTCAGGGCCGGATTAACCATTAAGCAAAATAAGCCCGTGCTTAGGGCATCAAGGGAAGGGGGGCACCACAGAAATTTTCCATTGTCGGATTTACCATGGATTTATTATACTATTATAATCGCGGCTTATAGCCTATAAGCTGTTGAAAACTGAATTATATATATTCATATATAGTATTTATTTTTTTTCATTGTTTGAATTTGTAGTGAACAACAACCCTTTTGAGAGAATAAATATATTTCGTTGTAATCACACACTTTACGCTTTGCGTTATTATTTTGTTTATATCAAATCTTTGAGCGCCATATTAAAAATACATATAGATTAAACGTGTGCTATAGGAAGTTATTCTGAACGTGTGATTTGTGCATATAATATTAAATATATATTTTACATAATCATTTGGTATTGTTTTACAGAAAGATTTAGGTTTATAGAATTGTAATATAAATTAATATTAAAATAAAAGAAACTATAAACTCTCTATATTGCTGTTGTATCAAGTGATGTTTATCACGGCCATTATAATAATAAGATATACTGACCTAAGTTAATTAGCGTTGAAGAAGTTTATCTGTTGCTCTCTCTTCTTCTCTAGGGTAAGTCTATGAAGTGTACTTTATTTGTATATATAACAATATTTTATCATACACGTATCTTTATTTTATAATTTATTTATCTATTGTCATAACAGTATAAAAGAATTTAGATTGTAATAACCAGAGTGAATAATTTGTAATGTATATATAACATCAAACGTAGTTAGGACAATTTAGGCCCTAAGCAAATGTTCATATTTCCTATAATTAAATATTGTGTTTTAAATAAATAAATAAATGTAAATATAAAATGTGGCTCGTTAATAGTGAAATGTTAATATTGATATTTTTATAGATTGCGTATTATTAATTCTAATGTTAAGTATTTTTATTTTATAGGTTTCGGTTCCTTCTTTCGGTTCCTTCTTTCGATTTGATTTGTATTCAACATTTCGAGTTGATATTTCGGTTGAGTTATATTTAATTGCCACTTATATTTAAATTGCCACTTTGGTTGTGTACGGTTCCCATTTTGTCTTTCTGAGAATAAAAGAACAAAGCCAAGATTGTGATATGTGTAACTGTGTTGATTGCCACATAATATACAAATAAAATATTCTTTTTATTTCTGTATTTTACAGACCCCAAGAACCAAGATGAAACGTGTTCAGTTAAGTGGTGCACAAAAGCGAAAACTATCAAAAGAGAAACAAGAGAAGACTTTGGATTTAGAGTCCAAGACTGCAAAGCTGACTGATTTCTTCACACAAGTTCCACGACCACAACGTCAACATGATATACCGATTCTGAATCAAAACCAATCTCCGTCATCAGAAGTGGACACAAATACCACTTTGATCACTTCAAAATCAAAATATGATGACGTTGGAATCACCGAGGTGTCACAAGCAGGTTCATCTACCACATGTCTCACTACTGATCTCACTTTGCCTGTAAATTCTCTTGATACCTCTACTGCAAATGTTGATTCAAGTTGCTTTACAAGACATTCTGGGGTTGAAATAATTGCTGAAAATGAAAGTTTAGTGGACCATGGTGATGGTGGTGAAATGAATCAGTCTGCAGAAGATGAAGTAAATATAGCAAAAGATCCAGGGTTGTGGCTTGATTTCTCTGCTGATGATGTGGCTTATTGGATTGCTTGTGGACCCAGTGACTGTCAACACCACAATGGGCCATTTGACAAGTCTTACCGGCATTTCAGTAGTGGCAAACCAGCAAGATACTGTTCACAAAAACTTTTCGTTGGGACAAAAGCCAATGGTGAGAAATACAAGAGAGAGTGGTTATTGTATTCACCATCAACAGGATCAGTTTACTGTTATGTTTGTAAACTGTTTGCTCCTAAAAATGTCTCACATTTTGTTATAAGAGAAGGGTTCAGTGACTGGCGAAATACTATTGTAATTGATCATCATGAAAAAAGCACTACTCACCGAGACTCTATGCTAACATACTTAACTCGCAGACAAGGTGCGGGGTTGGGACAACAGTTGGAAAAACAAATTCAGGAAGAGTGTGATTACTGGGAACATGTCTTGAGGCGTGTCATAGCTGTTATTTGTACGTTAGCTGAACGTGGCTTGTCTTTTCGAGGAACAGAAGAAAGATTTGGATCATTGCAGAATGGGAATTTTTTAGGGCTGCTTGAGCTCATAAGCCGGTTTGATCCATTTTTAGCAGGTCACATTTTGAAATATGGAAATTCTGGCAAAGGAAATCCTTCTTACCTGTCCAAAACCACCTGTGAGGAACTCATTCAACTAATGGCTCAAAAGGTCCACGCACTCATTGTTGACGAAGTAAAATCTTCTGGTTATTTTAGTTTGTCAGTTGATTCAACACCAGATCTATCACATATCGATCAGTTAAGTGTTGTACTTAGGTACTTAAAAGATGGACAGCCTATTGAACGCTTTTTAACCTTTCTGAAAATGAAAAGCCATACTGGTGAGGAAATGGCAAATCAGGTGTTGCAGTACTTACGTGAAGTTTGTAAGCTAAACTTTTCAAAATGTAGGGGTCAATCTTACGACAACGCTGCCAACATGTCTGGGCGTTATAAGGGGATGCAGCAAAAAATTTTAGAAACAAACAAGTTTGCTATATATGTGCCCTGTGCAGCCCATTCACTAAATCTGGTAGGCCGAAGTGCTGTTGACTGCTGTCAAGAGGCGGTTAATTTCTTCTCTACAGTGCAGTTGCTCTATACCTTTTTTTTAGCCTCAACCAGCAGGTGGGAAATTCTTAAAGGTTGTATTGGAAATGAAAGTGTCTTAAAATCCCTCTCTGATACCAGATGGGAGGCACATGCTATGGCAACAGCAGCAATTTTGAAATCTTTCCTTAAAATTTTAGAAGCGTTAGAATGTATAGCTGAAGACCAGTCACAAAAGGGAGACACTAGAAGAGAAGCAAATAATATTGCAAATAAGATGCAAGAGCTAGAATTCGTTTTTATGTTGAATTTTTGGGATGAGATTTTGCAAAATTTTCATAGAGTAAGCAAAGTTCTACAGAATAAGGATGTGAACTTAAAAACATGTGCAGATCTGTATGGATCATTAGCTGACCAACTGTGCACTTCACGAGATGAATTTGAAAGATATGAAGCAGCTACAAAGGAAATGCTACCAGATGTTGATTACAAGGCAGCTCAAACTCGCAAACGTATCAGAAAGAAGGTACCCAATGACGGAGATGCACCAGAAGTATATCTGAATGCCAGAGATAAATTTCTTATCACCACCTTTTACACAATTGTTGACAAACTTGAAACTGAGATGAGAAGAAGAGGAGAGATATACAAAGAAATAGCAGAGAGATTTTCTTTTCTAAGTGATGTGCCACATAATGTCACCACTTCATCATCTACTGAAATTGAAAGGTATTCTCAGGGTTGTAAAAAGATGATTGATGCTTACCCAGAGGACTTGAACACTAATTTCTCTGCTGAGCTTCAGCAGTTTCACTCATATGTGTGCCATAAGTTCAGTGCAAAAAAAATGTAAAAACAAGATTCAGTCATGCTGAACTTTATAAAATAATTGTAGAAGACAATATTGAGTGTGCCTTCCCAAATGTAGAAATTGCCTTTCGTATATTTTTAACATTAATGGTCACAAATTGCTCAGCTGAGCGTTCATTTTCTCAGTTGAAGTATATTAAAAATACCAACAGAACAACTATGCAACAAGGCAGGCTGGATGCCTTATCTCTACTAAGTATAGAAGCAGATGTGTTACGTAAGATTAGTTTTGAGGATCTGATCAAAGACTTTGCAATTAAAAAGAGTAGGAGAAAACTTTTCAAATATAAATGAAGTGGAAGTATACAAAAATAAACATTATTTTCCATCTTACTGTAAGTTTTGTTTCATTTCAAAAAATAAAATTTTATTTTATGGTTTATTTTTGTTTATATTTTGAATTACATATATATGGGGCACCAAAATCTTTTAAGTGCTTAGGGCCTCTAAAGGTCTTAATCCGGCCCTGGGCCTACTCTACTAGTCTGTGATTGGATTGATGCTTTGAAAATGCCGATTGACAAAATTTTGCCAAAGGGTCAGGCAGATGTGCATACACTCTCATATCCTTCTGACACAGACTCATTGTTAAGGGAGTTTTCTTCTGTTTTTGGGCCTGAAGTAGGCAACCTAAAAAGCCATCAGGTCTGTATAGAAGTAGATCCTAATGTAACTCCGAAATTTTGTAAGGCTCGTTCAATTGCGCATGCACTGCGGGAGAAGGTAGATTTAGAAATTAACAGGCTGCTCAAAGATAAAATTAACGAACCAGTCACACACGCTAAGTGGGCTGCCCCAGTAGTTCCTGTACTAAAACCTGACAAGTCCGTGCGGTTATGTGGAGATTACCGTTTAACAGCAAATAGAGCAGTCCTTCTAGATTGCTACCCTATACCCAAGCCCGATGAATTATTTAGCTCTCTTGCTGGGGGTAAATATTTCACAAAACTAGATGATATGTCCCAAGCCTATGCTCAACTAAGTTTAGATGAAAATTCTAAAGAACTAACTATCATAAATACGCACCGGCTCCGGGTATTTTTCAGAGGACAATGGACCAAGTTCTAGGTCACATTCCGGGGGTACTTTGTTTTCTAGATGATATCCTCATTTCTGGTTCGTCTAAAAAAGAACACCTAACTAGATTAACCACAGTTCTAAAAAGACTCCGGATGCCGGACTTAAGCTAAAGAAAGAAAAGTGTTCGTGGGTCACTAACGAGGTTTCATATTTAGGGTTCCGCATAGATGCCTCAGGCATTCATCCAACAGTGGATAAACTAGAAGCAATAAAAAATGCACCACCTCCACAAAACATCACGCAGTTACAAGCTTATTTAGGTCTCCTAGACTTTTATAGGAAATTTTTACCTAATGCATCGACTTTCCTTGAACCCCTAAATAAGCTCTTACGATCTGGGGAACAGTGGAGATGGGAGAAAACCCAAAAGTAAGCATTTGAGGCTTCCAAGGACGTACTACTAAAGTCCACTCTCCTAGTGCATTATGATCCTAAACTTCCTCTTATAGTTTCAGCAGATAGCAGTTCTTATGGAATTGGGGCAGTGTTATCTCACCACATTGATGGTGTAGATAGGCCTATCTGTTTTGCTTCTAGAACACTAACTGAGACTGAAAGATGATGTGCACAACTTGAACGTGAAGCCTTAGCCTTAGTATTTACAGTAAAAAAATTTCATTTCTATCTATGGGGTCACGAATTAAAACTAATTACTGACCATACGCCTCTTTTAGGTTTATTTTCACCTAATAAAAATATTCCAGTTATGGCCTCAGGTAGGATTCAACGATGGGCACTGATTCTACAAGCCTATAAATTTGACTTAGTACATCGGCCAGGCAAACTTCTAGGTACGGCTGATGCACTAAGTAGGTTGCCTTCAGAAAATCCAAATGAATGTATACCTATACCTACAGAATGGGTTCACTTGGTGGAGTTTTTGGAATCCACTCCAGTATCTGCGGTACAAATAGAGCAGTGGACAAAATCAGACCCTATTCTGTCTAGGGTCATCCATTACTGCTCAGTTGGTTGGCCTACTAAGGTTGAGAATAAATTACAGCCTTTTTATCAACGTCAGTCTGGACTCTCGATCCAAAATGGCTGTCTCTTATGGGACCACAGAGTGATAATTCCGAATGAAGGCAAGTCGAATTTAGTGAAGGAACTTCACGCTAAACACATGGGTGCAACAAAAATGAAAGAGCTGGCGAGAGCTTATTTCTGGTGGCCCGGTCTAGATAGAGAACTCGAATCATTGGTTCGTTCTTGTCAAAGCTGCCTAGAGAATAGAGATCTTCCAAGGAAAAGTCCACTTCATCCTTAGGAATGGCCTACTATACCTTGGCATAGGATCCATGTTGACTATGCAGGTCCTACAAATAATATTTATTTCCTATTCATTGTGGACGCCTACTCTAAGTGGGTGGAAATTTTTCCAACCACTTTCACAACTTCGGGTGTTACTATTCGCTTACTCCGTTCGTGTTTCGCTCGATGGGGTTTACCCGTAGTCCTGATTTTCGACAATGGTACTTGTTTTACAAGTGAGGAATTTCGTTCTTTTGTCCACCTAAATGGCATTAGACATGTCCGGTCTAGTGTTTTTCACCCGTCTACTAATGGTATCACCGAAAACATGGTCCGTACTTTCAAGTCGGCCTTGCGTCATTCTCGTGCGGAGGAAATGCAAGTGGTGTTGGATAAATTTTTGTTTAAATATCGACTAACACCTCTCACAACGATGGGGGTGTCTCCTTCTAAACTTATGATTGACCGGAAAATTCGTTCAGTTTTCGATTTGTTACGTCCAAACAAAACATTACAACGAAGAGTTTTACGCCATCAGGAAAAACAGAAGTTGTACCACGACACTAAAAAGGGGAGAGTTATAGAAGCGCAACCTAATGATCCAGTTATGATTCGCAACTATGGGGCTGGACCAAAATGGGTTCCTGCGACTGTGCAGGAGAGAACGGGCCCTGTTTCCTTCAAGTGCCAACTAGAAGATGGTCGTTCTATTAAACGCCATCAGGACCAAATATGGGAACGTGAATTGCAGGATGACCGGAGTCTTCCGGAAGAGAGAACCGATCCTCTGGAAAATGGTTCAATTCGCCAGCCTACGCATGTTGCACCTATTCCTACTACATCAACCCCGCTCCGCAGGTTGTCTAGGGTATCTCACTCCCCTGACAGACTAAACTTGTAGGGGAGGAGTGAGGTGACGTGTGTGTATATATATATGTATATAGTCTAAAGTCACTAAAGGGAAAAATCACTAAAAGGAAGCTGAATGGCAACACGAAGGGATAAACAGAGCAACGCGGCTGTTCGTTTTGGTTTTGGCTAGACTAGAGCATGGTTATTCATATCTGACTAAATCGTTGGTGCTAAGTTTAATTTCGTGATGTTTCTAAGGTGAAATGGGGTAGAAAGTTGTCAGTAAATAATAATAGTTGGGGGTAATGTCCATAGCTTCTAAATTAGTAAAATTAGTGACTAGTGAGTTTAGGTAGACTGCTTTGTGGGACGCACGAAATCTATGGTAGGCCCTAAAGAATATCTATTTCAACGCACCGGTAGGTAAGTGCCTTTGTTTGTTGTTTAGAAACCTAGTAACTTAGCGGGGTCACTAACCCCAAGCTATTACACCTACTTTTCACACCATGGGGTACAGTGGAGTTTATTCTTGAGAGAGCATCATGGTAGGGAGGATTTTGGGAAAGGCTAGTGAGAAGTGTAAAGTGTCCATTAAAAAAACTTTTAGCTAATGCTCATTTGAGCAAAGAAGAATTCTGCACTGTTTTGTGTGAAGTAGAAGCAATGGTGAACAGTAGGCCTATCACCTTTGTTTATAACAGTATTAACAATATGCAGGATGCAGAGCCATTGACACCAAATCATTTTCTTTGTGGTAAACGATTAACATGAAGCCCCAGCTTGCCAGAAGACTTACAGCCTATCCAGAGCACTCATGAAGAGTTAACCAGAAGGTTCAAGTACCTTGAAGAGCTGCAAGATCAGTTATGGAAGAGGTGGCAGATGGAATACTTGCCAGAACTCAATTGTTACCCATCGGGCAATGTAAAGGGTTCCAATGCAAATTGTATCAAGGTGGGAGAAGTGGTAATGATTGGGGATGAAAGACCAAGGCAATGCTGGAAGCTTGGCATAATTGAAGAGTTGTTTGTTGGCAAATACAATTTAGTTAGGTCTGCACTGGTAAAGACTTCAGGAGGAAAATTAAAGAGACCTATACAAAAACTCTATGCTTTAGAAGTCAGCAAAAACACGGATAGTCAAGATGAAACATTTGAGTTACAGCCTCATGGAGAAGGCTTGGCTAAACTTGCAGAAGGTAATGACAACAATGCCTCTTTGGTGGGGAGTGTTAGAAAATCAATCTAGAAGAGGAAGAGCCTTTGTTGTCCCAAGGCTCTATGATGACTAAGCTGATTGATGCAGCATTGCTTGTATATATTAGGTTAAGGTGTATATATACATATATATATCAGTGGCGACTGGCGTATAGGAGCGATGGAGCGGTCGCTCCCCCTTGCTTGAAACGATAAATATTAATTTAACAGATAAAAAATATATTAATTTTAAGATATTAAAATAAATATTCTTGAAATATATTTTAAAAATTCATGTGGCATATCATGATTCATGAGGCATTTTGAGTAAGCCTTCATACAGTACATAATATTCTAAACTTATAGCATAGCTTCAAATAGCGTACTGCTGTTTGAATACAAAATAATATTGCAGCCGAATGTAGCGATAGATTTTTCGCTCAAGTAAATATAAATTATATTTTACTGTTGTAATGAAAATATAAGTACAATCGCGAATTTTTTTTATAATAACTTTATTTTTACTAATAGTTACTTCAGTAATAATGATATAAGCCATTTATATGTATTTTATTAAAATTATTACTTATTTGTAATTAACTAGAATTGTACGTCTGGCATAGCCGCATATGTTAATACAAGTACAGTACTCTTGTGAGCGGCAGTTGGATTCGCACTAGCCTATTGTGAGTCCGTGTTGTCGTACAGTGGTACATTATTATAGTCAAATTTATTATAGTCAAATTTATTCAACAATTATTTTTATATTTTATTAAAATATTTTTTAATACAAATTTATGGCTTCTTTTGACATATAAGTACCGTACGGAAGCACCATGTGATTGTTTATGTACTACAATTCTAAAAATTATAAATTTTATGAAATCGCACCCCCATACATTTATACCACGAGTCGCCACTGATATATATATATATATATATATATATATATATATATATATCCATCTCATAATTGTAAGGTTAGTGAAAAATTCACTTAATTTAGAGCTAGCATTTTTGGGCTCTTGTGGCATCATTGTTTGCCTGTTTGGGCACTATTGTGGCATCATTTTTGGGGCACTGCGCGTCCTTTCTACTCGTTTGTTGAATGCGGCACTTACAGGGCGTGGTCTTATAGAGAGCTCTCTTGCAATTCAGTTTGGTTGTTTAGATACAAGATTGTTGCATCGTGCAATTGTGCGGGTTGTGTTGTTGCAAGGTTTAGAAAGAAGACCATAAATAGTGCCCGCTTTTGTTTTTTGTCTTAATTTTATGCAACTGAGGCCTAAGGTAGGCCCACATCGAGTCAGCAACCCTGAGGTAGGACCTAATGTGACCCTTCAGAGCTTGGCCGTTCACGGCTCAGCTGGGATTCTGAACCCATTAAAATAAAATAAAAAATAACGGGTGCTAAGTTTAATTTGATGACGTTTCTAAAGTGACTAATTTAAGTAGGAAGTTGTGTAATTATTATATCAGTTAGGGGTAATGTCTATAGCTTCTAAATTAGTAAAATACGACTAGTAGTAGGTCGTTTGTGGGACGCTGGCATCTATGGTAGGCCCTAAAGAAGATCTAAATCAAAGCACCTTTATTGTTATTTACGTAAATAACTTAATAACTGGCGGGGTCCAATACCCAGGCCCGGATCCAGACCCATAATCTGACTAGTGCCATTTCATTAAATGGATTTTAGGCGAATTTGTCTACAACAATTTGTCTAAAGATACAATTCATCTACAACAACTTGTCTACAACAATTTATCTACAACAATTAGTCTACAGATAGAATTTATCTAGAGAAACTATTACTAATATTGGACCTAGTATGTTTCATGGACTGCTCTCGATTTTCCTACGAAATTGAAAACAAGGGCAGTCGATAACCCTGATTTTGTTTCTGCAATCGGTTTTCTTGAGAAACCTAACCTAACCTGACCTGACCTAATCAAGTTTCTTATACTATTGTTTTTTGCAAGATATCGCACTAATTCTTGTCATTTTTTGTGAATTTGTATGACGTAAGCGCCACACCAGCTCGGACTTATTCAAAAAGATGTTGGAGTGTATTGCGTCGTTTCAGTAAATAAATTTATTCAATATCCAATAACATTTTCTTTATCATTTCTCAAGAAAACCGATTGCAGAAACAAATTTTTCATTTTTTTTAAAAAATTAATAATAATTAACATCAAATAGCTTTCATTTTTCCTCTCTAGACAAATTTTATCTGTAGACAAATTATTGTAGATAAATTGTATCTGTAGACTAATTGCTGTAGATAAATTGTTGTAGACAAATTGTTGTAGATGAATTGTATCTTTAGACAAATTGTTGTAGACAAATTCGCCGGACACCCGTTAAATGCATAGCAAAATGTAAAAGAAGACATAATGCGTTATTTACTTCAAAATATTTATTTTACAAAATGAATCCTTTCTAATGTTTGTCACTGATAATATCAACAAGCTCCACCAAAACATCCACATCGAGCTTCCGCCCATAGTGGACATGCATCAGAGCTAAACCATTCATCCTATCATTTCTCATGGTGCTCCTCAGATACGTTTTCAGTCGACGCATGGCTGAAATAACGTTCACACTCACAGGTGGTGACTCGAATGACTGCCAATACCGAAGGTGCAGCACAGATGTTTGGAAATAAGACCTTGTCCATGGAATGTAAAGTTGACTGCACAGAGTCTGGTATGTCGCAGTTGGCCTGATGGCGCCGCTCCCAGTGGTATTGCCACACATCCAGCTCTGCAGACAGAGTATTGGGACTGGGAAGGTCATCTTGGTAGGTCTGACACAACTGCTGGGACTCTAGGTTCCATGTGTCTGGCTGTTCTATCATCTTTGCAGGAACACCTAAAATGAATAAACCAGTTGTCAATTTCATGTAACAGTAAGAGAGAGTACATACCAGTCCATCAATTTAATTATCATTCTCAAATTATCCCTATAGCTAAATAATTCCATCACAAACCTGAAAATCTCAGAATGGTTTTCTGTTGGCCATCTATGAATCTTGATCCAATATCTGCCAGGAGATGATTCAAGAATGGCACAGACACACTGCGACGGAAATAATCCTCCGTAGTCGTAGTTTCTGCAGGGACATTGTTTCTGTTTTTTTGCCGGCCGACTGTCCTGGGCTTTGTCACTGCTATGTTGAGGTCTTCAGCTATTTCCTTTGCAGCCTTGAACCACAGAATGTTTTGAGTCAACACTGTCTCTGACTGTTTGAAGAAACCCAAGGACCTCACCAACACTGTCATATGCCTTCTTTGTGTCAAGACTCCTCACCTGCAACTTGACTGAGATACCACGGGTGTATGACAAAACTTTCTTTGTCACAACAAAAGTGAAGATAAACTGGAATGTTCCAATTTGGTGGAGCATACCACTGGCCTCTGTTGATGACTCACTGTCCCAGTTATGAGTGACGTTATCCTCGATGCACGTCAATGTTGAAACCACGGCGGGCAGTAGCTCTTCGAATACATCTAGTGCATCCAAACGCTGGGCCCATCTAGTTCGGCAAGTATCGGTCAGCTTATGATGACCAGAGGCTGGACACTCCTCCCGAGTGACAAAAACAGAAAGCAATAATTTTCAGATTAGATGTATGAAAAAATAAAATAATTTAAAATAAATTTGACAGCATTAAATTCGCTATTACAACACAAGCCATTACAATAGAAAATGTACTGACTATACCAAGAAAAAACACACCTTGATCTGTTCTTCAAGCAGCAGCTGTCTTTTCGGTGAGAACTTGAAGAAACGCTCCACTTCCTCCAACGTGCCTATCATGTTGCGTACTTCTTGTAAAGCACAGGCTTTTATAACACACAGGTTCAATCTGTGAGACTGGCAGTGGACATAAGGTGCCTTTGGATACTGCTGTGCTATCAAAGCTGCTGCACCTTTGACTTGTCCAGCCATATTGCCTGCTCCATCATAGCACTGGCCTCTGTATTTCTTCATATCTAAGCCGAGATCACTAACCACTTGCAACAGCAAGTCAGCAATGGCTTTGCCAGTGACACCATTCACACATTCAAAGAAACCAACAAACTCTTCACGAATAGAATCTGTGTTGTCAACAAAACGCAACACAAGTGGAAGTTGTTCCTTGCTGCTGACATCAGTAGCTTCATCTGCAAGAATGGAGAACAGAGGACTTGTGTTAATTTCCTTCACAATTTCGTCTTGAATGTGGGCAGCGATGACGGAGATCAGTTCATTCTGTATTGTCTTTGATGTATATGTTGCATTCTTTGGAGCTGGTTTCAAGTGTTCTTCGAGGACTGCATCACCAGCATCCACGCGGAACTGCAACAGTGCCAAGAAGTTGCCTCTGTTCTTCGAGTCGTCTTCAGCATCTTCATGGTCCCCTCGAAGAGCGAAGTTCTGCCTACCACACAAGATCACAGTCTTCATCATTGATGCTACTTTTTGTTTGTTTGCTGCGACACGTTTGCTGATTGCTGATGAAATAAGTCGATTCACTGGTTGTGACTTGTTGGACATGATTCTGCGAAAATTATCAGCAAAAAGTGTTGCGTGTTTGTGGAAATCTGACTTGCTATTATGTTCGGCCAATTTATTTGTAGCTGTTACCCAGTTGGTTAAAGGTGACTTGTACAGCTTGTCCAACTTGCTGCTGTTGTGGCCACTTGCTATACCAAACAGCACACAGGTTAAACAAAATTCGCCACATTCTGATGGTGAATACACCAGCCAGGGATACATCTTTAGCCATTCTCCATTGAAGAATCGCTTCCTGCCATAATTGTTGGTACCTGGAAACTTGTATCTTGCAGGAGGTTGCCAGTGGGAAGTCAAAAGCTCATACTTCTTTTCATCATTCAAATCGCTCACACACTGGTAATACAGGCCGATGTCATTCCTGAGGTTTGATGATACCGTGTGACCACAAAAATTGCCCCTGTTTTTAATCGCTTATTACTGTCATTATTGCAGCTTCACAAATGAAATAAAAAGCATTCGAAAGAGAACATTTTAAAGTTTTATTTAATTTTTTCGATATCCTGGATACGAAATCAGTACTTATAAAAAAAAGACAGTTTTATCCACCACAATCATGGGTTACTTGTCGGACATGCAACGTGTTTTCATCGCAGAAGAGATGATCAAACATGGCTCGGTAGTTGCCACCCAACGGTCTTTCAGACGACAATACGGTCAGCAAAGGACCATAGATCCTAAAACGATTCGCAGGATTTTCGCAAAATGGAAACATCACGGCTCAATCAAGAACATGCATAAAGGCAACTCTGGGCGCAGCAAAGGTGTGCGAACCGCTGAAAACATTGATTCAGTCGCAAATCAGCTTGAAACGGACAACAAGAAATCTATGAGACGACTATCAGCTGTGACAGGAATCAAACGGGAGAGCATTCGGAAAATAATCACGTTGGATTTGAGAATGAAGTCATTCAAAATTATGTGTTTGCAACAGCTTAGCGAACAAGACTACTAGCGTCGTTTGATGTTTTGTGAACGCATTGAAACAGTAATTGAACAAAACCAAATAAGATTAAGTGACATAATATTCAGTGATGAATGCCACATCTATCTCAATGGGTTCATCAACAGACAGAATTACCGGTGTTGGTCACAAAACAAGCCAAATATACACTTGGAGAAACCTCTGCATTCACCAAAAGTTACTGTCTGGTGTGGTTTGAGTAGCAGCAAGGTTTATGGTCCTTACTTTTTTGAGGACCCAGAGACAAGGAGACCGCTTTCAGTAACTTCAGAAAGATATGTAGAAATGCTGAACACTGTTTTTGAACAAGAAAACTGCAGTAACAAGTGGTTTCAGCAAGACGGAGCAACAGCCCACACAACTAGGCAATCACTGGAATGTTTAACAAGATTTTTTGAACAAAGATTCATTTCTCATCGCTCGCAGTTTCCCTGGCCCGCAAGATCTCCCGATCTATCACTTTGGACTTTTTTCTCTGGGGATTTGTCAAGGACAAAGTATTCAGGCAAGAGCCATCCTCTATCGAAGAATTAAAGCAAGCGGTGGTAGAGAGTGTACAGTCCATTGAATGCAGCGTTTTGGAAAATGTAATAAATAACTTCCTTTCCCGTCGTGTGAAATGTAAGAATGTCCAGGGACGTCACTTTGAACACATGTAGAATAAATTAAAACTTTAAAATGTTCTCTTTCGAATGCTTTTTATTTCATTTGTGAAGCTGCAATAATGACTGAGTAATAAGCGATTAAAAACAGGGACAATTTTTGTGGCCACACGGTATTATGTCCTCACCTAAAATTCAAAACAATATTCTTTTTAATTCCAGTCATAAAACCAGAGCTGGGCACTTGCGGCATATTGCGGTACTGCGGTACTGCTGCACTACCAAACCGGTACCAAACCGGTACGCGGAAATTTGAATGCGGTAGCGGTACTGCGGTACTTTCAGCGATCCTTTGCGGTACTGCGTTATGGGGTCCCGGGGTGGTAGTGCGGTGGTACCGCAAGTACCGCAGTACCGCAAAATATGCCGCAAATGCCCAGCTCTGCATAAAACCATCAATTTATGATTAGTTTCAGTATAAATTGTAGAGAACATTTTGTTCAAACTTGCTTTGTACTACATTCATGACAATAAATGAATGGGATATTTTTTTAGTTAACGGCAACAATATAAGAAATCAATTCTTACCACATGTCGTGTCTGTGTTCTGTATTTTGCACACTGGATCATCTGCGTCATATCTGATTCCATCAAACTTCCTTTTCTGCGATGGTCTGTCACCCAAATCATCTAAGATGTCAGTTGAGCAATAAGGTACTGGTGGTACTTCCCTGAAAAGAATGACCAATAATATGAATAATGATAAAGTGACATTGTGAGACCCCCAGTAGGGAGGAGTAGAGTTGAATATATTATTTTACAATTTGACTGATTTTCCAAGCATAAAATAAATCATTGTCTGATCCGACTTACTGACTGGTATTGAAGAAAGTCCCGATCTTTGCTTGTACCTTCTTCATTTTTCTGTAGACCTCGACGTTCACTCAGATTTACTTTAGCATATAAAATATTATAACACAAAAAATACAAAAGATAGACTTATTAAAAGTGAAATTAGAGCTGCACTGCAAAACACCTGGTACATACAAAGATGGCGCTTGAAAACATTTGAGAAATTAAAAAATGTACGGCGCATGCGCGAAGTATAAGTTCCTATGCATTTTCCAGCAGAAATCGAGCAGAGAGTATCGTTTCAAGGCAGTCTCGCTAGGGGGCGCTATTTAAAAAAAAATCTGACCAGTGCGAAACGATGCCAAAATTTATCTGACCGATGCCCTGGCATCTGTGAGCACTGGTCTGGATCCGGGCCTGATATATATACACACACACACACCTGTTTCTCACTTAATTTGCAATTTGTGTAATCTGGAAACAACTGAAAATGCAGGAATAAGATGTGATTTCTAGTGATGCACCAGCTCCGGCTCCGGCCGAGCAGGAGTTCCGGCCATTTTAGAAAACCTTCTGCTCCGGCCGGAGGTCTCACTAAACTCCGGCCTCTGGCCGGACGTGCCAAGTACACCAAACTCAATTCTGACAACTTTTAGTTTTAATTCTATAAAACTATAAAACCTCATTTCTGCACCTATCCGAATATTTCAGTTCTCAGATGACTGTAATAATAATTTATTTTATGAGTGATCAGTGATTGTATTAATATTTCAGTTCTCAGTGACTAATAATAATTTATTGTTATGAGTGATCAGTGATTGTATTAATAATGGATTTCATATAGGCTACTTTACTCAGCATTCAGCAAGACATTATAAGTTTCATAACCTGAGGATATTCTGTTCAATGGGAATTTTTAGAGAAATTAGCACGCACAAAGCATAGAAAGTCAACTTTTATAAAGTTTAAGTTATTAAAGACTTAATAATTTAAAACAGCAGGACTATAATATATAAACCCTAAATAGATGAGACGATGGACCACACACACACACACACAGACACACACACACACACACACACACACACACACACATAAATACTGAAATAAATCAATTGGCCGGAACTTCCGGCCTCCGGTCGGAGAAAAAAACACTAAGCCGGAGGTTCCGGCCCTCCGGCCAAAATCTGCCTCCGGTGCATCACTAGTGATTTCTGTGAAAAAATGCACGACTTTATCTGTATGAATTGGGATGATAAGAAAATAGCCCTCGTCTCGAACTCTAAACAGATCGCGCGAGTCAAATTTCTGTGTGACGCATGTACACAGACTGTAAACTCCTTTGCGGTATTTAAAGAAATGGAGAAAGCGAATTCGAGTGTTACAGAAAAGGAGGGAATAATGGGGAAACAAGAGTCCCGAAATGTCCCAATGAAAATTTGGGGGGATGAGAGAGAAGAGCAAATAACGAATAACAATATAATGCGGAATGAAGACATAAAAGAAAGAAAACTGCCCAACGAGCAAGATGATGAAAAGATAAAAACTAAAAACGTAGTAAATAAACAGTCGAAGAAAAATAATGATAATATCAAAATTAAAAACAGAAAATAATCAGATAACAAGAAATAGAAGCGTAGAAAACACCAGGGGTTGTAAAAAATTAATTGATGAAAAATTAATTGCAATATATTGAACCAATTAATTGACTGGAACAGTATTGTCAATTAAATAATTGATTGCTACAAAACAATTAATTGCAATTAATTGCAATTAACTGCAATATTACCATAATCAGAAATTTCTACTCATAATGCAGGCTGCAGCTTATTCAATGACATCATCGCTGATGATTCATCAAGTCTAGGTGACTCAAAAACTAAAGTGACTGACTCCGTGACTCAGCAGTCAGCACAGACTCATCAATCGTCATCATCCTTCGACTTATTCGCGCAGTCGTCTGTACTTTTCGGTTAGTCAGCCCCGAGACTCGGCGATAGTAGGCTTTTGATGTGGTGTCGTAATATCAAATCTTTCAATTAACCCTCACCATGCCATCAAAAAATGATCAAATCGTTAGACAATATTTTAACCAAACAGACTGTGAGCACTTACGGAAATGCAAGTGTGGTAAAAAGTTGACCCAGAAAAAAGGTACTGGTTGGACAAATCTTATGAATCATATAAAAAGCCAGCACCCAGAGTATTCTAACATAAAAGAAACTGGACAACGATCAGTATCGAGTTTTCTCTCTTCATCTCCTTCTACACGTGGTTTGGTCAGTCGCTCAGCATTAAAAGTTCATGGTTGGATTGAGTGGGTATGTGTTGGTTTAAAACCATTTTCTTTTGTTGATGACCCACTTACACGCAAGTATACAAATTTGGAGAGTATGACAAATGTGACATTGAAGAAGTGCATGGAGAAACTTACACATGAAGTAGAAAAGAAAATATCAGATGAACTTCCGGATAAATTTTCGTTGGTGATCGATGGCTGGACTAATGGTTCAACGCATTTTATTGGACTTTTTGCATCGTATCCATGCGATCATCAAAATGGATACCGTACTGTTTTGCTGGCATTTTCGCCAATGATGAGTGAAACATCCTTCACTGCTTCTGATCATGTTGAATTTATTGAATATGTGTTAAGTGTATACAACAAAAATTTAGAAAATGTTGTTGCTATTACTGGTGATAATGCTGAAGTGAACAAATCTACAGCAAATTTGTGTGGAATGCCACTAATTGGATGTGCCTCTCATAAATTAAATCTAGCAGTTTCTGCTTATCTAGATAGGAAAGAAATTCTGTTAGGTAAAATTAATATGCTGATGGGCAAACTAAAATCATTAAAACTTGCGGGTAGACTTCATGAACACACACCGTTGCAACCTATACAAAGAAATAGAACCCGTTGGTCCAGTACTTATGATATGATTAAGAGGTACATCCAACTCAAACCTTTTTTTGAATTTTTTCAAGACGACCCTAAACTTATTGATTATCTCTTGACTCCACGCGAACACAATGATCTACAGACTCTGGAAGATGATCTAAAAAGGTTATTCTCAGTAACAGTTGCCTTGCAAAGAGAAGACATAGACTTGTATGATGTTCGAGTTCTTTTTGACGAAATTCTTGCATTGTATCCTTATGAAGAATTCAAAAAATATCTACCACCATCAGCAGCCATTGTCCACAGCCCAGATTTTGATAATGGTGTTGTAAAAATTTTACAGCACACAGAAGCAGAGCTAAATCCGAATGAAGTTTCTGCTCTACATAAGCTAAAAGTGGTAACGGTAACTGACACATCACATCAGTCTGATACTCTAGCAGAAAATGATGATTTTGCCTCTATTTGTTTGAAAAAGCGCAAAACAAATGAAATTTCATCTCAGCAATATCTAAACTGTACATTTCTGTTACCAACTTCTAACATCGTGGAACGTTTGTTCAGCTCAGCAGGTTACGCTTTAAATGATTTTCGGCAATCTTTGTCTCCAATGAATTTAGAAATGCAATTATTTCTAAAAGTTAATCCTCTTTCTGGGATGAAGAAGTAGTTTCAGAAATCTGCAATCGTTCATGACTTGTTTGCTACTTCAGAAACTTTTAGTTGTATTACCTTAAGATTTAAGATCTTCAAAAGTTCAATTTATTTTTTACTAAAGCACTATACATTATACACTGCACATGTACATGTTGTCGGCTTGTCGCCATGAAAGTTTTCTGATAGATATTAAAGTGTTTTTGAATTAAGGGATGCCTTTTATTTTTCAGTCATTTTGGCTCTTATCTAAATCAAAACTAATACTCGAACAAATACGGTGTTTTATGTTGGATAATTAATTGCAATTAATTGCAATTAATTGCAATTATTGATTGGCCAATATACCAATTAAAATTAATTGATTGATAAAATAATAATTGATTGGAAAGGTTCCAATCAATTATTTACAAGCCCTGGAAAACACCGTCTGTAAATACTACGCAAAAGGGTACTGCAGATATCGGGATGGGCAATGCATCTATGCACATCCCACGTTATGTAACACAAGAGGATATTGCAAAGTTGAAAAAAAGTGCAAGTTCCACCATCTTACTGTCTGCAACACCAATGCAAGATATGGGAGGTGCAAATACGGACAAAAATGCCGTTACCACCACCACCACCACCCTCAAAGGAACCCGACAAGTGAGCAGACGAAATCAGCAACAAAGAAGACTACCAATTTTTTAGATGTAGCCCACACAATTCAGCTATTGAATACCATCCAGCAAATACAAAGCCAACTGATAAATGCAGGGATTCAGAGCCGTACAGAAGGCCATACAGAAAGACATTACATGCGATATCGGGACAACGGGTATCGAAACAGATAAAGAGAGGAAAATTCTCGAAGGATCACAAGGCAACGAAACCGGTACCACCATTGGAAAACGAATCGGAAACACAATTATGTAAAAACGATAGGGAAAAATAAAAATAATCCTAGCCAACATTCAGGGGCTTAAATCAAACCATTCCCCGGACAAAGTTTTATATCTGAAAGGATTCATTCAAGAAACTGGAGCAGACTTTGCACACCTCACGGAAACCCATCTAAAGGACTGCCAGGCGAACTGTGAAAACTGTGAGTTCTGTATTGACAAAAAAAGAAATACAACTTGACAACCATAACATCCTCCGAGCGGACAGAATAGTGAGACGTAAAGGAGGATGTGCTATTTACACACGCAAAAGGTATATGGCAGAAATGTCTACAAGTATTTCAAACAGCTACGTATAATGTGTAGCAGCAAAAGTTAAAAAATTAAATATGGTACTAATTGTAATGTACAGACCCCCGAACACGCCAACTTCAAAATTCTCAGATTCCATTACAGAGGTAAGAAACTGGGTAAAAGATCTACATTCTCCAACCCCAAATATTTTTCTCTGTGGTGATTTTACTTTTCCATTCATGAAATATAAAAGGATAGGAAAAAATATATGTACAGTATACACCAGGACAAGCGGGGCACACGGGAAGACCAGGAGCAGGTAAAAATGCTTCTAGCTCTAGCTGATTAATTTATGTCAACACAAAAAATAACAGAAAACACAAGAAAAAACAACTGCCTAGATTTGATATTCACAAACAACAGCAACCTAATGGATAGCGTAGAAGTATCCCCAACTATAATATCGGATCACAACATTATTGAGATAACCAATATTAAAACAACAGGAAAGGAAAAACCACAAACAACAGAAAGAAGCAAATTCCAAATTTTTAATTTTCACTCCAAAGCTATAAACTGAGGTGTTGCATCCAGCATGGAAGTAATAGATTGGAAAACCATCTTCAAGGCCAAGACAACGGAAGAGATGCTAATGACCTTAGAGGAAAAGACGCTGGAAATTGTGGAAAGACGTCCAAAAAATACAACAAAGAGGAAAGAGAAGCAGGTTCGAGACACAAAAGAGGTCATTGTTCCGAAAGAGAAAAAGAGTGACTGCAAAATTAAGTAACTGTAAAGATAACATCAGAAAAATATTAAATGATAAACTGCAGAGTATCGATTGCGTCATATAGAAACTAAATGAGAAGATAAAGAAAAAGAAGAAGGTGACGCTATAGAGGCGATAAAGGTTAACTCAAAGTACTTCTATAATTTTGCAAAAAGGAAGTCGAAAAGTCACACGACTATCGGACCTTTGAAAAACGAAGACAGTGCTTTATCTGATGATCTAACAGAAGTATCCGAAATATTAAGAGCTCAGTACGAATCATCTTTCAGTATCCCAAAAACTGACAAACTGATATGCGATAGAAACGCGTTCTTTGAAGAAGAACTACAAGGGGAAAGTATAACGGACTTCGACTTCACGACAGATGATATTACACAAGCTAAAAGGAAACTAAAAGCACACTCAGTGGCAGGACCGGACAAATGGAATGCCACACTGATCAAAAACTGCAAGAATGCAATCGCTGAGCCCCAATATTGGATATGGAGACGACCACTAGACACGGGAGAAATACAGGGCATCCTGAAGAGTGCGAGCGTAGTCCCAATATAGAAAGGAGGAGATCGATCCGAGGCCAAAAACTATAGGCCAGTGTCGCTTACAGCTCATCTCACTAAAATATTTGAAAGAATAGTTAGACAGAAAATTTGACTTTTTGGAAACTCGGAAAAAATTAAATGATAACACTGGTATGCATATGAAATTTGTTTGTCTGCTGTGAGGGTTTTTTCAACTCATATTATATAATTCGACCATGCTGAATTCGAAAATGACATTGGTTTTCCTCAATCAGGTCAGGTTTTTTCTCTATTGGCCATTTATTATAAGTCCAATTTTATCCCCAAATTTATTGATTTTTTTAGCTTAAACACTGTAGATACGAGTAATATTATAAGAACACTCGTGAAAAATGAAAACATTGTGTGAATAAATACTTTTATTCATACAATGAATATGGAAAAAAGTTTATTGAGGAAGGAATGAAGTTTTTTTGGCTTTCCGTCTGTGTTTTTCTTCGGGCACGTCCCGCTTCAAACACCAGCAATAGTCCGCCAGCATATTGATATCCCAGTTTCCCTGGTACCTCTCTTCCATTATTTTGATATCTTGGTGAAATCGTTCACCCTGTTCCTCACTATAATCCCCGCAATTTTCAGGAAAATAGTCCAAGTGGGACCACAAAAAGTGCATTTTTATGGACATGCGCGACCTATGAGCTTTGAAAGCTTCCATCAAGTTTTCGACAACGGACTCGTATTCTGGACTTCTACGCTTGCCAAGAAAATCAGTGACAACTGATTTGAATGCCTGCAAGGCATTCTTCTCAGTTGGAGTCATTGCGTTTTCGAACTGAGTATCCTTGATCAAAGTTTGAATTTGAGGACCATCAAAAACCCCAGCATTTAGTTTAGCATCAGATATATGAGGAAATTTACTCTCGAGATATCGGAATGCTGAACCCGCCTTATTCATTGATTTGATGAAATTTTTCATCAAGCCCAGCTTAATATGAAGTGGTGGGAGCAAAATTTTTGTTGGTGGTACAAGGGGCACTGAAACGACATTATGCGACCCAGGTTCAAAATTCTCTCTGGATGCCCATTCACGCTGTGCATAGTGTTTCTCATCCGCTCGGCTATCCCATTTGCAGAGGAAACATGGGTATTTCGTGTATCCCCCTTGCATTCCCAATACAAATGCCACAATCTGAAAAAAATGAAAATATTTGAAGAATTTAGAGAATTTGTTCTATCAGATAAAAAAATCTATGCATTGGACTGTATCACTTCTGTGGGGAAGTTAAGTGTTCTTATACGCTCTCAAATAACCTTTGGAAAAACAACATAGTCAATAGCAATAGTTTACTTATGATATTAGTATTACCTTCAAATTTCCACAGATCCTCCAGTTATGTTGGTCGTGTACGAGAGCATCCAGTAAAATTTTCATGTTATCGTAGCTCTCAGTAAGTTGTACGGAATGTGCTACAGGGACTGATGCAACCCTATTCCCAATGTTGAGAAGTACTGCTTTCAAACTTCGTTTAGACGAGTCTATAAATAACCTCCATTCTGATGCGTTATATGGCAGGCCCAAGGATTCGATTAGCCCCTCAACATTGCAGCAGTACACTAAGGAAGAGGTATTTTCGTGCACTGCAAAAAACTTGCGGAATTCTTCCTCTCGTTTCCTATACCAGGAGAATGTTGTTCCCGGAGCCAGCAAGTTGTCCTCTAGAAGTCGTGAGCCCAAGATCTCGGCAGCTAATTTGGAAAGTCCTAAATCCCTGGTAAGATCATTAAGTTTGGCCTGGTTGAGAGGCCTCGGCTCATTTGAAGCGGTATTTTGAGGTATATACGACTGGGACTGGTCATTGGCATTGGTCATTGATTCATCATCAGAATCATCGAAGTCCAGGGTTTGAGGTGGGTCGGGTATTGGAATTCCAGGACCATGGGGGTACAGGTCTCATAGCAGAAGGAATGTCAGGGTATACAACAATGTGTTTATTCTTCTTGTTAACTCCTGAAAATAGAAGCACAGAAACATGGATATAAAACTTGCATATGAAATAGAAGAAGCATTCAGACAGTGGCGGCTCGTGAGGGAAGGCTGCTGTCTGTAAGATATGAAATAGGTCGATGGAGTCTGTATATTTTCTTTCTTTTTCATTCATATTGTCCCTTCGGGGACAATATGAATGAAAAAGAAAGAAAATATACAATCATTGTATATGTAAATGTAACTTGTATAACAATATGTATGTGTAAATGTATTTTCTATAACAATATGTATATGTGAATGTATGATTACCATTATGGTGAATATTATGCTATATATGGTGAATATTACATTATGGTGAATATTATGTCAAGTTTCATACGAGGATTTCAAAATATTTAAGAAAAATAAATTTATAAGCCCACCTTGGAGGTTTGTCATGCAGAAATAGCAATCTGTCACGTGATCCTTTCCTTCTCTCCAAATCATGGGAATTCCAAAAGGCAAAGATTTCGCTCTGCCTTTGCTCCATCTTCTCAAATTTTCAATGTACGTCTTGCAGCACATATGACGGGCGAAATTTTTGTCCTAGTCCCCTAGCTTAATTCCAAAGTATGCTCTATACATTGTCTTCACAAATTTAGTGATTTGGGACTGGTTATTTGGCATGGTAACCGTCCCACATATGTAGCAGAATCTATTGGGATCATTTTTACACGCTCTATTCATTATGAAATATTTTATCTATATGCCTGAAAAGTAAAAAAAGATATTATACAAGTGAAACAAGTGATGATAGATGTTACTGTTCCAATTCCGCTTTGACAAAATCACGAAAAATTCTATTTTACTTATGAGGCCATAGCCGGATAACCTGAGCTGATTGAGAAAAACGGATTGCAGGTTCGAAATCAGCAGGAAAAACTCTATAAGAATCACTTACAAAACCCTTGACAGCAAAATTGATGCATACCAGTGTATAATCAACGTGGATTTCGGTCAGACAGATCATGCCTATCACAACCAGTGGTGGGCACGCGCAACGATTTTTGTAGCGCCGCAACCGCAACCGCAACTCTGCTGAAATAGTTGCGCCGCACGCGCAAGCGCAACCCTTTTCAAAAAGTTGCGCCGCAAGCGCAAGCGCAACCAAAAATGTTGCGCCGCAACTGCCCACCTTTGCATTTAACGTATATCTGCAGTGGTGGGCACGCGCAACGATTTTTGTAGCGCCGCAACCGCAACTCTGCTGAAATAGTTGCGCCACACGCGCAAGCGCAACCCTTTTCAAAAAGTTGCGCCGCAAGCGCAACCAAAAATGTTGCGCCGCAGCGGCGCAACTGCCCACCTTTGATCACAACTAATGGAACACTACAACAATATTATTGATGCACTTGAAAGTAATGAAAACTATGATGCAATATACACAGATTTTGCCAAAGCGTTCGACAAGTGTGACCATGGATTCATAATACATAAACTAAAATATATGGAAATAACAGAAAAAGTAGGGAAATGGCTATATAATTTCCTTATGAGCGGCGGCAAGTCGTTACAGTACAAGGAATATCTTCATCAGAATCAGAGGTCCTCAGCTCAGTACCACAAGGAATAGAATTAGCTCCATTACTCTTGGGTCCTCAATGCCGCGGGTCAGGACGTCGCCAAGATGGCCTCCGTGTAGTTCACATCCGCATCGCAGCTCGAGCATTTGGTGATGTGCTTGCATACCCCTGTCTGGCCACGGAGTCGGGCGCCGAATGAACGCACGGTTTCGTCACGGTCTTGGCGCATGTTGTGCAGCGCCACTCTAGCAACCATGGTGCTCTCTTCTCTGGCTGCGAGTTTCTTTATGGCTGCGAGCACCTTATTTTCACTTCTCCCTGTTAGACTACCACCGGCTGATCGTGTGAGGTCTTTGCGAAGGGGTTCATCGCAGCAGTCCAGTAGCTGCACCACTTTTCCACGACCCGTGATTTTGGTGGCATCCACATAGTCCATCCATCGCGATGTGAAGTATGACCATTCCTCGCTCGTACCGGCTGAAGATATTGTTGGTCTCTTCACCTTCTCCACTTGGGCCGTGGCGCCGGCAGCGAACACGGAATGGACAGTGCAGTGGGCTGTGAGAAGTGCTGCTACAATGGCGTCGCTGTGTGCGGGGGTCTCATATGCGCACCCCTCAATTGGACATTTCACCACGGGCATGTTGACCTTTGAGATTCACTATTGTTTTGTATAAAGTTCCATCATAAATAAGATTCCACTTTTTGTTATTACAGTACGTTTATTGACCAATATCCATAACGCTAAACAATGATGGAACTTTGAAACATACAAACAAAACATAAACACATACATGAAAAATAAAGGCATCAACATGAAGACACCAATCAATAATAATGAATATTCTCTAATAATCATGCTAACTGACATAGATGAGGACGTTACCAGAGACAGCACAGTAACACCCATTGCGGATGACACAACGATCAGTAGAAAAATAAGAAACCAAGAGGATATAGTATCTCTACAAACAGACATGAACAGAATCTACAAGTGGACGGAAGACAACAATATGAAGTTTAACATTGAGAAATTTCAACTGTTACGGTACGGAAAAAGAGAGGACCTAAAATCCATGGAATAATATACGCCATATGGACAGGAAATTCAGAGAAATTCTAAAGCAAAAGATTTAGGAGTTGTAATGACTGATGATGCGAAATTTGAAACACAAAATAAGATAGCAGTAAACAGGGCAAAGAGAGCAGCTGGGCAGATACTGAGAACCTTTAAACGAAGGGATAGGAATATAATGATTCATCTACTGAAAACACTGATCATACCCAAATTGGAATACTGCTCAGTCCTAACATGCCCAAATAAAAAAGAAGACATTAGGCAGCTAGATGGAATTCAGAGAAGCTTCTCAGCCAAGATCAATGGGTGCAGAGAACTAAATTACTGGGAAAGGTTACGCGAACTAAACCTACATTCGCTGGAAAGGAGAAGAGAGAGATACACCATTATTTACACTTGTAAAATAATTGAGAAACGAGCCCCTAATCTTACTTTGAACCCTATAACTCCCCAAACAACAGTGGAAAGTAGAAAAGGAAGACTGTGTCGTGTTCCCAAATTAAAGGCGAGGCAGGGAACATCTTTAACCCTGAAAGAAAATAGTTTTATTGTGAGAGCACCAAGACTGTTTAATCAGCTGCCCAAAGACCTAAGGAACACGAGTGCTGTTGCGGTGGACCTCTTTAAAAGAAGAGTAGACGCCTGGCTCAGAACAATCCCCGATGAGCCGGGCGTACTTGGCTATGTGAAGTGGAGAGTACAAGAAACCAACTCACTACTTCACCTTCGTGAAATGAGGAAACATCGCATGGAACATTTGAAAGGTTGAAAGGTATATACAAGGCTCTAATTGAGGGGAGACGAGGGGGATAGCATCCCCCTTGTTAACTCAAAATCAAATAACCATCCTCCTTGTTATCTAAATAAAATACGCTTTAACAACAACCTAATTTTGACTAAACTACAGAAAGTAAAATAAAATATCTCCGTATTACGTGTTTTGGTTTATTGAAAAACTAATATATTTATGAGTTTTTAACTTTTTATGTGATTTAACTACAGTACATAGTTTAAAATAAATGTTCTCTGGTCATGTAATGTGTTGTGATTAAGGGGAGGGAACAGGGGGATTGATCGTGATTAAAATAGATTTTATCATGGTATTTCAAAATATAAGTTCCAAGTCAGGTGTCATAATTTACTTTCATGAAAAAATATGGAAATCACTAGAAAAAACGTTTCGCTAAACTGATGATTTTGCTGCATATCTTTCCCTGAAAAGTCACCAGAATATAGCATTATGCAGTTGAATTTTTTTAAATTTCATGGGAGCCATGCTCCCGGATCCCCCTACCCTACCCACTAGGGTGTGTCAATTTTGTCAACTTTTTTCAAATCAATTTTGGTAGTGAAAATATAGTGTCTTTTCATGTCAAAACTTGAAATTGGCCAACCAAAATGAAATAAAATAACCCTTACCTATATCAATTTTACCTTAAAGTTTCAGAAATTGACTCTTTTACTAAATAATAGGACATAAATTGATTAACTATTCATCTGTCACAGAATTATCCCACTGATCGCATATGGAGTGTTTTCAAGGTCATATAGTTGTTGTACAATGTACAAGTCACAACATGAATAGAACTGTCCCTCACTCTCAGTCCTCAGTTGCCTCTTAGATGTCATAGACGGTGGTTTGCTGTTATTGCTCTTGTACCTACTTCATAGTTATTCTACTAGACGAATACTACAGTTTAACTGTAAGTATGGATTATTGATTATTACAATTATTTATTATTATCATATTCTTCTGTCTATTTATGTTGTAATCCCATGAAATATTTTTTTATTGAATTTTAGAACATCAAATGACTAAACTTTGAAACATCGTAATTGATATAAAATACTTAAATGTTTTTCTTTCTTTTCAGATATTCCTAAGATGCCAAAATTGAAAACAAGAGGTCAGTCGTCATGCCACTTGAGCCTGTTAGTCGGTACAGGCAAGGAGCTTCCCGTATCAGAACTACCAACAGTACGAGACATGCTAAGACTAGGGTTACTCCTTCGTGAACAAAATACAAAGGATAGAAGGAACTACACAGAGAAAGAGCTCATAAGGGATATGATTCCCCCTCTTCTGCATCAGTGGAAAAAAGCTAATGTGTTATTCAAACCACTTGTACTCAATCAGTATAGAACTATTGAGCTAAAATTAACAAAGCTGTGGCACAAAGCAGTTGAGACATCACTTGGTAGAGGAAAACTAGCAAAGAAAAATAAATTTCTGCACACACTTGATACTCTTCTTGACATTTTTAACTGCCAGTGTCCCATAGAGTTGTGTTCTGAAGCCAATTGTTCTCCCTCATGCAGAAGAGAACCTCACCCTCACAGTGATTGTCGCTGTCCTCGTGAGAAGAAGATCCCTGTTTTGGAGCTGGCTTTCATAAAGGCGTAGAGAACAAAGGCAGGAGGCCAAGGAAGTATGCAGATTGGTTCGGCAGATTATTCAGAAACCAAAAAACAGATTGTTATTGCTAAGAAAAAAGAGAAAATCCGAGACAAGAAACATGCAGAGGCAATTGCTGATCAAATAATATGTTGGCTTCAACAAAGAAGACTTGACAGTTCACTGCAGGCCGTTGGTGGAGACTCAACTGCGGTGAACACTGGATGGCAGGGCGGTGTTATGACGCATTTAGAGAAAAAACTTGGAAGAAGGCTTGTTTGGATTGTATGTGATTTGCACACAGGGGAACTACCTCTTCGTCGTCTCATCCAGGAACTTGATGGTCCTACAAAGATCAACAAGTGGTCTGGTCCCCTTGGCAACATGCTAGATGAAGCAATGGAATTAGAAATAAATACAAAATTTCCAAAGGTCGAAGTAGGCCCTCCCCTTCCAGTGTTGTCTGAAGAAGTTATCAAAGACCTCAGCACGGATCAATCTTACGCTTATCGTATTGTTCAAGCAATCAGATCAGGAGAGTTGCCTCAAAATCTGGCTCTCTTGGAGATTGGACCCGTAAGTCACAGTCGTTGGTTAACTACAGCGATTCGTTTCTGCAGGATTTGGGTTTCCAAATATGCACTGAAGGGCAAAATGCTACAGAATGCTGATGTCAAGGAACCGCAGCAAAAAGGACATGACTGCATTGGTTACTTTCAAATAAAGATCTGAATGATATTTTATTGCCACTTTAAATGTTGATAGGATGTTTGCGCACATTTGTTATTTTGTTACGAATTTATGGAAAAATTGAATTTTTGAATTAAAATTGATGTAGGTAGGAGTTATTTTTTATTGTTTTTGAAGCAAGGATATTATTTTGTATGCCAAATGATTACATTAAATTGCTACCATATCACATAATTTTCAATTTAGTCATTTCACCCCCAAAATTGACACACCCTACTACCCACCCTCATCACTATTCCCCTTGTTAAAATTTTACAATATATATATATATATATATATATATATATATATATATATATATATATATGTAATTTTTACAAGGGGGATAGTGATGAGGGTGGGTAGGGTAGAGGGATCCGGGAGCATGGCTCCCGTGAAAATTTAAAAATATTAGTGATGTAGTGGTTGTCCGCAACCGCATTTATCAGTGCGGTTGTTTGAGGATATCTTATTAATAGGGCAACCAAATGCTATAAATGCTAGTGTAATGGCTATAAATGCTATAAACGTCGCCAAATGCTGTTCCTGTCATGCCTCATGCCTTCACTCAAGGGTGCAAAAAAGTAAAAGCTCGCTACGCCCTAATTGCGACATGTCCAGAATTGCTATTTGGACTAGATGAATAGATGCATTATGTAATAACTTACATTTATCAACACTAGGTGGCTAGAAAATCATTATTTTAATTATATTTAATAAAGCAATGATGCTGTATAATTACTGTTGATAAAAAAAGATAAAAAACACTCAATTTTTTTTATTAGAAATTAGGCAACCTTCACTACCAAGTTACAAACTAAACTAAAGCACCAGCTTCAGCATCTGTTCAGACACGAGTGAGGGTGATTGTGTTGCGCTAGCTCTCCGTCGCTACCTTTGTAAAGTTACGTGCTTCAACCCATTAGTAAAGTGTTAGACTGTGGTGCAACCATCATGGGGCGATCTACGAGTGCGGTGTGGAAGTACTTCTCGAGAGTGTCAAACGATGTAGGGAAGTGTGTCATGTGTAATAAGAAATAATTCACGAAAGGGAAGGAGTACCATTAACTTAAAAAAACCATCTGTGTTTAATGCATAAGAAGGAATATAATGAAGTGATATCTAGTGAAAACGAAGCTAATGAATAGTCAAAGAAGAAAAAAAAGAATCAAAAGTGTCTCTTACACCCCTATAGGAAATGAAGTGTGCAGTGAAAGAAAAGAATCAAACGATTGAAAGTTGCTTCGAAAAAGTAAAAATTTGGGATGCGAATCATTCCAAATCATAATTACTGGACTATCGCATAGCCAAAATGATAATAATGGATGACTTGCCATTCAGCCACGTTGAGGACTTAGGTTTCATGAGACTCATGGCTGAAACAGCTCCACAGTATAAAGTGAAACAGCGTCAGTTCTACACTGATCTTGTATGCAACGATATCAATGACTTTGTTTCAAAGAAAGTGTTCAAAATTCTTGAGTCTCTAAAAGATTCGAAAGTATCACTGACAACGGATGCATGGTCAGACACGTGTGGTGGAGTGTCTTTACTCTCTTTGACATGCCATGCAGTGAATCAAGACTTCAAGAGAACCAATTTGGTGCTCAGCGTAATGCCACTTGAAGATCGCCACACTGGAGAATACTTGTCAGAAAAATTTGAGCAGATGCTTCAGAAGTGAGATATTGTCCATTCATCCATCCATTGTGTAATGCGCGACTCAGGAGCAAACATGATAAAAGCCTTGTTTCTCACTGGCGTCCATAATATCGATTGCACTGTTCATAAACTGTAACTTGTAATTAAAAGTGGATTATCCTCACAAAAATATCTCAGTGGCTTGTTAGCTAAACTTCGATCCATCGCTACTCATTTCAACCATTCTACGACGGTGCAGGATGAGTTAAAAAGAATTCAGAAAAGCTTAGATCAACCTGAACTTACAATCATTCATGATGTCGCCACATGGTGGAACAGCACTTATCACATGATGCAGAGAACACTGAAGTTGAAGGAACTACCGAGTCTATATAACGCTGCTAACTCCAAAATGCAACAACCCACTAACGTTGACTTCACTCTCTTGTTAAACTGTGTGGCTGTGCTGGAACCATTCGATGATATCAAAAAAAAATTGAGTAGTTCCACTTCTTCTACAGGGTGTCCATAAATGTTTACCCTGAAAACAGTATGCTCTCATGTTTTAATGACGAATCTTACATCCGTTTTCTTTTTACAGGTGATCTCGTACACGCATAGAGTTTCTGTGCTGGTGTGTTTCGTCTACCGCATTCGCCGCTAAAAGCGCTGTAGTAGCTGTTCAGTTAAGATAGCGTCTGTGACAGAGAAGGCACAATGTGTTGTGTGGCTTGCAGAAACAAAATCTCCTGTCAGTGTTCAGCGAAGGTTCAGAACAAAGTATGGAAAGAATCCACCTGATGTGAAGTTAATTAAGTCGTGGATGAAAAATTCTTGGAAACTGGAAACGTGGAAAAGGGAAAGAGCAGTGGTAGACCATCAGTTTCCGATGGGACGGTGGAAAACATTCAAACTGCCTTCACACGGTCATCAAGGAAATCGGTGAGACAAGCTTCATGCCAACTAAAGATACCGAAGTCTACGGTGCACAAGGTGTTACACAAACGTTTGAAGTTACACGCCTACAAGGCGTGAAACTCTCGACGCAACATTTCCAAATCAATGGATTGGCAGGGACGGGCCAATCCCATGGCCCCCAAGATCACCAGATACCCGGCTGGATTTCTTTCTCTGGGGTCATGTTAAAGATTTGGTTTATGCAACAGTTGTTCCAGATATCAGGACATTGCGAGAACGCATTACGGATGCAATTGCAACAGTTAACCTACAAATGTTGGAAAATGTGTGGCGTGAGTGTGAATACCGTTTAGACATTTTACGTGCCACTAGGGGTGTACATGTGGAAGCTTATTAAGTTCATTAACTATGTATTAAAACTTTGTATATTTATCTACTTATGATTAAAACTGTGTTTATTTAAAAGTTATAGCATGCTTTAATCAGGGTAATCATTTATGGACACCCTATATATCTGAGGTTATTCCCCTCGTCATTTCCATGAAAAATATGCTGCAACCTCGAAGTGGTGATTCTGAAGCTGATCGGGGAATCTAAACAATAAGGGAGATAATGTGCACAGAGCTAGCAAGGAGATTTGATGGTCTAGAAGCAAATGACATGTATTCTTTGGCTACCTATTTGGATCCAAGGTACAAAGCAAAAATTTTTCTGCTTCTCATGTCACAAAAGGTGTTCAGGAAAAATTGGGATATCTTTGTGATGAAATGGACAAGACTCAAAACATCATCGGACTCGGAGACAGCCAGTGAACCACCGGCAAAGAAACCACTGATTGATTTACGCCAGGCATCAGCTTCTACGAATAAATCAATAACAATAATGGACTCAATGAGTGCTCTATTGGCTTCCAGTAGTGATGACGAGACCGAAACTGAGTCAAGCAAAGACTCGCAAAAAAATGATCGAAAAATATCACAAAGAGAAAACGATTGGACAAGAAGATAATGCTTTGGCTTGGTGGAGGTCAAATCAAAAGAAATACAAAAATTTGAGCAAACTGGCTCGGACATACCTTGGATGTCCTCCCTCAAGTGTTCCTAGTGAACAATTATTTAGTGGAGCAGGGATCATCTACGATGAAAAAGGGAATAGGTTGAAGGGGGACAAAGCTGAAAAACTTTTATTTTTGAAATAGTTTCCCAGGAATTCAATTTAAATATAAGGATTAAATAGTATATATAATATATATATATATATATATATATATATATATATATATATATATATATATATATAATTTAGTGTGGACCAAAAAAATGAAGGTTTAAAATCTTTGTTCCACATGAGTAATGTTATTCCTTTGGCTTACCTTAATCAAATTACAAAATTTGAAACCTCTACGTCAAGTTTTAGGGGTCCCGAGAAAATTGCACTTTTCCTTTTAATGCTGAAAAAATTAGTTTTTCCTCATTTTCATAAGTTCTGCTTTATTTTTTGTTGGAAATTCTTTACGATTATTGAAAACTGTTTTGAGCAGGTATTGTTTGTCCTCTTCTTTAGTTGTCACTGCTTGATTAAATTTTTCAATCAATGCAACACCCCGCTCAGCTGTGTCATTTGTCACTCTAAGGGCACGAACTCTAGCACAGCCTCTTTGGTACTCAGGATCTATTCCCCATGTTGATGCAGAATTTTCAGTGAAGAGAGAATTGAGATGTAGAGCATCAAAAAGAGATTTAGTCCTTGAAGTAACAAAATCAGAAATCCTTTTTTCTTTAAAAGAAGCTAGGGTTACCTTTGCTTCTAAACGTTTCAGTCCCTTATTTCTTGGAGGCATTTTGATATTATTTCGCATTTACTCCTTTTCTTCAAGGGATATGCTTTTGTCAAAGAAGCTTAATCCAACAAGTGTTTCTGAGAGGTACCACAGATGTCGTTTAATGGCATTTTGGGCTTGCTTGATAACACTTGATATCAAAGAATTTTCCTCCATTATTGCAAGATCTTGCAAAAATTTAAGATCAACATTTGGGGCTTCCTCTGGTTGAGAAGCTTTTGCCCAAGATTTTGCGTATACCAATGCAACAAATAAACAAATTTCTGTTATTGCATCAAGTTCTTTTTTAGTCATCTTAAATTGATTTTGGAGAAGAAAAAGCTTAAATGCATAAATTCCTTTTGCCATCCATCTTGCATGATGGTACGCTCCAGGTCTCTTCAAGGGAGTATTAGAAATGCTTTCTTCTCCGAAAAACAAGAGAACAAGTTGAAAAAATTCTTTATAATCATCTCTTGGCTGTTTAGAGTTGAGTGCCTCCTTCATGATTAAGACTGTTTGATTTTTTAAATCTTGAACTCTTTCAATTATTCTGCAGCTTTGGGAATCAACAGCAGTTGTGATTTGAGAATGATCCATAAAATCCCATTGAGTTTTGAATCTTTTGAAGATTGGAATATCAGGTTCAGAGGAATGGCCCATAGAAGTCCGGAAGACTTGAGATAGGACAATCTCATAAATATGGTGTCTGCAGGCTAAATATAAAAGCTCTTTTCCAAGTTCTTGTTCAATTTTAGTGCAAGCTCCAGCATGGATTCCGGTATTGGATGCTGTTGTGTCAAATGACAGCCCAATAATTCTCTGGGTCATATCATGTTCTTGCAGGAGAGAAATGCAAACACGAGCCATCTCCGTACCCGTGCCAGCAGTGACTTTAGGAATTCCCAGCAATTTCTCTTCACCATTCCCACTGACTAACACTCCAATCCTTTCCGTTCTTCCTTCGCCTGCAAGAAAAAGTTAAATATATAATTTATATATAATTTATATATATTTATTTTTAATATTTTATTTTATATATATTATATTATATATTTAATATTTTATTTTATATTTAATATATTTATATATATTATAATTTATATATATATAATTTTAAATTAAACGAGTTATTTTAAATTAAACTTGACTTATTTTAAATTAAACTTGACTTATTTTAAATTAAACTTGACTTATTTTAATTTGAAGGTAAAATGGTGTAGATTGTGAAAACTAGCTTCAGACAGTGAAATGTAACCTAATTAAATAGAAATTTAGCTATCAAAATGTTTAATTAAAACCAACCAGATAATAACACATTGCCTAGGTGTGAAAACCAGACCCACAACTAAGTTTTTCACCTGAGAGATAAAATATAAATATGCTAAATTAATCAGACAAAAAAACTAACCTGATATCTCTGGGAGCATTTTTCCATCCCAATGAAGAACTAAAGGCTCTCCAGGACAAAATGCTTGCTCTTGATATTCTGTTGCTATTTCTTTGCGTAACTTTTGACGAGTTCGAAGCATAGTAGATTTTGACACTGTAATGTTTTCCAAATTATGGCCCAAAGACTGAGCAACAACAGCATAAGACATAGCTGCATCTCGATTGGAAAGATTCATTCTATCATAGGCTGCTACAACATTTTTGTCAATAGGCTTTGACTTTTTAGGAGCCAACATTTTCTTTTTAAATTGCTCTTCAGAGGGACCTTGAAAATTCATTTCAAGGTTGTCGTCATTAGTTGATGGTGATGATGATGATGACGATGTGAAATCATCTCTATTGGCAGGCAAGAATGATCTTTTAGATCGCTTCTGCTCTTTGAGGGCTCTTTCACACTCTAATTCTTCACGATGAAGCCTTCTTTTCTCTCTTTTTGCAAGAATTTGGTCTACTGTACCCATGCTACTTTGTGTAGGATCTTCTTGCTGGCTTAAGTAGAAAAGCTTGTCTTCTTCATTTGACATCATCAAAAGGGCATTAGAGTGATCAATATCAAGAATTTCAGCTTAATTTCATCTTTAAACATAGCTTCTTCAATACGGCATTTTTCCTCGGGCCTTTTTCTGTTTTTCATCAATTTATCATAACAGCTTATTAAAGAGTCAATCTTTCGGATGGCACTGTCTCTACGCATTGTGGGAATCCTGGCTTTCTCCCAGTAGGTCATCACTTCATCTAAACAAAGATTAATGGATCTTCTTCGTCCCAATTTTTCCTCTTTTTGATGGAAGAAATATTTTTGCAAAACTTGCAGTTTTGTAGGTTAGCGGCAACAAAGTATATCTTTATATAAATGGCCAATGAGCCAAACTTTAGTTTTAGAACGAGTAGCCATTTTTAGTTTAAAAAATTAAATTTCTGAAATAGTAAAATAAACCAGTTAAATTAGGAGATAAAAAGGATAACTAAAAGGTTCAAGCCAATTAGGCAAAGCCTTTAATTTAGAGTTGACCAATTAAGGATAATATATTTTATCCAAAATTTTTGTTTTCCTTATTAATAATTTTCTCTGAAATAATGATCTAAGATTGTTTTTGTACTCTATTAACACCAAAAATTTCTTAAATAAGAAGAAATTTTTTCATAAGTTGCAACTCAAGAGTTGAGTTGATCATTGATGTTCTAAGCGCGCCTATTCATTGGAAAATTTTTATAAGTCATTAAATCTCGGGACCCCTAAATATTCTCATATTTGACCAAACGTTTGCTGACATGTCTATCTGGTCCAAAGGAACAAGGGCATTAATGTGGAACAAGGATTTCTTCAACTTTATAATTTACCCCCCATTTTGGTCCACACTAATATATATATATTATAATTATATACACCACTTTCGAATGGGCGGTGGTTGGGGAAAGTGATTGGTCGGATGCAAAACGCGTTAGGTCCTCGTACCGCATCCTAGAAACACTTTTTACAGTTTGGATTAAAGTCATTATATTGTAGACCAGTGGTTCTCAACCTTTTTTAACCATCGCCCCCTTGAAAAAATTTTTGCCCACTCTATTTTCAAATCGCCCCCCTACACACACGAAAAAAAGTGAAATAAAAAACTTTCAAACTTACTTTTTTATTTAATGAGATCCTTGAGATTGGTGTTTTTCTACTAAATATGCAGTGTTCGGTTCAATGTCGCTGAGCTTAATTCTTATGTCACCTCTTCTGCATACATCCAATCTGTTTCTTTCCTTTGTTAGTAATTTATTCACTGAACTAAACCCAGTTTCAACCATATATGATGTTGGAAAACAGACAATTATTTTGGCCATTTCGGTCCATAACCTTGGATATAGTGTTTTACAGTTTTTTAATGACCAGAATTCAGTCTTTCCTACTTTATCATACATGTATTTTGAGTTATCATTGCATCGTAATTCAATTAATTCTTCTTGAATTTCTTCTTCAGCTGAACTAGCATCACACTTAAATGGGTCTAACATCCATGGTTTTACTTCAAAGGAAAATAAATCAGAGAATCTTTTGTTCATGTCACTTTTTAACGAACATAAGTGTCCAGAATACGTTTCAAGATCCATTTTGGTAAGTGAAGAGCAAATTTCTGCCAGCTCAGGCATGCTGTGAAACATTTTTTTAAGTAAATTATCTTGAAAAATTTCCAATTTTTCAGTAAATGCTTTCAATACTGTTTTGCAATCAATCAATGTAATAAATTTTCCTTGAAGTTGAAGTGATACCTCATTAAGCTTTCGAAATATCCAAGCCATATAATATATGTTATTTTTATGTTTTCTTATTTCTTTAGCAATATCTCCGTCCCCTTCACTTTCTAGAAAGTTAACTATGGTATCAAAAAGGTTTATAAATCTTGCTAAGCAATTTCCTTTGGAGAGCCATCTGACTTCCGTATGTAAAAGAAGTCTTACATACTGTTCATCATGATCAGAACAAAACTTCCTGAATAGGCGATCATATTTGCTATGTGATTTTATTTTATTGATAGTTTTAATAACTATACCAAGTGAATAATGTATAATTGGACTCATATTTTTTGCTACAAGATTATGTCTGTGAACAATGCAATGTATTGCAATGATTCCAGGACATATTTTTTTCAAATGTGCTACGAGGCCTTTATGCCTTTCGACCATTGAGGTAGCACCATCAGTTGCAATCGATATCAAATTTTCTAATGGAACTTTATTTTCATCAAACCAGGATCTTAAAGCAATAAAAATAGATTCCCCAGTTGTGTCAGTTTCTAGGTATTTCACAAATAATATATCTTCTTTCAATTTACAATCATCATTAAAATAACGTACATACGCCATGAGAAGGGCCTTGTTATCAACAACTGTGGACTCATCAACCTGAATTGAGAAATTAGTTTTTTTCAATCTTTCAACTAGTTGTTCTTCAATATTCACTGACATTTCATCAATTCGTCTTCGATTTGAATCGTTGCTTAATGGTAAACTTTTTAAGATACCTGAAGGATCTTCATGCATCACATTTGAAATAACAGTTTCTAATATAGGCTTTATGACCCTACTGCTACCTCATGCGTGGGAAGAGAGGCTTTGGAACCTCTATAAATAACACTATTTAACGCTCGTAGGTTGTGAGAGACTGGAATGGAGGGGTCCCAGGCGTAAGGGTGCGATGAATGGAGTGTGGCTAGTGCCCCGTTAAGCCCATTCCTAACGCGTAATGGCCTGACCAGCCCCCTGCGACCGTTCTTTGGTGACCAATTGATGGTGCTTGGCTGTACTGCTCTGAGGTGAGAGAGCTTTACTGCTCAGCTGGCTGCCAGGCCAGCGTAAAGTCTCGGGCGTAGACTCTGGGTCTGGTGGGGTATCCCTTGAACACTGGATTCTAAGAGTCTGGCCGCTTGTGAGTGACTAGTAAGACTTAGTAAGGGGCTGCATCTCGCTGTCGCTCCTGGCGGGAAATCCGTGATGCCTGCGTCGCGAGTGTTTGTCAGTTGGTAGCTGCGACAGTGCGACACGTTTGGGACTGTCCGGCCCTGGGGAGACCTTTGGTCGGTGCGGCAGCAGCGAGAGGTGTAGTCTTCTGGAAGGGATGAACGTCACTTGCAAATAGGTGGATGCGTCTACGCGCGGGATGAATTCACCCCCCCCACCCCACCCCACCCTTTTTTCTATAGTGGTCAGAGCGTTTTTGATAGTTTTCATTGCTAGGACGCTTTATCTTATTCAGAGTATTCAGAAAAAAAAAAAAGAGAAAATATGGCAGGGCCAGCTAAATTGAAAGCAGAATGCTTTAAATGTAAAGTTAATCATTGGTGCGTTGACTTCCCTGAAGGTAGTATCAGCGATATCACATCCCTTAGTGTATGTTTGTTTTGTAAACTTAGAGACAACCACGAAAAGGAAGTTAAAGAGCTAAAGGAATTACTAAAAAAGCTTGAAGCTAGGGTCGTAGCACTGGAAATCCAACCCAGTGGACAAGATCAAACTAAAAACACATCAGCAGATTTAAACTGTAAGATTAAGCATCTAGAACAAAGCGTGGCACGCTTGGAAAACACGGTGACTATTCCGGAAAATAGAACGGAGGAACAAGAATTCAAATTGGTCAAAAATAAAAGATCCTCCAAACCAAAACCAAAACATAAGGATTTGGAACCCATTACCATCAAAAATAAGTTTCACTTACTTGCTGACGAGGAGGATGAATCCTTTTTAATTGGGGATTCTATGGTAAGGAATCAAGGGGACTTTTTCGGAGCAAGACGCGCGACCAAGAGAAAACTCCGATGTTTTCCGGGTGCCACAAGCCAGATAATTAATAGGGAATTAGGCAAAATTAATATAAAGAATAAGAGTTGCCCCATCATTGTACATGTTGGTGGCAATGACATTTTTCTGGGAGGGACAGGAGGGCAGACAGAGTCCATTATAAAAGAATTCAAGAACTCACTGACAAGGTTAGGGATAGGACAGACATGGGTATGGTCGTAGGAATTCTCCCTCGAATGTGTGCTAGTAACTATACTCTAAGTAAAGCCATTAGCATAAATAAAAGAGTTAAACGCATGTGTGATGAAAAAGGCCTAAAGTTTGTCGATTTTTGGCCTACATTCTACGGAAATGGGGAATACTTTGGTTCGGACGGGATACATTTTAACCAGAAGGGGAAAAAGATGGTGATTTACTGAACATTAATTTGTATAATCTTTTTAAACTAGGATCCCCCAAACCAGCAATTGATCCTGCTCCCCAAACAGTTAAACCTACTCCCCCAGCAGTCGGTCCTCCCCCCCAGCTGTCGGTCCCCCTCCCCCAGCAGTTAGTCCCCCTCCCCCAGCAGTTAGTCCCCCTCCAACAGCAGTTAGTCCCCCTCCCCCAGTAGTTAGTCCCACTCCCCCAGTAGTTAGTTCAACTGCGTCGGGAAACGACTCAGGCCAGTTAGGAAAAATCACAACTTAAAATCACTCAAAACTGTGCTCTTCAATTCTAGGTCAATTAGAAACAAACTAATGGAATTTATAGCGCTAGTCAAAACTGAGAACTTTGATATCATCGGAATAACGGAATCCTGGATTCATTCTGAATCAAGGGATTTTGTAGGAGAATTTGAAATGGTAGGTTACAAAATGTTTCACAAAGATAGGAACGGAAGGGAAGGCGGCAGTGTATTTTGTATGCTCGGGAATCCCTGCACCCGGTAAACAGTAATATCGTATCTGCTCATGAAATGTTGGGAATTGATCTAAACCTAAATAATAATAAAGTAGTGCAGCTACTTCTAGTATATAGACCACCTCACTACCCCGTTGATAAGGATATAAACTTGTATAACAAATTAAGCAGAATAGTGAATAATAAGATCAGTGTGATTTTTGGTGATTTTAATTGTGGTAATGTAAATTGGGAAAACAAAACAGCTGATGCTGAGGGCTCAAGACTGTTGGAATTTGCTGATGATAACTTATTAAGTCAATGGATTGACGGGCCTACTAGGGGTAATAATAAACTAGACCTCATATTCACGAATGAAGATGACCTAGTCTCTAACCTGACTATTGGTGAAAATTTAAGTAACAGCGATCATAATTTGATTAGGTTTGACCTCAGGGTTCCAGTTAATACACGCGAAAAGACTCGTGAAAGACTGGATTTCTCGAGAGCAAATTTTGAAAGCTTCCGAAGTAGTTTAGACACACTTGAAGTTCTAATAAGTGAGGATGTCAATGTCACCTGGAGCTCATATAGGGATCAATTTAGAATATTACAGAACACTTTTATACCCACTAAAATGGTGTCCTTGTCAACAAAGTCACCGAAATGGTTTAACAACGAAATTAGGAGGGCTATTACGGGAAGAAATAGAGCCTACAAACTACTTAAGTCGCATTTCAACCACACTAATTCAGAAAACTATATAAACCTACGTAGGGGGTTAAGTCCTTAATTAGATCAGCCAAACGTGATGAAGAAGCTAGAGTTGCCGCACTCTGTAAAGTTAACCCTAAAGAATTTTTTGCCCATGTTAATAGCAGAAAGCCAATTAAAAATTCTGTAGGCCCCTTAAAAGATAGAAATGGCGTACTGAAATTCGGTGATAAAGATATAGCTAATACGTTAAACGAATTCTTCATTACAGTCTTCACGGAGGAAGACACAATAGAAGTGCCAAGTCCTCGGATTACATATGACGGTGACCAGCCCGTAGAGACCATAAGTTTTACGAGAAATGAGGTACAGCAATTAATTGATAAGATGAACAAATACAAATCACCTGGCCCCGACTTATTTCTTCCAAGGGTATTAAAAGAGGTTAGCCACAATGTTGTTGACAACTTAGTAACCATATTCAAACAATCAATCGAGTTAGGGAAAGTTCCAACCGACTGGAAGTTAGCAAATGTAACACCAATCTTTAAAAAGGGTGATAGGGAAAATCCTTGTAATTATCGCCCGATCAGTTTAACATCAGTTGTCGGCAAACTGTTCGAATCCATCATTACAAAACATATTGTGTATCATTGTTATTTTATTTATTTGTCGGGTTCGAAATCCCAGCTGAGCCGTGAACGGCCAAATTCTAAAGGGCAAGTTCTACCTAAAGCCCAAGTTAAGCTAAATTAAAACTTACGGATTTGAGATCCTATTAGGTCCTACCTCAGGGTAACCTCAGGGTTGCTGACTCGATGCGGGCCTACCTTAGACCTTAAATTACATGAACTTAAAAGGTAAACAAAAGGGTACTATTTGTGGTCTTCTTTCTGAACCTTGCAACAACAACGCAACCTGGACTATTGCACGATGCAACAATCATGTATCTAAACAACCAAACTGAATTGCAAGAGAGCTCTCTATCAAACCACACCTTTACGTACGACCTTCCACAAACGAGAAGAAAGGACGCGCAGCGTCCCAAAATGATGCCAACAATGTGACCAAACAACGATGCCACAAGAGCTCAAAAATGCTAGTTCTAAATTAATTTAATTTTTCACTAACCTTACAATTATGAGATGGATATATATACACACCTTAACTTAATATATATACAAGCAATGCTGCATCAATCAGCTTAGTCATCGTATCGCCTTGGGACAACAATGGTTCTTCCTCTTCTAGATTTTCTAACACTCCCCACCGAAGAGGCATTGTTGTCATTACCTTCTGCAAGGTTAGCCAAGCCTTCTTCATGAGGCTGTAACTCAAATGTTTCATCTTGACTATCTGTGTTTTTGCTGATTTCTAAAGCATAGAGTTTTTGTATAGGTCTCTTTAACTTTCCTCCTGAAGTCTTTACCAGTGCAGACCTAACTAAATTGTCTTTGCCAACAAACAACTCTTCAATTATGCCAAGCTTCCAGCATTGCCTTGGTCTTTCATCCCCAATCATTACCACTTCTCCCACCTTGATACAATTTGCATTGGAGCCCTTTACCTTGCCTGATGGGTAATAATTGAGTTCTGGCAAGTATTCCATCTGCCACCTCTTCCATAACTGATCTTGTAGCTCTTCAAGGTACCTGAACCGTCTGGTTAACTCTCCTTGAGTGCTCTGGATGGGCTGCAAGTCTTCTGGCACACTGGGGTTTGATGTTAATCGTTTACCACAAAGAAAATGATTTGGTGTCAATGGCTCTGCATCCTGCCTACTGTTGTAAACAAAAGTGATAGGCCTACTGTTCACCATTGCTTCTACTTCACATAAAACAGTAGAGAATTCTTCTTTGCTCAAATGAGCATTAGCTAAAAGTTTCTTTAATGGACACTTTACACTTCTCACTAGCCTTTCCCAAAATCCTCCCCACCATGGTGCTCTCTCAACAATAAACTCCCACTGTACCCCTTGGTGTGAAAAGTAGGATTGGAATCCTTCCTCTTTTAGCAAGGACCAAATTTCTTGGAGTTCCTTTGCAGCCTTTTTGAAGGTTTTTGCATTATCCGATATGATTTTATTTGGGAAACCCCTTCTGTTCACAAACCTTTTAAAGGCCAAAAGAAATACATCACTACTTAAGTTGCTTACCAACTCCAAATGGATTGCTCTGGTGGTAGCACAGGTGAAAAGACATATATAACCTTTGTTAGACTCCCCTCGCTCATACACATAGACTGGCCCTGCAAAGTCTACTCCCACTACATCAAATGGGGCAGTATAGACACACCGTTCTCTTGGAAGTGGAGCCACCTTTTCATAATAAGGCTTTGCACTCCAACGCTTGCAAACCACACATTTATGCAACACCTTTTTCACTACTTGTCTAATTTTGAGAATCCAAAATTGTTGTCTAATCTCTATTATCACTTCTCTAACTCCAGCATGTAACAGCTTATGATGAGTATCCAGGATCAAAAGGTCCACAAAGTGCCCCCCAGAAGGTAGCAAAATTGGATGTCTTTTCTCCTCTGGAAGCCCAGAAAACTGTAGTTACCTCCTACTCTCAATAAATCCTGATCCAAAAACACATCCAAACCCTTGAGCGCAGAATGTGTTGGTAGAACCTGTAATGGATGGCTGGTGAGTAATTCTCTCTCTTCACCAAATTTTTTCTTCTGCATATATACCACCCAGTATTTCCTGGCTTGCTGAATCTCATTACTGTTCAGAATTCCTTCCCTTCTTCTTTCTCCCTTAATGTTGTTGGTAAATCTATATATCCATGCTGTCACTCTTAACAATCTTTTCAGACTGCTAATGTCCTCAAGCCTCAATATGGGGTCCTGCTGCATAACTTGACAACTGTTCACAGCGCATTTTCTCACCTCACTCACCCATGCTTCTTCAGCCTGGCATTCTCCTACAATAGGCTGATTAGAAGGCCAGTTTTCACTTCCAAGTTTTAGCCACTCTGGCCCATTCCACCACAAACTTGATTGTGAAAGATCTTTCACCGAAATTCCTCGTGTTGGTAAATCAGCGGGGTTTTGGATGCCTGGACAATGCTTCCATTGCTTGGGATCTGTGTGCGCTTGAATTTCCTCCACCCTATTGGCAACAAATGGTTTCCATTTCCTTGCCTGACTTCTTAACCAGTGCCAAACTATAGTGGAGTCTGTCCAATAATAGCTTGGAATTTCATAGAGGGCCAAAGACTTTCGCACTGTAATTGCAAGCCGACTAGCAATAACGGCACCCATCAATTCCAACCTTGGAACAGAAAGCCTTTTCAAAGGTGCTACTCTACTCTTTGCAGCAACCAACCTGCAACTTACTTCTTCTTGCAATGCGCCTCTTATATAAATACAAGTTGCATAGGCTTCCTCACTTGCATCACAAAAGATGTGCAGCTCCAAATTGTCTGGACTATTGTTCAACTCTCCAAAGTACCATCTTGGGATTTCAATGTCTCCAAGATGTGCCAATTCTTTGAACCATATTTCCACCTTACCACCATATGATCAGGTAACTCTTGGTCCCAACCAAGTCCAATTTCCCAGAGGCTCTGAAACCAAATTTTTGACTTTATCACAAATGGAGCCAGGAATCCAAGAGGATCAAAGACCTTCGAAGCCAAACTAAGAGCTGTCCGTTTTGTCCACCTTGTCTCATTCTCAGCCAGCTCTACTAAAGATTTCCCATTGAAGGTAAACAAATCATCATCTTGCTGCCAAACGATGCCTAGCACCTTTGCGTCTATTGCCCACAACTCCTTAATACCAGAATCCTCAATACTTTCTGCTGCGTCAGGTACTACAGAGGAATGACTCATAAACTCTTGTAATTGCGAATGATTGGTCTGCCATTTTCTGAGCTCCATGCCAGCCTCCCTCATTATAGCTCTAGCCTCCATGAATATCTGTTTAGCCATTTCTATATTATCCACGGAACATAGCAAATCATCAACATAAAAATTTTTCCTTATGTGTTCAATAGTGTTAGGATAGACTTCAGAATATTTCTTAAAATGGTACTGCATAGTAGCTGCCAACAGAAATGGACTAGAGCTGAGGCCAAACAACACTGACTTCATTCTATATGCTTGAACCTTAGGTTCATTTTCCAACAAGTCTTTCGTATCCACCCACAGATACCTTACTGCATCTCTGTCCTCTGGTTTTAACTTTATCCGCAAAAAAGCTTGCTTCACATCTGCAGTCAATGCTACTCTACCAAACCTGAATCTCAGTAACAAGGAAAATAAATCTGCATTTAAATTTGGCCCAGCATCCAAACAGTCATTCAAGGACACACCACCTTTGTCCTTGGCTGAGCCATCAAAAACTACCCTCAGTTTGGTGGTAGTTTTGTCTCGCCGTACCACTGCATGGTGTGGCAGATAATGTGCCTCCTGGCTCACCAGCTCACCTTGCACCCTTTCAGCATAGCCCTCCCTTACATAACTTAGGATGGCCTCATCGTATTCAATTAACAACTCCTCATTTTTTCTTAGCCTGTACAATGAAGTCTCCAACCTCCGATTAGCTAGCTGAAGGTTTGAACCGGGTTTGCAAGAATCCTTCCATGGTAGGCCAACTTCATAGCAACCATCTCTAAACCCAATCCCTTTTTCAAAGTGCTCTAAAACATCATTGTTCACTGTACTTGCCTGGTTGTCCTTTATACCAATAGATTCAAGTTCCCAAAATGCTTTCAAATGCCTTTCCAGACCATGGCTGTTCTCCTCAATCTTAACAAAGAGAGCCTTAACTTCCATTTCATTGCAATAACTACCATGTAGCATCCAGCCTAGCTTACTTTCAATAGCTACTGGGCCTTGAGATGTACGGACAATATTACCAGTGATGAAGTCCCAATAATAGTCAGCTCCAATCAAAAGACTAATATCTTCTGTTCCCTCAAACTTATTATTGCCCAAATTAATTCCTTTAACTTGCAATTCTTGGACACATGCCATATCTAAACAAGTAGTGACTGGAGCACAAAGTTCCTCAATCTCTACAGCTTGGACCTTGATAGTGGGACTTTGCGGTAACAACCCTTTAACCAGAACTTCTACCTTCTTAAATTTGGTTCGGTTTTGAACGGAACCCCCAAACCCAGAAATTCTTAAATTTTCCCTCTTAAGTTCTTTAAACTTCAATTTTCTGGAAATTCTGGTCTTAATAAAACTACACTGGCTACCACTATCAAACAACACTCTTACAGTAGCTTCTCCCTCATTCCCAATTAATAAGGCTGCAGTTGTTTGCAATAATCCCCCTTTACTTTTACTCCCTTGCATTGCAGTGGCATGTGCCACTGATGTCTCTACTTCTGGGGTAGGCCTACTAAGAGTGTTTTCACACAATAATGGCTGATGCCTACCATGACATTTTTGCACAAAATTTTAAACTTACAAAACCTTGCTCTATGACCTTTCAAAAAACATTTAAAACATGCTGTGGACTTAGTTACCCTGTCCTTTCTCTCCTCAAAGGGTAAGGCCTCAGCCACCTCACATTTATATGACTTGTGGTTGCCTTCGCAAAATATACATTCCTTGATTCCCTTTAATTTATTCTCAGAGGAGGCATGTAGAGCTGACACTGTACCTGGGCTATTCCTTTTTGTGGAAACTTTGGTGCTGTGCCTGCCTTTGTCCTCTTGTTTACCATCCCACTGTGCAAACTCAACTCCCTCTCGTCTTGCTAATTCTAGAGGACAATGATTATGTTTATGTTTGTTTTATTCAAGTGATTACTTATTATGCTTATTCCTTTTTCAGAAGACCGTTGTCATTGTTTGACTTTATATAAATAAATAAATGATCACAAAGAGTTGGTTCTCATTTATGACAACGGTCTTAGGTACAAATGACTGATTAATTAAATAAATAATAAAATAAGTCTACATACGTGGTAAATTCAAGCAACTGTCAACCACCCCAACCTAATTAAGCAACTTCAACAAACGCTATCCACAATGCCTGCCGTAGAATGTCCTATCACAGGTTGTACCTATGTCACAGCAGACCTGGACCCAGCCATTGTAGCCGCACTTATAACAGCCCACTGCACGACCCATGTCCCAAGCCCGACAGTCTCTGCAAAGGTTGAGAAAGTAAGACGGCCAACCATTTCGGCTGCAGGTACCAGTGAAGACTGGGCATATTTTACGTCGCGTTGGACAGATTATGCGGAAGCTACAAAAATCACTGGTAGGGACAAAGTGGTACAACTACTTGAATGCTGCGACGATTCACTCCGCAAAGATTTGACAAGATCCGCAGGTGGAAGCCTAACAAACAAAACCGAAGATGAAGTCCTTGCTGCAATCAAGAAACTAGCTGTCCGTGAGGAGAACACCATGGTAGCCAGGGTTACCCTACACAATATGCGACAAGACCGCGACGAAACTGTGCGCAGTTTTGGAGCCCGTCTTCGTGGTCAGGCCGGAGTCTGCAAATTTCTTGTTGAATGCCCAAGCTGCAACAACAACGTAAATTACACTGACCCCATCCTTCGCGACGTCCTTACCCGCGGAATTGCTGACCCGGAAATACAACTGGAACTCCTCGGCAACAGTAACCAGGAGATGACCCTGGAAGACGTCTTTCAGTTTGTCGAGGCGAAGGAAGCAGGCAAGCGCTCAGCATCACGACTGCTGGACTCCCATGCCGTGGAGGCTCAGGCAGCACATACAGGAGAAGTAAGCAAATACCCCCACAAGACAAAAATGCCCCCTGTTCATATTGTGGTAAAAAAGGACACGGCAGAAGAGCCCCAGTCCACATACGCAAACGGATTGCCCTGCGTACAACCACAAATGCAAAATTTGCAAGCGCGACAGCCATTGGGAATCCGTATGCAGGAGCAAAGACAAGGACAAGAGCCTTTCAGCCACTCCTAATAAAGCTGATGAGTGCGAAGGTGCGGTATTTGATCTTCTCTGCGCCTCAAGCAACACTTCCGAGCCACATAAGAAAAGAGCAATCGCCCTCGACCATCACATTTACAATGAACTATCGGACATATGGATCAAGGAGAACTCACAACCACAGCCACACATCAACCTGACAGTCAGGACTCTCCCCGAAGACTACGAGGCGCTTGGGGCAACCCTCAATGCCCACCCAAAAACCGTGGTACTGCCTGCCATGGCAGACACAGGCTGTCAGAGCTGCCTCACCGGTATCAAGGTTATCCACCGCCTCGGGCTTCTCCAGTCTGACCTCATCCCTGTGACCATGAAGATGCACGCCGCCAACAACAAGGGCATCAAAATCCTTGGCGCAGCCATACTTCGCCTCACTGGCAAGGATGAACAGGGCCAACAAGTAGAAACGAGACAGGTAACATATGTGACGATTCTTCTGACAAGTTCTTCATCAGCAGAGAGGCATGCGTTTCACTCGGCATTATCTCGGGAAGATTTCCTACAGTGGGGGAAGTCCAACTGGATCCAGCACAATACTGTAACAACAGTGCCAGCACGCCACACAGTGACAGCGGACTTGTAACTAACTGCGACTGTCCAAGACGCCAACATCCTCCATCACCTCCAATCGAGCTACCGCTACCCGCTGTTGCGGCGAACCAGCAAAAGCTCAAGGAATACCTGCTGGACTATTACAAATCAAGCACCTTCAACACTTGTGACCACCAAGCGCTGCCCATGATGGACGGCCCCCCAATGAAATTGATGGTGGACCCCAATGCCAAACCAGTCGCACATCACACCCCCGTCCCAGTACCAATCCACTGGCAGGAGGACGTGAAGGCTGGCCTCGACCAAGATGTCAGACTGGGTGTCCTTGAACCAGTACCCGTTGGTGAGCCCGTAACCTGGTGTCACAGAATGGTGGTGTGCGCCAAAAAGAACGGAAAACCAAGGCGTACCGTTGACTTTCAACCCCTCAACGCTCACGCCACCCGCGAAACACACCACACTCAATCGCCATTCCACCAGGCCAGATCAGTACCGCAAGGCAAAAAGAAAACAGTGTTTGATGCATGGAATGGATATCACAGCGTACCAATCTGTGAAGAAGACCGCCACTTGACCACCTTCATAACGCCCTGGGGTCGCTACCGTTACAAAACCGCTCCCCAGGGTTACATTGCATCTGGTGACGGTTACACAAGAAGGTACGACGAAATTGTATCGAGCATCCCTAACAATACAAAGTGCATTGACGACGTCTTGCTCTGGTCAGACACAGTGGAGGAGAGCTTCTTCCAGGCCACCCAGTGGCTTGACACCTGCGGCAGACACGGAATCACACTGAACCCCGACAAGTTTGTGTTCTGTCAGGACAAGGTTGAATTTGCAGGCTTCGAGATCACATCTGACAGTGTCCGACCCTGTAAAAAATACCTCAAAGCAATCCTAGAGTTTCCATCTCCAAAGAACATCACCGACGTTCGATCATGGTTCGGGCTCATCAACCAGGTGTCGTATGCCTTCAGCATGGCCAAGAGGATGCAGCCGTTCCGCCTACTTCTGAAGCCAGGAACACCTTTCAAGTGGGATGACGAATTGGAAACCATCTTCGAAGAATCAAAGGATGTCATCATCACAGAAATAGAGGAGGGTGTTAAAATTTTTGACAAAACCAAGCCCACATGCCTCGCCACAGACTGGTCGAAAACAGGCATCGGCTACTGGTTACTTCAGAAACACTGCACCTGTACACGAGTCGAACCCTTCTGCTGCCATACTGGATGGCGTGTCACATTGGTCGGCAGTAGATTCACTACCTCAGCTGAGTCCCGCTATGCACCAGTAGAAGGAGAAGCACTTGCTGTCGCCGATGCCCTTGACAAGGCGAGGTACTTCGTGCTGGGATGCGAAGACCTAATAATTGCAGTGGACCACAAACCTCTCCTCAAAGTGTTTGGTGACAGATCCCTAGAGGACATATCTAATACACGCCTCAGAAACTTGAAGGAAAAAACCCTCAGGTACCGCTTCCGGATGATCCACGTACCAGGCGCGAAACACAAAGCTGCTGACGGGGTGTCACGATACCCCACTGGCGACCCCATACCACTGACACTCCCCGATGATGTAGCAGCCATCCATCAACCATGCGAGGGAACGGCGTTCTTTCCCCCCCCCACCTTCCTAGCCGGCATACGGACATCACTGACAGATGGTAATGGCATGGAAGCCTGCGTCATTTCTGCAGCCGCATCAACACTCAACTCGCTGAGCCTGGCGTCAGTGACATGGGATCGAGTACGCACCGCCACGACCAGCGATGAAGTCATGAATAGTTTAGCCAATGTCATAGAGTCCGGTATGCCTGAATCCCGCCATGCACTCCCTGCACAGCTGCGGGAATATCACCAGTTTCGCGACGACCTCCGCACTGTTGACGGCGTGGTAATGTACAGGAACCGCACGGTTATCCCGCCGGCCCTCAGGCAAGAAGTACTGGCTTCACTCCACTCAGCTCATCAAGGTACTTCATCCATGATCTCCAGAGCAGAAGACTCCATTTTCTGGCCTGGCATCACACCAGCCATCACAGCACTACGGGCTAGCTGCAACCACTGCAACCGCATGGCACCAACCCAGCCCAGCGCTCCACCCACTCCACCAACATCACCAGAATACCCCTTCCAGTGCGTCTGCGCGGACTACTTCCACTACAAAGGAGTAAACTACCTGGTCGTGGTGGACAGATACTCCAACTGGCCAATAGTAGAGAGGTCATCAGATGGTGCTGCTGGACTCATCGCCTGCCTCCGACGGACCTTCGTCACCTTCGGCATCCCCGACGAACTGGCTTCCGATGGGGGCCCTGAATTTACCGCAGCAGCCACACGGCAGTTCCTCAAAAACTGGGGCGTACACCACCGACTCTCATCAGTGGCTTTCCCTCACAGCAACTGTCGGGCAGAAGTTGGTGTCAAGACAACGAAACGCCTAATAACCGACAACACTGGACCAAACGGCGACCTCAACACCGAAAACTTTCAACGGGCCATGCTTCAATACAGAAACACGCCGGATAGAGATACAAAACACTCCCCAGCAATGTGTGTATTCGGCCGCCCTATCCGGGACTTCATTCCAATCCTTCCCGGCCGATATAAACCACACGACACGTGGCGTGAAAACTTGGCCACCCGAGAAGATGCTCTGAGGAACCGCCACATGAGGGGTGCGGAACGCTGGTCAGAGCACACCAAGAGACTCCCACCACTAGCAGTCGGAGACCTTATACGCATCCAGAACCAGGTCGGTCCACACGCCCGTAAATGGGACAAGACAGGTGTGGTCATCGAAGTCAGGCAGTTTGACCAGTACGTGGTTAGGGTCGATGGATCTGGGAGGGTAACTGTAAGGAACAGGAAATTCCTTAAAAAATATGAACCCTTCAGCACACCTGCTCCAAAGATGACCATAGACCAACATTTGAAGAACTTCCTAGCGGTGCCCACCAACAGCCCACCTGCTGCACCACCTACACCTGCCAGGTCAGCACCAGGACCAAAGACACCCGCTTCACCCCGTAGTCCGACACGGTCCAGCCCGCACGTTGAACGAAGGCGCCCGATCCCTGAAGAGACCACACCCCCACCCAAGAAGACATGTCAACGCCGCCCATCGACATACTACCACCCGCACCCCCTAGGCCAATGGGTACGGCACCCCAAACTGCAACTCCACTAAGGCATTCGAACCGTACCAGACGCCCCCCTACCTGGCATGAAGACTACCATATGAATCAAGAAGAGTAACCAATCAAGTATGCTTTAAATTAAGGGCACTGACAAAATAAGGTTTAGTCTTTATCCGTAAACATACAAATTTTTTATTTTTTTTCTTGCCATATTATCCTTAATAATCTTCTTTATAAAATTGCTGGCTCAAAGACTTGGGGGAGAGATAGAGTACAGTACACTTTACACTTTACTTACTAAGAACTTTATATTGTGTTCCCAATACAGCTGTAACCTCACTACTGTACTATTACTTTTGTCAGGAATACCGTTGTACAACCCTTATTTTAATATATGATTCAATCTCTCGCTGAACTCTCTAATTGTATTGTAATATGTTTGATTGGATATAATGTACTGTATAATTCCATAAGTATTTATATTTTAGTTTCTACAGTATCGTATTCATCATGATGTAATAGCAAAGCCTTATGTCCTCATATTACTCTTAAATAAACTAGTATCTATGTTTTCCTATTAAAGTACTATACTGTATTCACTTTATAAAACAATATAAGTCTTTGCACTACTGTACTGCAATTACCTCATATCACATCTAGTATCAAAGACTTGGGAGGAGATAGAGGACAATGATTATGTTTATGTTTATGTTTATGTTTTATTCAAGTGATTACTTATTATGCTTATTCCTTTTTCAGAAGACCGTTGTCATTGTTTGACTTTATATAAATAAATAAATGATCACAAAGAGTTGGTTCTCATTTAAATTCTGTGCCTAAAAGACTTAACATCTGCTGAAGGTGGATGTACACATGTTCTGCTGAGTGTCCCCTACTTAATTCAAGCAAAATTGAGCTAGGCAATTTAGACTCCAGTGTAGGAACCAACATTATACCATACTTTTCCATTCCTACACCCAAGTTGTCCAGAGACCTAGTTCTAATTTCAAATTCATCATATAACTGCCGTAACTCCTTGACACTATTAGGATTATTAACAGGAGGTATAGTTAAAAGTGCACGGAGGTGGCTTTTAATTAAGATCTCTGGCTTACCAAACCGTTTCTTTAATATATCCCAAGCCACATTATAATTAGCCTCTGTTAATGCTAATCCTGCTATAGTCTTTGCTGCCCCTTCCAAGAGGGACCGCAAATAATTAAACTTCTCCACGGCACTTAACACTTGACTAGAATGAACTGCTGATTGAAAACTGTCTGCCCATCCTTGCCATTCCTGAATACTCCCAGAAAATGTTTTGAGTACAAGCCTCGGTAATTGAACTACAGATCTGTTAACCTTAACTTCACAAGCATCATTTGTTGAGTGTTGTGTTTCATTATTAGACCTGGTCTCTAACTGTACTGAGCTGCTAAACTCTTTTGCTCGGAGGCCTACGTTAGTCATATCATCAATAATCTCTTCAAAGTAAATTATGTTATTTTCTATTTCATCCTCTTCTATAAGAGCCTCAATTTTAACATTTACTCACTTAGAGCAACCTTTTTAGTTTCTAATATGGCAAGCTTCGCAGTCACTAAGCGTAAATCCTCTTGCTCTATGGCAGAATCTATAGTGGCAATGACCTTTGTAATTAGATCTTTGTAGGCACTTCTCCTTTTTATAAATTTGTTCAATTCAGATGCACTCATCTTCAATGTAAACAACCCTTGGGCTCAATACCAAATGAGCTGAATTGGCAGAAATACTTAACCAAACTGATCAAACGCAAATTTTACTTTCAAATAAACTGAATTGCTGAGTGGGGTACTAACCAAACACCAGTATGGAATACCAAATTTTCCACCCCAGGACCTTAATTCAATAATGACCCAAAATTAACCAAACCAGAAAAAATATAGGCCAAAAAACGACCGACGACTGGCCAAGTTTCGCAATTGGGCGACCAAACTTTACCCTGGGACCTTAATTCAATAATAACCCAAAATTAACCAAACCGGAAAAAAAGTAGGCCAAAAAACGACAGACGACTGGCCAAGTTTCGCAATTGGGCGACCAAACTTTTTACCCTGGGACCTTAACTCAATAATAACCCAAAATTAACCAAACCGGAAAAAAAGTAGGCCAAAAAACGACAGACGACTGGCCAAGTTTCGCAATTGGGCGACCAAACTTTTTACCCTGGGACCTTAACTCAATAATACTCAACCCGTCTAGGCCTAACTTGGGATACAATTTGCACAATCAGAACTTTGCCGAAAAATGGTCACTGACTCAGTCTTGGGGTAGAAATCCGGTTCTGAAGGACCATGTTATTTTATTTATTTGTCGGGTTCGAAATCCCAGCTGAGCCGTGAACGGCCAAATTCTAAAGGGCAAGTTCTACCTAAAGCCCAAGTTAAGCTAAATTAAAACTTACGGATTTGAGATCCTATTAGGTCCTACCTCAGGGTAACCTCAGGGTTGCTGACTCGATGCGGGCCTACCTTAGACCTTAAATTACATGAACTTAAAAGGTAAACAAAAGGGTACTATTTGTGGTCTTCTTTCTGAACCTTGCAACAACAACGCAACCTGGACTATTGCACGATGCAACAATCATGTATCTAAACAACCAAACTGAATTGCAAGAGAGCTCTCTATCAAACCACACCTTTACGTACGACCTTCCACAAACGAGAAGAAAGGACGTGCAGCGTCCCAAAATGATGCCAACAATGTGACCAAACAACGATGCCACAAGAGCTCAAAAATGCTAGTTCTAAATTAATTTAATTTTTCACTAACCTTACAATTATGAGATGGATATATATACACACCTTAACTTAATATATATACAAGCAATGCTGCATCAATCAGCTTAGTCATCGTATCGCCTTGGGACAACAATGGTTCTTCCTCTTCTAGATTTTCTAACAATCATCTTGAATCTAACAATCTAATTTTTTATTCTCAACATGGATTTAGGCGACATAGATCCTGTCTGACAAACCTGTTAGAGTTTTTCCATAATATGTATACACTGTACGATGCAAGTAGGGCAATAGATATAGTGTATCTCGACTTTCAAAAAGCCTTTGACAAAGTCCCTCACGCTAGATTGATAGCTAAAGTCAAAGGACTAGGAATCACCGGGCTCGTTTCCAACTGGATTGAGGATTGGTTAAAAGAGAGAAAGCAGAGAGTGGTAATAAATGGAGTGGCTTCGGAGTGGGCGCCGGTCACCAGGGGTGTCCCACAGGGTTCCGTTCTGGGTCCTTTACTTTTTATCATCTATATTAACAATATAGACGTCGGGCTTCTAAGTGCAATCTCCAAATTTGCAGACGATACGAAATTAGGAAGTAGTGTAGGTACTGAGGAGGGCGTAAGAACGCTTCAGAACGATCTTGACAGGTTGGGCGAATGGTCTGCTACTTGGAAGATGCCATTCAACTTGGACAAATGTAAGGTAATGCACATAGGTTATAAAAACCCGAAGACCGATTACTCTCTCTTGGGAAGGAACTTGACTGAGACCGATCTAGAGAAAGACTTAGGAGTCTATATCAGCAACGCTCTGAAACCGTCGAAGCACTGTGCAGAAGTCGAAAAGAGGGCCTTAAAATTATTAGGTTATATTAAACGAGAGTTCCAGTTTCGGAACAAGGAGACTGTAATGTCTCTTTATAATTCTCTAGTCAGACCTCAACTGGAATACTGTGCGCAGTTTTGGTCTCCATCCCTCAGGAAGGACATAGAAAGGTTAGAAAGAGTACAAGCAAGGGCTACAAAATTGATCCCTTCAATGAGAATGCAAAGCTACCAACGGAAATTGGAGCGCCTAAATCTGTTTAGCTTAGAGACGAGGAGGTTGCGAGGTCAGCTTATTCAAGTCTTCAAGATGTTCAAAGGAATAGACAGGGTAGATTACAGACACTTATTCTCACTTAATGCCAATCCGACAAGAAATAATGGGTTTAAACTGGAACTAAAGACATTTAGGACCTCTGTCTGCGGAAATTTCTTTTCCTATAAAATAGTTAATATCTGGAACCAACTTCCCTCAGAGGTTGTTTCCAGTCAAAGTGTAAATGTGTTTAAAAATAGGCTAGACAAATTACTGAATACTCTCATAGTTTAAGATTAAAACATAAGAAAACTCTGGAGGAGTTCGCTTGCACGGTGTCTCTGTGAGCAAGCTAAATATAGAGCTATTTATATATTCTCCACTTTCCTGTAAAATTTCCTTGGCTACTTTTCCAGGGTCAAGGTATTTTCTTCAACCTTTTTCCGTACCTGCCTCTCGCAGGGAGGGAGCGGAGGGTGGGGAGAGAGCCTTCTACTTTTCTATCCAGTTTTCTACTACTGCTAGGATAGTTGAAAGAAAAATAAACTTTTAATAACAGGAACCTCCCAGAGTGGACCGAAAGGTCTTTGAGGCTTCCTCTTGTCCTTGTAACTCCTTGTAACTCTCTCTCTCTCTGATCACAACGCATGGCAATGTATCCATATAACGTTAATAATAACCGAAACTCGAGAAAATATACTCTCTGCCTTCCGCTCTATCCCAAATCCTTTTCTCTTAGTAACCTCTTAATACAAACTAATCTATCATATTTTGCGACTTTTTAACTCTGGTAGGATTCAATTCCATTCCTATAGTGTAAGATACTTAAATTCATGTGTGTATTATGCCATATGATGTGCGTAATAAATAATCATTTTGAAATAGTTGGAGCGTTCAAGGTCATCTGTAGTAATCTATAGACTACCCCCTCAAGCCCACTCTCAACACTTAGATTCCCCTAAGACACAGGCGTCTTCAAGTAACATGAATGCGTAGAGATCTAAGGTGTTAGATTCCATATTATATAATTTATGTGCTAGGTTTAAGAACGCTGGCATTGAAGGATGGAAGGAAGGGACAGTAAAAGCGATAATAGGTTTAAATACCGTTTAATGAAGGAAGTGGAATGAGGATGGAGGTAAGCGTTGCTATGTCAAAGGAAACGAGGTTGCGTGGGGAATTACGAAGGGAGGAGGAAAGGGAGCCAGAGATTATTAATCTAATTCTGCCACCACGTTCTCCTGATATGAATCCGATTGAAAACTTTTGGGCAATAATGATTAACGAATGGGAGCAACGCAATGAAAGAACATTTGAAGTACTTTTAGCTCACACGAGGAATAGGTGGGAGAGCTTACGTCGAACACCAAACATTCCCTACAATCTGGCCTCTTCTATGCCGCAACGATTGCAAGAAATTATTGATGCCGGAGGAAGCTATACGAAATACTGATGTTAAAGCCATGACGTAAATGTGTATCGAATATATATTTATGTTAATATAGAATTTTATTATATTTTTATGTTTGACATCTATAAAAGTATATATTGTGACCATGAAAGAACTTTACTTATCCTTAGTTAGAATCTTTTCTTGCAATGTGTACGCTCGTGGAGATGATAATATATGCATTGTTGAAACAAACTATGAGAAGGTAATAGTTTCATGAAAAAAATAAAAACTGGCAACATCGAGGCCATCACATGTTTATGGGAATTGTCATATGATATGCTACCAATAAACTCTTATATACTACTATATACAGTATACTATATTACGTAATAATTACAATGAACAAATCAAATGCAAATTTCTCTGATTCACGGCCCACCAGTCTTGCTTTAGACTAATGACTTTCATAAGATGGAATAGGTTACCACTTAAAACAATGGATAAACTATCTATTAGTGAGACGACCGTGACTTCCTCGAAATGCGAGCGCGTGAGAGGTTCACTGAGGAATTTGATCATTAGATTCTTCACATAGGATATGTATCACAAACAACAATTCCCAACAATTACTTTATATCAATCATTGCATTTGAGCAAATAATTTAGACCTGCGTCAAAATAACTTAGGTATCATGCCATGATTTGGGATATTTGTCGAATTAGTCGTTCTCTATAGTCTACAGTATATATTGAGACGGTATAATGTAATGCCAAGCTAATATTATGATGACTAGGATTGCTCCATAACCATCCCAACATCCCGAAACTTGGTCATTCTGCTTCTTAATCATTTGTATTTTAAACACTAAAATGTAGCAGAAGTGACGTAATAATGGACGTCATTGATGGGGTTAGAGCAATTATGTGCACCAATCCGAACACACCTCCGCTGCCATAAGGACCGCCCATTTTATACCTAACAGACTAGCTTGGGACGAGACAGAGGCGCGAGACTTATTGTAAGCACTGTACCTATAACAACACAACCATTTATCTGAGCTTATAGGAAGATATTAAGAATTTCAATTAACTTAATTTTATGTAATCATAATCAGGAGGCCTATCCAAATTTCAATGACATTTCTTTTGTTCACAGGTCCACAGGATGAGTCAGAAAGAAAACAGAACCCGAAGCAAATCAAGTTGTCACCTAAGTCATTTGGTGGGGACTGGGAGGGAACTTCCCCCTGCTGAGCTGCCCACAGCCAGAGATCTGCTGAGGTATGGTTGGTTGAGGAGAGAAATGAGTGAGGAAGGCAGGAGGAATTACCCAGTTAATGACCTGATTAACAACAGCATTGTTCTAGGGCTACTGGCTCAGTGGAGAAAGGCCAACGCTCTATTCACAGGACCTGTAATCAACACTGAGGTCAGGATCAGGGCTAAAGTGAAGGCACTGTGGGATGAGGTAGTGAAGGTGTCCATTGGCAATGTGAAGCTAGAGGTCAAAGATAGGGTCATGATGAAACTGGACAAATTGGTGGACATCCTGACCTGTCACTGTGTGATCAGGAGCTGCAGTGAGCTTGGGTGCAACCCTGTCTGCAACAGTGAGGTTCACATTGACTGCAGCTGCAGGATCGAGCAGAAGATACCAGTGCAGGAGCTTGCCTTCGTTAAAGGTCAGAGAGAAAAGGTGGGAAGTGTGGGGGCACACCAGATGGGTCTAGCTGATCACCCTGAGACCAGGAGACAGGAAGCAGTGCTGCAGAGACAGGAGCAGAGAAGGAAGGCCGAGGAGAAGAGGAGGGGGAAGGCAGAGGAGTCAGCCAAGAAAGAAGAGGAGTTGAGGGAGGAGTCACTGCTGGAGATGGAGTTGGAGGAGACTGGAGATATACTGGAGGAGGCAGGGAGGAGAGAGGAGGACGAAGACTTCATACCAGAGGCTGCGACAACTTCTTCCTTGCCTGTGGCTAAGAAGAAGAAATACAACACTGAAGATATCACCAACATAGCTCTGGCTAGCTTGAGACATCACACTGGGCTGAGAGAGAGAGTGCAGAGATTGCCACTGCTGCCTGGATTGATGCTGGTCTTATCATAGAGTTTGACACAGCCAGAGATGGGCAAGATCACCAACTTTGGTGATCTTGAAGATCAAGATCAGATCACCAGGAAAATGTGATCTTGAAGATCAAGATCAGATCACCAGAAAAATGTGATCTTGAAGATCCAGATCAAGATCGTGATCTTGAAGATCACTTTTCAAGATCACTTTTTAAGATCACTTTTATATGAATTGAAAAAAGTTGTACTCTTGTAGAGTAAACAAAAACAAATTATTTTGTTAATCACTCCTGAAAAGTATCACTCCTAATACTCCCCTGAGGGCTGAGGCAATACAAGCATCGCATCCTACCCATGTCACCTGATCTAAACCACAGGGATTGACGATTCCCCTTTCAGTTTTTCAGGTGGTAAACTTAAAACTTAGTATTATCATAACTTATCAGCAAAGAAAAAACTATTAAATGACCTACATATAGTTTTTAGTTCTATTTTTCTCAATTCTCATTTCACCAGGTCCATAACCCATATCAATGAATGGTCAGCATATATAAGTAAACATTTTTTACATAGAATTTAATTTTACAGTTTTACTGCAGTACGCAATTACTGACAATATAAGGGTAAAAACCGCAAGTTAAGAGTGTTAATTTAATGTTCAACCGCTGTAAACATTTGCTTTCAGCAAAACCAATTGTTCAAAGTTACCATCCGAGAGACGACTTCGTTTGGGGCTATGAACCATGCCAGCAAACGAAAACAACCGTTCCACTGGTGCAGAGGAAGGTAGCGTGGTGTTATACCTCTTGAAGATCTTCTTTATAGCAGGATACCTATCTAAAGAGTCGAGTGCCTTACTGGTGTCCTGCAAATAATTGAGGACTTCCAAGTCTTCCTTGTTGTTAGGAGCAGAGAATGAGCCGTCCATAGTTCTGAAGAAATCGTCTTCAGATGATGAGTCTGAGTTCACCGAACTATTACCACTGCTGTCAGAATTACAATTTCTTACAGCCATTTGCAGCTTGTCTTTTACTTGAGACTTGATTGCTTCATGATCGCCGAAATTAGGCCCTTGCAACAATGATATCCATCTAAGTTTGAAATACGGATGAGATACTGAGGCCAAAACGGCATCAGTTACCTCGGGGCTCAACGACAAAAAATGACCAAATCTGGCATTGAAGCCAGAGACGACTGCTGCCAGTAATGGCATGCAGTGTCTCAAGCGCAGATCGTTTGGTTGGATAGGCTCCAATCTTGCGAGGGCATCTTGAGTCACTAGGACTGTTGGAAGAAGACAACCGTAGTAGCATTCTTTCTCTGCCTGTAATTTGTTAAGGGCTGCTGCAATTGGTTTTAGAACAGACAAATATTCTGAAATAAATTCCAATTCATTGTCTTTGAGGATGGGTAGATTCAGTTCTTCAAGAGCTACATTCACGTCGTTCTTATGTTTATATATTTGGCTTAATGAGTCGTACATTGAGTTCCATCGGGTGACGCATGGGTACCTAAATTGGACTCCAGTTATTTCCTGTATTTTTTCTGCTGACTTGGGTTTACCAGCAGCATTCCACAGCGCCGAACATTTTCCCATTGCAGAATGCTTTATCTTCTTTAGTCCAGGTGAATTCAGTCCTTTCTGCATCAGTTGTTGCTACCAAGTTCAATGTGTGGGAGGCACATCGAATATGGGATGATAGTTTCACTGACTCCTCTCCATGCTCTCCTGAATGTTCAGGAAAGTTGCTGATGATAACCTCTTCATCTGAATCTTTTTCATCATCATCTTCATCTGCATCATCTTCATCAATGTCGTCAGTACGATTCTGAACACGAACACCGAACTCTTTAAAGCATTTCACCATGTTCGATGCATTGTCGGTGACTGTAGATACAACTTTTCTATAAGATAAACCATGCTCCGAGTTGATCCTGTCCAATATTCCAGTAATTTTATCAAAGCTATGTGTTCCACGAAATCTTCGGCATGCCAGTGCAGCTGATCCTCGCGACAAGTCATCATTGATCTGTAATGTAAGAATATAAAATCAATGTTTGTATGAACATTTTTTTAAGCTTAATTTAATAATATTGGTTAGACACGCACCAGCTAAACTGCGCCACCAAACATTGAAGAGAAAAACTATGTGATATAAAGGAGGCAATTCAGCGATGAGTCGCCTACCATACCACCACATCAGTGACCCATCCCATAAGAACAAAATGTGGAAGAGTCCATATTCACAGCCTGTGAATATGGACTCTTCCACATTTTGCTGTGAATCAGACACAATGACAGATGACAGAATCAGTGAATTAGTGTGAAATTACTGTGAATCACAGCAAAATGAAGACTCACCAAATTAATGAATGAGGAACACATGTCGAATAATTGAAAAGATTATACTATAAGTCTATCAGACTATCAGTCTATCACCAATGGTCAATTTATCAATTATATAAAAATAATACACTAAATCAATAGCATACCCAATGCGCAGTGACTCCCATGAAACTGCGGTGATTAGTTGACCATATGTCGCATGTAACACACACATGGTCAACTGCTGCCAGTTTTGCTTGTATGTCTTCCTTCATTGTACTGGTTGTTGTTGCAAGAGATCTAGCCAGGGTGCGTCTAGATGGCACCTGAACAGCCGGGTTGACGTCTGAAAAAAATATTTAAAAATTAAAACAAATACAATAGATTAGCTATGGAAAAAATATCAAAATATTTAGCTAGGCTAGCGATAGTCTAATGTTCATACAAATAATATGATTAATTATTTTAATCAGATATTAGCTATGGAAAAAATAGCAAAATATTTGAGTTATACTAACATGAAAGAAGATCCTTAAATTCATGTAGTTCAACTAGGCTCAATGGTAGGAGCCCATTAGCCACAAGCGAGAGAATCTTCTTTTCAAGGATATCCTTGCATATTGGTGGTCCTGGTTTTTGCTTGGAAATGTGGAACATGCTTAGTGTTGACTGCTTGGCAATTTTGGCAGGGCCAGCATTGCTGCCGCTGGCATCTTCTTCTTTAGCTGGACGCTTGCGAGATTTCTTCTCCGATTCATATTCACCCAAAAGATCCGAATGTAGTTTCTGCACAAGAAAATAAATTATTATCATGCGGAGAGACTTCTTGAACACCCTGTATAATATTTATCAGAGTATCAAACTTCTAGTTGAAATTAATACTTAACAAGATTCTAAAATTTTGTTATCTTTAACTAAAATTATTTTCACCATGATCAGTGCATTTTTATCCTATGTTAAATTGAAAGCCGAATTTCGTCCTTCAGTAACTAAATAGGAGAAATTACAGACATGGATCAGACAGAGAGAAAGACAGATACACCTGGCGTTTTATTATAGTTGGATATCGGCAGTGTTTAATGTAGTTACTAGTCCATAATCTATTAATATCTGAAGTGCACAATATATTCAAATGGACGTCTATGTAAATGTAGCATTAGTCTTGTATGGCACCAGTCACTTAAAATATGACTTGAACCATTATGTTAATGTTGCTACTTACTACTTAGTTACTAAGTAGTACTAACCCTGAGGTGCCTCAGAAGATTGCTTGTTGAGTCGAGGCCAGCAGACAGAATTGTAGTTTTCTTTGTACACTGCCTACAAATAACTTTGATACTGTTTCCAGTTTTTTCGACAATTTGAAAATATTTTCCGTTCAATAGCACAGATTGATCCTTATTACCAACATTGTTATCTAAATATATTGAATACTGTTCTGGTGACAACCTAGAATATTTGGTTCCCTTGGGAGCCTGTTGAAGTTGTAAAATTGCACTCATTATTAAAAAATTCAATCTGTAAATAAAATATGTTTAGAATTAATTTATTATGAATACGGACCTATAGGCTATATTTTATGCCTTATATAATAATATATTAATAGAACACTTTTAACATAATTGCACAGTAAATTACACTTTTTACGAGCCTAAATTCCACAGCAACTACACCTTCCATGAGCCCACGCATGACGCAAGTCACCCAACTAACAGAAAACATAAACAGTCGGTGTTGAACAAAGTTGCCACCAGATGTCGCTTGGACAAAAAACAAATGACATTCGCATAGCGGCATATTTAAGAATCTGAAATTAAAAGTGATCTTGAAGTCTAAAGTGATCTTCAAGATCAAGATCACAAGAAATAAAGTGATCTTAGATCAAGATCAAGATCACCATAATAAAAGTGATCTTCAAGATCAAGATCAGATCACGATCTTGATCTTCAAGATCACGATCTGATCTTCAAGATCAAGATCGTGCCCATCTCTGGACACAGCACTGGTGATTGACCACAACAAGGTGAGGAGTGCTCAGGAGAGACTGACTAAGGAGCTGGTCAAGAAGTTTGATGAAGAGATTAGGGAAAATGGCATCACCTGTATCTTCTTTGAAGAGATGACACCAAAGTGATGATGGAAGCTGAGGGCAGTGACAGGCAGTTTCCTGGCCTCATTAAGGAAGAACACTACACAGTGTGCAATGAACCAGGTGGGAAATATTTGTGGCATTTTGTACCAGAGGAAGCTGCAGAGGAGAGAAGTCATGCTGAGGTCATTGCTGATCATCTGGTGAAATGGCTAAGAGAGAGAGGAGCAGACCAGACCCTTTTGGCCATAGGAGGTGACAGTACTAATGTGAATACTGGTTGGGAGGGAGGAGTAATGTATTATGTGGAGGCCAAGCTTAGCAGGAAGTTGGTGTAGATTGTCTGTGCAGACACCTGGTGACTGCACTGGATGGCAAGACATTGAGCAACAACAAGTGGTCTGGGCCCCTAGGGAAGATGTTAGACACTGCCACTGAGCTGGAGATCAACCCAAACTTCACGAGGATCATTGTTGGTCCTCCTCTACCCCATCTCAGTCAGGAGGTAGTCAAGGACCTCAGCACAGACTAATCATATGGCTACAGAATTATCACTGCCATCAGATCGTGAGAGGTACCTCAGAGTCTAGCTCTCCTGGAGATTGGGCCAGTCTGTCACAGTAGGTGGGTCACCACGGCTCTAATGTTCTGCAGATTGTGGATTTCCAAACATGGGCTGAAGGGTAAGAACCTGAAGAATCTGACGATAATTGTGGAATTCATAGTGGGAGTCTACTGTACATGCCAAACTGGTTCAACATCAAGTTAAGTCACAGCTGGGTGGAGGGTCCCAGGCATGTACTGTACCAGCTGGAGCTGCTAAGAAGTCAGAAGAAGGAGGTGATAGGAATAGTAATGCCTACAGTGAAGAGATCAGCCTCGTATGCACACTCTGAGGCTGTGCTCCAGGACATGCTGTGCAGTGAGGTGGAGGAGGAGAGGAGGGAGGCAGTGAAGAGGATACTGGAAATCAGAGGTGAAGGAGATGAGGACACACAGGTAGGAGACTGCAGTGTCAGACCCAGGAAGACTCCTGACATCAACCCAGATGCCACCAAACTCTCGGAGTTTATTGACTGGAACTCTGGCGTGACTGAGCCTCCTCTGACCTGCTCCTTCACCACTGCTGCAATCAAGGAGTTTCTGGATAGACCAATGGAAGTTCCTGCATGGCCCTCACACACACAGTCAGTAGAGAGGTGTGTAAGGATGACAACTGAAGCAGCACAACATGTTTACTCACAAGAGAGGAGGGAGGCGTACATCAGTGGCCAGGTGGCCAGTAGGGAGCTCATGTCCAGGAACAAGAACAAGGCAGACATGGCATCCTTGGTAAAGTTCAAGAAACCTATCTATATTTCTAAGTTTTAATATTGAAATACAATCAAAATGTCTTTAATTGTATGTATGTAAAATGTAGTTATATATGGCATCCTTGGCAAAGTTCAAGAAATCTATCTATATTTCTAAGTTTTAATGTTGAAATACAATCAAAATGTCTTTAATTGTATGTAATGTATGTAAAATGTAGTTATATACAATAAAAAAAATACTTGCAAAAATTGCTGATTTTTCGTAAACTTCAACTTCAAATCTAAGTAGCTAGGAGTCGTCAAATCTGGGTTTTAAAGCCATATTTCGATTTAGCACATAAAAATGCATCATTTGGTCACTAGTAGTCTTTGAAAATCTAAAGATTTCACTTTGCTCCCTAAAATTGACACACCCTACCCCCCTGATCCTCTTAGAATTGGACGTCTCTCTTGTTTGTTTGTTTTTTTTCGCCATTTGGAGAGAGAGCGGAACCAACCTCAAGCGTGCTGGCCTGTTGCATGGTGATGCAATCCCTTGCATTCTAGCGAAGTGAGCAGGAGCTGCGATTGAAAATTGAAGAAGTCCGTTGTCAGAGTGCGGATTGTGATCTAAACAACGTCCAGCTATTATTGTACTGATTGTTATGTAATGAAATTATAAGTGAAAGGGTGCGATTATTGCCCATATTTGTTGTGTATTTCGTGAAATAGTATGTGCGCTCTGGTCATTATTTTATATAAACGTTTTCTCGTTCTTTCTATGTTGCCCTGCTAGTAACTGTATAAGTCTAGTGTTGAAAAATAATCGAAACTTTACAAACCGGTTTTTAATCGATCTGTTTTTTTTTTAAACCGGTTTTAACCGGTTATGACCGAAAAGTATAGTAATTTTTAAAAGCCACAATTGAAAGGTACTGACTTTAACTCTTAACAAGCATAGCTTATCGCCTATTTTTTGGTCAAAAGAATGCAAAAATGCAGCATCATATGCATGCATATGAATAAGAAAATGACAACTTTGACATATTTTATTTTAGCCAAAATAATACATTATTCAAACAATTTAGATTTGAAATAATTTTTTAAAATAAAACATCTATACTTAGAAAGAAATAAACTTATTTTTGTAAAAAAATTATAAAGAATAAAAATAAAATTTATCTCTATTTTGGAAAAAACATTGAAATAAAATTTTTTAATAAAAAAAACTTTACTTAGAAAACAGAAAATTGACTCTTCGTGTAAGAAAAAATATATAAATTAATTTAGATTTTATCCCTATTTTGGAAATGACATCTTGAGAAACAAAGGGCATTAAGGGTCTTATACTGCGAATAGGGCTTTAGTCGACTGACTCTACACTACAGCCTACATGATGAGACAAACTGAAGATCGAGTTGCCAGATAGGCAAAAATTATACTGAAGAGCAGTTGCCAGTTTGTCACAATTTAACTTAAAGGTAATGTATTCGAAGTTATTTTTTGTGCGCTGTAGCGCGTAGCTGCACGTTCGCGCAAGTTTGAGCCAAATAAAAATCAATCGATAAAACCGGTTTTTTCTTTCGGTTTTCGATTTTTAGGGGAATTTTACAAACCGGTTTTCAACACTATGTATAACTATATAAATATTTGTTTCGAATGTAAAGCGATCTTTGATGAGGAATCGCTGGAATAGATTGTAAACTTGAAATTTGTGTAACCAGTGTTAAGAAAATTGTCCGTTATTTTTCACGTTACAGCTCCGTTACAGGTTGTAAAATTTGATGATTAGTGTGAAATGTTATTTTATGCAAATGTTGTGGAAATTATAGTTTTGTTTCTTTTCTATTTTTCTAACATGATACAAAATATCTAATGTGTGGAATTTGTCATTGAAATGATTTCTTGTCTATCCTAACTGTGAACTTGTTAAAGAAAAAAAAACTGCAAAATAAATAACTTTGTTGAATAAATAAATAAATTTGTTAAACGATATTAATAAGTTTTCCTAGTGAAAAACTTATTTCCAAGGGGGTGATGCGAGTGTAGTAATGTCTAATTAAAAATTAGAATGTTTTGGTTATAAGAAATTAATAAAGAAGATAATAATATTTAATAAATGTAATTACGATAAATAATGGTTTGTTTATAAAAAATATAAAAATATGAGTTGGCAACGCCTGAACACAGGCTAAAGGCTGGGTAGGAATGCCCAGCAGTCATCGGATGGCCTTGCATTTAAAAATGTGTATTTTGGTGTTAAGATGTTTTGTGTGAATTTAGAATATTATTTAGTGCCGCTCTCCGACTTAGAATGTTAACGTTAAATTACCCCCTCGCATTACCCCGTTTATCTAAAGCGTTTCGGCATAAATAAAAGTTAGTAAAATGTTAATAAGAGTATAATTAATCCACCTGGTCTCCCATGCCCGGTTCGAATTATAACGGCGCCTCAACTCGGTCACCCGCATTTATAAAGTACACCGAAAGCGAGTGAAACGAGTGTAAAGAGAACGAAGAGGATAAGGAGAAATGGAATAAAAAAGTAAAGTAAATTATTATACAAATGAAGGAAGGGGAATCACTACACAGAGAAATATTTCAGTTATGTTCCTTATCTTTTGTGCCCTGCATAGGATAATTATGAAAAATTTACCGTTTGTTTGAAAAAATTTAACAAATAAAAAAATTAAGTTTAATTCGAACATAAAATGTAAAACATCAAAGAATTTGAGGAAAATAAAAAAGTTAAAATGTAAAAGTTTCCGTGCATTTATTTACAAAATTATTTAATACTTTGAGTAGCCACCTTAAGCTTGAAGAATTAAAATTTTTAACAGTAGTTGGCTGTTTAGTGATTAGAGACTGTTGGCAATTCTGAATTCTAGAATTTTCTCTGTGAATCTTCATGGAAGACAGACGACTGTACAAGCCATTATTAAGCAATGGGTCGTCGTGGTAAAGAGCTGTCTAAAAAAACAAAACACATAAGCTTTATTGTGGATCACTCACAATCAATACTAAACAATCTGTTATTGCTGCTCACGAGTCTGGTAAGAGTTATAGGAAGATAGGAGAAGAACTTCGAATTCTATTTACGACGGCGGCTGCATTTATAAAGAAATGGAAAGGTTTGGAACAATCAAAACTACATCAAGGTGTGGACGACCTTCCAAGATTTCAGAAAGTACAACTACACGGGTTGAAAGAATGGCTGCTGCGAATCCACGAGTGACTATAGGTGATATTTGCCAAACATTAAGAGTCTAAGATCGATGTCCATCCCTCTACTGTGCGTCGTACATTGAGAAAGAATGGTCTGCGTGGAAGAGTTGCACGAAGAAAACCTGATACGAAAAACGCACAAAGAAGTCTATTTAAATTACATCAAGGATCATCAAAATGATGGATTTATATTTTCGAAGGAAGTTCTCTGGACAGACGAGACCAAAATTGAATTATTCGAGAACAACGAGTAACTATGTTTGGCGAAAATCAAATACATACTGTATTCGAAGAAAAAATCATCCTTCCTACGGTTAAACATGGCGGTGGTAGTTTGCTTCTTTGGGGATGCTTTAGTGCTTCTGGTCCAGGAAAGTTTGTTGCCATCAATGGAATCTTCAATTTGAAGAAATATCAGGAAGTTTTAGAAAATATATTTCCTTCAGTTTGAGAGTTACGAATGGGTCGCAACTGGGTGCTGCAACACGATAATGATCCAAAACATAAAAGAGCCCCATGAAATGGCTTCAGCAAAAGAATTTCAAATTTCTCAAGTGGTCCAGTTAAAGCCCAGATCTCAATTTAATCGAGAATTTATGGTTTGATTTGAAAAAAGCTGTCAGCAAGAGAAACCCTTCGAATCTGAATGAATTGCAACACTTTTCTTTAGAAGAATGGGCTAAAATTTCTAGTAATGTCGAAACCTAGTAGAAAAATAACCAAAACGAATCAGTGAAGCCATTCAAGCAAAAGGTGGCCACACCAAGTGTTAAATAATTTTGCAAGTAAATGTATGAAAACTTTTGCATTTTAACTTTTCTTTATTTTCCTCAAATTCTTTGATGTTTTGCATTATGCGAGGGGCGGTACGAAAGTAATGTCCCTTATTTTATTTCTTACTAAATATACAATAATTCAAATTCCAATGAAAATTACAGGGAATATGCATACATACATGGCAAATATAAAGTAAATAAAATAAATAAGTAAAGTAAAGTAAAATAAATTATTTATATATATATATATATATATATATATATATTAACCCCTCCGTCTTTGGCCTTGGGCGGTTCGAGGTTGACGGGGGTTCTGGTTACGTGGCAGCAACGGATTGTTACCTTGGAGTAGTTGGTGTCGTGTAGGAAATCGCAGTAGTTTCTCTTATACTACTCTCCGATTTCTTCTTGTAGTGGATCGGAGGATTCTGTGAAACTTACTACATTCTCTAAGGGTTTCCCGATTCTTCTTGTAGCGTATCGGGAAATTATTTTTCTCTATTTTAAGACTAAGTTCTCTGAAGAAAAGAAACTCGAAGAAGAAGACAAAGATATTCTCTTACTGTAGTTTACTGCTAAAATGTTACAGGTAATGCTCAACCTCTAAGCCAGATCAGATACAATCAGAATCAGAATGATAATTTGAAAAATTGTTCGGCTTTATATACTGAATTTTTGGTTGCATCATTATTATTTAATGTTGATTTGTTTTCTTTTTTATTCTCAATAGGCTGAATTATTTTGCAAAATATTTAAAGATAAGGTAAATATTTTAGCTGTAGCAATGTCTTGACAGATAAGCAAGATATTTGAAGATGAAGCCATATTTTTATTTTAACCCCCATATTGACAGATCTGATGTTATCATGATCTGCCAAGTTAACTAAAAATGGAAATTGAAATATGCATTTTATTATGAATTACAATTAAATATGCATATGTGCCAAAATTAAATGATTAAAATTTAAAATTAAGTGTTAAGCAAGACATGACTTCATCTTTTACAACGAAGAGAGAATGTACGAAGGGCGGTCAGAAAAAACGTTTACACGGCGTATAATTTCGTAACTAAAGGACTTACATTGACTATGTTTGTATCAGGTGAATTCGTTAATCATTGTTGGCAACACTGCACGTCGATTCAGCTGCCATCTACCATACATTGGTTATATGAATCAATTGAACATGGCGGCTCGACTGAAACAGTGCCCTGCCATACGAAGCAGTCCAGGAAGTTTACGTTTAATGGCTGCTTGTAAACGTTCCAGTGTTGAAGAATATGCAGCTGCATTGATTGATGTGCCTTTTTGCATGAAGTCTGCGAGCAAAACGCCTTTGTGGCCCCAAAACATGGTAACCACCACTTTGCCAGCGGACCTCACAATCTTGAACTTCTTTGATCGCGGGGACCCAGGGTGTTTCCAGTCCATGCTGGCGCGTTTTGTTTCCGGAGTACGGTGATGAACCCATGTCTCGTCTCCTGTGAATGCGCTCGAGAAATTCTTGACCACTGACAGAAATGACAGGGCACTGTTCCAGTCGAGCCACCATGTTCAACTGACCCATATAACCAATGTACGGTAGATGGCAGCTGAATCGACGTGCAGTGTTGCCAACAATGATTAATGAATTCACCTGATACAAACATAATCAAAGTAGTTACGAAATTATACGCCGTGTAAACTTATTTTCTGACCGCCCCTCGTATAAAGAAAATGAACATTGCAGAATTTAACACGATTACATTATTAAGCTAAATCTAAAAAATTATTAAGTAATTTAAAAAGAAATAATTCATCAATTATTCAGCAAAAGTTCGGATAAATTTTTTATTTTCTTTCTATTTTATTTTTGCTGAATAATTGATGAATTATTTCTTTTTAAATTACTTAATAATTTTTTTAGATTTAGATTTAGCAATGTTCATTTTCTTTATACATTCTCTCTTCGTTGTAAAAGATGAAGTCATGTCTTGCTTAACACCTAATCTTAAAAATTAAAAATTTAATTTTGGCTCATATACATGTTTAATTTTAATCCATAGTAAAATGCATATTTCAATTTCCATTTTTAGTTAACTCGGCAGATCATGATAACATCAGATCTGTCAATATGCAGTTTAAAATAAAAATATGGCTTCATCTTCAAATGCCTTGCTTATCTGCCTAGACATTCCAGGCCCGGATCCAGACCAGTGCTCACCGATGCCAGGGCATCGGTCAGATAAATTTTGGCATCGTTTCGCACCGGTCAGATTTTTTTTAAAATAGCGCCCCCTAGCGAGACTGCCTTGAAACGATACTCTCTGCTCGATTTCTGCTGGAAGATGCATAGGAACTTATACTTCGCGCATGCGCCGTACACTTTTTAATTTCTCAAATGTTTTCAAGCGCCATCTTTGTATGTAACAGGTGTTTCGCAGTGCAGCTCTAATTTCACTTTGAATAAGTCTATCTTTTGTATTTTTGTGTTATAATATTTTATATGCTAACGTGAATCTGAGTGAACGTCGAGGTCTACAGAAAAATGAAGAAGGTACAAGCAAAGATCGGGACTTTCTTCAATACCAGTCGGTAAGTCGGATCAGACAATGATTTATTTTATGCTTGAAAAATCAGTCAAATTGTAGAATAATATATTCAACTCTACTCCTCCCTACTTGGGGTCTCACATGTCACCTTATCATTATTCATATTATTGGTCATTCTTTTCAGGGAAGTACCACCAGTACCTTATTGCTCAACTGACATCTTAGATGATTTGGGTGACAGACCATCGCAGAAAAGGAAGTTTGGATTATCTGCGTCATATCTGATTTCATCAGTGTGCAAAATACAGAACACAGACACATGTGGTAAGAATTGATTTCTTATATTGTTGCCGTTAACTAAAAAAATATCCCATTCATTTATTGTCATGAATGTAGTACAAAACAAGTTTGAACAAGATGTTCTCTACAATTTATACTGAAACTAATCATAAATTGATGGTTTTATGACTGGAATTAAAAAGAATATTGTTTTGAATTTTAGGTGAGGACATAATATCATCAAACCTCAGGAATGACATCGGCCTGTATTACCAGTGTGTGAGCGATTTGAATGATGACAAGAAGTATGAGCTTTTGACTTCCCACTGGCAACCTCCTGCAAGATACAAGTTTCCAGGTACCAACAATTATGGCAGGAAGCGATTCTTCAATGGAGAATGGCTAAAGATGTATCCCTGGCTGGTGTATTCACCATCAGAATGTGGCGCATTTTGTTTAACCTGTGTGCTGTTTGGTATAGCAAGTGGCCACAACAGCAGCAAGTTGGACAAGCTGTACAAGTCACCTTTGACCAACTGGGTAATAGCTACAAATAAATTGGCCGAACATAATAGCAAGTCAGATTTCCACAAACACACAACACTTTTTGCTGATAATTTTCGCAGAATCATGTCCAACAAGTCACAACCAGTGAATCGACTTATTTCATCAGCAATCAGCAAACGTGTCGCAGCAAACAAACAAAGAGTAGCATCAAGCATTGGCACTGTTGCAGTTCCGCGTGGATGCTGGTGATGCAGTCCTCGAAGAACACTTGAAATCAGCTCCCAAGAATGCAACATATACATCAAAGACAATACAGAATTAACTGATCTCCGTCATCGCTGCCCACATTCAAGACGAAATTGTGAAGGAGATTAACACAAGTCATCTGTTCTCCATTCTTGCAGATGAAGCTACTGATGTCAGCAACAAGGAACAACTTCCACTTGTGTTGCGTTTTGTTGACAACACAGATTATATTCGTGAAGAGTTTGTTGGTGTCTTTGAATGTGTGAATGGTGTCACTGGCAAAGCCATTGCTGACTTGCTGTTGCAAGTGGTTAGTGATCTCGGCTTAGATATGAAGAAATGCAGAGGCCAGTGCTATGATGGAGCAGGCAATATGGCTGGACAAGTCAAAGGTGCAGCAGCGTTGATAGCACAGCAGTATCCAAAGGCATCTTATGTCCACTGCCAGTCTCACAGATTGAACCTGTGTGTTGTAAAAGCCTGTGCTTTACAAGAAGTACGCAACATGATGGGCACGTTGGAGGAAGTGGAGCGTTTCTTCAAGTTCTCACCGAAAAGACAGCTGCTGTTTGAAGACCAGATCAAGGTGTGTTTTTTTCTTGGTATAGTCAGTACATTTTCTATTGTAATGGGTGTGTTGTAATAGTGAATTTAATGCTGTCAAATTTATTTTAAATTATTTTATTTTTTCATACATCTAATCTGAAAATTATGCTTCCTGTTTTTGTCACTCAGGAGGAGTGTCCAGCCTCTAGTCATCATAAGCTGACCGATACTTGCCGAACTAGATGGGCCCAGCGTTTGGATGCACTAGATGTATTCGAAGAGCTACTGCCCGCCGTGGTTTCAACATTGACGTGCATCGAGGATAACGTCACTCATAACTGGGACGGTGAGTCATCAACAGAGGCCAGTGGTATGCTCCACCAAATTGGAACATTCCAGTTTATCTTCACTTTTGTTGTGACAAAGAAAGTTTTGTCATACACCCGTGGTATCTCAGTCAAGTTGCAGGTGAGGAGTCTTGACACAAAGAAGGCATATGACAGTGTTGGTGAGGTCCTTGGGTTTCTTCAAACAGTCAGAGACAGTGTTGACTCAAAACATTCTGAGTGGTTCAAGGCTGCAAAGGAAATAGCTGAAGACCTCGACATAGCAGTGACAAAGCCCAGGACAGTCGGCCGGCAAAAAAACAGAAACAATGTCCCTGCAGAAACTACGACTACGGAGGATTATTTCCGTCGCAGTGTGTCTGTGCCATTCTTGGATCATCTCCTGGCAGATATTGGATCAAGATTCATAGATGGCCAACAGAAAACCATTCTGAGATTTTCAGGTTTGTGATGGAATTATTTAGCTATAGGGATAATTTGAGAATGATAATTAAATTGATGGACTGATATGTACTCTCTCTTACTGTTACAGTTGTATCAGACCTACCAAGATGACCTTCCCAGTCCCAAAACTCTGTCTGCAGAGCTGGATGTGTGGCAATACCACTGGGAGCGGCGCCATCGCCAAGGTGCTTAATGAGTACTTTGCGGGAGTGTTCACCAGGGAGGACACCCGCATCATCCCCGAGCCAGGCGTGAGGCTCGAAGGTGCTGGCCTGGATAGTGTTCGATGTACCGCGACAGTCGTTGCCGATAGAATAGACAAACTGAGTGCGTTTAAGGCTCCTGGGCCAGACCAGTTTCTCCCCAGTGTTGCGGGAGCTGCGCGGCCAGGTGGCTCCCCACCTGGCTACAGTCTTCAACAAATGGTTGGAGAGGGGGCAGGTGCCTGGTGACTGGAGGGAAGCCAACGTGATCCCTATCTTTAAGAAAGGGGATCACGAAAGTCCAGGGAACTATCGTCCCATTAGTCTCACTTCAGTTGTAGGTAAATTATTAGAGGGATAATAGCGGATCGGATCGTTGACCATTTGGATTCCTACAAGCTGCTTGGGGACTCCCAACATGGGTTTAGACGGCATAGGTCGTGTCTCACCAACTTGCTCGAGTTTTTCCACGTCATGTTGAGTATGATAAGAGTAGGGCGATTGATATACTTTATCTCGACTTTCAGAAAGCCTTTGATAAGGTACCTCACCGCCGGCTAATGGCGAAAGTGCGCGCGCTGGGTATCGGTGGGGAAGTAGGTAGGTGGATTGAAAACTGGCTGAAGAATAGGCGGCAGAGGGTTGTAATTAAAGGGGCTAGTTCGGGTTGGGCCTCGGTCACTAGCGGGGTTCCTCAGGGTTCCGTTTTGGGGCCGCTGTTGTTTATCATTTACATAAATGATATAGACGGTGGCATGGTCAGTCGGATCGCCAAATTCGCTGATGACACCAAGCTTGGGGCCAATGTTGGGACGCCGGAGGCAATCGAGCAACTGCGTGTGGACTTAGGTAGGATAGGAAAGTGGTCCGAAAAATGGCAAATGCCGTTTAACTTGGGTAAATGCAAGGTGATGCACATTGGCTACGCCAATCCCAAGTCGGACTACTCGATGTTGGGGAACAATATCGAGGTGACTGATTTGGAAAAGGACTTGGGTGTGCTAATCAGCAGCGACCTTAAGTTTACGAAACAGTGCGTAGAGGTGGAAAAGAAAGCCCAGAAGCTGTTGGGTTATATCAGGAGGCAATTTCAGTTTCGGAACAAGGAGATTGTGCTCTCTCTGTACAATTCCCTGGTTCGGCCGCACCTGGAGTATGCAGTGCAGTTCTGGTCGCCCACCCTCAGGAAAGATATTGAGAGGCTGGAGCGAGTGCAGGCGAGGGCCACAAAGTTAATCCCTTCCGTTAGGCATATGGGCTACAATCGACAGTTACGCGACCTGAACTTGTTTTCGCTGGAAACTCGGAGGCTGCGCGGTCAACTCATCGAGGTTTTCAAGCTCTTACACGGGTTCAACGATGTCGATTTTAGAAGCATGTTTAGTTTAAATGATAACTCAACTCGCAACAATGGTTGGACGTTGGATTTGAAACGGTTTAGGACTAGTGTGTGTGGGAATTACTTTACGTATAAGATCTGTGACACGTGGAACAGTTTACTTTCAGAAGTTGTGAACAGTTCCTCTGTGGATCATTTCAAGAAAAGGTTAGACCAAATCTTGCACACTATTTGAGTGTGTAGAAATTTTTCCCTGGCACCCGTGACCCGTGGCCATTGGTACCTCCTCGGTATGGGCCGCAAGGCCTTTTGAGGTACTTCTTTTCCTTGTAACTTCTTGTAACTGCGACATACCAGACTCTGTGCAGTCAACTTTACACTCCATGGACAAGGTCTTATTCCCAAACATCTGTGCTGCACTCAAGGTATTGGCAGTCATTCCAGTCACCACCTGTGAATGTGAACGTTCAGTTTCAGCCATGCGTCGACTGAAAACGTATCTGAGGAGCACCATAAGAAATGATAGGATGAATGGTTTAGCTCTGATACATGTCCACTATGGGCGGAAGCTCGATGTGGATGTTCTGGTTGAGAAGTTTGCACGGCTCCACGCAAGAAGGATGGAGCTTGTTGATATTATCAGTGACAAACATTAGAAAGGATTTATTTTGTAAAATAAATATTTTGAAGTAAATAACGAATCATGTCTTCTTTTACATTTTGCTATGCTTTTAATAAAATGGCACTAGTCAGATTATGGGTCTGGATCTGGGTCTGCATTGCTACAGCTAAAATATTGACCTTATCTTTAAATATTTTGCAAAATATTTCAGCCTATTCAAATTAAAAAACAAACAGGTCAGCATTAAATAACAATGATGTCACTAAGATTTAGGTATATAAACGTGTAGAATTTCGCCAGTGATTATTCTGATTTTGTCTGATCTGACTTAGAGGCTGAGCATTACCTGTAACATTTTAACAGAAAACTACAGTAAGAGAATAACTTTGTCTTCTCCTTCGAGCCTTGTTTTCTTCAGAGAACTTAGTCTTAAAATAGAGAAAAATAATTTCCCGATACGCTACAAGAGAATTTAGTAAGCTTCACAGAATCCTCCGATCCACTACAAGAAGAAATCGGAGATTAGTATAAGAGAAACTACTGCGACTCCCTATACGGTACCAGCTACTCCAGAGTAACAAATCCGTTGCTGCCACGTAACCAGAACCTCCGTCAACTTCGAACCGCCCAAGGCCATAGACGGAGGGGTTAACAACTGACGAGTCAGTGGAAGCAAGGGAAGCAGTGCTTCCCTATTATAAAAATGTGCAAAGGAAAAAAGTCTTTTGTAATGTTTAAATATATCACTATTTTTCCATCCTTACCAAAATTGAGATTGTACGAACTCACAGCCCGACCTATGGTGGCCCACTACCCGAATATGCGCGAGAGTATTCAGTAGAAAGTTAGGGTACTACAATCTCAGATATGCATCCTTTTCGAGACTCGATTTGAGCTTTTTTTTCTTCATTGGAAAATTGGCTATCTTAAAATAAGAGCATTATTGACAACAAAACTCATTTGTTGATAAAGAATATATTGGATGGTTTTCAAAATGTTACCTACGTCAACAATTTTTTTAATAAACGAAATCATAATTAAAAATCTTCAAATTCTTGTATCATTTGTTCCACTATGGTAAAAAGGAAGCATTTTTAGAAATGTGTACATCGACAGTAAAATGTCAATGGGGCTTAATTCCAAAAACTTTCACGCAAATTTGGTACTAATACAATCTATTCATTGATACCAAACTTGCGTGACCGGTTGGAAGTTCAGGCTCACTCTGCCACTTGCCACATTGACTGCAGAAATTAAACGAACCTAAAAGATATTAATATGTTTTTGTGAGCTAGAATCTTGAACTAAAGATGGAGAAAAGATAACATGAGTGCTAAATTACTCATAATTACTATTTTATCTATTCATGATATACAGTAAACAAATAACTACAAGAAATTCAAGATATAATTCTATAGTTAAATTTCTAGCGACATCTGAAAATGTGTAGCTTTTTCCCTTTGGCTATTTTATGAAATTTTGGATGCAATTTGCGGCCAAATCAAAACTACGTCTCAAAGTTTGAAAAATATAGCCTTTCTTCAGCTCCTGGATATTTAAAAACAGGAAGACAACATAAGGAAATTTCTTGAGTCAGCTTTTCAATCATTGCAAGATAATTATGGAGAATATTTTGATATTCCTAGCTTGAGAAGTGAGCTTTAGGGTTTGTATGCTGAATCCGATTTGAAAAGAAAAACCTGTGAACGAGTTACTTCACTATTTGCGAAATGCCAAGCAAGATACAGCCCTACATCAACTGATGAAGTTTTGTGAATTAGCTTTGAGTCTTCCAGTGACAAGCGCATCAGTTGAGCGTTCTTTCTCCCATTTGAAAAGAATACACAGCTACACAAGAAATGCGCAAGGTTAAGATAGACTTAATAGTCTAGTTTTAATCTTGATTGAGAGGAAGTTTCTCAAAGAAATGAAGAACGATCGTTTCTATGAAGACGTAATAAATTTATTCAATCGAAAGGATAGGAGGATTGAATTAACATATAAGGTAAATATTTCCTTTTTTTTTTATCATTACCTAGGTATCCATTTCATCTTTAATATAATTGGTGTTTACATGCAATTAATATGGACCTTCATTCACCACGTGATATATAGTTTTTTGCTAAAAAATATAAACTTTTGGTAATCCATTTAAAATTATTCCCTATCACAATACATCACCGCACGCCCCTGCTGACGACCTCTGCATCCAGGATTCTTTCAGTCTTCTAGACCCTGGAACCAGAACCAACATTCAAGTAATTGTAGCTACATCAATTGACCGGCGTGTCACGACTTCCAGTTCTTCACGTCCATCATTCGACCGGTGTGTTACGACTCCAAATTCTCCACGCTCATTCTGCTTCCAGGAATAAGTGGCCAGCAAGACGTCTTCAGTACACGTCTTCCAGGATTTCGCCGTAGGAATCTTGTTAAGTACAGATCTCTTTTTCAAATTAATTACTAAACATTGGAGAAGTCAGTATAATTAACAGTTAATAAAAATATAATTAGTATCAAGCCAGAATTAACACAAAACACAGTTGAGGTGACGTGTGTGTATATATACAGTATGTATATAGTCTAAAGTCACTAAAGGGAAAAATCACTAAAAGAAAGCTGAATGGCAACACGAAGGGATAAACAGAGCAACGCGGGCTGTTCGTTGGTTTTTGGCTGAACTGGAGCATGGTTATTCATATCTGAGTAAATCGTTGGTGCTAAGTTTAATTTGGTGATGTTTCTAAGGTGACAAATGGGGTAGAAAGTTGTCAGTAAATAATAATAGTTAGGGGTAATGTCTATAGCTTCTAAATTAGTAAAGTTAGAGAGTTTAGGTAGACTGCTTTGTGGGACGCACGAAATCTATGGTAGGCCCTAAAGAATATCTAATTCAACGCTCCGGTAAGTGCCTTTGTTTGTTGTTTAGAAACCTAGTAACTTAGCGGGGTCACTAACCCCAAGCTATTATATTTGGCGACGAGGATGGGATTCAATTTGGCTCATTGGAATAAATTTGGTTCATTAGATTAAATTTGGTTCATTGGATTAAATTTGGTTCATTGGATTTAATTTGGCTCATTGGATTTAATTTGGCTTATTGGTTCAAGTGGTTGTTTGGAAAATTGGATGTAGTCTAGTGGGTCGTCCGATTTGGTTGGCTTGTGTGGGTAAGCTACCGTACTATAGCTTAGGTCCCGCCGGCCTAACTCTAATACTAATTCCTACTTAGCCCTAACTCTAAAACTAATTCATACCCAGCCCTAACTCTAATACTAATTCCTTCTCAGCCCTAACTCTAATACAATTTACTATTCAGCCCTAACTGGGGAGTAACTAGATCAAATTTAAACCAAATCTAACCTACTTCACGTTATTTGGCCTAAATCGGTTTTGTTCTAGCATGTCGGTGATTGGTCATATAAGCCCCTACGAAGAGTCTGGGGAGGACTTCGAAGCTTATGCCACTAGGGTGAGGTTGTTTTTCGAGGCAAATTCCATTCCTGATGCGAAGAAAGTACCTACCTTTTTAACTATAATAGGCCCTAAAACGTTTGGCTTAGTTATGGACCTAGTTGCTCCTAAACAGTGATGGGCACCGTTACATTAAATTGGGCGGCGTTACCGTTACTCGTTACACGTCGAAAATGTACTCGGCGTTATCGTTACATCGTTACTTTTGAAAATCCTTAAAGCGTTACCGTTACTCGATACATGTAACGACGTTACAAGTAACTAGTTACATTTGATATTTGTTTATGTGCCTTCACACGTATTTTAAAACTACAGATAAACTTACAAATGGCAGCCATACCACATAAATTCTAATAGCTACTATTATTGACTATATAAATGTTGTTCTCTCAAGAACGATATATTGTACAATAATTTGCACCCCAAGGATTTTTGGGAAAGATGAAGAGACCTAGAAAATACAACCAAGAACTCAATAAACTCTGAAAACGACCGGCTTTTCCTTCAAGACGCCAACCCCCCAAACGACAGGGAGAGAAGAGGACACGAGAGGCCCCTAAAAGAGATACCCAACAAAGCGATAGCTTGCCTCTCGTATCCTTCATTCTTCCCGGCAACTACAAGTAGCACCAAGAAGAAACCAGCTACAATTGGTGACCCCGGAGTGACCCGAAGCAGCCAGCGGAAGCAGCATCCTTCAGTCGCCGGGCGGAACAAACCGAAGCCACGCCTCTTCGCCGCCCACCCGTAGTAGCCGGTCGGAACCAAAGCAGCAGCAGACCCGAATTACATTCCCGCAAGATGGAATCTGTTGAATCAGGAGTGCACCATGTCACCATCAAGCCACCCACGTTCTCTGAAGCGTCGGCCGCAGGATGGTTCTCCATCATGGAGGCACAATTCCACATTTCCAGAATAACATCCGAAGAGACCAAATTTTTCCATGTTCTAGCCTCGTTACCCCCCGAAGTCGTCTCACGAATTTCAGCAGCAACTCTCTCCAACAAGTCGTACACCGATTTAAAAGAAGAAATCGTGAGTCATTACGAAAAGACGAAGCCAGAACTCTTCGAACGACTCATCTCCAACACTCCTCTCACTGGAAAGCCCTCCCAATTCCTTCAAGATATCCACCAAACGGCACTGAAGGTGGGCGTCAGCGATGATTTGGTGAAGCATAAATTCATCCAGGCGCTCCCATCCTCAATAGCGCCCGTCGTAGCAGCACAAAAGGAGCTGACGCTAACTCAACTCGGCAAACTAGCCGATGAGTTAATACCGTTCGCTCAACAAAGCTGCTACGCGGCGCCAACGTCAACTCGAGCCAATACAAGCCCAAGAACGAATATCCCCATCGGCCTAAAACCCTTCAGCGAGAATCAGCGGCCGGTGGTGTGCCGCGCGCACCTTTATTATGGCCCCCCAAGCAAGGACCTGCAGGCCATGGTGCAAGTGGCCAAATAAAGATGACGCCAAGCTGCTCCCCTCGTCACGACCAAATTCAAGATCTTCCTCACCATCAAGAGAAACGTCGGAAAACTAGATAAGCAGGCTGTGATTAACGCGACGTCCGGCCTGCCGCTGATCTCACTCGCAGCTCGCATCACCAGTCTGAAGGTCAATTTTATCATTGACACAGGAGCGAGCATCTCGATTTTACCACCAACTTGTGTCAATGATTGTCAACTCCACCCAACCGCAGTAAAGATTTCCACCGCAAACGGTCAGCCGCTCAAAATATTCGGAGAAGTAACACTGGACATATCAATTCCTAAATTACGAAGAATATTCAGTTGGCATTCGTCGTCGCCCAGTATCCAGTCCACTTCTCGGCGCCGATTTTCTATCCCATTATGACATCCTTGTGGACTGCAAGCATGGCATTTTGAAGGATAGAGCAACAACTCTTAAGCCACTACTAAACCTGTGCAATCCAAAGACCTTCACCTCATCAATATTAACCCTACCGACAAATTACCTCAAGAAATCAGGAACCTGCTTGACAAGTACTCCTCACTACTGAAACCAGCTCAACCGCAGAAAGTTTCCACCAACACTGTCAAGCATACCATCGACACTGGCAGCGCACCACCAGTTTTGCAAGCCCTCGACGTCTTCCACCCGATAAATTATCCTCAGCTAAGGCTACTTTCAACAACTTACTTCAAGATGGAATTATAGAACCCTCAAAATCACCATGGGCCTACCGTTACACCTCGTTCCGAAGAAGATACCAGGCGAATGGCGGGCGTGTGGTGATTATAGAAGCCTAAACGCTGTCACGAAACCGGACAGATATCCACTTCCCATATAAGAAGTCTGTCAACATCTCTGCACGGAAAATCATGCTTTAGCAAAATCGATCTAGTCAGAGCATATCACCAAATTCCAGTCCACCCAGAAGATATCGAGAAAACGGCTATAACAACTCCATTTGGTTTATTTCAGTATTTATACATGCCATTTGGTTTAAGAAACGCCCCTGCAACATTTCAACGCTTCATGGATACAATTTTCAGAGGAGTTGACTGCGTATTTGTGTATCTCGACGATATTTTAGTCCATTCAAATAACGCAGTTGACCATTTGAAAGACTTAGAACGCGTATTCAAGATCCTTCAAGAACACAATTTAAGAATTTCCTTAGAAAAATGCATATTTCAGCAATCCAAAATTGAATTTCTGGGTCATGAAGTTTCCCCAGCAGGCATTCGTCCTCCTGTAAACAAAGTCTCCGAAATTCAAGATATTCCCCAACCGCAAGATTACCAAAGCCTCAGAAGATTCCTAGGAATGACGGGATTCTATCGCCATATGATACCCCGTTACGCCGATTTAATTTAGTCTCACCTTTAAGTGAAATCGTCAGAACTCAAGTCAAAAGCAAAAGTCTACAGTGGAACGACGAAGCAATTCAAGCCTTTCAAGATGTCAAGGATGCACTACGGAACGCCGTTACGCTTTGTCATCCTCTTCCATCAAGCTCAATCCTTCATTTAGTTACGGACTGCTCACAAATAGCAGCTGGAGCAGTTCTTCATCAAATAATCGACAGCACACCAGTTCCCATCGCCTTCTTTTCCAAGAAATTAACTACAACTCAGCAAGCGTACGCCGCATACGATAGAGAATTACTCGCAGCATACCTAGCCGTCCTGCATTTCCGTCAATTTTTAGAAGGTCGTCAAGTAATACTCTTCACGGATCACAAACCGATGGTTTCTGCCTACAAGAGTCCCTTACGAGCCAAGACAGACCGACAACAACGTCATTGGTCTGCCATCACGGAATACGTATGCGATGTAATACATATCTGTGGATCCGAAAACGTCGTAGCGGACTGCCTTTCAGGCCCCACACACTAACACGGAATAGTGAATTGCATTTAATAGTCCTCATGAGTGGAATGGCAGTTACCAAATTCAAATTCAAATATCGACTTATTACCTTTAGTTTGTAAACACGATTCAATAGCGACGTAAGATACAACTGCCTACCAACCACAATCCACAGATCCACATCCACATCATGTGGACTACATCATACACGGGCATAACAAACTAATAATGCCTAAATTTGCTATCTAGAGGCTAGTTAGATCTGTAACGTTTTAAAGTAATGTATTACGATTATAGGTTTATAGCAGTAATGAAATATTGAATGCATCTACAATAAACTTAATTGACAATGTATAGCTACAATAAGCTTGATTAAACAAATAAAAATAACTGGAATTGACAAAAAAATTATTCTAAAATTCGATTCTAAAATACAAACACTCTTATTAAAACAAACATGTAACATGTAACGAGTAACGAAAAAATCTGTTACATTGATAAAAAATTTGCAAAGCGTTACAGTTACATTGATACATTTGAAAATCTTTCAGGCGTTGCCGTTACTCGTTACTTTTGTAACGTTCGTTACGTAACGTCGTTACATGTAACGCGTTACTGCCCATCTCTGCTCCTAAAGCACCGGAAACTTGCACCTATAGTGAATTGGTACAGGCCCTAACTGATCACTACAAACCCCGAGTAGTTCTCATCTATGAACGTTTCAAATTTTATGCGAGGCATCAGACGGTGAATGAAAGCATTGCAGAGTTTGTTGCAGGAATAAAAGCCCATAGCCGTACTTGTAAATTTGGGGACAAATTAGACGAAATGCTAAGAGATAGGTTTGTAATGGGTCTCAAAGAGGAGTCTACCCAGAGAGCCCTATTAGCTATACAGGACCTAACTTTTAGTCAGGCTGTAGAAATAGCTGCGGCTAGAGAAGCAGCTGCTAAAGATGTTAGAGCTTTTGGCAGTCACAGTAGTAAAGCCCAACACGTAAATAGCTTTAAATCTTCTAGGCCTGGCAGACCTAATGAGCCTACTAGACAGACAAATAAAAGGTATGCGGCAAATACGACTAAACCTACTAATTCAAACGCTAAACAGGAGGAAAAGCCTTCCAAGCCATGTACTGGGTGTGGAAAACACCATTGGAAGAAGGACTGCCCTTTTAAAGAAGCAGTTTGCCGAAACTGTAGTAAAATAGGCCACATAGCTAAAGTTTGTTTTTCAAAGAAAACAAGGGGTGAAAATTCTAATTATAACATTTCTAGTGTAAATCCTCAAAAGGGAAATACTTCGAACATTGGAGTGGAGTACCTATTTTATGAGCAGCAAAGTGGTGATAATACAGGCCCATATATTGTAGAGGTAGGCCTAAATGGAATTACAGTTCCTCTAGAACTAGATACAGGTGCTGCCCGAACTGTCATGTCCAAAACAGTTTTTGACAAAACTTTCAAAAATGCACCTAAACTACATGCATCTAAAACAATACTAAAAAAATATGGGGACATACAAATACCTATTTGTGGAGAAGCATCCATCACAGTTACACTCAACAAGAAAACTTTGTCTCATCCCTTAACCTTTTAGTGGTGGATGAGCAAGGGCCTACTCTACTAGGCCGTGATTGGATTGATGCTTTGAAAATGCCGATTGACAAAATTTTGCCAAAGGGTCAGGCAGATGTGCATACACTCTCATATCCGTCTGACATAGACTCATTGTTAAGGGAGTTTTCTTCTGTTTTTGGGCCTGAAGTAGGCAACCTAAAAGGCCATCAGGTCTGTATAGAAGTAGATCCTAATGTAACTCCGAAATTTTGTAAGGCTCGTTCAATTGCGCATGCACTGCGGGAGAAGGTAGATTTAGAAATTGACAGGCTGCTCAAAGATAAAATTATCGAACCAGTCACACACGCTAAGTGGGCTGCCCCAGTAGTTCCTGTACTAAAACCTGACAAGTCCGTGCGGTTATGTGGGATTACCGTTTAACAGCAAATAGAGCAGTCCTTCTAGATTGCTACCCTATACCCAAGCCTGATGAATTATTTAGCTCTCTTGCTGGGGGTAAATATTTCACAAAACTAGATATGTCCCAAGCCTATGCTCAACTAAGTTTAGATGAAAATTCTAAAGAACTAACTATCATAAATACGCACCGAGGCCTATATAAGTACAATAGGCTATGCTATGGAATAGCATCGGCTCGGGTATTTTTCAGAGGACAATGGACCAAGTTCTAGGTCACATTCCGGGGTACTTTGTTTTCTAGATGATGTCCTCATTTCAGGTTCGTCTAAAAAAGAACACCTAACTAGATTAACCACAGTTCTAAAAAGACTCCGGGATGCCGGACTTAAGCTAAAGAAAGAAAAGTGTTCGTGGGTCACTAACGAGGTTTCATATTTAGGGTTCCGCATAGATGCCTCAGGCATTCATCCAACGGTGGATAAACTAGAAGCAATAAAAAATGCACCACCTCCACAAAACATCACACAGTTACAACTTATTTAGGCCTCCTAAACTTTTATAGGAAATTTTTGCCTAATGCATCGACTTTCCTTGAACCCCTAAATAAGCTCTTACGATCTTGGGAACAGTGGAGATGGGAGAAAACCCAAAAGGAAGCATTTGAGGCTTCCAAGGACGTACTACTAAAGTCCACTCTCCTAGTGCATTATGATCCTGAACTTCCTCTCATAGTTTCAGCAGATAGCAGTTCTTATGGAATTGGGGCAGTGTTATCTCACCACACTGATGGCGTAGATAGGCCTATCTGTTTTGCTTCTAGAACACTAACTGAGACTGAAAGACGATATGCACAACTTGAACGTGAAGCCTTAGCCTTAGTATTTGCGGTAAAAAAAAATTCATTTCTATCTATGGGGTCATAAATTCAAACTAATTACTGACCATAAATCTCTTTTAGGTTTATTTTCACCTAATAAAAATATTCCAGTTATGGCCTCAGGTAGGATTCAATGATGGGCACTGATTCTACAAGCCTATAAATTTGACTTAGTACATCGGTCAGGCAAACTTCTAGGTACGGCTGATGCACTAAGTAGGTTCCCTTTAGAAAATCCAAATGAATGTGTACCTATACCTACAGAATGGGTTCACTTGGTGGAGTTTTTGGAATACAAATAGAGTACAAATAGAGCAGTGGACAAAATCAGACCCTATTCTGTCTAGGGTCATCCATTACTGCTCAGTTGGTTGGCCTACTAAGGTTGAGAGTGAATTACAGCCTTTTTATCAACGTCAGTCTGGACTCTCAATCCAAAATGGCTGTCTCTTATGGGGCCACAGAGTCACAATTCAGAATGAAGGCAAGTCGAATTTAGTGAAGGAACTTCACGCTAAACACATGGGTGCAACAAAAATGAAAGAGCTGGCGAGAGCTTATTTCTGGTGGCCCGGTTTAGATGGAGAACTCAAATCATTGGTTCGTTCCTGTCAAAGCTGCCTAGAAAATAGAGATCTTCCAAGGTAAAGTCCACTTCATCCCTGGGAATGTCCTACTATACCTTGACATAGGATCCATGTTGACTATGCAGGTCCTATAAATAATACCTATTTCCTAGTCATTGTGGACGCCTACTCTAAGTGGGTGGAAAATTTTCCAACCACTTCCACAACTTCGGGTGTTACTATTCGCTTACTCCATTCGTGTTTCGCTCGATGGGGTTTACCCGTCGTCCAGGTTTCCGACAGTGGTACTTGTTTTACCAGTGAGGAATTTCGTTCTTTTGTCCACCTAAATTGCATTAGACATGTCCGGTCTAGTGTTTTTCACCCGTCTACCAACGGTCTCGCGGAAAACATGGTCCGTACTTTCAAGTCGGCCTTGCGTCATTCTCGTGCGGAGGAAATGCAAGTGGTGTTGGATAAATTTTTGTTTAAATATCGACTAACACCTCACACAACGATGGGGGTGTCTCCTTCTAAACTTATGATTGGCCGGGAAATTCGTTCAGTTTTCGATTTGTTACGTGCAAACGAAACGTTACAACGACGAGTTTTACGCCATCAGGAAAAACAGAAGTTGTACCACGACACTAAAAAAGGGAGAGTTATAGAAGCGCAACCTAATGATCCAGTTATGATTCGCAACTATGGGGCTGGACCAAAATGGGTTCCTGCAACTGTGCAGGAGAGAACGGGCCCTGTTTCCTTCAAGTGCCAACTAGAAGATGGTCGTTCTATTAAACGCCATCAGGACCAGATATGAGAACGTGAATTGTAGAATGACCGGAGTCTTCCGGAAGAGAGAACCGATCCTCTGGAAAATGGTTCAATTCGCCCGCCTATGCATGTTGCACCTATTCCTACGACATCAACCCCGCTCCGCAGGTTGCCTAGGGTCTCTCGCCCCTCTGACGGACTAAACTTGTAGGGGAGGAGTGAGGTGACGTGTGTGTATATATTTGTATATAGTCTAGTCACTAAAGGGAAAAATCACTAAAAGAAAGCTGAATGGCAACACGAAGGGATAAACAGAGCAACGCGGGCTGTTCGTTGGTTTTTGGCTGGACTGGAGCATGGTTATTCATATCTGAGTAAATCGTTGGTGCTAAGTTTAATTTGGTGATGTTTCTAAGGTGACAAATGGGGTAGAAAGTTGTCAGTAAATAATAATAGTTAGGGGTAATGTCTTTTGCTTCTAAATTAGTAAAGTTAGAGAGTTTAGGTAGACTGCTTTGTGGGACGCACGAAATCTATGGTAGGCCCTAAAGAATATCTAATTCAACGTACCGGTAAGTGCCTTTGTTTGTTGTTTAGAAACCTAGTAACTTAGCGGGGTCACTAACCCCAAGCTATTATTACAACAGTGAACACTCCATACACCAGTGATACACTTCTTTTTATTGAAACTGAGTTATTTCCACTATTATAGTTAGCATAGAATAATTTTATTTAATGTGCCAATCATAATATTACCGTACATTCACGTACATTCGAGTGAATTTTTGTTTACATTTGTTTACAATTTTTTCAATTTTTTTTCTAGTTCGACAATTTGTTGTGCATTTGTGTATTTCTTAGATAGAGTAGTTAGGAAAGCCACTCAAGTGATCATTCCATAGACTGAGATCGGTTAAGCAGACCAAATTAGAATACATTAACAGTACCTTCACAATTTTCACATATGAGCGATTCAGACGGTGCACTTTCTGACATTGAAAATTTTCCAACACCCTTTTTTCCACCTACACCGCGTCCTTCAAACATATTTCCAAGTACACAAACTTTAGATCAGGCACAAGCAAACATTTCTCAAACCGCTCCCCCAGCATACATTAATTTAGGTAGACTTGTAAACCTTCCCCATACTGTCGTAATTTTTAAGGGAACCATACGGGGCTCCAATAAACCTTAGCCCCCCCGCTCATGGCCTAAACCATTAGAGGTACAGTAAAACTAAACATACCTTACTAAAGAAAATTTAATCCTGCATTTAATGAGAAACAATTAAAACTTGGTGTTCCCGCCATTGGCTTCCAAGACAGCCTGAATTCGCTTTGGGTAGCTTGCCAAAAGTGACGTGAATAGATCTTGATCGTTACGCAAATTTGCTAAAACAGTTTCAGTGTGTTGCGTCATTGTATCCTTCGAAAATCGATTTGCTGCAGGTTCTTGAAACAAGAGACATTCAACCTTATCCTTTATAAATGATCCAATGTGTTCACAGACGTTCAGGTCAGGAGAATTTCCTGGCCATTCTTCATTTCCAAAGAAATCGATCTCATGGTTCCGCAACAACTGTTGAGTAGCTAATGCCTTAAAGCAGGGGACCTTATCGTACAGAAGTGTGACCTGATCGACATCCATAACATGGTACAGTCGAATGATCTCACCACTAACGATCTTTCCTCTCAACACTTCGATCTCTCTAGAAAGTTTAGCACAGCTGTTTTTCCGCTTACGCGTACCGCTTTCAATGATGTCCTTTGTTTCCTGAGAGAGTGGCAAATTTGGGCGCCCAGATTTGGTTGTATCCATTTCACATTCATCCAAAGTTTCATTCCAATTTCTTTTGACGAAGTCCTCACTTCTTCGCAACTTTTTGGCAACCCATGAACGTGTTATAAAGGTGGCTCCAGCATCACGAGCTTCCCGAAATGTTATTGCTCGTATGCGATCTATCACACGTTGCCTCTCCGAATCACCAATTAATTGAGAAGCCATTATAATCACTTTATCAGCTAGAGTAATTTTAATACCTGCAATAAATAAAGAATTTTATATATTTTTATAATCACTAAAAACTATTTCGATATAAGTAAACATGTAAGCTGCAAATGGGGGGGGGGGGGGGGGGGGCTAAGGTTTTTTGGAACCCCTTAGACAATAACTTCGTTGAACCGCGCGTAAACCTTGGATTGAGTCTCTAGAACGGCATTTTTTTGCGCGAAAACATCACAGATGATTACATAAAAATTAGGTAAGCTAAAAGGTTTATTGACCCTAAAGAGGGGAATGCCCATGATACAGTTACATATGTCCCATCCATTAGCGAAGCTACAACTTGGGACAATTTTAGAAAACACTTATTAGAATTTTACAAGGAAATAACACTCGCACAACCTTTGGCCACATTAGAATCTGTCTTCCAAGCTAAATGGAAAAAAGAACATCATTTAAATAATTTTATTACACAAACACAAACTCGTAGGAGAAGCCCTCCGAGCCGCAGAAAATGCATGCAACATTATATTCACTTCACAGCAAAGAAACCTAATAATAGCAGCATCAATTTACCAAAACCTACCCGTAGCACATAAAGAGAAATTTCAAGAGTGTCTAAATATTGACAAACCAGTAAGCGAAGCCATAAATAAAATAAGGGAACATTACCCAGACTTAGCGAGCTAGAACTACCGAAAGGGTAGAGACACCCCCATATACAACAACATAATCTAGGCCGATGCAGGAACACCATCTCAGAAACAAGCTCCACAAACTCAGAATGCACGCCCTCCTCCTCAGTGTTTTAATTGTGATAGTTTTGGGCACATGATGAGGCAATGCAATTATCCCCCGTATTGCTCCCACTGTCATGAACATGGTCATCGCCGTGGCGACCGACAAAAATGTGTTGACAAAGTCCCTTCAGGGTACAGGCTAGTGCTGAAAAATAATCGAAAATTTACAAACCGGTTTTTAATCGATCTGGTTTTTTTTTTAAAACCGGTTTTAACCGGTTATGACCGAAAAGTATAGTAATTTTTAAAAGCCACATTTGAAAGGTACTGACTTTAACTCTTAACAAGCATAGCTTATCGCCTATTTTTTGGTCAAAAGAATGCAAAAATGCAGCATCATATGTATGCATATGAATAAGAAAATGACAACTTTGACATATTTTATTTTAGCCAAAATAATACATTATTCAAACAATTTAGATTTGAAATAATTTTTTAAAATAAAACATCTATACTTAGAAAGAAATAAACTTCTTTTTGTAAAAAAATTATAAAGAATAAAAATAAAATTTATATCTATTTTGGAAATAACATTGAAATAAAATTTTTTAATAAAAAAAACTTTACCTAGAAAACAGAAAATTGACTCTTCGTGTAAGAAAAAATATACAAATTAATTTAGATTTTATCCCTATTTTGGAAATGACATCTTAAGAAACAAAGGGCATTAAGGGTCTTATCTGACATTCTTGAACGAAGCTTAGATACAAAAAAGCCCGCAGCTGAAAAGCCTCTTTCTGATTCAACACTCGTTGGTTTAACGGTAAGTAACGCATTATGTAAAAGCTCTAAATTTTCACTCTTTTTAAAGGTGGCTTCAAAATATTTAAATTCATTGTTGACATTAAAATCTCTGGAATCTTTCATAGGCAGCGTTTCTAATTTATTAATTTCGCTCAAATACTCGTGCATTAAGTCATCTTCTTCGTTAGTTTTAGCAATGCTAGCTGTACCTTGCACTTCTGACTCTGCGTTATCATCTACCTCAATGGTTTGACATTCACTAGGAAAAAGCCTAAGAAATGTACGTTCTGCGATTTTCTTTACTGCTTGCTTGGATAATAAAGGGAATAAATCAGATGATTCATTTTTAAAATCCTCTGGATTGGTTAAGTATCTCAACAATGAAATGACTTCCTTCTGTCGTCTTGATGAATAGCGTTTGATAAGGCATTCTTTGAGATTGGCAGCAATATGATTTTCCTTATTGTCTAACTTCTTAAAGCAAATTTTCATAAGCATTTCAGCTTTAAGTAAAGTTGCTTCTTCAGAGCAAAGAACCTTCAAAACAAATTCAAGTGGACGAAGAGTTTCAGCGAGGTTATCCAACAAATTCCATTCCTCCTCAAAGACATTTTCTGTTGAAGCTAGTACTCTTAGCACCTTAGGGATGCAGTTCCTACTTGCCAGATAGGCAAAAATTATACTGAAGAGCAGTTGCCAGTTTGTCACAATTTAACTTAATAGGTAATGTATTCGAAGTTATTTTTTGTGCGCTGTAGCGCGTAGCTGCACGTTCGCGCAAGTTTGAGCCAAATAAAAATCAATCGATAAAACCGGTTTTTTCTTTCGGTTTTCGATTTTTAGGGGAATTTTACAAACCGGTTTTCAACACTAGTACAGACCCCACTTCCAGAAGTCAAATCACCAACGCTCCCAAAAGCCCTCCTGTGATAGCGTGGGGTAGACACCCCAGTTAGGTTACTTAGGTTCTAGCAAACAATCAAAAGCACTTACCGGTGCTTTGAATTTGATATTCCCTTGGGAGCCTACCATTAGATTCCTGTGTCCCACAAACAACCTACCTAACTCTCTCTTACATTACCAATTTAGAAGCTATAGACATTACCCCTAACTATACTTAAGTACGGACAACTTCCTACCCCATTTGTCACCTTAGAAACACCACCTAATTACACTCAGCACAAACGATTAGGTCAGATAGGAAAAAACATCTCTAGGCTAGCCCAAAACAATACGAACAGCCGCGTTGGTTCGTTTATGACTTCTCGTTGCCATTCAGCTTAGATTTAGTGATATTTCCCCTTTAGTGACTTTTAGACTATATACATATATATACACACACACGTCACCTCACCTCCAATTCTCAGAAACCAGTTAATTCCCAGTCTCAACAGAACCACCAACCAAATACTCGTAGATCACAACCACAAGGTCAACCACACTATTACCTGATGTCCAGACCCCAATATAATCAGCAAGATCGGATGGTCCGGTACGTAGAAGTATCCTTTGAAGAATCAGTTTCCCCAGAATACACTTTTCAAGAGGACCCTCGAGTGTACGGTGATCCCGTAGCATATGACTCAGGTCCTCCCACAGAAGTTAGTTCAAGTTCTTTTTTAAATCCCACTTTGGAAGCAGCAGTTCAGCCTCCTCCCTCCTAAATAGCAGTAATAAACCCACACACACATATAAACTACCCATCAGGATTATAGGTGCGAACCAGATTTAATAATAAATTGCACCACAGATAACCAAGATTTAACCGCTCTCCTAGATACAGGAGCACATGCGACATTAATTAAGAAACAATGTACAGATGAGTTACAAGAGAATACAGATTATAAGTATGAAATTAAGGCACCTTCCTGCCAACTCAGAGGAATTACAGGCACACCCATACCTACATATAGAGAACTCGAATTATATTTAGAAGTTGGTAACGTGGTATATCCCGCAAAATGTATTGTGGAGGCAGTAGCCACCTTTCAGACCGATATCTTACTAGGTATGGATTTCTTCAACCGGAGTCAATGGAAATTTACCCAGCCGGAAAATTAGTTAAATGTAGAAATAGGACACACCCTCTCCATGAGAATGATAGAATTAGGCTGAAAGTGCGGTACCTGTCTAACAGAATCAGTTTAGTTCGGATTTCCGAAAGAAATAGGAAACCCACGTCAGTTTATAGCAGTTCAATTCAGTTGGTTGCATCCAGAGGGACAACCGCTGCAGAAATCAACCCCAAGAGTAATCAGTTCCAGTTGTTGAATCCAGCAGGATCAACACAGTCAGCCAGTTTCAGTTAACTCAGCAGTTGAGATTCGAAATCAAACTTAAACGATTTTTCAGCCCAATAAGGCAAATTTTAATCACCGAACCAGAGTCAGATTCACAATTTTTCATATGCCCTACGGAGCATATAACAATAGCACCTTATGAGAAGATTTGTTTCCTAGCAAGAGTAGTAAACGGTCAAGGAAAACTATTAGAGTCAGATCGCACTCTTATTGCAGAGAAAAGTAATTTCAAGAGAGATGTACTTATTGCCCAATTTCTTAGTCATAGAATTCAGCTATCCCTGTTGTTTGTTTAAACAAAGGAAAAGGCCCTATTGAATAGGCTGACCATACGTACCGTTTTGTATGGGTTTTTGTATGGGTTCTGTCACTGAAGAATAATTGTAAGCTCAATATGTTTATGTACTTACTTTTTCATGAATACAGAATATTACATAACCCCCGTCCCTTTTTTGCCATCCCAATGTCCCGTTTTTGTCTCAAGGAAATATGGTCAGCCTACTATTGAATTAACTTCAAATCAGAGAATAGGACTGTTTTCACAGTAGAAATAAATTCACATTTCCCCACCAGTACCATAAATCGTGTTTCCACTTCCTTAGAGTTAAACCCTTTAGCATTAAGAGAAGAATATAAGAAATGTCTGGAGCACTCCCTTCAGGAGTCACCAGCCTTATAGGATTCGAAACTACTGGAATCACTTCTCGATTTCCTGATAAGAAACAGAGATGTGATTGCCTTAAAAGGAGATCCTTTGGGCCGAACTAATTTGGTCCCTTTCGAAATCAAACTGGAACCCAATTCCAAACCCATCCTCATTCCTCCCTATAGGGTTCCACATTCCCAATTAGTAACCATTGAGGAACACATCAAGGACATGTTGGAGCAGGATGTCATTCAGCCTTCAGCTAGTCCCTGGTCCGCTCCTATGATTCTTGTTTCTAAAAAGGACAGAACATCTCGCCCTTGTATAGATTTTAGACGCCTAAACCATATTACCATCCCAGACCGTTTCCCTATTCCAAACATGCAGGAAACAATTCTGAACGTAGGAAGAGCTAACTTCTTTTCATCCCTCGATTTAGCATCCGGTTATTGGCAAATGGAGTCAGTCCCGAATCTCGGGCATTGACTGCTTTTTCCACTAATCGAGGCCATTACGAATTCCAGGTTTTACCTTTCGGTGTGTGAAATGGGCCTGCTAATTTCTCTAGGTTGATGAAAATAGTCCTTTTCGACCTATTAGGCGTCGAAGCTCTGGTCTATCTTGACGATATTATCGTTTATAGTTCAGATATAAACACACACTTTCAAAGTCTTCAGAATGTGCTATCACGGTTGAGAAAAGCACACCTTAAACTGAAACTTGCGAAGTGCAACTTCTTACAGGAATCCCTGGTATACTTACGATTTCTACTATCATCCACTGGAATTAAACCTGATCCAGCCAAACTTGAAGCACTGGAAAGGTACCTTGTACCTAAAACCATCGACGACGCTCGTGCGTTCATTAGATTTGTCGGATTCTATCGAAATTTTATCCCCCCCCAATTTTCAAATATTGATAAAACCATTACCAATTTGTTGCAGAAAAATGCTAAATTTAATTGGGAATCCGATCACCAACATGCTTTTCAAATTTTAATCAGTAAACTAACTTGTCATCCCATCCTCCAATATCCCGATTACACCAAACCCTTTGTCATAGCCACAGATGCTTCCTCCTATGAACTCGGAGCCGTCCTATTACAGGCCGTAGATGGTGAGGAATTACCCATTGTTTATGCCAGTCAGCTTCTCTCTGCACCTCAACCGAATTATTCCACTACGACCAAGAGGCCCTAGCGGTATATTGGGCTTTCAAAAAATCCCGAAATATCATCTACGGCTACGATATAACCGTCAAAACTGACCATAAGCCACTCACGTATCTCTTCAAGGACAAGCTACTTGAAAGACGGTTAAGTAGATGGGTTCTGCTGATTCAGGACTTTGCCGCAAAAATCGTATACAAACGAGGAAAACTTCAAGTTATTCCAGACGGATTGTCGAGACTCAAGCCCGACACCCAAGTGAATAAGATAGAAACTCTTCCTGTGTTCGACCACGAATGTTTGCAATACTCCTAACAAAAGGACCAACGCATCCAGAACCTTCGGGCTCGCCTGGAACAGAAGGAACCATCTAAGGTAAAAGAACAGTACACCATAAAAGATGGGCTCGTACATTTTAGGAACGAAGATGGAAACGACCTCGTGGAAATACCAAAGGATCTCGTAGATATAGCCATCGGACTTTGTCACGACTCGCCTTTGTATGGCCACATGGGGCCGGATCGCACCATCAAGTCTTTTGGAGCGATACCATTTTCCAGAAATGAACAAAAAGTTACATGAATACATCGCTAAATGCCCATCTTGTTTAAAACATAAGGCAACGTGGCAAGAGCCCTAGTGGAACGCGGCATCCAAAACCATGCTACTCCTTCCATCCTAATTTCAGATTACCCTGGCAGCGAACCGGAATGGACATCCTGGGACCATTCCCCAAAACATCAAAGGGAAACCAGTACAGCACTGTGTTTACGGACCACTTCTCGCGTTACAGCGAAGTAGTTGCCATTTCAAACCAGACCTCGGAAACTGTGGCAAGAGCCCTAGTGGAACGCGGCATCCAAAACCATGCTACTCCTTCCATCCTAATTTCAGATAACGCTCTTAGTTTCACTTCCAAGCTGCTCGAATCACTCTGTAAAATGTGTAAAATTAAAAACACACATTGTGGCATACCATCCGCAGGCAAACGGGTTAGTGGAAAGGCACAATCGGAAGATCCTAGAAGCCCTCCGCAACGTTGTCGATGCATCCTCCCGTACATGGGATGATTCCCTCCCCATGGTGCAAGCAGCCATCAACAACGGCTAAAACGTGTCCATCGGGGACACCTCTCACTTCGTCTTATATCACTACGACAAACGACTACTTTTTGATTTGCCTGACCAAGTGGACCCAGCCGTTCTAACACCTTCCGAGATGGCAGAAGCAAATCAGCAACTAGTTGAACGATCTTTCAAATTTTTTTACATAATCCGATATGCCCTAGACCAGAGTTTTTCAAACTTTTTGAAACCGGAACCTTTATTTAAAAAAAAAAAAAAAAAAAAAATATCACGGAACCTTGACCAACAGGTAAAATTTTAATGATATAACGCAAATGGTAATAAAACACAATTTATGCTCACTGCAGTTTATTTATATAATTTATGAAATTTATATATACAGTTATATGAATTTCCCAAAAAAATATATATATATATAAATTTAAAAATTTACAAGAAAAAAAGACTACTTTAATTGGCCTATTTATTTTAAATTCCCTTCCCCACATTACTGTCAGCATAAAGGAAATTATAAGTATAAAAAATATCATGTTTATTGTAAAATTAAAGTTTTCAATGTAAAATAATTAAAAGTGAGGAATTTCACAGTTATTGAGGAGTAATTTTAATAGTTAATCAAACAAATATAAATGTTCAATGACTTGGATGTGATTGCTTTTCTTTGGATAAAAGTTCAATATTACATTACTGTGATCATAACTTCCGTGAACTGAGAAAACTAACCTAAAAACAAAGAAAAACTCACCAAATCAATCAGACCAGTACTTGTGGTCATCAGCTGTGTTTTGTTTACAAAATGGGCTCCTGTTTCTTACTGTGGCTGCGAGAGGGCAACACTTATTCTGGATATCTCATCGTTTGAATTAAAATTCTCTCTCTCGCCCACTCTCTCTTTGCTTACCCCTTTCAAAACACAATCACTGAATTCGAAGAATATATATCGTAAATTCATCCATGCCAGTTGATATTATTTTATCTTACCTCTCTCCCCTTCTCAGTCTCTCATGACATACCCCACGGAACCCCATGTTCTCGCGGAACACAGTTTGAAAACCCCTGCCCTAGACCGACGAAACCAACAGATGGAGCAAGAGCAACATAGGCGTCATCCCCGTCAAAGGACTATAATCGTCGGTATGCGCTGTTACATAAAGAGCGTGAAACCGCCAAGTGCCCATCGCAAATTATACCTGAGGTGACGTGTGTGTGTATATGTATATAGTCTAAAAGTCACTAAAAGAAAGCTGAATGGCAACACAAAAAGATAAGCAGCGGAACGCGGCCTGTTCGTTGATTTGGGCTGAAAAAAGAGATGTAGTTTTGTATCTGACTAAATCGTTGGTGCTAAGTTTAATTTGGTGATGTTTCTAAAGTGACTAATTTAAGCAGGAAGTTGTCTAGTTATTATATCAGTTAGGGGTAATGCCTATAGCTTCTAAATTAGTAAAGTAGGACTAGTAGTAGGCATCTATAGTAGGCCCTAAAGAAGATCTAAATCAAAGCACCTGTAAGTACCTTTATTGTTATTTAAATAACTTAATAACTGACTGGGTCCAATACCCCCCACGTTATTACAATACCCAAAATGGGATGGCCCATAGAGGATTATGAAAGACCTCAGGAAAAACCGTTACGAAATCCTCGACCTTCGAGACCATTCCAAACTAAAGATCATTCACGCTGATAACACAGGCCTGCGAATGAGAACTTTGTAAGAGCTGTTTTCTTACTACTAACTGATTTTATATAATTCAACTACGCTGATTTCGAATAAGGTGTCCATTTTTTCTATCACGTAAAGATTTTCTGCAAACTGGAAGGGAAAAACCAACAACATAAATAAATATTATTTATTTCAATTTATCATATATTAGGTACCTATTTTGCTTTGTTATACTAATTACAAATGCAAACAACTTCAAAAAGAAAGAAGACTATTAATGTCAATTACATATTCATCTTTATTTGTCCTGAGTTTTCTTGTGAGATCTATGCCTTTAGTCTTGAATGTACCTTTTCTTTTAGGTAACAATTCTGGAGTACCCCGTTTCAACATCCAACAGTAATCAGCCATCATGCTGCTGTCCCACCTTCCCTGATATCTCTTCGTCATTTCTTTGATGTCTTGGTGAAACCGTTCTCCTTGATCTTCGCTGAGTGCTCCGAGATTCTCAGGGAAGTAATCGAAGTGTGAATGTAAGAAATGTAATTTTAAACTCGTATTACAACCCAACTCTTTGAATTTATTTACCAATGTTTTGGTAATTTGGGTCCTTGTTGTTCCCCAAAAATTTGCTGATAACATCCTTAAAAGCAATTCACACTTCTTTTTCAAGATTGTTCATTGTTCTTTCAAAGTGTTCATCCAAAGTCAGTCAGTTTTCTAATATGGGGACCAACAAAAATTCCTTCTTTCAATTTTGCTTCCGAAAGAGTTGGGAATTTACCACACAGATACTTAAAACAATCTCCATCTTCGTCCACGGCCTTAACAAATTGCTTCATCAAGCCCAATTTTATGTGAAGCGGAGGTAAAAGGACTTTCTTCGTGTCAACCAAACTTTCACGTTGAATGTTTTTAGAACCAGGTGTCAAGTTGACTCTGCGTGGCCATTCCTTTTTTATCCAGTGCTGAGTTCTTGCTCGGCTATCCCATTCACACAAAAAACATGGAAACTTCGTATAACCTGGTTGTAAGGGGTTCCAAAAAACCTTAGCCCCCCCCCTCCATTCGCAGCTTACATGTTTACTTATATCGAAATAGTTTTTAGTGATTATAAAAATATATAAAATTCTTTATTTATTGCAGGTATTAAAATTACTCTAGCTGATAAAGTGATAATATAATGGCTTCTCAATTAATTGGTGATTCGGAGAGGCAACGTGTGATAGATCGAGTAATAACATTTCGGGAAGCTCGTGATGCTGGAGCCACCTTTATAACACGTTCATGGGTTGCCAAAAAGTTGCGAAGCAGTGAGGACTTCGTCAAAAGAAATTGGAATGAAACTTTGGATGAATGTGAAATGGATACAACCAAATCTGGGCGCCCAAATTTGCCACCCTCTCAGGAAACAAAGGACATCATTGAAAGCGGTACGCGTAAGCGGAAAAACAGCTGTGCTAAACTTTCTAGAGAGATCGAAGTGTTGAGAAGGAAGATCGTTAGTGGTGAGATCATTCGACTGTACCGTCATAGGCAAGGTTTAAACCCTTGGCATGAACTTCCAAACCCAAGAAAAACTCAACTTAACATCGATGACAGAATGTGGTTTGCCCATTATCTTGAAGATTGGGATGTGGATGATTTCATGCATTTAACTGTCTCCGATGAATTTTTTGTTTACGTAATACGTCGGCCTAACTACCAAAATGATTGAGTGTGGGCCACACCACCAGATGAAATCGATGACAATGAACATTATCGCGAATTATTAAAAAGTCCAGAATGTGTTGGTGCGTTTGTTTTGTTCACTGCAAAGAAGCTCATGTGGGTGCTGAAGCCAAATGGTCAGAGTTGCGATGGACAGTATTTTCGTGATATTATTCTATCCCAGCATGTCATTCCTTTTCTAAGAAACCCAAACAATGTTATGGATGTCGATCAGGTCACACTTCTGCACGATAAGGTCCCCTGCTTTAAGGCATTAACCACTCAACAGTTGTTGCGGAACCATGAGATCGATTTCTTTGGAAATGAAGAATGGCCAGGAAATTCTCCTGACTTGAACGTCTGTGAACACATTGGATCAGTTATAAAGGACAAGGTTGAATGTCTCTTGTTTCAAGAACCTGCAGCAAATCGATTTTCGAAGGATACAATGACGCAACACATTGAAACTGTTTTAGCAAATTTGCATAACGATCAAGATCTATTCACGTCACTTTTGGCAAGCTACCCAAAGCGAATTCAGGCTGTCTTGGAAGCCAATGGCGGGAACACCAAGTTTTAATTGTTTCTCATTAAATGCAGGATTACATTTTCTTTTGTAAGGTATGTTTAGTTTTACTGTACCTCTAATGATGTAGGCCATGGGCAGGGGAGCTAAGGTTTATTGGAGCCCCGTATTAGTTCCGAAACATTGTTGCAATATACCAGTGAATTCTCTCGAGAAAAATATTGGATGAATTATTTTTCTCGATTTGTGTACCAGTAGAATGACGTCCGGGGAGAAAGCAAGTTCTTTGCACGAAGTCTGAATCCCAAAATCTCTGGAGAATCCTTCGGAGACCCAAATCTCTTGCCAAATCATTAAGTTCACTTTGTGTAAACAATTGGGGTTCACCAGATGTTTCGGTTTGAAAACGATCAATATCGTTTCCATCGTCATCAGACACCGAATCAGATGAAGTTATATCAAGAGTATTTGGTTTAGTAGGTACAGGTATACCAGGTCTATGAGCAACAGGACTTATAGCAGACTGAAAGTTTGGATAAGAAATTTCCTTTTTATTTTTAGTATTGTAGCCTTGCACGTTACTGAACAAAAATAGCAGTCATTGCTGTGATCTAGGCTCACGCCGGACCATTGGAATCCCAAACGGTAAAGAATCCTTTTTACCTTTACTCCACAGTCTAAGTTGTTCAACACAAACACTGCAAACTTTATGTGGAGCCCATGATTTATCTTGATCCCTAAGTTTCATTCCGACGTGCGCATAGTATGCTTTCTTGGCGAAGTCTGTAATATCTCGCCTTTGTTTTTTCACAGTAAATTTTCCACAAATATGAAAGAAAATGTTTGGGCTATTTACACACCCTCTGGTTGCCATAGCGACAAATAAGTTTCAAAAGAGAAATATAATCACCGCGCACCTATGGAAAAACTAAATATGCTTACAATATGGTATCGTATGTGATACCTTTATTTCTTAATTAAATACAAACTATTAATTCATTGAATTAAATATCTACAAAATTGCCTCGGGATTGGCGACATAGCCTATTGGGAATGAAAATAATTGCCATACATAGAACCCAATATGGAGGTATTGGGTCCACATAACAAGAGCAGCGAATTATTTCATATAAAAATTTTCCATTGCTGACTCATGAAAATTACTGCGAGAAAAGAGTCAACGAACTTTGTAAAATCAGCGAATTCCTAAAAGAAGATTTATATTTTTGTGGCACTGAGAGCTGCTTACGTTAAACAATGTTTTTAAGCAAGGAAGGTGTACTTAATCTTCCTATAAGTTCTGAGTGAACAAGTAATATAAACCTAATAACTCAAAAGGATAGGCCTATACCTTCAGGAATTTAAATAGATTGTCTATATTAATTAAATCAAATAAACTCGTTGTGTAACTCCATCGTACCAGGGCTCTACATCGAAAAAGATCGTCGCGCCCTACAACCAGAAGCGAGACCCAACGAAATAATGTAAGGTAAAGTAATTTCTTTCTTTACCATTAGGCAGCGCTAAAATACCGAAGGCAAATAAATTTAACATTAACCAATACAAACACTACTTACCGAGGTCCTTTGAAGACCTTCACATACATAACTAACGAAAAAACGTAGGGTTTTTGTCATTAACTCTCCACTGAAATCTGCTGGAAATTTCCACCGGATGAAAGGTATCAGGCAATGAACCCATAGCCCTATATTGTTTTTTCAAAGCACTTTTGAATAATAAAGAACTATAACCTCGCACGCACTAGACAGACTGACTCATCTCGTGGCTTGTCAATCACTTACATACTAGCGGTGCGTTTCTCGAATGTTCTAGAAGACGCTATGTCGTCACTTCTGATATGGAAGCATTTATAGGCAGTAGTTTTTAATCAAAATTTAATTGAGTCAATTTTAATGAAAATTACTTACATATGTAATATGAAATTTTGTGAGAAATCTGTACGTGACGGCGAAAAATTAATATTATTTTCGGAATCAGCGTGCAAAAATTACTACATAAGTGATAAAATATTTCGAACAACAAAACCATCGTAGGCCTGTGTAATTTGAAGATGGCTACCAAACACCACCTTCCCAAAAAACACCTGCCAGGTGTTCGAGACGCCTACCCTTCGAAAGATTAAGGTATTAACAAATCCAGCAGGGACCACAAAATCGAAGTGGTCACCGCAGAAACCACTACCCATGGCGAAGATTGGTACCTCGTAATACCACCAGTACTCGAGCCAATCTCTGAAAAAGAAGAGGTCCCAGAACCGAGAGTCCCCTCGGAACCAGACCCTGGAGAAACCCTTTCTAGAGGATCACTCAGTGGAACTCCACCATCTCCTCCGTCACCACCCTCACCGGTTGATGATCGACGCACGGACCCTACATACCGGCGCAAATGCATCAACCACGTGAACTAGAACCTTCACATAAAAAATGAACCCGCTCAGAATCCGAGTTTAACCGTCGACCCCCACTACCACCAAAGCGAGGCCGACCATTCCGCATACAAACATAAGTATCCACACGGCAACCCCCAGCTCAGTAAGACGTAGAAATTAATAAAATTGTACCCCTTATAATTTTTCAAATTATTTACTCTTGTAGCCCTAGCATTAAAATTTCTACTGGAGTTGGTACAGAATAGCTTGCAGAAGGAAAATATTTGAAAGGACACGCGGACCTTTTTATCAATTTGCAACCAGCTGCTTGAATTACAACCAATCTCCTTCAGATAAAAACCCAATTAAAAGCATTTGAAAGTAAAATTCACGGTTCTTTTGAACCTATCCCGGGAACAGACCAGATTAGTCGCGTTTTATTAGAAAATACAGTCGAAAACATTCAAACTACAGCACACACCCAATCAGATATATTAGCGTTACCATGGATACAAGCTGGAACTCAAAACTCAGCAAAATTTAATCAAAGAAATAAAAGGGGATTGATAGATATGGGAGGAAAAATATTCAAAGGTTTATTCGGATTAGCGACCAAAGAAGACATTAAAAGAATTGATCTCAAATTGAATCTCTGCGTGGAATCGGCAACATAGTGGACACATTTTAGAACAAACCATCGAGTCATTACACAAAAACAATCGCTTCCTCTACGCTGTTTCGGACAAATTTACATACCTTGAATCCCCGTTAGCTAAATACAAAGAACACGAAAGATATCTAGAATCAGTAGAAATAATTAACCTACGAGTAACCCTAATCGATAAATACTTGCAAAAAATAATTACGATTCATTCCAAAGTTTTGCGTGCGACCCAGCTAGCCCATAGAAAAATCACTCTTTCCACACTAATACCATGGGATACACTTTAGTCCTTGATACACACCTCTCAGACACAATTAAAATTATCGCTCATATTCCCACTCAATCATACTAATTACCTTCAATTTCTAGGATACACCTAGACTGTACAATGTACATGGACCACGCCCCTACACTTACCTCATGATTGTACCATCTTTCGATGTACTCACTTATGACGTACACAAATTTCACCCTTTCCCAACACCCAACCAAAACAATTCTAATATCTATCGATTGTATCTACCCACAGTACCACCTCACCTTTTTCTCACCAAAGACCTTTCAGCATATTTTATGATGTCAGATAGCGACATCCGGCACTGCAGATTCCCGCAAACGAACAAGCAACTCGTTTGCCCCCCCACTCAAACCAGTAATTCTTCCAACCACTCGGTCCTGTTTTATCGACTTAATCCGTGACCGTCATGCCCCAGTATGTTCTTTCACGAAATTCCATTCCTCTAAAACCGTTCAACTCCGAATTGGACCAGACATCTGGGTTTCTTTCGCGAATAGGATTACCGCTACTTTCGAGTGTCCGTCAAATTATTCCTTCATCAAAATACCTACTGTTATCCGTCTACCAATTGGTTGTTCCTTACGTTCAAAAACCTTCCAAATATACAACCCTTATAAGGTTACCATTAATGACCCGTACCCGCTTCCCGTCCCAAACTAAATTTAAACCCATTATAGAAATCTTAAATCTTTCCATGAAACCGGTAACCATCCTACCTGAACTTCATGCTCCTAAATGGAATGATCAATTGAGTCGTTTTAAAATTTCAGGTGATAATCAGAATAACCTTATGCAAATACTATAACCAGTAACAATTTTTTCAACATCTGCCGTTAGTATCATTATTGTGCGCGCTATTATCCTGGTATATTTGTAGTAAAACGATCATTCTTGAAACGAAAGAAAACAGGAGACACCGAACGATGTGAAATTATTTATGTACGACCAAGAGTGCGTACCCAGACCACGTGAACAAGACTTAACCACCCCAACTCATGTGTTGTATATAAATCTTATTATAAAAACCATTAGTTATCATCTAGTTAGAACGATATTAATGCAATAATATAACACCTTAAGGGGAGAGCCCTGTAAAAATGAACAATGAATAATTCATATACAATAAACCCTCGTCCAACGCGGGGGTCAGGTTCCTCAAGAACGGCGCGTTAGGTAAATCCGCGTTGGACAAACTTAATACCTTATGGGATAAATGGGGATACGTGAACGCGGCCGCGTAAAGTCTCCCATTAATACTTAGATACGTAGATTTTTTATTCACACACAAATGAATTTCCCTACCTATATTGTATGTGAAATAAGAACATAATAAAATCATAAGCATAATGATATTTACACATGATACATAAAAATATATTAAATGAAAATAGCACGCATCTTTCCTTCACTCTTTCGGATGGTGCGTATGGTAGACTCATTCACGTGATACTCGCGGCCAAGTGATATTATGCTCATACCACCACGCAACTTATCTAGAATCTTTATTTTTTCGGCTAATGTCATAATAACCTTACGACTTTTCTTCTCTTCACTATCACTTGCAGATGCTTTACGTTTTGGTGCCATACTGCTGTCTAAGGGTAATAGCAAAACAACGACAAAATATAACAAAAACAATCCAACACAACTTCACTGAACTTAAGCGCGGTAGTGGGACTGAGACAAAGGGTAATGCGAGGGGTGACGCGAGAGGGAGGAAGATGCGGGAGTGTTGGAGAGTGTAGGAGAAAACACTAGCGCGTGCATTGGCACATATACATTACTAATGTATTAGTGTGTTTGGCGGACCGTGTATAATCAAATTTTCCGCCTTTATTTTTCCATGTATAAGCAAATTCGCGCTGGACGAGGGTTTAATAGCTATATTCATATATTCTTATATTCATTTTTGCATATAGAGTTCAAACATCGCTTAACGCTGACCAGGGGCGTATTTAACGTCGGTGCAATCGGTGTATACACCGACGGGCCCTTGACACGCGGGCCCCTAAGAGCAAAAAAAACAATATTAAAATTGAGGGTAGATCGAGCACAATAACAAAAAAATAAAGCATCAAGTGCAATCGCCTCTTCGTTTACGTAAAAGCTTAGAAAAAGAAGAAATGATCGCTTAGCGAGTCATCCCGCCTAGCAAGCGAGCTTCCAGTTGTCAGCTGTGTGTTTACAATCAAACATTCCCTCGCATGTCATGCACGTACAGTACGTAATTATGATAAATATTCTGCAGCTATTGATATATTTTTTCAACAGTTGGAAATTTTGTGCTATTTTGCCAAATTGTTGAAAAAAGTGTATAGATGTGTTCAGACGGTAACAGCGCCTTGATTCAGATGTCTACCGCTGTGTCGTATTTAGACGAGCGAACAGACGCTAAAGAAACCTAACCTTACCTAACGAGTCCTCTGGTTACGCATACCTAGATCATACCAATACTAACCTAGCTGTTGAAAACTGTTATATGTGGTAAGTTTTTGGAAAAAGTGTATCTAATGATAAAATTGTCTTCAGATTACTGTGTGTTGAATAAAATGGGTAGTCCCGGTAGTCCCGATAATTTTGTCTGTTGATAAAACCGTGCTGTTGAAAAAAAGTGGGTTGAAAAAAATGTGGTAGTCCCTCCAATTACATTTAAACCAAATATTTCTTAATCCAAATATTAAGAAAAATATACATAAAATATTCTATTTAATAACAAAATATACGTTATGTTAGATATACTACTTATGTTAGATATACTACTATGTTACTTATTGATTTACAATGATGTTTACTTATGTGTGTTTTAATTTCAGATAATTTCATTTAAAGTAAATGGGATATGAGCTCAAGGAAATCTACGTTATGTTCATAAATCTGGTGCCGCAAAACGAGCTGCTCAACAAAAACAACAATTAGAGAAAGAGGCTAAAAAATGTCGAAAAATATTTGAATACATATCTAAAGGTGATCAGGATCAAGATTCCAGTTCAAAACATGTTGAAATTTCAGATGACGAAGCGGAGATTTTGCAAGCAGAAGAAACTATAATCCAAGGTGTTGAAGTTCAAGAGCCAACTGAAACTGAACCAACTGGAGAACCATCAACACTGAATGTAAATGAAAATCACCTGTTTGCAAAAGTGGAAAGTGAAGAGAAACAAACTCCTCATTACGGATATTTTGAAAATATCCGACTGAACCTATTACAAAAGACTGCATTGGCTAAGTGCGGTGCGCACCAACCACACATTGTCTTCCCAAAAACTAATAATCGTAGTTTTTCGGAGAAATACTACATCTTCACCAACAACTTAGGTGAATGTCGGCCTAGGTGGTGGTTAGCATATTCGGAAGTTCTTGATGCAGCCTACTGCCACTGTTGTTGGTTATTTTCGTCATCAGAGCCTTCTCTTTGGAAAGACTGGCCTCACTTGTCAACCCGACTTGCAGAACATTCGAAAAGCAAACTTCATATCGAATCAGCAACAGCTTACAGCTATGAGAGCATTTCTAACAGATAGGTTAATCGACTCGGCTTTGAAGAATCAATTGGAAGAGGAACAAAAAAGGTGGAAAGAAGTATTGTCAGTTCAGTTTGAACTTTTGAAGACAATAACAAGTTTGAATTTGCCACTTCGAGGAAAGTCTGCAGATATTACAAAGGCAGACTGTGGTGTGTATCTCACATTTATAAAATTGCTTTCAAAATATGTACCACAACTTGAACAGCATCTGCAGTCAAAGGAAAAAATTAAGTACTTGAGTCCTACAATTATGGAAGAACAAATCGAACACTTGGCGATGTGAATCAGACGTTAGATGGAATGATTAGCGAACTGAATGACAGAATTAGTGGTTTAAAAGAAATAACAAATCTTTTTGGCTTTTCGCACCCAAGTCGCTTTAAAACACTGTCTGCTGCTGACATTGAATGTAGAGCGGAAGAATTGCGCAATGAATTTAACTTCCTTCTGCCATTACTAGCAGATGAAATGATTCAGTTTCAGTCTTTGTACTTTTCAAGTGAAAATTCAGTTCTTGATCGAGGAATACTAGGATATCTTGAGTTTCTTGTGAATGAAAAAATTTGTGACGTTTTTCCTAATTTAGAACTAGTTTTTCGTTTGTTTGTTACACTTCCAATTGGGATATCAAGTGCTGAAAGGTCATTCAGTGTTTTGCGCAGGATTAAAACACACGTTCTAGCATGACAAGGAAAAGAACATCTGATTTGGCTCTGTTAACTGTTGAAAGAGATAAGTTGTTTAATATTGACATGGAAAATGTTATCACAAACTTTTTGTCATCTAAAGCAAGACGCGGTGTTTATTTGTAATAGATGGCATACATCGGTCACGATCGGTGAGTAGGGATGTGAATCTGAATTATAGACCCTTCGACCATTTCTGATCATTGCAGATCAGGGAATTTTTCATTATATATGACAAGTGTTTGTAGAATTTTATAGCATGTGCATTTTCATACTGTAGGCAAGATGGAAACTACTACTAAATTTTTTTTTTTTTATATTTGTATTGCTCTCAAAAAATCTATAACTAATTTGTTCAAATTCAAGTTATATGGAGAAAATAAGTTGCTCATACTAGTCATACAGAAGTCCAATTTTTCTGATTCACAATAATATCAGTATAATACAACAGTAAAAATGCATATATATTCATACAGCTTCGTTGGTTTATTGTTTTTCTACTCCTTTGCTTTTAGTTAAGTTTTAATTCGAAGCTAGTGTTTGCATAACCTTACAAAATTCTTGTTTATTGCGAATATTTTTTATTTTTTTGAAGTGTTCTCTGTGAATGTTAATTTAAATTCATATGGAACATAACAATTTGTAAGCCTGATAGGCTTCACATTATGCCCTGCTTCTACATTTGTGCGTTATTTGTATAAGGGTTATTGAATGCAACTATTATGCAATGTAGAAATAAACTTCTTTTTGTTGTTATTGTTTTTAGTCAATAACATATCTGAGTTACGGGCCCTTAAAAGCACCTGCACCGAATACTTTGAGACCTTAAATACGCCCCTGACGCTGACTGTATATGAAACGCAAGTTCGGATACATTTTTTATTTTCTTTCTATTTTATTTTTGCTGAATAATTGATGAATTATTTCTTTTTAAATTACTTAATAATTTTTTTAGATTTAGCTTAATAAGGTAATCTTGTTAAATTCTGCAATGTTCATTTTCTTTATACATTCTCTCTTCGCTGTAAAAGATGAAGTCATGTCTTGCTTAACACCTAATCTTAAAGCTTATGCATTTAATTTTGGCTCATATGCATGTTTAATTTTAATCCATAATAAAATGCATATTTCAATTTCCATTTTTAGTTAACTCGGCAGATCATAACATCAGATCTGTCAATATGCAGTTTAAAATAAAAATATGGCTTCATCTTCAAATATCCTGCTTATCTGTCTAGACATTGCTACAGCTAAAATATTTACCTTATCTTTAAATATTTTGTAAAATAATTCAGCCTATTGAAAATAAAAATAAAACATGTCAACATTAAATAATAATGATGTCACCAAAAAATTGGGTATATAAAGTTAAATAATTTTTCAAATTATTATTCTGATTTTGTCTGATCTGACTTAGAAGCTGAGCATTACCTATAACATTTTAGCAGTAAACTACAGTAAGAGAATATCTTTGTCTTCTCCTTCAAGCCTTGCTTTCTTCAGAGAACTTAGTCTTAAAACAGAGAAAAATAATTTCCCGATACGCTACAAGAAGAATCGAGGAACCCTTAGAGAATTTAGTAAGCTTTACAAAATCCTCCGATGCCCTACAAGAAGAAATCGGAGAGTAATATAAGAGAAACTACTGCAATTCCCTACACGGTACCAGCTACTCCAAGGTAACAAATCCGTTACTGCCACCTAACCAGAACCCCCATCAACCTCGAACCGTCTAAGGCCATAGACGGAGGGGTTAACATATATATATATATATATATATATATATATATATATATATATATATATATATATATATATATATATATATATATATATATATATATATGAAAATTATTTTACGAAAGTGACACGTGAAAAATATTTCTGATGAATAAAACCTGAGGATGTCATTAGACGAAAGCGCTTGAGCACCACTTTGTGTTTCTTTTCCCTTCGTGGTTTTATTCATCATATATATATACGGTACATACACGAGGCGTCGTGCGGTACAATGACGAATCAACTAACGGGCGAAAATTACATTTTCTATGCCACAGTAAACTTCAACCTTTCCTTTACCATGTACCAGATCGTTTTGTGGCGTATTCGTATTGTATTACTGCGAAAATGCAACAAAAACAATATAAATTCATCCATTCTTTATAAGGTTATTGCTATAATCTTCCTATCTTTATATCCTTATTGCTATTTGACCTTATAAAAACTTCAAAAACGCTTGTTTTATCATTTAATCATTCAATGTTTATAAAATTACTTGCAAAATTTTAAAAAAAAACATCGAATTACATCTATTTCAATAAAGTTGCGAGTATTTAAACTTTCACAAACTTTAAAGCCATTTTCCTCAAAACTTTGTTTTGGCACATTCGTTATTGTGCCACACAACGACTCGTGTGTGTGTGTGTGTATATATATATATATATACATATATACCTCGTTGCTGTTCCGTGCATTGCTCTCTTTTCACACGAAGGTCAAGCTGGTGGCCCTGCCTCTAGGTCTGGCTTCGTGGAGGAGCGAGTTGCTTTCTTGCGCTCTCCACCATACATAGCCAGGTACACCCGGCTCATCTGGTACCGTTCTGAGCCAGGTATCGTCTTCTCTTGAAGACCAACTTTGACCCCTGTAACGTTTCTGAGGTCCTTTGGAAACTGGTTAAAAAGTCTTAGCCCCCCTGACAACCAAGCTATTTTCCTTCAGTGTTGAGGAGGTCCCTTATCGGGCCTTTAATTTGGGAACGCTACGCATCCTACCTTTCCTATTTTCCAGTGTTGTTTGAATGGAAATTGGGTTTAGTTTGAGGCTTGGTACCAGTTTTTCGATCATTTTTCATATGTAGATTATGGTATACCTCTCTTCTTCTTTCCAGGGAGTACAGATTTAGTTTACGGAGTCTTTCCCAGTAGTTGAGCTCTTTGCAGCCATCAATCTTTGCTGTGATATGTCTCCAAGTTTCTTCTAATTTATTAGTTTCTTCCTTTTTAAATGGGGACGTCAAAACTGAGCAGTATTCAAATTTTGGTATAATCAGCGTCTTTAGCAGGGGAATCATTACTGTCCTGTCCCTTCATTTGAACGTTCTTAGTATCTGTCCCGCGACTCTTTTTGCTTTATTTATCGCTATCTGATTTTGTGTTTCGAATTTCACATCATCGGTCATTATTACCCCCAGATCGATCGCTTTCGTGCTTCTCTGAATTTCCTGTCTATCTGGAGCATAATATGCAGTCTGTTTAAGTTCCTCTTTTCTAACATATCTCAAGAGCTGAAGTTTCTTGGTGTTAAATGTCATGTTGTTGTCTTTGACCATTTGTATATTTTGTTCGTGTCCCTTTGCAAGGCCTCCACTTCATTTACATCGCTGATTTTTATGCTGATCTTTGTATCGTCTACAAAGGATGTTACTATACTGTTGCTGTTTACTCCGCTGTCTATGTCCGTTAGCATGATAATGAACAGGAGTGGGGCCAGTACTGTACTTTGTGGTACTGAGCTGCATACTTCCGATTCTGATGATGATATATCTTGAATTTTGACGACCTGTAGACGTTCTCTGAGGAAGTTGTAGATCCATTTGCCCACGTTGCCTGTTATTCCCATATATTTCATTTTATGTGCTATTATACCGTGATCACATTTGTCGAAAGCTTTAGCAAAATCCGTGTATATGACATCGTAATTGTCATTGCCTTCCAGTGCATCTAGGATATTGTTGTAGTGTTCTATTAGCTGTGATAGGCATGATCTAACTGATCGGAATCCGTGCTGATTTTCGTTGAATCTTTCCAGTCTCTCCAAGAAATCATAAATTTTCTCTCTAACTATTCATTCAAATATACTGTATATAACTTTTCAAATCCAGCATTCCAAAAACTGGTTCCACCCGAAAACTGGCTATATTTTGCAGGTAATGACAGGCAATGTTGCCAAAGAATTGCAGGAAAGTGACCTTGAACTGTGTGTGTGTGTGTGTGTGTGTGTGTGTGTGTGTGTGTGTGTGTGTGTGTGTGTGTGCGTGCGCGCGCGCGCTACCGAACAGCAGTAACAGCAGCCGAAATCATTTTGGGGATATGGAAGTGATATTCAGATACTTCTATACTTTTTTTTTTTACTTTTTCTTTTATATAAAATTCTGTATAGTAATAGTAATAATAATATGCAAGAATAAAAAAATAAACCTTAATTAAGAAGTTAATCCGTTATTTTTTTGAGGAAGAAAAGCCTGAGAATCCCATCATTTTCGCTAGTTGGGGATCAACATCAGCAACCTCCTCTTGGTCCATTTGTTCAGCTTTTCTCTTCTTCTCTTTTCTCTTCTCTCTTCTGTATTCCTTCAGTTTTTCATCCTAAAACAAAAATTTAAAAAAATTCTGATCTAATCTTACAATACCTATGAAAAGGCTCAGACAACTATTGTTATTATTATTGTTATTAATACGTCAAGTCTGGATTATCTTCGGTCTCTAGTTCAAGCGTCGTGCCTATTTTGACATCACTTCCTATCGCGTGTAAAGGAACAGTTCCGAGTGTAATACATCCAAGTCGGGATGTTTTAATATGAGACAGGCCTCAAAGTAATATTCGCTAAAGAACATTTCCGCCTTCCTCAACTCTACCACAGACAAGGGACTCAAAACAAAGTATAGGAGTTGACCATCAACCAATCATTCAGTTAATCTCGAGTGATCAGGTATCTAAATTGTACACGAAAATATTGAAATACATTGTAGAATTTTATGCAAGTTGTATTTTTTTTTCTGAATAACGGTTATTTTGTTTGTTTGATCAATGAAGATGGGGTGACCAGACCATACTATGATGCAAACCTCTCTTTTTAAGTTCCTTCAGAATTACCTTAAACTAAAGGAGTTTGATTGCTACAGTACTACCGAAATTTGGTACCAATAATGTACCGTACGAGAGGCCTTTAAAGTACTACATACGGATTATAGTTATCTAAAGATTGACCTATTCAACACTAAAATGGCGTATGGCATAACGTCATATTTCGGTGGGACTACATTTAGTTACGTCGTAAGGAAAGGGTTAAAACCTCTATTCTAAACCGATCCTGAAAGCTCAAAATGCCATCGTGCCTACCTCCTCCTTGAGCTCTTGCATCCGTTGTTCTATATCATATTCCTTCTTCTTTTCTTCCATTTTCTTGCGATTAAGTTCGAATCTTTTTTTAACTTGATCGACACTTGACCTCTCAACCCTCATCGACATACCAAGATTCCTCTGATCTGTAAATGAAAAATGGTAAATTAATAAATACTAAAACTACTGATTTAATGGACTGAAATAAATTTAGGATATTTATTAATTTTAGCAACGTCTACCTTTCAAATCTACCTTCCTCGTAGTTGTGTGGAATGAAGGTTCTTTCATTTTCATGTGCTCTATTTTGGGAAATAAATACTTTACAAGCTTTGCAGTTACTTCAACCTATAATCTGACGTTATGTTATTAAGTCTAAGAAATTGTAAAAGATATTAGCTTCGTAGTCAGTCCTGTCTGGTACCCTACTTAATGACAGTAAACCTATATTCAAAAAAGTTTGTTTGAATGATGAACTTAAATACAGTTATTACTGTGTGTGTATATATATATATCAGCGTCAATATATTTATAGGCCTAAATCAACCAACAGTTGATTTTATGATGAAAATAACCACGAAGGAAAATAAAAACACGAAATAGTGCACAAGTGCTTTCGTCTAATGATATCCTCAGGAACACTGAAATTAATAACAAGACTGAGACTATATAGCTATAGATCACACTCAAAAAAAAAAATGATTGGTGATTATTCTATGCATTATATATATATATATATATATATATATATATATATATATATATATCGTAAAGAACGACGCTTGTATAGGAGAACAACCGCGCAAGATGAGGAGGGAGAACGAACAAATGAAAAAATGAGGTAACCACCCGGGAATCAAACCCGGGATCTTCCGATTGCCGGTCAGATATGATAACCACTACACCATGGTCCTCACTCGATCAGAAGCCGTAATTCTCCTACATACGCGCAGAAAACAATGCCCCGAGGGGGGCACCTCCAGCATGCCGCACTTATATATACATTTCAACTGCAAAGAACACGCAGTATAATTAACGTAAAGAACGACGCTTGTATAGGAGAACATTCCGCGCAAGATATGTAGTGGTTATCATATCTGACCGGCAATCGGAAGATCCCGGGTTCGATTCCCGGGTGGTTACCTCATTTTTTCAGTTGTTCGTTCTCCCTCCTCATCTTGCGCGGAATGTTCTCCTATACAAGCGTCGTTCTTTACGTTAATTATACTGCGTGTTCTTTGCAGTTGAAATATATATATATATATATATTTTTTTTGTTTCAAAGAATGACCGCTCATGGCCACCAAAAGAAAGGTGGATAGCAGAGCGAACACAGAACGAAGAGTATGGAACAACTAATGGAAATGAACAATAGACGGGGGAGGAGGAGGAGGAGGTGGGGGAAAAGCAAAAAGATCATAGTGGGGTCACAGCCGGTAAAGAAGTCGGGAGCGAAAGAGGAAGGAGAACAACCCGGTTATCGAAAAGTAGGACCTTCAGACAGAAGAGCGCCAAGCCTATCACAAAGCCCGACGCTCTCCAAAAAGGGAAAATACTCTGCGCGCAGCGCAGAGTAAAGCGGACACTCCACCAGGAGGTGGGCAACTGTAAGTAGGACGTCACAATTGGGACATCGGGGCACCCGATCCCCGGCCATCAAATAGCCATGGGTCAGGTGGGTGTGGCCAATACGGAGGCGGGCCAGAGCCACCTCCTTATGGCGCGACCGATGGAAGGAAGAGGCCCAACATCCCAACTTGGGTTTAATCTTGCAAAGTTTGTTATCCGTAGCGCCATCCCAGCGACTCTGCCACCGGGAGCGCAAAAACCTACGGAAGCCAGGGATATAATCAGAAAAAGGGAGGGACACAGGTGAAACCTGCAGTCGGCACGCGGAACGGGCAGCTCGATCGGCAGCCTCATTTCCAGCCACGTTAACATGTGCTGGGACCCAGCAAAATACCACCTCCTTGCCACCGAAAGCGACAAGAGTATGGTACAGTAGCTGGATTCGTCGGACCAGCGGGTGGACAGAGTCAAAACACTCCAGGCCATCCAGGGCACTGCGGGAATCCGAATGGATGACGAACGACCCATCCGGATGCTCCCGCACCACCTCCAGAGCGCTCAGAATGGCATAGAGCTCCGCCGTAAAACGGAAGCCTCATCAGGGAGACGGGTACATCGGGGAGCAAGGACAGACGACTGGGGAACAGCCGCGGATCCAACGCCCCCCGACGACCTCGAGCCATCCGTGAAGATCGCAACACATGCAGAGTGACACGCCGCATGCTGAAGGAACAGAGACCGAAGCAAGGCAGAGTCCGACTCGGTCCTGCGAACGGGGCGCAACGCCCTACAGCACGCAACAGGGGTGCTCTCCCAAGGTGCAACACCACTGAAAGAGACCGGTATAACGGATGGAGGGGGTGCCCATACCATCGAGGAGGGAGGTCACCGTGTCGGTGAAATACCAACCCCCATCCCGGCAGAACGCCCTCTCAACCACCTGGAACAGAGGAGAGGTGGGAAGACGGAGGATCCGGAGATAGTGTTTAGCAATGAGGAACGACCTCCGATCCTCCAAGGGAGGGATGTCGCACTCAACCTGCAGACTATCAACCGGAGAGGAGCGGAAGGCGCCAGATGACATGCGCAGTCCTCTAGAGAGGACCGGATCCAGTATCCGAAGGGCCGTGCGGGAGGCGGAGCCATACACCACACTCCCATAGTCTAATTTGGACTGTACCAGGGACACGTACAAACGGAGGAGCGTCCGCCTATCCGCGCCCCATGTAGTATGCGACAGATGCCCCAGCAAATCCAGGGTACGTCTCGCGGACTCGCGCAGCCGGCGAAGGTGGGGAACCCAGCTCAAACGGCTGTCGAAAACCATACCCAAGAAGAGTACTGATGGAACGAGGGCCAGAGGCTGACCCCCGAGTGTAAGGTTAAAGGCCGGGATGGCGCCGGATCCCCGTCTCCTCGACGGAAGGAAGGCCACACACGAAGTCTTCGGGGAAGACAACGTAAGGCCCACCGACGACGCCCAGCGTTCAACCCGATTGACCGCGAGTTGGACTTGCCTCTCCACGAGGGGGGGACTCGTCCCCGCGGCATAGACAGCCAGATCATCTGCGTAGATGGAACAGCGCACCGAGGGCGGAAGAGCTCCCGGTAGCGCAGACATAACTAGGTTGAAGCAGGAGACGCTTAACACACACCCCTGGGGCACCCCCTCCTCCTGAACATACAGGGCAGATAGGGCCGCCCCATTACGGACGCGGAAAGTGCGACGGCAGAGGAAGTTGCGAAGAAACGTGGGCAAAAAGCCCACAAAACCAAGAGACTTCAAACGGTCCATGACAACTCCCCGACGGGTCGTGTCATAGGCCTTTTGGACGTCAAAAAAGACGGCCAGAACAAGATTCCGGCGGGAAAATGCCTCCCGTACATCATGGCCAAGGAGGAGAAGGGGGTCCAGAGTACCCCGAAATCGACGAAAACCATACTGGGTCGGGGGGCATAACCCAAGCGACTCCAGTGTAAAGGAAAGTCGGACGGCCACCATCTTTTCGAGGAGCTTGCATAAGCAGCTCGTCAAAGCAATAGGCCGATAGCTCGCCACCTCCGCCGGATCCTTCCCCGGCTTAGGTATCGGGACCACAATCGCCTCCCTCCAACGGGAAGGGAACGACCCCTCAACCCACACCGGTTGAAAAGATCCAGCAAGAAGTGCAGGGCCATCGGGTGCAGATTCCAAAGAAAGTCATACGGAATGTCATCAGGGCCAGGGGCGGAAGAACGACGGGTTGCCAAGGCAGCCCGAAGTTCCCGCATCGGAAAGAGATGGTTATAGGGCTCGTTCCCAGGGGGCGGGAACGTGACCTCCGATAAAGGGCGATCCGCAGCTGAAGGCGAACGGGAAACCGCAGCAAAAGCACCGGCCAGCCGATCAGCCACAGCAGCAGGATCCGAAAGGAAGCCGTCCCCGTCCCGAAGGACAGGGCGACTAGCAGGGACCGGCTTCCCCTCGATACTACGTACCTTCCGCCACACAGCAGCAGAAGGGGTAGATGAGGAGATGCCGGACACAAAAGCACGCCAAGAGGCCCGACGGGCCAACTTGAGAGTCCGGCGGGCGAAAGCCTTCGCCCGCCGCATCTCAATCAAGTGGCCCGCGCGCCGGGTGCGGTGGAAGCGGCGCGTTGCCCTCTTCCTCTCGCACACCGCCTGGTGACATGCTGGAGTCCACCACGGGACGCTACGAGTCCGCGGGTTACCGGAAGATCGAGGAATACAGTCCTCCGCGACGCCCATCACCACCCGCTCGAAGAACTCCAAGCTCTCATCCACAGAGCCAAAGCTCAACCGAACGGACAATGACGGAACGAGCTCTGAAAGATGGCCAGTCAGCCCGCGCAAGGCACCACCTCGGTCGAGACGAAACGCCCGGCTGCGGACCGACCGGCTCAAGACAGACTGGGTAATGATCACTGCCATAAGAGTCCCCCAACACCTTCCACGAAAAATCGAGTAAGGCATCGAGGGACACCAAGGAGAGATCAATACAGGTAAATGAACCCGTGGGTTCGTGGAAGTAAGTAGGTTCACCGGAATTGAGACACGCAAAGGAAAGTTCCTCCATTAAGGAGAGTAAAATACCAGCAACATTAGTCGACCGAACATCTCCCCAAGCCGGGTCGCGACTGTTAAAGTCCCCGAGGAGGAGAAACGGTCGGGTAGTTGCAGCACCAACTCGCGAACCGCGTCGCGAGAAGGAGGGTCATGAGGAGGAATATAAACCGAGCAGGCAGTGTACTGGCGATCTAAAAAGAGCCGCACAGCCACAGCCTGCAAGGAAGTGCGAAGAGGCACACCACGCGATGGTAACGAATGATGCACGTAAATCGCCGCACCCCGCCGGCGTGTGCGCTCATCCGGGGTGCAAGGGAAACCAACATAGCCAGAGAGACGAGGGAGTCCCCGCGCAGCCAGGATAGTCTCCTGGAGACAAACACAGGAAGGCCGCTCGCTCTCCAGCAGGGAGGCAAGGTTCTCCCAGTTAGCTAAAAGCCCCCTACAGTTCCAATGCAAGATGGAACTGTAAGGGGAAGCGGCATTATAAGAGGCAGAGAAAACAGCGAAATAGCCACGGACCAAGCTGAGCAGCAAACTCAACGGTCCGTAACCAGGGACGGAATCGGTTTCCCCGACTCACCCAGAACTGGGGGGGTAGGGGCCACCGACTCCGCATCTGCTGCACCCGTAGTAGAACGAGAAGTGGAGAGTAGAACAGGGAGGTCAGAGGGGGGCTCTCCCGGCGGGGGGAGAGACGACGAGTCGGGCCCAGCCGAAACCCCCACCAGAGGGGGGACCGGGGGGAACCAGCTGTTCGAGGGCTCGTCAAACCAGACAAGCACTGACGGGGGGAGAGGAAAGGTCGACCACAGGTGGGAGAGGTAGATCCAGGAGAGAGACCCGACCACTCTCAGCAGGAGCCGGAGGGAGAGAGACTCCATGAAGGAGGGCCAGGCCCCTCTCGACCGGGTCTATCATGGGAACAGAGTCAGTAATCGAGGGTGTCATGGGGCGGTGTACCTCGACCGACACCCGGACACTGGTCGGGGCACCGGGAGGTGACGCCTCACCAGCCTCCGTATAGGGGGGGGGGTCCCGAGCGGATCAGGAACAGCGCGCCGCTTCCCCTCCGTGAAGACGGGGAAGAAGGGGAAGCAAGGCGAGCATCAGTCAGGATCGGGTCGGAAGGACTCCGACTCCGACCACGGCGACGCTTCCTCCTCTCCTTCGGGGCATCCCCCTCCCCACCCGAGAGACGAGTAGGCAAGGATCCAGACCCCAAGGCCGGAGGGGGAGAAGGGGCTCTTGTAGGCAGGGAATCAGATGGGATGTCAGAAAGTGAGGCAGAGGAACAAGAAGGACCCGCGGCGCCAGGAGGACCACCAACCCCCGGGACTTCCAGGGGGGGCACCACTCCAGTAGACGCCGGGGTAGCACGGGAGGGGCCCGAGGACCCGCCAGGGCCAAAAGCCGCAGCGTAGGACAACCCCCGCCGCGGCTCCCGGTCACGGATCTTATCGCGCGCCTCCCGCGCACTAAGGAATTCGGTAGTCCTTAAGGACCGCACCTCAAATTCAAACTTGAAAACGGGACAGTCCCGAGAAGAGGAAGGGTGGGCCCCCGAACAGTTCGAGCACCGCGGGGGCTTCGTGCACGGGGTAGGGTGCGCAGGCCCACCGCAGCGGACACACAGCTTACCCTCACGGCGGCACGCAGAGCTAACATGGCCGAACCGGTTGCAGCCAAAGCAGCGAACCGGTCAGGCACATATGGTCGCACCGAAAACTCACACGACCGGCGATCACCCATGCCCCAGAACACCTGGGCCGGAGGCACAAGGGAGTCAAAGGTCAGGAGCAGACGAGCGGACGGGGTAAGAGCACCATCCTGGCGCGACGAAAAGCGGAAGACCTTCGTTACCCCTGGGGGGCAAGATCCTCCTGCAACTCGCCAACCGGATTGACAGCAGACGGGAAGCGAAAATGGTGCCTTGACAGCTATTCAATTGCGGATGGGGAGTCACAGAAACTCTGCAACCCAAGACATCCTGCAACTGTAGAAGGGACCCAGTCACCCCCGAAGAACGGGACTTCAAAAGAAGAGACCCATCCCTCAGAGGGCGGATATCATAACGACAGGGAACCCCTATCGCCTTAAGGCGCTGAAACCCCGTTCCGAGTTGCCCGGAAGGGAGCCAGCGGAAGGGCGGAGAACAAGGAACCTGTCCACCGGACAGAAATTGACAGCAGAGACAGGTCCATGTGTAACGGTAACCGAGAGTGGGCGAGAGAACAAGGGCCGCGAAGACCCCGCCCTACGGCCACCACGAGTCCGGCCACGAGAGCCAGACACCGCAGAGGACGAGAGGGGGCCATACGGCTTGAGGGTCAATCCAGCGGAGGCAGAGGCCGCTGAACGACCAGAAGTAGTAGTCTGATCCAAATCCAAGGGCGGGCCAGAGTCGTCAACAAGAGGGGAGTGAAGTTTAGAATTAGAACCCATAAACAGTATTTTTACAAAAACGGCAGCCTCGGACCCAAGGCGATGCACCAGCCGCCGCTGCATCCTTCAAAGCGCAGGCCCAAACGTCCCGGGTAGCCCGCCCCCCAACCTAACTGTCGCTTTAAAAACAGCAGATTGGCACTACGGAGATTTGTCCGTTAAGGGCCAAGCAAAGACCCAATCCAGACGCAGCAGCGGTCCGGGCGCCCGTACCGTCCCCGGAGCACGGCTCAGCCACGGAGCGATGCCCCCCGGCGGGTGCACCCGATGACCCCAAGACTGCAAATACAAACAGAGGGGGGGGGGGATACTACGATTGACAGAGGCACAGGACCGAGTCAAGACAAAAGAAATTCCGGGAGAGACGGAAACAAAGAGGGAGCAAAAAGAAAAGAAAGGGGGGGGGGGGGGGAACGCAACTAGGTAACTCTTCGCCCACACCCCGCGAGGAGTTGAGGAAACCTCAACAACCCACGAGGTGTACGAGCCCCCTCGGCCCGGCAAGCCGGAGTACCTAATCGAGGGTGTGTGTATATATTATATATATATATATATGCAGTCTGTTCTATGTGTTATGACTATGTAGTGACCTGTAGTTTGGATTTCACATAAAGCTATAGGTCCCCTCCATCATATGACCTGAGATGATGTGAAGGAGTTTAAACAACCCCATCATTACCTTTACCCACATAATGCCAATGACTGGGAGCGAACCAGAGCCTCACTACTCAGAGTCCACCACCATAACCATGGAGCTACTGGACAATCAATATTAAACTATCATCTCAAATAATCACTTGTATTTAAATAATTATAAGGAAAAACCACATTATCAGGGTGGCGTCAACATGTACAGTTTATAATAAAGAAATTGACTGTGTTTATTTGGATCTATTTAAATTACCCAATTCTTCATACATTATTTAAAAATCAATTTCCAATTCTTCATAGGATGAGCACAATGCTTGAACTCTGGACTGAAAACACTTGTATCAATTATACACAAAAGGGTGCATAGGGATCACCACCAGCAGTAAGGTACTATTCCAACTGCAGTTATCTGGTGTTACCTTTCATGACAAGGTTGCGGGTATTTGCAGTTCTTCACTCTAGAGTAATTTCACATGAACTTCACTGCTTAATTATTGTTTATGAGTGGGCCCAGATTGGCACTTTTAATTCCTAATTTTCCAGGAAAATATCTCTGAATTTCCTCATACAATATATTCTCTTTATAAAACTATTTCCAGAATGAGAGGAATGATAATGTTAAGCGTAAATCAATCTCTGTCAGCTAAAATAAAGTTGCTCCCATTTTTTTCAATTATTAGAAGGACAAAGGTTTTTAATTTACTCCATTTCAAATGTTTCAAATTTAACAACTATTATTATCTTAAAAAGCTACATTAAATTACTCGTAAAATTTAGCCTGAAATGCTTTTTACTAAATATGAAATTTTTTTATGTAAATGAAACTTTGTCCATAACTGTGGTATTTCCTTCAGAATTTAAACCCACCATACAGAAAGGCTACCTTACTGTAGTAAACTTTTAATTTTAACAGACTGAAGCTGGATTTTAAGTGCGACACTCACTTTTGACTGTTTAGAATAATTATTCTTGATTTACTTTTGGGTCTGAAATTTGAATTTCACTAATTTCAAATTTTTACTTTAATTTTGACTTTTGAATTTAAATTCATGTAAATTGAAGATCAAACCAAAATAAAGCACATCAAAGACAAAAACCAAAACTGAAGTGCAAAAGCTGGCTCACAAACAAAGTCCTTGTAGTACCCAGGATAAAGGTTTGAACAGTGAAACAATGTTCTTCCAGATAAATGCCCTCCCACCCACTTTAAAAAAAACTTCAATTTTTTTTTTTTATTATTATTATTTAAGCAAAGATTCTACATCACAAGACTTCTATTAAACAGGAAATTTATGACCATGTTTGTGTTTTAATATTCAGTACACCACCCACATTATTTATTTTATTTATTTATTTATTTATTAAAAAAAATGGTGATCTTCAATTCTTAAAAATAATTAAAATAATCTTCCCAAAAAATGCAGAAACTAGAATGGTAGATGAAATACACTTAAAATATTTACAAAGATGACATAAAATCTGAAAGATTGTTTACCTCGACCATTGATCAGGTCACAAAGCAAAATTTAAGGAAACACTTACGTTTCTTTCCATTAATGTGGTCAAGAAAGTTGATTGAATCTTTAACAACACAGTCGCACACATTGCAATAATACCTATAACAAAATAAACATATAGTATTTAGTAAACTCCAAAAGTTAAATGTATAAACAGAATTAGGCTGAAGCATTCAGCAGTATATCTATTAGTTATTTCATGGTTTCCTATGAGAATAATTTTGCAAGGTGTTAGTACAGTTTCCATTAATTAAAATTTCATTAACATCAGCTGTAAAATAATACAACTGTATTGAACTTGAAATTAATTAGGTTCTATGTTGTTAATAAGACAAATATGGTACCCTGTTTCTCCAAAAAATGTACTAATTTCATGTAACTGAAAGAGCAAATGAAATACTCTTAAACTTAACTTAAATGGTTGAGCCTAGCAACCATTTTCAAAGTACAATCAGACCTAGACTAACTAAAAGATCTAATCTTCTGACCTAATAAACTATTTTAACAGCATCTATCAGATCACTGAATTAAAACCTTATAAATATGAGACATACTAGGTCAATAAGGCTTAATTATAGTGTGAATTATACAGTCCAAATTAAGGCAAATAAATTATTTGTATTGCTCCACCAACCCGCCAGATTGAGAAGTAGGAGTTGTTTTTGTAATTACTTGACTTTTTCCAAGTTTTGAATCAAGGTCTACTTTATACTCTCTTCTTCGAAGTAGATCACGTTTCACTGGAGGACCTTTTGCTTCTCTTGCTGAAATAATAAAAATAATTTTTCTTAGATTCCAGAAGGCTACATATGAGAACAAATGGCCTGATCTTTCACACACTTTATTCATGCAACAAAAGCTAGGGCCTACTTGAAACAAAATTTTAATGTCCAGCTGTAATTTTACTGAAATTTTGTGCTTGCTAACAGCAGACAATTTTCTTTGATCTCAGTAAAGACCAATGGCCATTATAGTGCTAAACACTATAATATCTTTTCAAACCCAAGTTAAAGGTGCCAGCTAACAGACCTATATTAGACCTATACATCTACACTTCTAATCTACCAACAGAGTACCTAGGACAGCTTCTTCCTTGGCTTTAAGTCGCTGATTTGCAAGGTTTTCATACTCATCCTTATCCCATTTGCGTCTGAAATCATTGCCACTCTGAAAATCAAGAGACGCACATTAAACAAATTTATAAACAAACAAAATACTGTAATTAGACTAATTTACTATTACTGACCATAACTAATTAAAATGTGGTAATACATTTCAACCAATATAGCCTATATTAGAAATATTTTACTTCCATGCTTAGCCTATAATAATATACACTTGTGATATCAGTTTGTAGAAATAAGTATCATTCTCTCAAAACACTATTTTATCAGGTGGAAAATTATAATTTAAATAAATTATGGAGAATCCAATTTTGATATAGCAAGCTATTTAAAAATTAAGTTTTTGACATTTTTAATAAGCTCTGATTACTACTAAATATTAAAGAGCTTGACACCCACTTGCAGAATTAGAAAATATTTACTAGACTTGTTCTAGATGCAAAATTTTAAACTTTAAATGGTAAAAAGCTATAAATTTTTAAACGTGTTTACAAAATCACTAACATAGTAAAGGCTTTGAGTTTTATCCTATCATTTTTAATACAATCTCCCAAATTGTGCAAATGGGTAAAATGAAATTTTACTTCTAAATATATCTCAACTTTAAATCAGAATTTTTTCACTAAATTTTGCCAAATGAAAGTTCTAGAATCTGGAAAAAAAATGCAGTAAGATGAGAATGGGGATATCAAGATATCTAGGAATTTAGTTGATATTACATTGAAACACAAAAGCGAGTCCCCAATATTTGTCTTGTGTAATTTTAACCAAACTTAGCATTTTGTGTCAGAATTTTTAAAAATACAGGGCGTCCCAAAAAAATGTATACACACTTTAACAGCTGATAGCTCAATTGATGTTTCTTTCTTTCCAAGTTAAACCCATTAGAATTAATAATGGCAGTCAGACTAAGCTTTGAACAAAGGAAATTCATTCTAAAATGCTACTGGAAGTGTGAAAACGCAGTTGAAGTGTAAAGACAGTTTAGGAGGGAGTTTCAAATAGATCCACCAACGCGACTTACCATCACTCGAATTAGAGATAAGTTTGAAGCCGATGGAACTGTTCAGAATGTCCACAAGAAGCGTTCCGGAAGACCACGGACATCGACAAGCCCCACAAAGCAAGAAAGAGTACTGGAAACGTATCACCAAAGTCCAAGAAAATCTTGCGGCAAGCGAGTCGTGAGGTAGGAATTTCAGAATCGTCTGTCCAACGCATTTTGAAGCGCTGTCAATGGAAAAGTTACATTCCAAGATTAGTCCATGCTATTAATGAAGATGATCCGGACCGAAGAGTGGAGTATTGCGAGTGGTACTTGGCACGATGTGGATGTGGATTGGACGAAGGGGTTCCGTAGAATACCCTCCGCGTTCACCAGACCTCACACCACTAGACTTTTTTTATGGGGATACTTAAAAGACAAAGTCTACGCTATAAAACCTGCAACAGTCGCTGAATTGAGAGCAGCCATTGAACGAGAATGCACACAAATACCAAACGAAATGTTTCGTGATGTTTGCGATTCCATTGCTTCGCGTTATCAGCAGTGCCTGGACCAGAACGGACGTCAGTTTGAAAACAGGCGTTGACAAAACAATTAAATAATGTCTGTAGATTCTATTACATTTTGAAAATGAAATGTATTTTAATAAACACTGCCTTTATAATTATTTAAAGTGTGTATACATTTTTTTGGGACGCCCTGTATATACAACAGAGTAAATTCAAAGTTTTATACTTTGGTATTTATTTTTTAAAGTCTAGGAAAGAATGAATAAACTTATGAGAAGTGCTTTAAATAGCAAGTGTAAAATGCATAAAAATGGTGACAATTTTTAAATTTTGATGTAAGATAGTCAGAGCACATTTTTTTTATTTTTACTTTAGTAGTTACAGTAGTACCGCTTGTAAGCCAAACCCCAAAATGGAACCTGTAGAGTTTCTCTTCATTAAAAATAAAACAGAATTTAAGTTTGCAACATGCAGCAATCCAATGTAATTGATAGCAGTGCAGTGACATTTAATTTTAAATAACCCATTAAGTGTAGTAAATTCAGTAAACTGACAAAATAAGCAAATGTGCATCATTTTCAGTGCATAGGAGCTTGTTATATCTATCATATTCAATTTTATATTTATTATTATAGGTTTGGGTTTTTTTCAATGCTGGGATGATACTTGTGCATCTTAAATTTTTTAAGACCAGTTACAAAATTAGATTATACAGTAGAAGATCACCAGTCTGAATTCCTTGGGACTGAGTAGTGTTTGAATTACTAATTTTTTTAAACTATAGATTGCAATGTTTCCTATGGGCCTAGATTGAGGTGTGATATTTTGCAACTTTACCAGTGGTGTTTTTATATACCTGATGTGTTTTTCAAATGTTGTACGTGTGTAGCATATGTAATTATATGAAAAAAAAAATTTTGGAGTACCTACAACTGTCACAAATTCAATCTGGAAAAACAATGACTGAGTGATAGCATGGGGTACAGCAGTGCACACAGAAAATGGAGCATTGGCAGGAATTAAGACTACTGATATTCATACTGCCAATCTTCTACTGTATTGACCACGTGCTTGATGTTTATTCTTTAACTGGTTATTCCTTGCTGCACTATGTAGTAAGTTCTTAAATCTAAAGTTGCAATGGAGAACAGAAACACCCCCAGTAAATAGAAATCTTGTGCATTTTTTTTTTTATCAAGATTAGTGTATAGCTAAGCACATAAAAGGTATAGCCAAGTTGACTATTGACTAAATGTATTTGTATAGGTAGTGTATATGGTAAATTCAATACTATGCTGGGTGAAGACCTTACGGTTTATGTAACTTTTTGTGCTGTTAAAAATGAATTTTTTGGTTTAAATCAAACTAGGTGAAACTACTATACAAAGCTAAGGTCAATCACTTTTATACATAAAGCATATTAGGCTTAGGTGTACGTTAGTTAAGTATAGGTACAGTAGTTATTCTTCTACAGTATAATTTTCTTTTATTATTATCTCAGGCAAAAATGGTATAGGCAGAGGCTGCTGTGATAAGTTTTTTCTTTGGAGGAGGGGGTTCAAGAATGAGAGGCAGTTTAGAGAGAATCCACAACAGCTTGGTAATATGTAAATTAGGTTGAATTAGGCTAGGTTAGGTTAGGTTAGGTTAAGTTAGTAATTAGGGCCTATGGACTATCTCTGAACTGCATCTAGATTCTTGAATTTTACCCCTTTTCCAATAATTTTATGAAAAGGAGACACATACTGCCATGTCATTAAAATAATTAATACTTTAGCATATTTTATTTATTCAGTCAGTCGTGTATTTAGCAATTTATTTATTCAGTCAGTCATGTATAATTTTAGCAATTTATTTATTCAGTCAGTCATGTATAATTTTAGCAATTTATTTATTCAGTCAGTCATGTATAATTTTAGCAATTTATTTATTCAGTCAGTCATGTATTTAGCAATTTATTTATTCAGTCAGTCATGTATTTAGCAATTTATTTATTCAGTCAGTCAAGTATTTAGCAATTTATTTATTCAGTCAGTCAGTCATGTATTTAGCAATTTATTTATTCAGTCAGTCAGTCAGTCAGTCATGTATTTAGCAATTTATTTATTCAGTCAGTCATGTATTTAGCAATTTATTTATTCAGTCAGTCAGTCAGTCATGTATTTAGCAATTTATTTATTCAGTCAGTCATGTATTTAGCAATTTATTTATTCAGTCAGTCATGTATTTAGCAATTTATTTATTCAGTCAGTCATGTATTTAGCAATTTATTTATTCAGTCATGTATTTAGTAATTTATTTATTCAGTCATGTATTTAGTAATTTATTTATTCAGTCATGTATTTAGTAATTTATTTGTCGGATATGACGATATTCTTTAAGGTATTCTCAGTATGTAGCTTCCTTGCACCAAGAAGGAAGTTTATACCATTTAATTAATCTGACTGCGAGATTCCGGGACAGCACTTTATACCCTTTCTTCAATGGCATCTTCTCTCTCTCTCGGTCCGTTGAGAGATGGGAATACTTTTTCTTGGAAGGATATAAATTAAGTTTTCCTTTTGTCAGTCCTTTATTTTCATAAGGGGGAAAATCACTTTTAAACTATTTGATTTCTTTTACAATGCACAGTCATTAAAAAATCAAATCCTTTTCACTACACTCGTTTAGAGAGTTATTAACAAACAAATGCTTACATCAAAAAGCTAAGGAGCCCAGCTGGCCCAAGGGCAAAACATTCACTCCCTGCCCACAGGGCCGAGGCACGATGACTGTCTCTCTCAAGACATTTCCTTTTGTCCTGCGGAAACCCCCATGGTGCCAAGTTTTACAAAAGATTATTAATTGCAAAATCCTACTCAAATAGTGATATTCGCAAAAGAATTTATATAATTAGATATTAGTGTTAACCCCTCCATCTATGGCCTGGGTTGGTTCGAAGTCGATGGGGGTTCTAGTTAGGTGGCAGCAACGGATGTGTTACATGCAGTAGTATTCTTCTATACTACTCTCTGAGTTCATCTATAGTGGCTCGGAGGATTCAGGGAGGCTTACTAAATTCTCTGAAGATTCCTGGATTCTTCTTATAACGTATCAGGGAAGTTTAATGACTAAGTTTAATGACTAAGTTCTCTGAAGAAAGCAAGACTCGAAGGAGAAGATAAAGACTATTTCTTACTGTAATTTACTGCTAAAATGTACAGGTAGTGCTCAGCCTCTAAATTGACTTCTGAATGAACATGGAAGAATTTACTTGGGTTTATATACCCCAATTCTACTAACATCATCATTATTAAATGTGGAAGAGGCTGCATTATTTTTGCACAATGTTTGAAAATAAAGTAAATTTTTTGTTATGACAATGGTTAACACATAAACAGGATATAGGAAGAGGAAGTCATATTTTTAGCTTAAACCGCATATTTGTAGATCTGCTGTTTTTCCTGATCCACCAAGTTAATTAGAACAGAAATTGAATCATGCATTCTTATATTAAAATATGCATATGGGCAAAAATTAAAAGTTTAAGGCAAGACATGACTTCATCTTTTATAACAGAGAGAGGATGCATTTAATCTAAAAAATGATTAAGAATTTTGAAAAGAATAAGTCATCAATTATTTGGCAAACAGGAAGCAACTCCAAAATTTATTCCAACGAACGAAAAAAAAAATTTTAAAAAAATAATATCGCTGAGTGTATATTCCTACATGGTTGTGGCGAACATTTAGTACAATCTAATCTAAGTACATCACTAAGTACGGTGTAATTTTGGTTTATTACAATTATGATTATAATTACCAATTGAATTCACATTCACTTATTATCGTTAATTACAATTCCATTAAAGTACATTAATTACATTATAAATTATCATCATTAATTACAGTATATATATATATATATATATATATATATATATATATATGATGAATAAAACCATGAAGGAAAAAAGAAACACAAAGGGGTGCTCAAGCGCTTTCGTCTAATGACATCCTCAGGAACACTGGAGTGAAAGGACAGATCAAGGCAATATATAGGTTACAAAAATAAACATACATACATACATATTCATATATATATACATATATATATATATATATATATATACATATATACATATATATAGTAAGCATAGAAAAAATTGTGGGAGGAGCCAACATTTATATGGTCACAAAAGAATAAAGAAATAAAAATAAATATAAATATAATTGAGAAAAAATTAATTACAAAATAGTGCCTTAGTGATATATATGTCACAGCCTAAATAATCATAAAGAAATAAACAGGCAAATAAAAAAACCACAAATATATATACATACATATATATATATATATATATATATAAAAAGACACTTTTAGCACTTTGGCCGACCTTCAATATAAATTCAAATGGCTTGTTTATGGAACAGGTCACAAAAGAATAAAGAAATAAAAATAAATATAAATATTGTAAGTGGAGTCTACCAATTCAAGCTCAAAAGGGAAGTTTTACAATCAATTTAATAGATGATGCCAAATTGATATATATGTCACAAAAAAATAAAGAAATAAACCAAAAAAAAAAAAATTAATTATTAAAAAAATAATAAAAAATAATAATAATAAATTGAAAGATAAATTTTAAGAGAGGCACACCAATTTATAAGGGAAAAATTACCACATATGCATATTATAGTCACAAACGAATAAAAAAGTACAAGTAAATATAAATTGGAAAACAAAATGATGCCTAGATGATATATAAAGAACAATAAAATATATATACAACATATATACGGTATATATACGAAATATAAACGCAATATATACAGAATATATATATATATATATATGCATAAGGGAAAAAAATTACCAAATTTGTTTTTATAATTAGTCTGAAAAAACGGTAGGTCGCAAAAGAATAAAGAAATAAAAATAAATATAAATTGAAAAAATTACAAATAATACACGTATACATGTATACCCGCATAGCCAAATACAGGAATACCTCGGATAAGACGGTTAATTCGTTCCGCCGACATGCCGCACTGTTTGAAACCGCCCTGTTCGAGGCATGTTTTAATGGGAAATACTGTAGGTCGTTCCAAGACATTTTAAATTACGTTTTTTGTATGATTATTTTCGATAATTATAATGATTTAACATGTTTAAATGTGAAATAAAACAATAAGAATGCAAGATCACCAGTTGAAAATTCTTTTGTAGGAACGTCTTCTGCTTCTGCATCTTCCTCTTTCGCTTCTTCTTCTTCATAAACTCGTTGTTGTTCTAGATTGATTAGAGTTTCATTGTCTAGATCTTTCGAATGCGATTCAATGCACTCGATAACATTTGGTGCATCAACATTTTCGAATCCAAGATCCTTCCCAATGCTAACAATGTCAGTTGCAACTCCTGCAATGTGATTTTCGAAACCACGAAAATCAGTTGCACAATGTGGTAGAATATTTTTCCACACTGCTCGCATATTACTCGCAGTGACTTCAAGCCACGCTGGATTGATGTTTTCTATAACATTCTGATGTTATAATTTTTCCAAAAACTTGTAGTATAGACCACGCGGGGTTGTTTGAAACTTAATATATCGTCGCACTGACATTCCTTTTATAAATATCTTAAATATTACATTAAATAATTAATTTTATATTATAATATTCAATCCGTCCTATTGCGAAATCCGTCCTGTTTGAAACCATCTTATCCGAGGTATTCCTGTATATATACATATACACACATATATACAAACACACACACACACACACACACACATATATATATACACATACAAGCTTGACCTTCGCGAAATGAGAAATCATCCCGCAGAACCTTTGTGAGGTTGTAAGGTAAGGTAAGGTAAGGTACATATACATATATATATATATATATATATATATATATATATATATACATTTAACTGCATACATACATACATACATATACACACATACATACATACATTATTATTATTTTTTATTATTTTTTTAATAATTAATTTGTTTTTTTTTTTTTTTGGTTTATTTCTTTATTTTTTTGTGACATATATGTCAATTTGGCATCATCTATTAAATTGATTGTAAAACTTCCCTTTTGAGCTTGAATTGGTAGACTCCACTTACAATATTTATATTTATTTTTATTTCTTTATTCTTTTGTGACCTGTTCCATAAACAAGCCATTTGAATTTATATTGAAGGTCGGCCAAAGTGCTAAAAGTGTCTTTTTATATATATATATATATATATATATATATATATATATATATATATATATGTATGTATGTATATATATTTATGGTTTTTTTATTTGCCTGTTTATTTCTTTATGATTATTTAGGCTGTGACATATATATCACTAAGGCACTATTTTGTAATTAATTTTTTCTCAATTTATATTTATATTTATTTTTATTTCTTTATTCTTTTGTGACCATATAAATGTTGGCTCCTCCCACAATTTTTTCTATGCTTACTATATATATGTATATATGTATATATATATATATATATATATATATATATGTATATATATATGAATATGTATGTATGTATGTTTATTTTGTAACCTATATATTGCCTTGATCTGTCCTTTCACTCCAGTGTTCCTGAGGATGTCATTAGACGAAAGCGCTTGAGCACCCCTTTGTGTTTCTTTTTTCCTTTGTGGTTTTATTCATCATAAATACTTTTCACGTGTCACTTTCGTGAAATAATTTTTCATATATATATATATATATATGTATGTGTATATTATATATATATATATATATATATATATATATATATATATATATATATAACACATGATAATTGTTTTATAAATTTGCATTAGAACGAGAGGAAATTTATTTTTATTTCAGAAGTGCTTTGCTTCCATGGTGGTTAGCAGAATTCGAACACTCGCATCAATATTTATGAGATTGTGAGAAACTAATTAATTCTAAGAAAAAAAATTAAAAGAATACATGTGGATGTATGTACAATTTGTACATGTGCGTATGAATTGAACAACAGGTAACTCACGCTATGTGAGTTTGTTCCCCATGTAAATATTAATAATTGAATATAAAGATCATACAGGAATTATTCATTTTTACATTAGCAAAAGAATTTATATAATTGTAGTTTTACACTTAACTCTTTTATGTGATTTATAATAATTGAAAAGAACATTTAGAAATTAGGAATCTCTGTTTAAGATTATAGACATGACAACACTGTTTTCGTTAGGGTTAAGAAAGGATACCAGATGATCCACTAGGGCATCGAGGCAATTTATACAAATATTAAGAATTTAACGCTCATATTTTAATTTATATGAACAGAATATCTTTTAAAGGATTAATACTTTAATTTATACAAACAGAATGATATTTTTAAATGTTAACAAATTTATTTTCTTGTGGAAACACTTTTCCACATGGCTCCCCTCCCAGAGTTGGTACTCGGGGGTTAATTTAAAAAATCCTCTCAAACAAAAGTAGTTGGATGTAGGGTTTTATAAAGACAAAGTTATTATTGAAGAAGTAGTTGGATATAATGTTACATAAAGACAAAAGAAATAGTTAAACAAAATACATCTACTTAGTACTTAATCCACTCTACTTATCAGTTAAATTTTACATTAAAATTGATACTTATGCACTAATGAACACTTATAATTAACGGTCACTCGTGTGTCCTCGAGCACTTGGAGTCTGGTTTATTTAAGTCCACTTTTTTACACTGGTCTAAGTTCACCATGTGCATACACTTTTAAATCATACACAATTTTCTTATTGAACTTTAAGAGAACAAAAATTTAGAGAAATGAATTTCCATGAACTATTGGACAAAGTACTTAAGTGAAATTGATACAACTTCTGCAAGGTTTAGAACGGATATTGTTATTCTGAGAACTTTTTAGAACTTTGGAATTGACTAAACTCTATAGCTTGGAAGGTGTAAAATTTCAAAGGTTACGTGTGGACATTGCTCAAGTTTCTGGATGTATGTGTTGGTGGCTAATTGCCTCCGACATCAATCATTCCACGTCTCATGCGTATTTCAATAATTTAGTATGTAGGGCATGAATGCATGGGTATCGCCTAAATGGGTATATGTAGTATGTGTGGTGGTAGCACTTGAACTGGAAATATGGTAAAAAAACAATTTGTAAATGGGATAAACTGACATTATGATTACTGGGCTTCGTTTCGTATATTTGGTCCTTTTGGAGTGAAATCAAAGTGGCAGATGGCTCCAGTTTCGATTTCCAAACCTTCTGATTAGAAAGAACAACAGACTCAAATAAACGTTGTCCTGTAGAGCGATGCAGAGATGCAACACTCTCTTTGGTAGGAAGAGAAAGTGTGGCAATTTTCTTTTCCCGAATTTGTCAAGCTTGCATCATGTCCGAGGGACATAGGCGAGTTCTCTGTGACCTCACATAAATTTGCAGAAGGGGGATCCCTTGAAAAATCCATGCAATGCTCACTACTCTTCCAAGTATGAGAGAAGTTGCATGATTAGGGATGTATGGGGGTACCAAGTTACCATAATCTCTCCCCTTAAAAATTGGAATGTTAGGGATATTATTCTTCTGATAATTATATCTACCCACTTTTCTTTGAAAATGACAAAGGAAAAATGGACTTTCAAACGAGGAAGGCGAAGCAAAACAAAAAACTTATCCTTAGTATCGTATATACAACAGAATTTAAGCAAAAAAAAACTTAAGCATGACATTAGCTCCTTTGGTTTAAATAAACAATAAAATCATCCCAAACAAAAATGCAAAACTTGCCTGCTGATTTCGACATATTATTCAAAATGTACAAATTCATTCTAATTTAAACTGAAAAAAAACAAAAGACAAAACTATTCGCGCTCCAACGCAAAATTTGTGCGTGAAACAAGTCAACAAACGTATGCACAAATGATATCATACGACCAGTTAGGTACAATTAATTTAAGATTCCACTAAAATGAAACTCAAATCCAAAATTCTGTTTACTGTTAAAACAATACAAGACAATTCAAATTAAAAAAAATTAAATATTCATTTTAAATCCCCCCCCCCCTCAAATTCCATAAATTACTATATACAGTACTTTGCAGAAATCATGTCATTACAAACAATAAAATATAGAATTCCTTATATATTTAAATGCACAATTACTGCATGCAAAAAAAAAAAAAAAAACCTGTCAATTTTTCCCTTACCACAAAACCAAAAAAGAAAGAAAAATTGAATTAAATTGATTGTAAACACAGACAAACAAAAAAATCGTTTTTAACTCAAACGAAAAATTAAATTGTTTACAACAACAAATACAGTTCACATATCCATACATACATACACACATATATGTATACCCAAAATACTGCAAGAGAAAAAATCATTTTACACTCACAACGAACAGTGAACTGTTTACGAACAATAAATATATACTGCAATTCACCTATATATTTATATATACACGAAACTCATCTTCTTACAACAGAAAATAATAATAATAAGAAAAAGTAAATTTTTTTTTCCCAAACCAATACGTTAAACACTTTTTTCACGTATTTATTTATTTATTGATACTAGTGTTAACCTTACCCACCGAAAGCAACTTTACTCCAGTTACTGAGTTTTCTTTTTCTTTTTTTTTTGTTATTCCCTTTCCCTTTTCAACCACAAGAGAGAATAATAAAAAAAAGTTTAAAAAAATTTTCTTTTCAAACCAATGCGTTAAACAGGGATACACTTTTTTTTTTCATGCACTTAATTTATTTCCTTTTATTAATACTAATGTTAATCTTACTTGCCAAAAACACTTTTACTCCAGTTACTGAGATTTTTCTATTTCCTTTTATTCCGTCTTGAAAGAGCGTTTGTTTTCATTTTTCTCTGTCTCATCTTGAAAGAGTGTTTGTTTTCATTTTCTTTCCTCTCTTCATTGCGGGGACAGACTCAAATATTAATTTAGGACTGCAAAAGGTACCCAAATTTCTAAATATTAATTTAGGACTGCAAAAGGTACCCAAATTTCCAAATATTAATTTAGGACTGCAAAAGGTACCCAAATTTCCAAATATTAATTTAGGACTGCAAAAGGTACCCAAATTTCCAAATATTAATTTAGGACCGCAAAAGGTACCCAAATTTCCAAATATTAATTTAGGACCGCAAAAGGTACCCAAATTTCCAAATATTAATTTAGGACCGCAAAAGGTACCCAAATTTCCAAATATTAATTTAAGACTGCAAAAGGTACCCAAATTTCCAAATATTAATTTAAGACTGCAAAAGGTACCCAAATTTCCAAATATTAATTTAAGACCACAAAAGGTACCCAAATTTCCAAATATTAATTTAAGACCGCAAAAGGTACCCAAATTTCCAAATATTAATTTAAGACTGCAAAAGGTACCCAAATTTCCAAATATTAATTTAAGACCGCAAAAGGTACCCAAATTTCCAAATATTAATTTAAGACCACAAAAGGTACCCAAATTTCCAAATATTAATTTAAGACCACAAAAGGTACACAAATTTCCAAATATTAATTTAAGACCACAAAAGGTACCCAAATTTCCAAATATTAATTTAAGACCACAAAAGGTACCCAAATTTCCAAATATTAATTTAAGACCACAAAAGGTACCATACCCAAATTTCCAAATATTAATTTAAGACTGCAAAAGGTACCCAAATTTCCAAATATTAATTTAAGACTGCAAAAGGTACCCAAATTTCCAAATATTAATTTAGGACTGCAAAAGGTACCCAAATTTCCAAATATTAATTTGGGGCAGCCGGTGATTGGCTAATGATGATAACATGACTAGCTACATACGCACAGGATGAGATGGTTTGAAGAGTGAATAATAGAGTAATTATGTTGCAAATGACATGGCCTGAAGTTGAAATAAAAAATATATTTTTCTAGTGTATTTTGGCATGCTCTGTTCAAATATAACCTTCATTTCCTGTGCAAATGAAAAGCAATATGATTATTTGGACATTACTTCAGAGTCATATTTCTTCATTTCTGGTCATGTGAATAGCAATATATTAACCAAAAATTATGAAAACTAACTAAACTAAACCTAACCTAACTAACTAAACCTAATGCTAACAAGGGGGCTCCACCCCCTTGACCCCCATTAATAACCTAAAATTTGTTCCTGATATGACAAAATATGACTGAAATAATGTAAACGAATTTTTATTTCTTTATATTTGCACAGGAAATGAAGGTTATATTTGAACAAAGCACACCAAAATACACTAGAAAAATGTATTTTAAGGAAAGATATAAGGCCTTATAGATAAACTAACCTTGAATTATTCTGTGGGTGGATAGAGAAGGGCAGCTTGCTTGAGGAAAGCATGAAAATGCTCCTGCTGTGGGTGCTTGTTAATAAATAAATAATGGGTGAAATACTGGGAATAGTGATAATTTCAGTTCCCAACCCGAAGAACCCAACTTTTCACGTCTTTCCAAAGCCTCTCAATGTTTTGTGTATGTGCTCCTGAATCAGGGTCCACAAAATGTTCTGAATGTTTTTGAGCCAGGTATGTATGTATACTCACTAAGAAGTTACACTGAACAACGCGCTTATTTTTGGGATTAGTTTTCTGCCAGTTACAGTAAAATGTCTGACAACCTTCACAATAATAACACAGATTACCACACTTTGGGCACTGTCTGGATGTTGGGATAACCCTGTGTTCCTTGAAAAACATTAATGATGCCTGATCATTATGGCCAAAACGTTCAATTGCCATAAGGTAAGACAACTCACATCCTTCACACAACAACATCATACAAAACTTCTGCTACATTCGGACTGAAAGACATGTGAATGGCGCATAGAAAATGACATCACTATTTCCCTGTATAAATAGCACAAAATTATACTCGTCGGACCAAAAATGAGTATTTATGTATTTATTAGCATCATAATTTTCACCATTAATATGCATTTGCACAAAAAATGAATGACAAATTTGAATAAAGCGACTAAAACTACCTCATAAAAAGTTATTTTGATTTACAGGTCCAGCCTATGTCATTTAAAACATATTAGGTAACCGAATAAGGGTACCAAAATTTAATAATTTCAAAAGTAAATATCTTTTTTTTTGGCTCTATCTCACTGTATAAATATCAATATCAAGTTTGGTGGATGTGTTCTACTGAATCTTAACCAAATTTTCTTTCGTCCAAACTATTTATGTAGGGTACCTAATACGGAAGTAGTATTTTTTTTATATACCTAAAACAAAAGGTAAATATGCAGTTTCATGGCTCCACAAATACCGATATTTTAGTCATAAAAACCATAAATATGTATATTTGGAGACTGTCTGAAGACCATGGCATCGGTAAAGTTTTTGTAAAACCCTGTAAAGTATATTTAATTAATATTTTTAATAAGAACTTTGTGCCATTCCACCAGATGATTGCCTATAAAATGTAGCAATGAGGTGAAAATGCGTCAGTTTAGAGTGTAACATTGATGATGGTGGATGTGTGCACTGGATGTTGTCAGTGAGCTTAAACTAGTTACAGAAGATTGTGTTAAATTTAGCCAAAGTAGCAGAAAAAACAATAATTATCGTGAATTGAGGGCCCAGTTATGTGAATTGAGAGCCCAGTTACGTCAACTGAGGGCCCAGTTACGTCAACTGAGGGCCCAGTTACGTCAACTGAGGGCCCAGTTACGTCAACTGAGGGCCCAGTTATGTCAACTGAGGGCCCAGTTACGTCAACTGAGGGCCCAGTTACGTCAACTGAGGGCCCAATTATGTCAACTGAGGGCCCAATTACGTCAACTGAGGGCCCAATTACACCAATTGAAGGCCCTTGACAACTGGTTGTCATCATGATATTTTTGTTAGTTAACAAAAATATCACAACTTAATCTAACCAATCATCAAGGGTGTACAGTTGACCTAACCAGCCATTCAACTGACCTAACTGGGCATTCAATTAACCTTAGTTATTTAATTGGTGATAATTATTACTTTTTTCTGCATTATTTGGTGATAATTCTTGATTTTTTCTGCTACTTTTACAGATCTGCAAAGTCGCGGAAGAATACAACACACTCATCTGCAACATAAACAACAGTTTATTCCTCTATGACTGCGGGCAAAAAATTTAGATGGAGCTGTGAAACTGCATTTTTACCAAATGAAAGATTACCTAATATTCACATTTGTTCAAGCATTTTATGGGAATAATCCTTGCATGACACATTGGAAAATTTCAGATGATTAGGCCCTACCAGTCTGACTTATTACCTTCACCCTATTAAGATACTAGATAATGGCTATGCTCTTTGTAAGTTCATTTATAACATTAGTAATCTTCACCAGGCCTAATTAACTTTAATTTTCACTTACTTGACTTGGATTCGAAGACATTTCTGTATTTATCTTATAGGCTCTACTAAAGCTTGAAGTACGCTTATGAGTAAGGTTATAATTATGTAGTTACTTATTGTCAATGTAAACAAAGTCGTCTTGTTGATCAAAACTGAGCCTACTGTGCTTTTCGTCATAAAAAATAAAATCATAAACTAGCTTCTGGTTGCACCGCTAGTGAATGAAAATCATTAACAACAAAATCATTGATATGTACTGAAATTCCAGAGGATTGGAAGAAAGCAAATGTGGCTCCAATCTTTAAAATAGGAAATAGAAACTTGGCAAAAAACTACAGACCCATTAGCCTCACCTCCATTACTTGCAAATTACTCAAAAGTATCATTAGAGGTAAAGTTACTGAGTTCCTTGAAGAGTGCAACCTTATAAATGATAGCCAGCATGGCTTTCGAAATGGAAGGTCCTGTCTAACCAACTTGATTGAATTTTATGATGGAGTCCTATTGCATTTGGACAATAAAGAGCCAGTAGATATAGTATACTTAGATTTTGCAAAGGCATTTGATACTGTTCCTCATGCAAGATTGTTGGTAAAAGTTAGAGCCCATGGTATAAGAGGTCATAAGCTGACTGGATAGAAGAATGGCTGAGAAACAGAAAACAGAGAGTTCATCTAAATGGAAATAAGTTTACTTGGAGACCCGTATTGAGCAGAGTCCCACAGGGGTCTGTGCTGGGACCTCTGTTTTTTGTTGTCTATATAAATGATCTAGAGAAGGGCCTATCATGTAAAACCTCAAAATTTGCTGGTGATACAAAATTAGGCCATAATGTTAAGTCAGTAGCAGGAGCAATGACAATACAAAAAGACTTAGAGTAACAGCCTGGGCAAATAAGTGGGAGATGAAATTTAATGTTGATAAGTGCAAGGTTATGCATATTGGGCCAAAAAATCCAGAATTTGAATACAATATGAATGGAATTTGGATTAAAAATGATGATAAAGAGAAAGACTTGGGTGTCACTGTGACTAATGAACTTAAACCCTCAAATCACTATATGGTAATCAGAAATAAAGCAAATGCTAGACTCAATCTCATGCACACACACATTGAATACAAATCACCCAATATTATAAAGCAACTATCATTTCATATGTGAGACCCCTCGTCGAATACTGCATTCAATTTAATAGTCCCTATTTGATACAAGATATTGAAAAACTGGAAAAAGTACAGAAATGAGTAACAAGAATGATCCCATCTCTAAGACAATTGACATATAAGGAAAGACTGGCATATCTAAGTATGTTCTCATTAAAAAGGAGGAGATTAAGGGGTGATATGATAGAGGTGTATAAAATGATAAAAGGGTTGGATAAGATAGATTTTGAGAGTTTTTTCATTAAAGATCACAATAACCAGACTAGAGGTCATAGTATGAAATTATTTAAGCCAAGATGTAGAACAAATTTAAGAAAACATAGTTTTACAAACAGAGTAATTAAGGGTTAATATTAGTTTTAATGCTCCCTTCATTTTCGATAGAAGGAGACATTCTATGACAATTTAACATATAAATTCGTATTCAGGACACCTTGAAACCTCAGGGAAACTGATAAAAATCAAGGAAATGTAATAATTATTTTTTACCAAAAAAAAAAAAATTTAGACATCAATAAGCAGCCATCACAGGCCATTGACCTAGTGTTTAACTCTTTCCTCGGTTAAAATTTTGCCACTCTCCATCCTCTCGTTTTATGGGGAGACATCTCATGGCAAAATTAGGAAACAGGTCAAATCAGCCAATTAAATCTGGTTTTTGTTTCATATGACCTTATCCGACCAATCAGAGACGTGCATTTTGAATCTCCCATCATGCATACTCATTCCAAAATGCTTTTTCAGTTCGCTTTTCACTATGGTTTGTGGAGGTTGTGATTTGGATTACTATCAATTAATACAATATATTTATAAAAAAGAAGACAGTGCTGAAGTTTTCTTTACCAGTCACGGTGTTTCACCTACTCGTGTTATTTGTCCGCAGTGTGGTCATGAGTGTAATTATAGACAAGTTGCTGACCAATATTATTGTAAAAGAGTTAGGTTAGGTTAGGCAAAACACATTTTTCTGATGTTTTTTAGTGTTTTTTGTTCAAATCCGAACTTTGTTTCTTTGGGAAATAAGCCATTTTTGAGAAATTTTAAAATTGAAAATTTCTCAAAAATGGCTCATTTCCCAAAGAAACAAAGTTCAGATTTGAACAAATCACAGTAATTATTCGTTTTAGTGCTCCCTCTCCTTTCTGAACCAAAACACATTTTTCTGGTATTTTTTGGTGTGATTTGTTCAAATCTGAACTTCATTTCTTTGGGAAATGAGCCATTTTTGAGAAATTTTCAATTTTAAAATTTCTCAAAAATGGCTCATTTCCCAAAGGAACAGTTCAGATTTGAACAAAAACACCAGAAAAATGTGTTTTACGTAACCTAACCTAACAGGAAACAGAGAAGGAACACTTTTTTTCTGCCACGCTCATCTCTAATCACTCTTTTGCAGTGTTGGGCACTAAAGCGTTAATCCAATAACAGTTAATTAACGAAGTTAACTTTTTTAACGGACTTAACGGAAGTTAATTTCCATTTATCATTATCGGACCAGTTAACTTCCGATAACTCGATATTTAGTCTGTTAAAGTCTGTTAACACGTTAACTGCGAGGAGTCATTCACGGAAGATCACCGCTCCGCGAATGAATTCAAACCGCCATAACTTCAGTCTGCCAATTCCATCCTCTGCCACAGTGGAACGGCTCTTCTCTCTCGGCAAGGACATCCTGAGGCCCAAGAGGTCAAGACTGGCAGTTGGGCCTAACTTTGAGAAGTTGGTCTTTCTGAAGGGCAACCAGCACATTGTGTCATAGTCTTTAATAAATGTGCCTAAAATTTAATTTTACCTTTCAGTTCCCGCCATAATAATTCTGTGGTAAATTAAAATTTAGTTAATGGTTAGTGGTTACAAGGGTTTCAAAACATGTAATCAGTACATTTTTTATTCAAAATAAAAAAAAAGTTATTAAGCAAAAAAGTTGCAAAACTTGATAAAAATACAGTTAAATACCTATTTATTGTTGGATTTTGCATAAATAAACATTTTCTATGGGTTTTAAAGCTTTTTTCCTTGATTTTTTTAAATGTTAGTAAAGAAATAGTTATCATTAATGGATTATCGTTAACTTCTGTTAACTTTGTCATAGTAAAATTATCAGATTATCGTTATCAGAGTTAAAAATTGAGGTTAACGGATTATTGTTATCGAAGTTAACTTTTTGGTTAACGGTGCCCACCACTGCTCTTTTGCAATAATATTGGTCAGCAACTTGTCTATAATTACACTCATGACCACACTGCGGACAAATAACATGAGTAGGTAAAAACACTGTGACTGGTAAAGAAAACTTCAGCAGTCTTCTTTTTTAGAAATATCTTGTATTAATTGATAGTAATCCAAATCACAACCTCCATAAACCATAGCAAAAAGCGAACTGAAAAAGCATTTTGGAATGAGTATGCATTATGGGAGATTCAAAATGCACGTCTCTGATTGGTCGGATAAGGTCACATGAAACAAAAACCAGATTTAATTGGCTGATTTGACCTATGTTTCCTAATTGTGCCATGAGATGTCTCCCCATAAAACTGGAGAGGATGGACAGTGGCAAAATTTTAACCGAGGAAAGAGCTAAACACTAGGTCAATGGCCTGTAATGGCTGCTTATCGACATCTAATTTTTTTTTTTTTTTTTTAAATAATTACTATATTTCCTTGATTTTTATCAGTTTCCCTGAGATTTCAAGGTGTCCTGAATATGAATTTATATGTTAAATAATTAAATTGTCATAGAATGTCTCCTATCGAAAACAAAGGGAGCATTAAAACAAATATTAACCCAAATCACACCAAAAAACACCAGAAAAATGAGTTTTGATTCAGAAAGGAGAGGGAGCAGGAGCACTAAAACGAATAATTACCTAATTAAGTTTTTGGAACAGTCTGACAGAAGAAGTAGTGACTTCAGATACACTTGATTCTTTCAAAAGAAGGTTGGATAGTTTGATGTCTGCAAGGGACATCTGGCGATGGTGTTTAAGCCCATTTTTATTGCATGAATGGTACTAGTTTATTTCATATATATTATGTGCATTTGGGTGATAGATCCCACAGCTCAACACAGGTGTTGTGGGATATAGGGAGGCAGCATCTTGGGTTAGGGGATACTCTCTGTCCTTGCACACCCCATTTAAAGAGATTCCTCGGAAAATATTTGGCTGGACACAGGGGCTACATTTTTTATCAAAATTATATTTTTCTAGTGTAGTTTTGTCTGCTTTGTTCGAATTTGATACCCATTTCTTGTGCAAATGAATAGAAACTATTTTTTTTTCCATTCCAAAATACGGAGTGTTTCTACTCATTTGCACAAGAAATGTGTGTCAAATTCTAACAAAGCAGAGAAAACTACACCAGGAAAATGTAATTCTGATAAAAAACTAGCTAACCTAACTAAATTAACTAACCTAACCAACCTGTACAAATGTAAAGAAATAAGAATTTGTTTACATTATTTTGGAGTCGTATTTCGTCATATTTGCACAGGAAATGAAGGTTATATTTCAACAGAGCACACCAAAATACACTAGAAAAATATATTTTTTATTTCAACTTCAGGCCATGTCATTTTTGTTTTCGTCATTTTCATTTAAACTAACGAAAATATCATTACTTAACCTAACCAATCATCAAGGGTGTACAGTTGACCCAACTGGGCATTCAGTTGACCTAACCAGGCATTCAGTTGACCTAACAGGTTAATATTGGTTATTTCACCTAAATATCTTCTGATCTTTTCGTATTAGGCACTCACTGTCACATTTTGGGCAAGTTAAGGATGAGAGAATAACGCCATAGGTAATTGATAAAAACATCCAATGCTTTCTCTTCATCTAGGGCACATGACGAATCAAGTTCTCAAAGTCAGAAACCAAATAAACAGCACATCATAATTCTATCACAAACACAACCAAACTGAATCCAATTAGAAAAAAAAATAGAAAAGAAACCAACCAACTAATTAAGTCGCAGAGTAGCGAAAAAATAGCCCAATCAGGTAAAATATTTTATGAAAAAAGTATATTATAGCCAAAACAGGAAATATTCACTATAATCCTTACCAGTAATAATATGCAAGATTAAATTGCACTTATAGCTCGCCTCTGATCAGAAATTTTATTTCAATTTATCAAACCAATATTGGCAGTTAGTTGAAAATTTACTTTATCTGTAATTTATCAGATTTGTTTTTGAAGCTATTCACTATTGCAATTTCGAAAATTCCTCTGTCCTGGGTGACCAGATCATTCCATTGATTGACAACTCTTTGTGAATAGAAGTTTTCCTTATATCTTTATTGCACTGTTTTTTATATATTTTAGCTGGATCTCGTGGGTTCTTTGTAAACAATGTCAGAAATATTCTCAAAGCCTTTAATAATTTTAAAGGTCTCAATCATATCTCCTCTTTGTCTCCTTTCCTCTAAAGGGGTTAAGATTCGGCTTCTTTAGTCTTTCTTCATAAGTTTTATCAGCAATTCCAGGAATTAGTTTTGTGGCTCTTCTTTGCACTCTTTCCAAATTGTTTATATCTTTCCTCAGGTAAGGTGACCAGGCCTGGACAGCATACTCCAAATGGGGTCATATATATGTCTTATAAAGGATCAAGAATGTCTCAATATCCAAAAATTCAAATGTAGATCTTATAATTCCAAGTGTTTGATTAGCCTTCTTAGCAGTGACGTGCACAGACTTTCAGAAGGGCAGGGACTCAGTTGAAAAAAGGGCACTCCCCTAACATTTTTAAAAATGAAATCCGCAATGCCATATAGGCTATATATATGTATACACACACAAAGAAAAATTTTAAAATTGTATGTGGTAAATATTCTTAAATTCTATTAAATTCAATATTATTTTTGTATATAAAACTGATTAAAGAAAATAAATGAAAATTTGTAAAAAGGCATGTTTTTATTGCAAGATTTTCAAAAGATATGAAGATATTGAAATATTGGAGTGTATTTACAATTATTATTCAATTTTACTTATATTGACTTTTAGCTTGCTCATCATATAAATTACAGTATTCTGCTGTATATACATTTAAATATGGAATATGATATGTTGTTTAATAAATCATTTATTAATTTAATGAAATTCATGCCAGTACTAAAACCCAAAATCCATCGTTTGACACACTGGTGTACTGATGGGCCTAGCCTAGTAGGCCTAAGACTAAGTAGGGGACGTGGATGTTTTTACCAACTTTACGAGTAATGTCATACAATATTTTTTGGAGTAATGTCACACTGCTTTGGATTCCAACTTACCATAATTATCAGTGAGAAATCACGTTAGCTTAGGTTAACGTAAAATAAACAAACAGTAAACAATACACCCACATACCCGAGAGACGCAATCAACAATGAGCAGCTGCAGTCAGTGTTACCACTAGGGACGCCCTCCCTGATTGACAAAATAATAGTAACGGTATGTTAAGTTTATTATTCTAATAAAAAAATCATAGATCAAAGTAATTCCAGTTTTGAAAATCTGTTGAAGTAGCAGTAACTAAATAAAAATATAACTAATTAATTCAAATTTATGTCGAATCAATATATTTATGAATTTTGACTAAAAGGGCACTTTTGATATGAAGAAAAAGGGCAGGGGCTCAAGCACCCCAAGCCCCCCCCCCTGTGCACGTGCCTGCTTCTTAGTAACTTCCACAATATGGTTATGGACCTTCAAATCAGAAGAATGTAGCACACCCAAATCCTTTTCAGTATTGGATTCCGATATCTGTACACCATTCATATGATAATTTTGCTTGGTATTATTTATCCCTGAGTGCACAACTTTACATTTATCAGTATTAAAATCAAGTAGCCATTCTCTTGACCAGTTCAGCAGTATCTTCAGGTCTAAAATCAATTGTTGAATTTGGTCTTCAGATTGAACTGGGCTATATATTTTTGTGTCATCTGCAAATACTTTACACTGAGATTTTACATGTTGAGGGAGGTCATTGATGAAGACCACAAATAGGACCAGTCCCAGAACTGAGCCCTGAGGGACACCACTAAGAATATTTCACCACCTAGATTTTTCACCATTAACTGAGACGCACTGTGATCTGCCAGATAGGTATGCTTCAATCCAATTGTATATATTACCAGTAATACCACACAGTCTCAGCTTTAGCTGTAGTCTTTTATGAGGGACAGAGTCAAAGGACTTGCTGAAATCCAAAAAGATAACATCAAATGGTTCACACTGTTATCATAGTAAGATGTCCAATCCTCCAACATTTCTATAAGATTAGTGAGACATGATTTTTTGGGAATGAAACCATGCTGTGAATCTGAGATCAAATTTAACCTTTCAAGATGGTTCATAATATTCACTCTAATAATCTTTTCCAATACTTTTACTACTTGGGATGTAGCTAAGGGAGATTGGTCTATAATTCTGGGCAAGCTTTTTGTCACCTTTCTTATGTATTGCTGTCACTATAGCATTTTTCCAATCAGATGGTAAACTGGCTGATTGGAGAGACGTATTAAAGATTATAGTGAGTGGTTTTGCTAGTTCATCTGCGGCTGTTTTCAATATCATCAGATGCACATTATCTAGTCCCATAGCTTTGAATTCATTGAGTTGTTTCAACAATTGATGTACTTCTTCCTCTCTGACTACTAGGTCAAACATCTCATCCGGGATACTGTCTTCATCCACATTGTCGGCAGTCTCTCCAAACAGAAACTGTGCTGCCTCATTAAAAATCAAAATATCCTTATCATCTTCATCTTTGAAAACAGACACAAAATATTCATTTAATATTTCTGCTGTTTCCCTACTATTTTGGGACAAATTTCCTGCAGCATTGACAACCCTATTTACAGGCCTTTTTATATTCTTTTTTCTGTTAACATATTTATAAAAAGCTCTTTTATTGGTCTTCATATCCTTTACAAGTTTTTTTTCAAACTTACATTTTGTTCTTCTTATGATTCTTGCTGATTTATTTGTTTCTTTAACATATTCTTTATAGTTTTTCTTAGAACATTTTATTTTAACTCTTTGCCAAGCACAATTCTTGTCCTTAACAGCTTTAGCGGCTTCCTAGTTAAACCACGGTGGTTTATAGTTTATATTATTATTTTTATTATATTTTGGCACATTTACATTAACACTTGGGTTATAAGCATTCAAAAATATACTCCATGCTTCTTCAACATTTTTACCAATCAGTAAAGTATCCCACTCCAGGTTTAACATCAGTTTTAAATTATTCTTATTACACTTATAATAATTTAGATTTTGCTGTTGGGGGTGATCTATTACCTCTGAACTAATGTTGTAGTCAAATACAATTGCTGCATAGTCACTTTTCCCTAGGGGCTGTATAATTTTTAGGTTGTCTATCTCTAAGTAATTTTTTGTAATTACCAAATCTAACAGACTAGGGGTATTGCTTCCGCGTGCTCATGTAAATTCATGGATATGTTGATCTAATAAATTATCTTTCAAACATTCTACCAATCTATTGGAGAGTGAATCGGGTCCACCGCTACCCTGACAACTCTCCCAATCTATACTAGGTACATTAAAGTCACCAACAATCAGCAAATGTTCATGATTCAAGGATACTGCTTTATTTATTTGTTCAAACAATAGATTATTATTATTTTCTCCTCCAGAGTTCCGTCTATAGATTAAACCAAAAGTAATCTTCTCACCATCAACCCCCAAAGTTAACCACAATGACTCATCAAACAAAGGATTGTTTAAATAATTACAAAGCTCAGCACTATTATTATTTTTTGTGTATATAATTAGACCACCCCTGCACTGTGGGCTATCTTTCCTCAGTATATAATAGCCCTCAATAGTTACATGATTTTCTGATATATCATCTGTTAGCCAAGTTTCATTAATTGCAATAACATCAGGTTTATCATAACTGGCTCTAATTTCTAGTTCACTCATTTTATTTACTAAACTTTCAGCATTAGTGTACCAAACTCTTAAATTACATTCTTTTACCTTACAGCTAGGGGTTGATGGTATGGTATTAGGGTTTAAACTTACCAGTTTTTTGGATTTTGCCGGAGTACACTTCCCCCCACAATGCCCAGTTCAATACGCACGTTTTTTTTCCAAATTTGTTCTTGTCTTAACCACCTTAAAGTTCTTTATTGCTATATTTATCTCTCCTTTATCTTTCCTTTCTTTGAATTCCTCAGACTTTTTTAAATAATTCACATTATTTCAAAGTCAGATCAGGCATTATGTAGACTTTTTTCTTCCATTCATTATCAGTCTTAGCATTTCTAAGATATTTTGCAGCTCCAAGGATTTGATACTTCATCTTAGTCTCTACAAATCTGACACAAACAGGTCTAGGCCCTTGATTATGTTTTTTTTTCCAATCCTATATATTTTTTCAATATCATCTGGTTTTATGATCAAATCAGGAGATATACCGGATCTTTTCCATTTGACTACTGCCATTGAAATATAAGAGGTGAGTGCCCCCAGCCTTCTTTACTTAGCCTTATAAGGCTAACTAACGAAAATATCACGACCTAACCTAACCAATCATTAGGTCAACTGTACGACCTTGATGATTGGTTAGGTTAGGTCATGATATTTTTGTTAGTTAGCCTTATAAAGCTAACTAAAGAAGGCTAGAGGCCCTGATCTTCAGGTGATCCCCTTATTTTTCTGAGTACACGATTAAAACTTAAAAATTAAGCATGGATCTTGAAAGTAATTAAAATTGTTTATAAGAAACAAAATTTGAAGGGGAAATTAAGAAAAGCTTTTTTATAAAGTAACTTATTTTGTATCATCAAGACATTTCAGTTAAAATACAAAATTTTAATTATGTTTCGATGGCGGCAGTCAAACGGAAAAGATCTGATATACCTTCATGTAGGCCATAAATCAAGTTTTGGTCATATTTTACTCTGTTTCTAACATCTAACTCATCAGGTGCAGCTTCCCTGATTCCAAAAATCGTAACATTTTCTTTTCTCTTGTCTCCTTCTAGGTATTCAGCTAAATACTCACCCACTTTCTTCTCAACTACAGACTCTATTGTATCTTCAATAGTATCCGATCTCTCCTCTAAGTCTTTAATCTTTTTAATCACTGAGAGAACTTTACCATCATAAGCTCCACAAAACCATCTTACCTTGCTTTTTAGTAGGTCAATTGCTTTGTATTCCTCTTTACTAATATTAATGCATTTAGAATGGAACCATTAGTCACAAGCATCACATATTAGTGCCATGTCATTATCTCCAACAGCGGTATTGCATGCAGCACACTTTTCAAACTCATCTGAAGAATTATCCAACTTAGGTCCATGTCCAGCCTCAAGCTTAGGCCCGGGCTCAGCTGTTGCCATGCGATGTTGAGAGTCATGGGAACTGGCAAGAAGGCACTGAGAACATAAGCCATTTTTTAATTAGGATTTTTTTGTTTCCTTATTACATTGAGTGCATTTCACCATTATTACAAACCCAGTTAGACAGAGGCGAACAAGCTAAGCAAACTCAAACTTGCTATTATACTAGATTTCCAGGAGAGCAGATCTGGATATCTTCACTTCTTTGCTTGAATAGTGCTATTCATTAGGACATTTCATCACTTTCTCCCATTTCAGAGTCCCTGATAATCAACTTTAGTCGTTGCAAACAACTGATTGAAAATATGGTTAATAGGAGTTTTATCGTACTCAGAATATCAAAAGCAAATATAATTATAAAATATTAAAGCATAATTTTCTCATCATTTTCATATAAGTCACTATGCTCGCAGATGCGTCCTTACCAAATTATGTAGATTTGAATATTATGACATTTTTGCAACATTTTTTTCCCACCCTCCCAATATTTGCCTGGTGACATCATGAAAATATGATATATGAGCTAGGCTTGGGCTATTTTTTTGCTACTCTCGACTTAATTAGTTGGATGTTTTCTGTTCTGGCTATTTTTGCTTTTGTAATTGGATTCAGTTTGGTCGTGTTTGTGATAGAATTATGACGTGCTGTTCGTGTAGTTTCTGACTTTGAGAACTTGATTTGTCATGTGCCCTAGATGAAGAGAAAGCATTGGATGTTTTTATCAATTATGGCATTATTCTCTCATCCTTAACTTGCCCGAAATGTGACAGTGAGTGCCTAATACAAAAAGATCAGAAGATATTTAGGTGAAATAACCAATATTAACCACCAGTTAGGCCAACTGAATGCCCTTGATGATTGGTTAAGTTAAGTAATGATATTTTCATTAGTTTTAAGCATTTTAGGTTACTATTTCCACTTATAAAATGTTAGTTTTAGGGTTAGGTTAGGTAAGATTAGATTAATACCAAAATACATTTTTCTAGTAATATTTGATGTGTTTTGCTTAGATTTTGACCTCCATTTCCCTTGAAAATGAGCCAAACTTCAAAGTACTATAACTTTGTTGGATCTCATTTCTGAGGGAAATGTAGGTCAGATTTGAACAAATCACATCAAATACTACTAGAAAAATGTATTTTGGTATGTAAAATGACTAAGTTACTCAATATACATAATTACCCATTTTTCTAGTAATATTTGATGTGTTTTGCTTAGATTTTGACCTCCATTTCCCTTGAAAATGAGCCAAACTTCAGAGTACTATAACTTTGTTGGATCTCATTTCCGAGGGAAATGGAGGTCAGATTTGAACAAATCACGGTAATTATTTATATTAAGGTCTCTACCAAGTTGACAATACTGGCTGTTATCAAACGTTTCAGCATAATTTTAGGAGTCTAATGGTATATGTTATTATTTGCGCAATTGCGTATTTATAATGTTATAGGCTTTTAAAGAAATTATTTTCTTAACTCTATTTTGGTAATAATTTTTGAATGATGTCATCATAAGTGTATATCTACTTAGGTGGAAAAATCACATTTGTCTACAAAAAATGAGGTATGCGGCTAGTGTTTTTTCCATTTTCTTCATTAGTTAGTTTTCCAATATGGCGTGTGAAGGGTGTGAAACATATTTTGAAGATGTGCTTATAGATATTAATAATATTGATAATTCTGCTATAGAAATTTTTGTCAAACATGGTGTTTTACAGTCATCTTTTAAATGTAGAAAGTATAGATCTGAGTATTCCTACGATGAATCCATTTATATTAGGGTTAGGTTAGGTAGGTTAGGTTAGGTAAGGTAGGTTCTCTAGCAATTTGGACACTGGAATGCATTTTGGTATTATTATAGTATTATACCCATCTAACGTCTAGCAATTATTATATGTTCATTAAGTAGATTTTTTTTAATTCTAAGACACTTTCTTTCTATAGCGTTTCCATCGCAAATGCTTCATTTTCGAGATACAAACATTTTCTTGGTGTGTATCATTGTTTGTGTGACCGTTACATGTCTGCCCAATCTCTACACTCCATCCATTTCGAATTTGAATTACTTTGCTACCGGAATGGAACACTCATTCAGAAGTACATTAGTCCTGACTCTGTGATTTATAGTGATTCCTGGGCTGCCTACAAGACTAAGTGATTTAGGTTACAAGCATTTTATTATTAATCATTCTAAAAATTTTGTGGATAACGAGAATATCGAAATTCACACACAGAATATCAAAAGATTTTGGCGGGATTTAAAGGAATGGGTTAAGAGGCCAGGTATTTGGTCAAAATATCTATACCAATACCTGGCAAGGTATTTATTCATTTCTTCAGTTAAAGACAAGCGAAATCTACTCCAGGAAGAGCCTCAGCCTGCCCTGCATGTGAATAAGGTAATTCCTATTTTTCTTTTAGGTTAGGATAGGATAGGTCAGGTCAATTTTGAAGGTGAAATTTATGTTTTTCCTATGGTTTTTGATGTGTTTTGAATGAATCTTACTTTCAAAACCGTCGGAAATGACTCGTTTTCGATTGCCGGCTGTTGGGAGGGGGGTTATCTCAAAAACGAGTCATTTCCGACGGTTTTGAAGGTCAGATTCATTCAAAACACATCAAAAACCATAGGAAAAACATAAATTTCACCTCCAAAAGGAGATGGGTATAGCTAATACTATAAATTTACCTGCATTTTTCTAGTAGTATTTGATGTGCAATGTTAAAATCTAGCCTTCATTTTATGGGGAAATGAACCAAAATATGTTAAAACTTTGAAGTCTCATAACTTTTGATTGGTTCATTTCTGCATAAAATGAAGGCCAGATTTGAATAAAGCACATCATACACTAGGAAAATGTATTTTGGCATCAAAATTAGGTGGAGACCCTAATGTAAATATTTACCCAAATCACATCAAATACTACTAGAAAAATGTATTTTGGTGTGTAAAATGACTGAGTACTCAATATACATAATTACCGAAAATATTGCCTAATTTCAATAATCACAAAATAAAATTTAGGTTAATACAATACAGTACTTGTGTAACTTGTAATTTTTTCTATAATCTTGCATTTCCACAAAAAATGATTAGTACCATCATAAAGAGCATGAAAAATAGTGCTAGTGAAACACAACCTCTCATTTCTCATTAGCCCCTGTGTCCAGCCAAATATTAACCGATTCCTCTGCTGAGCAGTGCCCCCCATAGTACTGTGAGGTATTGAAAAGCTCATGATCTTCACTTGCCCCACAAACACCTTTAAATGGGAGACCCAAAATGGGTGCACACACATTTCTACATTACTGTACAGTTTTTACAGCCACACCTACACTTTTCCTCCTAAGTATATATATTGTAATGTATATGGTTGTAAATTGTGACTTGGTCCGTAATTGATATGGACCAGGACTTATTTTTGGTTGGCAAGATACTGGTATTGATGGGTACTGTAATGAAATTGACTGGATTCTTTGGATCTGATATATTTGCATGTCAGTTATAAATAGATATAGAGTGTAACATATTTGTGGATAGTAGCCTATTATGATTTTGATCCTCTGGATCCAGAGATTCTATCTTTAGTCTTAAATTGATAATTAATTAGTTTTAAATTGATAATTAATTAATTTTAAATTGATAATTAATGTTTTGTAAAAATTGTTGTTGCCAACGTACAGGCAGTTTTTACATAGTGGAGCCACCTAGTGTGCCCACTATAAAAATTTCTTATGTATGTTCTTAGTTGATTGATTGATTGATTGATTGTTTGAAGTTTTATATGGAGGAGCTCAGCCAATAAGGCTATTTACATCCTCCAAGTTCTTAGGTTATAATATAGCCCCTTTGTTTTTGTTATTCGGAAGTAAGACCAATGATTATATTAAATATTTTAGAAGTTTAGGTGCGTCTACTGCATACTCATCCAAAACAAACTTATAGTTTGGCGTCATTATCAGCTGAATTATCAACCTTCTAATTTGGTTAGGTCTTTAAAGTTTGCTGAATTTTAAATTTGGCGGAGTAGAGCCAGTTCATTAAAGGTGTGTTGAATATAAACATAAGTTTGATTGATAAATATTTACTGGTAATTATGCCCATTTACTGTATGTATATTTTAGTATACCATTATTATTTTGTCGTTTTCTATTTTGTGTTCTTCTTTTGTTTTGTTTTGCTTTTCGTTCATTCGTCTGTCTCAGCTGTTCCAAAGTACACTTGCATAAATTGTGTATTCGGTGTTTTATTTTCCCCACAATGCTCGTATTTGTCATCTCCACAAAATGACCACATCAACAGGTTATGGGCCCAGGTCACGTCTTTATTTTGATGGAGATGAGGGAAAATACGAATTGTGGGAAGTTAAATTTAGAGGGCATCTCCGACTTCAAAAGTTGCTTTCGGTCGTAGAAGGAGCACAAGATGGCGATGTTGATCCTGAGAAAAATGCCGAAGTTTTTGCCGAGCTTGTGCAAGTGCTCGATGACAAAAGTTTGTCTTTAATCATTAGAGATGCAAAAGACAATGGACGAGAGGCATTAAAAATTCTCCGTGAGTATTATCTAGGTAGTTCCAAACCTAGGGTAATCTCCCTCTACACTGAGCTCACATCACTAAAAATGAGCAGACAGGAGAGTGTGACAGCATATATGATTAGAGCGGAGACAGCTGCCGCATCATTGAAGATTGCTGGTGAGACAATTTCTGATAGCTTATTGGTAGCAATGATTTTAAAAGGATTACCTGATGACTTTAAGGCCTTTTCTACAGTGGTCACTCAGAGGGGTGATACCATGAATTTTGTGGACTTTAAGTCTGCATTGAGAAGTTATGAAGAGTCAGAAAAGTGTAGGTTAACCTATAGTACTAGTGATGACAATGTCATGAAAGTCAAATCTAATGTCAATAGTAATTCAAAATTAAGGTGTTACTCATGTGGAAAACCTGGACACAAAAAGTTTCAGTGTAAAAATAAAAATAGTTCTTTAAAATTAGTAGATGGTGTGACTTCTGTAAAAGTAACTCTCATGATACAGAATTCTGTAGGAAGAAAAATTCTGTGAGCCTTGTTGTGGATGATAATAGAAAAGATGAATCTTTTATTTTCAAAGTAAATACCAGTGTAACTTTTGATGAACACAATAATGAGATAGATTCATGCAATATGTTGATTGACTGTGGAGCAACTGCTCATATACTTAGGGATAAATCAAAATTTGTTAATTTGGATAAGGATTTTGATTCATCAAAGCATTTTATTGAGCTTGCTGATGGAAGCCGATCCAATGGCATTGTGTCTGCCAGAGGTGATGCTAATGTTGTTATTAGGGACTCTCAAGGTAAGAAAAGGAAAGTTACCCTTAAAGATACATTGTGTATTCCTTCTTACAAGCAGGATATATTTTCTGTTCAAGCTGCAACAGAGAATGGAGTATCTGTAAAATTTTACCCTAATTCCGCAGAACTGATAGCTCCAGATGGTACTGTGTTTGATATAGAAAAATCTGGAAAATTATATTTTTTGAACAATGTGAAAACACAAAAAATGCATTCTCTTGAAGAATGGCATAAAATTTTAGGACATTGTAATGTCAAAGATCTGTTGAAGCTTGAGTCAGTTGTTGAAGGAATGAAAATTATTGGTAAAGACAATTTTAACTGTAAAACCTGTGTTGAAGGAAAAATGTGCCAATACAGATGTAGAGAACCTGATAAAAGAGCTAACAAACGTTTAGAATTAATACATTGTGATTTAGCGGGCCCAATAGATCCAATTTCAAGAGAAAATTCTAGATTTGCAATTATATTTGTTGATGATTATACAAGTGTAGTATTTGTTTATTTCTTAAGGAGTAAGAGTGATGCTACTTCTGCTACAGCAAGATTTTTGGCTGATATCGCTCCATATGGTTCTGTTAAAAGATTTAGGACAGACAATGGGACAGAATTTACCAGTTCAGAATTCAAGTCTCTCATGGTGAGTAATAAAATTAAACATGAATTTTCAGCCCCTTACTCGCCGCACCAGAATGGTACTGCTGAAAGGACATGGAGAAGCCTTTTTGAAATGGCCAGATGCTTACTATTAGAAGCAAAATTACCAAAGAAACTATGGAATTATGCAGTTAGAGCTTCAGCATACACCAGAAACAGATGCTTTAATCAAAGAACTGGGAAGACACCTCATGAAATGTTCCATGAAAGGAAACCTGACATCAGTAATATGCACACTTTTGGCTGCAATTGTTTTGCCTATGTACAAAAGAAGCAAAAATTGGATGCAAGAAGTGAGCAGGGAGTTTTTATAGGCTATGATGTTAGCAGTCCTGCTTACCTGGTATACTTTCCAGAGAAAGATGAAGTTAGAAGAGTAAGATGTGTCAGATTTCATGAAGTGAACCAACAACATGAAGTTACCCATGATGATCCATTAGATTTTATACAACGTAGAACCCCAGAAGAAAATGAAAAAGTTGAAACCCCTATAAGAAATTTAGAAGGTGAAGTTGAGCCAAAGACAGAAAAGGAAAACCAAAAGCGCCCACAGAGAAGACGGAATGCACCCAAATATCTGGAAGATTATGTGGACCCAGATAGCTTAGACGCTGCAAGCTGCACTATTGATTACTGTTATAGAGTCAGTAATATTCCTAGGACTTACAATGAAGCCATTGCATCTCCCGAAGCATTTAAGTGGAAAAATGCAATGAATGATGAAATAAGATCCCTAGAAGAAAATGATACATATGAACTTGTACCAGCGCCTAAGGATCGATCCGTAGTAGGTGGAAGGTGGGTTTACGCCGTGAAGCTAGGACCAAACAATGAAGAAAAATTCAAGGCTCGTTATGTGGCGAAAGGTTATTCCCAAATTGAAAACATTGACTATGTAGAAACATTTTCTCCAACTGCCCGTATTACATCAGTCCGTTTACTCATGCAGTTAGCTGTCCAGAATGGTTTTGTTGTCCACCAAATGGACGTAAAGACAGCTTACCTTAACGCTGACATAGACTGCGAGTTATTTGTTGAGCAGCCTGAAGGTTTTGTAAAAAAATGAAAAATGATGAACGACTTGTATGTAAACTAAATAAATCTTTGTATGGACTTAAACAAAGTGGTAGAAATTGGAATAATATACTTCATGATTTTTTTATTAGTCAAAATTTCAAGCAGTCATTTTGTGATCATTGCGTTTATACTAAACATAAAGATGATTTATGCATAATAATAATTGTTTGGGTAGATGATTTAGTTATATCTGCTAGTGATTTAAATACTGTTAATGATGTCAAATTTTCTTTGTCTCAAAGATTTAAAATGAAAGATTTAGGTCAATTAAATTGGTTCTTAGGTATTGAATTTCAGTTTGAAGGTGATAGTATCAAAATGAACCAGACAAAATATTTGGAAAGAATATTGCGTAGATTTGATATGACCAATTGTAATCCTAAATTGATTCCATGCGATATGTGTGTGAACAAAGATATAGTTTCTGATTCCAAGGAATTGATTGATCCAAAATTATATAGAGAAATTGTTGGTAGCTTAATATATGTCATGACTTGTACTAGGCCAGATTTATGTTACGTGGTTTCTAAACTGTCTCAGTATATGTCTAAGCCTACCAATGTCCATTTGAACTTAAGTAAGTTTGCTTTAAAATATATTAAAGGCACACTAGATTATGGTTTAACATTTCAAAAGTCTTGTAATGATTTGAATTTTGTTGGATTTTGTGATTCAGACTGGGGAGGCTCTAATGACAGAAAGAGTATCTCAGGTTATTGTTTCCAGTTGAATGATAATGGTCCATTAATTTCTTGGAAATCTAAGAAGCAAAATTGTGTTGCCTTGTCCTCATGTGAGGCAGAATATATAGCGTTAACATTTGCCATTAAGGAAGCAAAATTTTTGCAACAATTACTGATAGATATGCAAGGTTGTAGTGAATTATCAGTGACCTTATATGTTGATAATCAAGGAGCACTTGAGTTGGCTAAAAATCCAGTGCACCACCAAAGAACAAAGCATATTGATATTAAATATCATTACATAAGGTCTCAAATTCAAAATAATAGTGTTATTTTACATTATGTGCCTACAAATGATAATGTTGCTGATATATTTACTAAACCTGTCAATAAAGAAAAGTTAAATAGATTCAAAATTATTAGAGGTTACAAGATTTGAATGGTAACTATGATTTATATATATGGTATATATATTATTTGTGATATATTGATATATATTGATTCAATTTGATTATGGTATGGTATTGTATTATTGATGTATGATTTATATCAGATAGTAGGCCTATAATATATATTCTGTGTTATATATGTATTGGTATGTATACTGCATATAATGTATATTATATGTATGTATCATGTATGCAGTGGCGGTCCTAGCTTACATGACGCCCTGGGCGAACCTCACCTTCAGCGCCCCCCCCCCTGTTCGCCAACACACACACATTCGAATCCCCCCAAAATAAAGGACAGACATAACTCTTTCACAAAATAACTTTTAATTGGACTAATTGTTGGAACTTCAGAACCAAAACAAAGACTCAAATTTCTGAATTTTACAAATCCTTCATCACGTAAATAGAATAACTCACTTAAGAGAATGTAATTATGATACTATGAACAGGAAAAATACAAATTAAATTGCACAACTGCCATAAATAAACTAGAGAATCAAATTTCTAAATTGTACAAATGCTCTATCACATAAATAGAATAAGACACTTAAGAGAGGGTAATTATTATGCTACACTTTGAACAAGAAACAAAATAAATTGCACCACAGCACAACTGCCATCTAAAGCCTGACTCTTCTTACCTTCCTTGATGCAAAGTCATGAATTAAATCATCATATGAAATCTGCTCAGCAATTGTATGATTTATACTGATGATGGCCAGACCGGTAAGGCGTTCCTGTGACATAGTTGACCTCAGGTAGGATTTGATGAGCTTCAGCTTTGAAAAGCTCCTCTCTGCTTCAGCAACAGTGACTGGAAGAGTAAGACCAATTCTGAGAGCAGTCCACAAATTTGGATATATTTCAGAGAGCTCCCTTTCATGGATAAATGTCAGCAGTTCAAGCAAGGATATGGTCTTTGATGGCAAGTCAGGCAAGTTCTTCAGCTCCTGTGCAAGCTCTCTGCCATCCAAGTCAGATTGTCCCTTAAAGTGTAGTGTAGTACTAAGGTTCACACATTGTTCTGTCAGCTCCTCAAATGTGAGATTTTGGAAATGTGTCAGCACTCCAAACTTCTCTCCCACAATTTCCAACGTGGAAAATCTTTCCTGAATGGCTGATGTTGCAGCATCAACCACTGCATTGAAAAATGTCACCTCCAGCTTCTTCAAAGCATCAATCAAGGGCTCATCAGATGCTTCATAGGAGAAGTGCCGCTTTGTGGACCTCAGCCGTTTTTGTTTTAACACAGCCTCCACATTCATTTGTTCACAGATATCTGTGGCTGCCATTTGTGCAGCCACAAAACCTGTTGCCCTGTAATTGCGGAGACCTCTCTGTTTTTTTTAGGAGATTTACTGCAACATCAACGTGCATGCTAGGAGACTGCATCTGCTTGCTCACATGCTGAATTTGGCACAACAGGTCATGCCACACCACTGAACAAATGGCGAAGCGGTATGACCCAACCTCCTCTGACAGAGATTGAGCCTCGACCTTTATTACAGAGTCTTTGGTGTGGTCCCTCACCTCGATCAGTGCATCTCTCACTGCAGCTGCCTGATATCTCAGGGGCTCCACACTCTTGATCTTGCTTTCCCACCTTGTATCAGACCACATCTTCAATGTGATGTTCACATGTTTTTTCAAAATGGCCCATCGTTGTGTGGAGGCTGAAAACAAGTTGTAAAGCTTCTGCAAGATGCCAAAGTAACTTGTGGCATCAATAGATCCCTTAGCAGCATCGGCCACAAGCAAATTCAGAGAATGAGCCCCACATGGAACAAACAGAGCTCTGGGATTAATTTCTAGGAGCCTGGATTGAACACCCTTGTTTTTTCCCCTCATGTTGGCCCCGTTGTCGTATGATTGTCCTCTACAGTCCATGAAAGGAACTTTTAGCTCCTCCAGTCTCTTCAGAATCAGAGATGCCAAATGTTGACCAGTGGACTCTTCTGCCTCCAAAAACCCCATGAAATGTTCCTTTATATGGGGCTTCCCCTCCAGTGACACAACCCGAATCACAACTGACAACTGTTCAGTGTGGTTGATATCTGGAGTGCAATCTAGAATTATTGAAAAAAACTTTGATTGTTTGATGTCGCTCACCATTGCTGAAATGGTCTTGCTGCTCGACAAATCAATGAGTTCGTTTTGTATGTGGTGGCCGAGGTAGCTGGTGTGACTGGAGGTCCCTTTTTGGACACGGTTAATGTGCTCTTGCATTATAGGATCAAATTGTGCCATCAGTTCAACTTCTTTCAGAAAATTGCCATTTGATGGTGAGAACAATTTTTCTGTATGTCCCCTTAGTGCCAAATTCCTAACTGCCAGAGAATGCACAATAGCAGTGAGACGTGTCAGCACCGCTCTCCATCTCAACTTCTCAGCCTCCAGAAGTGCCATCTCCTGCTTGTCAATGGTCTCCCCCTTTCTCATCCTCACTGCCAGTTCTTTCCAGATTTTCATAGAATTTAGGTGTTCTGAACTGTTGTCATGTGATGTGAGCAATGAGCTTGCATGCTTCCAGTCCGAGAGTCCCAAACTTGTTAAATTTATTTTCCTCTTGGAAAATAATGTACAACAGAAACAGAAAAGGCTGTTGTTTTTTAAGGAATAGACCAACCAACTTCTGGTTATATTTTCCCCACTAACCAATGACTTCCTGAAGTATTGATGGTGGAAACTTCTTCCGTCACTGTCGTTTCTAGGGAATACAAAGTCAGATGGTACTTGACTTGGTCCCCTGGAAACCAGTTGTGTCCGAATTCTCTCAGTCAGAACTGAAGGCCAGTTAGCAGGGTCGGTGGACAGAGACTCATCCTCAGGAGGCGATTCTGCTCCAGGCATTTCTAATAGAAAGAACAAGAGCATTGCTCATTAGTATACACACCTAAGTTAGATAACACATTATTCACAGCACTTTGTTACGGTGGTGAAACACCACACATACCCAGTAACCCAGACCCAGTGATAATAACATTATAATTTATAACTGTTTGCAAAATGCTTTGCAGGGATGCACACACATACACATACACACACACGCACACACTCACAGACATATGTGCACACAAACTCACCTGAAGAGTCCTGCCGGGGAGAAGTAGAAGCAAATGGGTCTTCATCCTCAGGATCAGACTGCATTTGTGGAGACATATGTGAGGCTGAGGAGGTAGATGGCTCCTCAGCCTCAATAATGGCAGAAGTAGACGGCTTCTCATCCTGGCTAGTGGCAGAGGGTGTTCCAAAATATTTCAAAAGTGCCCCTGCAAATAGTAAAATAGAACATAACAGACCAATGCATGAATAGGCTAGTACAATTAATTTAACATGTTATTAAGCACAATTTATTAAACTTTTAGAATAGGAAACAAATGAATAATACAACCTCCTTGGTTAATGGCTAATTATATACATAATAGTACACTTCAAATGACTCAGAAAGCTATATCACAAAATAGCAGTGCAATATAGCAGTGAAGAGTAGATGACATAGCTCTATACCTTTATCTTTTGCTCGTTTCTCCTCTTCTTCTTTCCTCTTTTTTCTAAACTGAGCACCTGATAGCTTTGACCTCTTCTTATCCATTTCGGTTATTTGACAGACCTTAGTGGCTTAGTGTGAAGATTCGTTCTGTAATAAATAATATACATTTCACTATTTAACCAAACCCAGAAAAATAACATTACATATGTTAAAGTATGGGCCTTTATTCCCAATAATATTAATCTGGAAGCATTTTGCATTGTTTAGGTCTTTTATGGGAAGGTTTATGGAAAATGCAATAGATGGTTTTTTATTAATAAAAATATATTTATTGATCTTTTATTATTTATTTTATTTTATTTTTATTTATTTCTTTATTTATTTATTCTTATTTTTATTTTTTTTGCAGGCGCTCATGCCGCCCCTCCACAAATGCCGCCCTGTGCGGCTGCCCATATTGCCCATATGAGGAACCGCCACTGCATGTATGTATATTTTTTTTGGGTTTGTCATACCTATGATTAAAGTGTAACAATATTTTATTTTGGAGGGTATAATTTTGTATCTTCAAGAAAAGGAAATTTAAGTTTAAGAGGGGGTGTTGAATATAAACATAAGTTTGATTGATAAATATTTACTGGTAATTATGCCCATTTACTGTATGTATATTTTAGTATACCATTATTATTTTGTCGTTTTCTATTTTGTTTTCTTCTTTTGTTTTGTTTTGCTTTTCGTTCATTCGTCTGTCTCAGCTGTTCCAAAGTACACTTGCATAAATTGTGTATTCGGTGTTTTATTTTCCCCACAATGCTCGTATTTGTCATCTCCACAAAATGACCACATCAACAAGGTGAAATAAAATTATTCTGTTTGTTGCTGTCTAATTTACTTTCTCAGTTCACAGGATAGTCTAATAATAAAAAGTCAAATTGTAGAAAGAAATACAAATATACATGAAATGAAAATCACAAATACAGTACATAATAATTTTGTTGTACTCTCGTTTTACAGCTTTAATCTTAAATAAATGTTCTAAATCATTAATTTATCATTTATTGTATGAAGGTGGAAAGTGCTATTTCCATATTAATTATTTAATTTTAAAATATTTTACTTAAAAATAGATTTAAATTTTTTATTAATTTTGAATCATAAAGCCTAATCCTATTTATAGGAGTATTGCAGTTTTCAATTTTGCGCAAAATTAATTCCTTATAAAGCATTAATTAAGTATCCAATTAGTATCCAAAAGCTATAATAATAGTGAAAAGTTCCATCTGGAAGTGCAAGCTTTCATTTAAAACTGTGTACACCCTGAGTATAATAATAATAACACTGGCCAACAAAATGAAACTTTTTTTTCTCATCACAAACATGATCACACTTTTCTTAATGCATATTTCGCGCTGATTCCGAATCTGGTTTTATTTGTTTTCTAGCACGTATAGTTATATAGATACACTGGTTTTGATATTTTTAAGTTTTTGATATTGCTATAAGAAAATTTATGGATGTATAGATCACACTTAGGAATGTTAAACAACAAATACATCATATACCTTATTCAACGTACATATAAATAAAGAATATATACATTATTTTATTAAAAGCGCTGTGAGTGTGATTTCCTTTTGTAAATTTGGCCTGGATTGTCACGATACAGCATCCAACAATGGTCCGCCATCATGCTTTCATTCCAATATCCTTGGTAGCGCTTCTCCATCATCTGAATATCTTGATGGAAGCGCTTTCCTTGCTCGTCACTCACTACACCAAGGTTTTCAGGAAAGAAATCTAAGTGGGAATGCAGGAAGTGAATTTTTAACGACATTCGACACTCCATTTCTTTGAAGGCATCAAGGAGGTTCTTGACTCCATCCTTATACGCAGGTGACTTGTTGCTTCCAAGAAAGTTTTCACATATCCATTTGAATGCCAGCCAAGCCTTCAATTCCAGCGGACTTAGGACTTTTTCAAATTCAGTGTCATTCAAAACCTCCCTTATTTGTGGCCCAACAAAAATTCCTTCCTTCAATTTTGCTGCAGTAACCTTCGGAAGTTTCCTTGAAAGGTATTGGAACCCTTCAGAATTGACTTTACCCATTGCTTTAACAAAATTCTTCATTAAACCAAGTTTAATGTGAAGAGGTGGCAGATAGATCTTTTGGGGATCCACTAAAGGGACAGACTGGACATTGCTTATCCCTGGGACATATGTATACCTAAGTGGCCAGTCACTTTTGGTGTAATGTTCTATAGTAGCGCGACTGTCCCACAGGCAAAGGAAACAACAAAATTTTGTGAATCCTGACTGCATACCCATAAGCATTCCTATAACTTTTAGATCTCCACAAACATTCCATTGATGACTGTCGTATTTGATTGCCTTAAGTAGTATATCCATATTGTCATATGTCTCTTTTAGATGGACGGAATGGGCAATGGGGATGGATGGCATTATATTACCATTATGCAAAAGAACTGCTTTCAGGCTTCTCTGCGACGAATCAATAAAGAGGCGCCACTCAGATGCCACATACGTCTGAGATATGGCTGTAAATAGTCCATTGATGTCATGGCAATAACAGAGAGGACCGTCTACTGAAAAGAATGCTGTTAATTCAAAATTCCGCTTTCGGTAGTAACTAATACGAACATTGTTCTCAAGTAAATTGTTCTCCTTTAGTCTTGAGGCGAGAAGCTCTGATTTCTCTTTAGACAGCGATAAGTCTCTAACAAGATCATTCAACTGTCCTTGGGTTAACTTTTTAGGCTCTAAATGTCTACTTTCAAAAGTGTACTCTGGTTCTGTAGATGGTCCGGAAACGCCAGTTGCACCTTCATCACTTTCCATGTCATCTATGATAGAATCTAGCCTATCACTTGGGGGAATTGGAATGGGCAATGTTTCATCATGTTTTACTGGTCTACGTGCTGAATCCAAGTTTGGATATACAATCTGGTGTTTGTTCTTGGCAGAAAACCCCATTAAGTTCACACTACAAAAATAACAGTCTTCATGATGATCTCTCGGCTCCCTCCATATCATGGGTATGGCAAATGGCATTGAAGCTTCTTTTTGTTAAGCCAATCACGTAATCCATTTGAACAGCCAGAACAGATTTGATGTGGCGCCCATGGTTTATCTTGGTCACCTAGATGGCAACCAAAGTATAGCTTGTATATTTTCTTAATGTCGGTTGTAATACTTCGTCGCTGTGTTTTAGTTGTCAACTGGCCGCATACGAAACAGAACTTGTCGGGGTCATTCTTACATTGTCGAGGCATGTTGACTGACCTGAGCAAACTATAAATTCAAAAAAAATGTACACCAACTTGACACAACAAGTTCTTGGACTGGATTGATCTTTTGACACACAAAGCACGGCGTTGTTGCCTGAATCACAATGCTGCTAGATGTAAAAGCTCACACCTGAAATACATAAGATGTATAATTAAGATAATTGAAATAAATAAGATGAATAAACTAAAAAAACACAATAAAATAAACACAATCAAATGTTGAAATACCGGTATTAGTATTTTGCCTATTTAAAATGGTTAAATCTGTGTAGTTATATATATGCCTTCATCTTGAAAACTATACGTGCTAGAAAAAATCTGAATGCAGTTTTGGAATCAGCGTGAAAAATGCTATCCAGCCACCACAAAGTTTACTCTGATGAAAAATCTTTGTTGACCAGTGATTCAGTGACGAGGGATGAAACTGAGCACAGTCTTCAGGCTAACTAATGCGGCACATTGCGCTAACTCCTGGATATTTATTTATGCAAAGTCAAATTTGTCTCCAATAGAGATAAATTCAATAAAAGAAAGTAAAATAGTTGAGTCAGTATGGATAGAAATAAAAAATAAAAATGGTAAAAAAAATTAAAATAGGTGGTATATATAGACCACCAGAAGGATGTTCAATTAGAGGAATCCCCGAAACAAGAGAGGAGAATCGATATGTAGAAAATTAAATTATTAAGGAAATAAATAAGGTAGGTTCAAATGATGTAATTAATTACTGTTGGAGATTTTAACTATAGATATATAAATTGGGTAACATTACAAGCACATGAAAGTAACGAGAACGTCCTTGATTGTACCAACCAGAGAGAATGCAATTTTAGATTCATTATTAACAAATATTGCTGATTCTATACATAACATATCAGTCTTTGAAACACTGGGTTCAAGTGATCATTTTATAATAAGATTCAAGGTGAAATTTGACTCAAAGTATACTAAAAATGCAGCTGAAATTCCTGACTTTAAAAATGGAAATATGACTGAACTAGTTAATGAGTTAAACTGTATAAATTGGGCAGAGATTTTTGAGCTTCAACCAAAAGATATATTCAATCAAAGTAAATCTACACACTATGTATGGGAAAAGTTTAAAAATAAAATAAAAGATGTTCAAAATAAATATATTCCTCAGCGTAAAATAAGAATCAGAAATAACAGAGAACCCTGGATAAATCCATCTATTAAGAAAGGAATAAGAGATAAGAGAAAGGCCTTCAGCAAATTTAAGAGAACTCAAAATGAAAGGGACCTTGAAATCTATAAAAATAAGAGACAAGAAAGCAAGAAACTTACAAGAGATAGTAAACGCAATTTAGAGAGGAACTTACCCAAAAATTGTAAAGGAAATCCCAAAAAGCTCTTTAGTCATTTCAACTTGAAAAATAAATCTAATAAAAAAATTGGACCCCTTCATGCTGACAACAAAATTATTGAAGAAGATTTTGAAATTGTTGAGGCGTTAAATAGATATTTCTGCTCAGTGTTTACAAAGGAAACTGTAAATAAAATTCCAGATTTTACATTAGTAACACAAGAGAGAGAGATAAATCATATATATTTTGAGGAAGTGGATATTTTGAGAGCAATTGATAGGCTAAACATATATAAGTCAACAGGATTTGATGAAATTTATCCTAAAATAGTAAAGGAAGCAAAATATAGCACAGCCCACGCACTTAAAATAATTTTCAACCTTTCATTGATTAACAGCGAAGTTCCAGAAGACTGGAAAAAAGCAAATGTAGTCCCACTTTTCAAAAAAGGAAACAAAAACCCAACTGAAAACTATACACCAATTAGTTTAACTTCTATTATTTGCAAATTACTTGAAAGTGTCATCAGAGACAAAATTATAATATTCTTAGAAGAAGAAGGATTAATTAGTAATAGCCAACATGGCTTTCGAAATGGCAGGTTATGTTTGACATACTTAATTAAGTTTTATGATAGTATGTTAAAGCATCTGGCTAAAAAAGAAACTGTAGATATTGTGTACTTGGATTTTGCCAAAGCTTTTGATAGTTCCTCATAAGCGGTTGCTTGTTAAAGTTAGAGCTCATGGAATAAAAGGGACAGTAGCAAATTGGATTGAAGAATGGCTTAAAGAAAGAGAACAGAGAGTCCTGTTAAATGGGACTAGGTCTACATGGAGCCCTGTTCTGAGTGGAGTCCCACAGGGGTCAGTACTTGGACCTCTACTTTTTATTATTTATATTAATGACTTGGAAAGGGGTCTAAATAGTAAAACCTCAATATTTGGAGATGATACAAAATTGGGACAAAATGTAAGATCTTTAACAGGTGCCATGAAAATGCAAAAGGACGTTCATAAAGTAGTTGCTTGGGCAGATAGATGGGAGATGAAATTTAATGTGGAAAAGTGTAAAGTTATGCATGTTGGTCATGACAAACCAGAATTTGAGTATAACATGGATGGAAGTTGGATAAATAAAGAAAAAAAGGAGAGAGATTTGGATGTCATTGTGAATCATGATTTTAAACCTACAACTCATTGTATTGAAATTAGAAATAAGGCTAATGCTAGATTGAACCTAATGCAGAAACATATAGAATATAAATCGCCAGAAATTATAAGTAGGCTCTACACTTCATACGTGAGGCCTCTTATTGAGTATTGCATTCAGTTCAGTAGTCCTTATTTAGAGCAAGACAAAGAATGACTAGAAAAAGTACAAAAGCAGGGCCGGATTAACCATTAAGCAAAATAAGCCCGTGCTTAGGACATCAAGGGAAGGGGGGCACCACAGAAATTTTCCATTGTCGGATTTACCATGGATTTATTATACTATTACTGTATAATCGCGGCTTATAGCCTATAAGCTGTTGAAAACTGAATTATATATATTCATATACAGTATTTATTTTTTTTCATTGTTTGAATTTGTAGTGAACAACAACCCTTTTGAGAGAATAAATATATTTCGTTGTAATCACACACTTTACGCTTTGCGTTATTATTTTGTTTATATCAAATCTTTGAGCGCCATATTAAAAATACATATAGATTAAATATTTTCGTGTGCTATAGTAAATGTAAAAACAAGATTCAGTCATGCTGAACTTTATAAAATAATTGTAGAAGACAATATTGAGTGTGCCTTCCCAAATGTAGAAATTGCCTTTCGTATATTTTTAACATTAATGGTCACAAATTGCTCAGCTGAGCGTTCATTTTCTCAGTTGAAGTATATTAAAAATACCAACAGAATAACTATGCAACAAGGCAGGCTGGATGCCTTATCTCTACTAAGTATAGAAGCAGATGTGTTACGTAAGATTAGTTTTGAGGATCTGATCAAAGACTTTGCAATTAAAAAAGTAGGAGAAAACTTTTCAAATATAAATGAAGTGGAAGTATACAAAAATAAACATTATTTTCCATCTTACTGTAAGTTTTGTTTCATTTCAAAAAATAAAATTTTATTTTATGGTTTATTTTTGTTTATATTTTGAATTACATATATATGGGGCACCAAAATCTTTTAAGTGCTTAGGGCCTCTAAAGGTCTTAATCCGGCCCTGTACAAAAGAGAGCTATAAGGATGATACCATGCCTTAGACACCTTAGTTACAAAGAGAGATTGGAGCACCTAAACATGTTTTCCTTAAAGCGAAGAAGGTTACGAGGTGATATTATAGAAGTATATAAAATAATAGAGTTAGATAATATGGACTTCCACTCTCTTTTTACAAAGGATCACAATGATAGGATAAGAGGCCATAGCCTTAAACCTTTTTAGCAAAGATGTAAATCACAGTTAGTACAACATAGTTTTTCAAATAAAATAGTAAAATTCTGGAATAGCTTAGATGAAGAAGTTGTGAGTTCCCATACTTTGGAGACTTTTAAGAATAAACTAGATAAATTAATGACTGAAAGAGGTATTTGGTAATGACGTTTTGCTGGAACTGGTAATGGTGTGGAGAAGAGGTTTGTGAACCTTTCCCACACACACACACACACACACACACACACACACACACACACATATATATATATATATATGATACACACAGACCGTGCATGGAACAAGGAACTCTTCTGGGATAATCAAATCCACTATAGTCCGAATAAGTAATGGTAAATGACAAATACCATAGTTTTTCTTTTTCATGATGCAAGCCCGACGTGGGCAACGGGTCTCTCGCAAAGAGGTCCCATAAATATAGCTTCCCTCACCAGCTATCTGCAAAGCAGACAGGATCCAGCTTTGGGACATGGATCTAGGGTTTAAAGCAGCCTAGCCCCACTACATTTAGAACCGCAATATATATAGTTTATTTTTTATTTGGGTAAATCTCATCACCCACACAGAGTGATGGCATGTAGGGAGGCAGCATCTTGGGTTAGGGGATACTCTCTGTCTTTATACCCCTCATTTAAAGAGATTTCTCTGCTGAGCGGTGCCCCCATAGCACTGTGATATATGAAAGACTCATTATGTTCACTTGCCTCATAGACACCTTTAAATGGGAGACCCTGAAGGCTGAATGGGTGTACATTCAAATACTCTATACAGTCTTTACAGTCCCACCTACTCCTTTTATCTTAACTGTAGAGCTTGTATTACATTATTCAGGTTATAGCTATATAGATCCACGTAAAACTTCTTTTGATGAGATAACCATATGATGTCTACAATTAGTACAGTAGTGGTATTGATGAACGATCCACAAGATCCAAAGTTTTGAAGTTAATGTACAGCTAGTAGATGTGTGGTAATCTGCAATTTGCAGAGATCAATTGGATCTTAATTTTGCATGTAACTGTATTTATGGTTTGTTTATATTAACAGTGGAGCCACCCAGATGGGCTGAAGGGCCCCTTGTGTGCCCACTATAAAGTTTTTACCATGTTACCATATCAGCACCATCGGAAAAACTTGACATCCCAGATCCCCCAAGAACGTTCTGTAACGCTAGACCAGACGCCCCCTAAGATGTTATGTAAAACTTCCCCCCACCCACACCCCACACGTTACGAAACGTTATAGGGGGGGGAGGGGTAGAGGTGTCAGGTTTTAGCAAAAATAGCGTTACGTAATTTTTGAACTGCGCCTAACATTGTCGACTGTTCTACCAATTAATAAACTCCTGAGGGTGAGAAATGCTCGTATTGTTATTATTGTGGGAGAGAAGTGAAAAATTTACGTTACTTGAACACAGATTAATGTGGTCAAAAATTTATCATCAAATAATCCATTAATATTCCAGCAAACACACTACGTAAATACAACGTTGTATCCTGGTTGAATTTTGATCATGTTAGGAATTGACGTTTTACAGACGTAGTCACAACGTAAAACTTAAACGTTATATTGCAACGTTGATACAACGTTATATAATGACGTTGTATACACGTGAAGTACAATTAAACCTCTGACGTAATTTTTTGTACGTAGCATAGACGTTATCTGCACGTAAGGTTTTACATCCATAGCATATGGTTTCGTATTATATTATTTTTTGTTGCAAAATTGTAACGGAGTTACATACGGCATGCTACTATTTCAAATAGGGCGCCTTAATTCTATCCTTGAGGCGCTGAGACAACGTTGTATCTACGGAAAGTTTACGTAATATCACAACGTTGTGAAGACGTAATGGCGACCATACAAGTTTACGTTGTATCTACGTCACAGCGCTAAAATGCAACCTTGTGACAACGTCGTATCTATGTAAAATTGTTAGCTGGAGTGCTCTCTCTCTCTCTCTCTCTCTCTCTCTCTCTCTCTCTCTCTCTCTTTTTGCGTCCTGTTCAACTTGATGAATAAAACAATCAACATTATAACTATCTAAGTCTAAGACATCAACCTCCGCAAAATAAAGCAAAATTTAGAGAAGAATTCATTCTCTTTTTTCTTGAGTGAAAGAAAATCCTAAAAGACATTTTTATTAAAACATTTGAAGGACAGAACCGAAAATAATTTCATTATATACTTCCAATCCCAAATTGTTGGACAAATTAATAAAGAAAATAAGGTACAAAAAGAAATGACAGTATTAAACAGCACATTTTGACCAAAGATAATAAGAAACTGATAGGAAGGAACTGAAAACCTTAACGTATGTCGACAGTTAGCAGCTGACGAGGAAGCTTCTAACAGTGACTGTATCCTCCAGAGCGGGACACGTCAACGCGAAGAAGAGGCAACGTCAAACCGAAACATCAACGCGCTGGTGGCCAAACTTCCTCAAATCTCCGTACAGCGGGCTGTCTACGGTTGGCCAGACCAGTAGTCGACTGCCTGTTGCGTGGCACGGTCAGAGTGCCGATCGGCTCCCGGGGCCGGACCTATACCAGCGTGCTATTTTTTTTTCATTTACGGGGAGCAATTGCGTGCTCCCCGGACTACTTTTATTCTCCGGCGACATGAAGACTAATCCAGGCCCCACTACAACTTACACATGTCACCATACACAAAGACATAGACACAATAAGACCATGAGACACATACAAAAGCATATTAACATATTACAGTACAACGTAGATGGTCTCACAAACAAAATCATGCAGCTTAGTGAATTCGTACACAAACAAAACATTCACATAGCACTTATACAAGAAACAAAACTAAAACGCACACACAAAACACCCACCTGTTATTTTTTATTTTTTTTTATTTTATTGGGTTCAGAATCCCAGCTGAGCCGTGAACGGCCAAGCTCTGAAGGGCCAGTTTAACCTGCAGCCCAAGTTAAGCTAGATTAAAAACTTACGGACTTGAGGTCCTATTAGGTCCTACCTCAGGGTTGGTGACTCGATGTGGGGTTGGTGACTCGATGTGGACCTACCTTAGGCCTCAGTTGCATAAAATTAAGATAAAAAACAAAAGGGGCACTATTTATGGTCTTCTTTCTAAACCTTGCAACAACAACACAACCTGCACAATTACACGATGCAACAATCTTGTATCTAAACAACCAAACTGAATTGCAAGAGAGCTCTCTATAAGACCACGCCCTGTAAGTGCCGCATTCAACAAACGAGTAGGGAGGACGGGCAGCGCCCCAAAAAAATGATGCCACAAGAGTGCCCAAACAATGATGCCGAAAGAGCCCAAAAATGCTAGCTCTAAATTAAGTGAATTTTTCACTAACCTTACAATTATGAGATGGATATATATACACCTTAACTTAATATATACAAGCAATGCTGCATCAATCAACTTAGTCATCATATCGATCATATCGCCTTGGGACAACAATAGTTCTTCCTCTTCTAGATTTTCTAACACCACCATCCCTGACTTCACGGCGATCCATCAAGATCGTACTGGGGGTCACGGGGATGGACTCATCACTTACATGCGTAAAAGCATTAGCTACACTGATGCCACCCAAAACATTACAAACACAATCCAAGCAGATAACACTATAGAAATACAGGCAGTTAACATTAAAACACTCGCAAAACACAACACTACACTCATCAACATTTACATCCCACCAGATAGTTCACCTCAGGTGCCAGCCAATAACAATCCACAGTTACACAATCTGACCTCTCTCACTAATGTCATCTTAGGAGGAGACTTCAACGCTAAAGACACTAGTCGGTACCTGCACAACCAAAGCAACACCAGAGGCGCCAACATAGCCACACAACTAAACAGCCTCTTCATTCTTAACAATACAGAAGAACATACACACATGCCACATCAAGCAGGATACTCAAACTCCTCCCCAGACATAACGTTCTGTTCCCCCTCACTAGCAACACATACACACTGGAGAACAGAAAAACAACTGTCATCAGACCACCTGCCCATCATCATTACAACACGTTCTACACTCTGTCCAACAGCCTTAGGCACACTTCCAGAAATTACAAGAAAGCTGATTGGGAACAGTTCAAAATACAGACTGAGGAACAATTCACCACATTAAACAGCATACCCATCATAAACATCAATACAACACTCAAGACATTTAATCAGATCATCAATAATGCAAACAAATGCATACCCAAGGGCAACATTAGGAAATACAACCCAAATTACACTAGAGAAATAGCCCATCTCATAAGGCAACGTAACAACCTCAAACATAACACACAAACACCACACACAGAAGCCATAAAACAGCAAATACAACAGCTCAACACAGAAATAAACAACAAACTCAAAGAAAAACAAACAGAAACATTTAGGGAATTCATAACAACACTAAGTCACTCCACAGATACATCCAGGTTATACAACACTATAAACAGCATTACCCACTCTAACAGCGGCATTCACACCTCACACGCGGCTATCTGTCGCAACCAAAATAATATCCCAACATATATACAACAAGCTAACATTCTAGTTAATCACTACGCAAAGATATGTCACTTAGACAGAGACAACAACCAGAAACACGCTGACAGACAAACAGCCAGACACAAGAAAACCTACAGACTCGACACGACCATTACACTCTTCAATACAGACCAGACCAGTGAGACCACCAATTCGAAGGCCACTGGACCAGCCAACATATCTAACATACACCTTAAACATTTGGGCCCACAAGGAATACTAGGTCTCACAAACATCAGCCCATATTCATACCAACAGTGTATTATTCCTGACATATGGAAACAAGGTAAAATTATTACACTACTCAAACCAAACAAAAATCCAACAGAACTAGCTTCCTATAGACCCATTACTTTACTATGTACGCATTCCAAAGTAACAGAAAGACTAATCTTACAGATCACCAACCCACCACTATCGCCTACTCAACATGGATTCAGACCTCACCACTCAACCACGACATTACTCACTAACCTCACGCAGCACATCATGGATGGCATCAACTCCAGACGACCAGCTCAACGTACACTATTAGCAACAATAGACATTAGTAAAGCATTTGATGCTATACCACGCTTTCCTCTCATAAACAAAATACTCAACACAAACATGTACAATAACACCAAAAGGTGGCTGAGTAACTATCTTTCAGGAAGATACTCACATGTCACATTTAATGGCAAGTCATCCAAAAACAAGCTTTTTCCGAACGGGATCCCTCAAGGCTCTGTTCTCTCATCAACACTGTTCAACTTATACATGCATGACATTCCAACACCCATAGATAACAAGCTTACCTTATCATCATATGCAGATGACATCATTCTAACATCGCCCCACAACAACAGCGACACCGCTACAAATAACCTACAAACATACATAAACAGTATACAAGACTGGCTCACACACAATAGACTCAAAGTAGCACCCACAAAATCAACCATCACCTTGCTAACAAGCAACACAAAAGAACAGCAGATAACTCCACAGCTTACACTAAGCAACACCAACATTCCACACACTCACATGACCAAAATACTTGGGGTCACATACAACACATCATTATCTTTTGCAAACCACATTCAGGACATTAAAAACAAATGTACGTCAACACTTAACACGCTTAGGGTACTAACAGGCACAAACTTTGGACACCAGCAGGAAACAACATCACTCATATACAAACAATATATTCGCTCAGTTATAGACTATGCTAGCCCATGCTGGGCACCCATTATCTCAAACACACACAATACAAAACAACGCACTTCGTATCATTACAGGATGTACGGGGCTCCAATAAACCTTAGCTCCCCCGCCCATGGCCTAAACCATTAGAGGTACAGTAAAACTAAACATACCTTACAAAAGAAAATTTAATCCTGCATTTAATGAGAAACAATTAAAACTTGGTGTTCCCGCCATTGGCTTCCAAGACAGCCTGAATTCGCTTTGGGTAGCTTGCCAAAAGTGACGTGAATAGATCTTGATCGTTACGCAAATTTGCTAAAACAGTTTCAGTGTGTTGCGTCATTGTATCCTTCGAAAATCGATTTGCTGCAGGTTCTTGAAACAAGAGACATTCAACCTTATCCTTTATAACTGATCCAATGTGTTCACAGACGTTCAAGTCAGGAGAATTTCCTGGCCATTCTTCATTTCCAAAGAAATCGATCTCATGGTTCCGCAACAACTGTTGAGTGGCTAATGCATTAAAGCAGGGGGCTTTATCGTGCAAAAGTGTGACCTGATCGACATCCCTAACACTGTTTGGGTTTCTTAGAAAAGGAATGACATGCTGGGATAGAATAATATCACGAAAATACTGTCCATCCCAACTCTGACCATTTGGCTTCAGCACCCACATGAGTTTCTTTGCAGTGAACAAAACAAACACACCAACACAGTCTGGACTTTTTAATAATTCGCGATAATGTTCATTGTCATCGATTTCATCTGGTGTGGCCCACACGCGATCATTTTGGTAGTTGGCCCGACGTGTTACGTAAACAAAAAATTCATCGGAGACAGCTAAATGCATGAAATCATCCACATCCCAATCTTCAAGATAATGGGCAAACCACATTCTGTCATCGATGTTAAGTTGAGTTTTTCTTGGCTTTGGAAGTTCATGACAAAGCTTTAAACCTTGCCTATGACGGTACAGTCGAATGATCTCACCACTAACGATCTTTCCTCTCAACACTTCGATCTCTCTAGAAAGTTTAGCACAGCTGTTTTTCCGCTTACGCGTACCGCTTTCAATGATTTCCTTTGTTTCCTGCGAGAGTGGAAAATTTGGGCGCCCAGATTTGGTTGTATCCATTTCACATTCATCCAAAGTTTTATTCCAATTTCTTTTGAGGAAGTCCTCACTTCTTCGCAACTTTTTGGCAACCCATGAACGTGTTATAAAAGTGGCTCCAGCATCACGAGCTTCCCGAAATGTTATTGCTCGTATGCGATCTATCACACGTTGCCTCTCCGAATCACCAATTAATTGAGAAGCCATTATATTATCACTTTATCAGCTAGAGTAATTTTAATACCTGCAATAAATAAAGAATTTTATATATTTTTATAATCACTAAAAACTATTTCGATATAAGTAAACATGTAAGCTGCAAATGGGGGGGGGGCTAAGGTTTTTTGGAACCCCTTACTCAAACAACACCAGTAGAACACCTGCACACAGAAACAAAAATACTGAAAGTTAGGGAACATTTAAATATGAGGGGAACACAATTCATGGCAGCAGCGACAGCTAACCCACAACACCCTTGCCACTACATGTACAATCATGCACCAACACCTTGCACCATTAAGGTAACACCAGAGAGACATTATAACCAAATACTCCATTCCATACCACGCCCCACAGACATCACACAGTACAGAAAACACATACACACACACACACACACACCTAACCCACAAAGCACTGACACGACTCGGTCGGTTCTAGGTGCGAAGCCGCCACCCATTGACAGGTCAGAGACCAGCCTGAGCAGATCGGATCGAGTTAACTTAGCACGATTCCGATGTGGACATCACCCCAACTTACAGACATATAAACACAGACTAAACAACTCCACAGACGACATCTGCCACCTGTGTGGCAGGACACACCACAAACAACTGAACACATTATGACAGACTGTACCGCTCTAGCACAACATAGAACACAACACAACATCACTAGTGCGCTGAATCTTTGGTCCACTCCGGAGAGGGTGATCGGTTACTGCGTGCCGCCGGCTTGCTCGGTGAGGGTGGGCTGATCGGCTAACTACCAACAACAACAACAACAACAACAACTGAGGTAAAATAACACTGCAGAATACGCACACTTTTATTGCCACAGATTTTATAAGAAAGGATGTTATTCCATGAAGCTCTCATGTCTTCTACTTTAGGTTTGAATGAATTTTAAATAAAGTTTGCTGTTTCATCATAAGGTTAAATCAGTTTCGTTTTTAGACTTTTATAACCAACCAAATTATAAAATGAAAGAGTATAAAATGAATCCATACTGTGATTATTTAATTAAAAAAAAACGACACAAGATATATACACAGAGAGGGTCCCAAGTAACGGAATTTGTACTAAAAGCTAAAAAAAATGTCAACAGAAATTCTGAAGAATATATAAATTACTTATTGTTGGATAAACAAAATATGAATATATTCTCTGAACCATGCTGAAATTGAGCGTGAAACTTTATATTATTATTATTATTATTATTAGTAGTAGTAGTAGTAGTAGTAGAAATATTATTATTAGCAGTAATAGTAATGATAGTGGTAGTACTTAAAAACATTTGTGAAATTACAAGACTGACTCTTAACTTTTAAATGAGAAAACATAACACTGATATGAATCATTCCATATTTTTAATCTATAGATTCAGAAGGCGGCACCCTTTTCATTATAAGGGCCAAAAAATATAGTGAAAGGTTTTTCGGGGGAGGTTGGTCGAGTGATATATATATATATTAGGGTGTCTCTTATTTTCGAAGTGTTGATTTGTTTTGGTTGCGCCCCCTCAACCAGTTCCATTGGTTGAAAAAACATCACATATAAAATATTGTTTGGATTGAACAATGTTTAGAGGTCGCCCCCGCTTATTAAAGTTCATAAAATATAGCTATTATTTATGCAATTAATATTTGAAATTACTAGCAGTTGTCAAGTATACTAAACATATGTTTTTAATTAATTAATCATCATATTTATGATGAATTCAATTAAATGAATATATTAGAGATAATTGTCAAGTTTGTAGCTGAAAATATTGCTTGATAAGACAAGATCAACCTGTTTAAACATGTTTCATCAAGAATGCTCCAGATTATGTTGCAATTGTTTATTTGTCATCATTCAGTGTTCTGCTGTCATAAGTAAAAGGTGTGTAACTGGGTATCACTATACTTCTTTTTTGCTATTATCAGATAATAAACTATGTTATTTATATTTTTCACAATTATTTATACTGATTTTGTTATTAGTGTTTGAAAAAAATTTAATGAATTTAATGAAAAAATTAGAATTTATGCTCTTATACACATATTATGAAGTTTTAAACAATGTTGCTATTTGTCACAAAGAATTTAATTTAGTTCAATGGAAATTTTACCTGACATGTGTTTCATGATCTGTGTTTCTATCAGTGGCGTCACTAGAGGGGTGCGGGGGTTTTTGTGCAGTGTTTGAGCAGAAATTTATTATTTTTTATAAAAATATCCCTGTAGTTAGTTATAACAACAAAAACATTTTTCGTAAGCCCAGCTTACATGTATCAATATACCTACAAGGCTAAAACTCTATGCTAATTTACTTTTTGAACCTTCTAATGCGCTCCGGTCAGAGCTGTCATTATTACCCAATTACAATGACGCTTCGAATCACGTGGTTTCGTCTGCACGCTCTACAAGCACGCGCTGTTGTTTTCGTTGCTGCTGGTGTTTTTATAGTCGCTGATTTTGTCAAATTTTCTGTTGTTTTAGCTACAATATTGTGGTAATTAGTATTTGTGAACCTATATCAATAACGTTTTTGAGAATGAAGTAGTAATTAAAGGAAAAGAAGGAGAAAAATAAAAAAAGGCTTCCGCTCAGTTGTTGCAGCCTCTGTCTTTATGATGTTGCAGCCTCAAATTTATGAGTATATTTCCATATGCATTTGTCTACAACTTCTACATTATTTGGGCCGTTATTGATTATGCAAACCTAATCCATTAATGTATCTCATGTAACGGTAAGTTTAACGTTAAAATGAACATAATTTTGATGTAGTTCTTAAACGTTTTTACTTCGAATTCTATTGTTTTCTTACCGAATTTTCACTTTAACCACATGAAACTATGTAAATGTAAATACATTTAGGCTGTGCGTATGATACTGTAATTTAAAGGAGTAATTTTAATTTTGCTAGTTGTTTATGTCACTACTATTGCCATTACATTCAGTGATATACGGGAATTACGATTTACGAGTAACATTAGTACAAAAAACATTACTAAGGATTCTGTATGGTCTGGTACGGGAGGAGGTCCATGGGGGGGTGGGTGACACCATGAGTTACCGCACTGGGTGACACCAACCCTAGTGACGCCACTGTTTCTATTTCCAATAAAATAGCAAAATATAAATTTCTACTACAAAAATATTTATTCCTTGTTTCTTAGATTAAAAAATAATAGGAATAATAATTGAGAAAAATACGTTAGATTTATAAAATAGACCAAATTAACTTTGTCTACCAAATTTTTTTTTTTTTTGTAATTTAAAAAAGTCAAAACAGTGATTTAGCCCTGCTCTACAAAACCATAACACTACATTAATATTTTGTTTTCTTATTTTGCAGATGAATACAAGAAGACCATTCTATTTGCTCGGATCTACAGTAGATGATATTAAAGACTCAAAGCTGCCCCCATATAGGCAAGCTTTTGGTTATTTTATGCACCTCCACAGAGAGAAAAACATGACAATCCGCGATGCTCTGCGTCAATCTATTCGAGCCACAATAGTTATCTGTTATCTGGGGTAAGGCCAATATTCCTACTCAGCAGGAACCTCGTGCCATGAAGAAGTTAGAGAATTTCTTTAACGAATGGACTTGCTTAAAGAAGCATGCTTCCAGAACAAGCCAGAGCCATAAAACCAAGGAGGCTGATTTTGTAGAGCGATTGGAAGATCTCTTTGACATCGCCCATGGAGACGCTGAGAAGCTGATCAAGAATCGTGAGGACTGGGAGTTCCTTCAACTGCAAAGACAAAAAGGTCGTCCTGGCTCAATCGGTGGTGTGGACACTGTACATCTTCACCGCACAAAAAATGCAGTCAAACGGTTGGAAGCTGAGGCAGAGAGAAAAAGAAAGTCAGAATCTTTGATGGAGGCGTCTACTAGTCAAGTTGTACTGGCTTCTTCCACATCTTCCAGCAACACTGATGAAAGTGAGAATGAGGAGGAGGAGCCCAAAGGAGCTTGTGCTTTACCAAAATCTAAGAAAAAACGAGGCATGAAAAACATCATGACTATTCAGATGTCTGCTGCCCTGGATCGTACACAAATTTCCTCTAGAAAGGCAACATTTATCCTCGCAGAGGCAGCTAAAAGCTTTGGTTTGGACGCTTCAGATTACAACATAAACCAACATTCTATCCATCGCCTTCGAAATAAGAACCGAGCTCGTCATGCTAAAGAACTTAAGGAGCATTTCCATGGAGAATGTTCTATGACAGTCCACTGGGATGGCAAGATGATGGAGGACCTCACCTCGCACAAGCACATTGATCGTCTCCCAGTACTTGTGTCAGGACCTGGTGTTGAACAGCTGCTTGGTATCCCCAAAATCCCAAACTCAACTGGAGAAGCACAAGCTGAAGCCGTCTTTAACTGCCTGAATGAATGAGGTTTTCGAAACCAGTTCAAGATGACTAAGACTGAAGAACGAGGAATTCGAGATCTTTCCCTTTTTTCTGTTCTCATCTATATGAAGGCTTGGACAACATCCTCACTCCCTATTGAAACCCCATTTAATGACTGGCTCCTTATGAGGTCATTGATTAATTATCCTAACAAAAAGATTTCTGATGCAACTAAAAAAAAGCTCTCTAACCACTTATGGTACCTGTCTGAAGAAGCAGTTGGTCTTGCTTTCTTTGATGAGCGAATTACTACAGCTGTAAAGAAACGCATGGTAAAGGCATTAGAAGATGAGTCCACTGATAGACCACCCAAGCGTCCTCGGATTCCTGAATCGACCTTCTGCTCTGGTGAAGGACTACACCAACTTGTTACAAGAAATACTAGAGAATTCTTTACTAAGCTGAATTTGCCAAAAGGATTTCTGAACAAGGCACCCAGCACTTGGACATCCAACTGTGAATATTTAAGGGACAGAGCTATTGTTGCAGCTCTATCTGTTGTAAATGACCGGGCAGAACGTGCAGTAGCTTTAGTTCAAGAGCTGAATAAGAAATTGACAGTGGGGGAAGAGCAGCTCCAGTTCCTGCTCCAAATTGTTGCAAAACACCGCCAGAGTCACCCAGTTCCATCAAAAACTGTTCTTCTCAAAAAATAACCATCAATGAGGTCGCACCTTAAAATACACCATATTGTATAATCATTGTATATTAAATAAATGTTGTATAAGGAAATAATGCTAATTAAAGTAATTAAAGTATGTAAATAGCACTGGCATTTTGAATTTATCTCTATATAATAAACTAATGGTTTTTTTTTGTAGCAATGCTTCATTGCTGATTGTATAAAAAAAGAGCCAGGAAGGATTTTGGATAGGAGAAAAAGGATTGGGATAAAGAAGGATTGAGGACCAAAGGATGGATTATAACAACATCAAGGATAGGTTAGAAAAGGATCAATGATAAATAAGAAGGCCTATACTTATAAAAACGAATCAAAAAAAAAAGAAGGAAGGAATTATGTGTATAATGAGCATAATCATATGTCAGGAGCTATTATGCCATGGTCACCATTTTTATTAGCCGGGGGCGACCCCTAAATATGAGCCAATTTGTGTCAAACTTTCAAGTTTTAGTTTCTATGCTAAATGGAACTATTTTAGGGGGCGCAGATAAAATAATTCAACATTTCAATTTTTGACTACCCAATAAGAGACACCCTAATATATATATATATATATATTATATATATATATATATATATATATATATATATGCAGTGGTGTAGTGCTAAATAAAGAAGTGAGGGAACGCATTTTGAAAGTGTTACTCAGATGCAGGGGGGACAATGGCGAGCGCGGCGAGCCCATACAGCTGGGGGTCCGGGGGCACTGTAAGCCCCCCGGGAAATCTTTTGAAATCTGACCAATTTCAGGGATATTTTGAGGTCATATGCACTGGATATTAGGATATATTCCAAGGTTGAAGATGCAGTATTTCCAGTGTCATTAGATATACGACATCCAGTACGATCAATAAAAATAGCTAACAACTGGAATGATTAACTAAAAAAAAGTTAACTGGTACGCCGTGGTGACTGTTTCACCAGATCTTTATAGGCTAGCATTGTCTCAGTCGAAGCTAAAAGAAATGAAGCAGTTAATGATTCTTTCTCATATTTCTTCTCGGGGTGGGAATTAAAATTTCATGACGTTAGAGATTTGTAAGTTCGGATTTATTTGAAATAGTGAGGGAACGCCGTTCCGTCTACCAAAAAAAGTAAGGGAACGCTGTTCCCACGCGTTCCCACAGCACTACACCACTGTGTATATATATATATATATATATATATATATATATATATATATATGGGTCTGTGTGTGCATTCCAGATTATTCTATTCTTTCTAAGTGAAATTTGGTAGTACAGGGTCTACCTAAGTGAGTCAACTAGCATAATTCGACGTTTCATACTTTGCCACCAATGCGATTGGTTGCCAACTCCTGCTTTAAAGTAATACCTACATTGTAAAACTAGTTATATCTACGTCGCTATAAACTAACATACACAAGTATCCTTAAAACCATAATGTCAATGCATGTAATAGAAAATTAATTAATAATAATATGAAAAATATTTAGTTGTGAGGTTTATTAGAAAAGGTTGTGCGGTATTATCACGAAAATAATGAAAGTGCTTCGAACTGGCATTTTATATATACTCTACTGTATATACATACAGTATATATATATATGGGCCCATTTAAATTTAATTGTTTGTCATAATTCAAAAAAGGGTTGCTCATCGTAAAACTACTATCAAATTATATATATATATATATGGGAATGAACTCAGAATGGTCTCCTGAGTTTTTTATGATACACGCAGACCGTGCATGGAACAAGGAACTCTTCTGGGATAATTAAATCCACTATAGTCCGAATAAGTAACGGTAAATGACAAATACCATAGCATCATGAAAAAGAAAAACTATGGTATTTGTCATTTACCATTACTTATTCGGACTATAGTGGATTTAATTATCCCAGAAGAGTTCCTTGTTCCATGCACGGTCTGTGTGTATCATATATATATATATATACACACCGGGTGTCCCATTCGAAATGAAACAACTTTGAAACTGTAATTTTTAAAGTATTAATGTGAGAATGTTGAAACTTTGTCAGTTACTACACCATATGCATAAGTTTTTGTCATAATGTTTTTTTGTTTGTTTCAAATTGAATTATGTTTACCCCACAAGAAAAAGCGAAATGTGTGTTATGGATGGCTGAGTTGAAGTCCCCCACTCTGGTGCAACGGCGATTCCGTACAACCTTTCAGAAGAGACCTATATGCATGGACCAAGAAATTTGAGAAGACTGGCAGTGTTCTAAAGGAACACTCTGGAGGGCGAACAAGATCGGAAGAAGATGTTGAACGAATACGCGGCGCCTTTGGTAGTAGCCCGAGAAAGTCCATCCGTCGTGCTAGTGTCGAACTGCAGATTCCTCATTCAACTGTGCATAGAGTCGTGCGCAAGCGGCTGCAGCTCTATCCATATAAGCTTCAAATTGATTGTTCAGCATATAACATGTGAAGATCTTAACAAAATGAAACATTATGCTATGTATCTAATGTATGTAAATGTTATAATTCACATATATCATATGAAACTTTATGACATCGACTATTTACTGTGTGAATATTACAGTGTTTGCGTCATTCAATAAAAAACTATAAGGTTTCAAAGTTGTTTCGTTTCGAATGGGACACCCGATATATATATATATATATATATATATATATATATATATTATATATATATATATATATATATATATATATATATATATATATATTTTTTTTTTTTTTTTAACACTGAAAAAACCAGTAACATAAATTTTGTTTCAGTACAAAATTTCGGTACAAATGCACATGTAACAAATATATAAATTTTGTCTAAAATCAAAAACTATTAATAAAACTTTTAAAATAAGAAAGTGCTTTAATTTATTTCTATGTAAAAAAAATTAATATTAAAAAATATTTTTAATTTTCAAAGAAATACGTGCATTCCATGTATCCGCGGAATATAAGTGTTTATAACTAATATTAAAATATAATGATAGATTAAGTGTTTTTAACTGAGATACGGTTAAAAAAGTTCATAATTAGTTCATGAACTTGAAAAAGTGATTAACAGAAGGGTCAGAAGAAGCATTGGAGCTGGTAGAAGTCCCCACACACCACAAATCATACCCTCATGTGTCATTTGAAATTCAAGTTGATTGGGAAACTGGCAGGCATCGTCTGAAAAATTATTATTATTATTATTGCTCAGCTGAAAATTCTTAATTAAATCAATATAAATACCTGAATGGACATAATATTTGAAGCGCTACCAACAATTAATCCTATAAAACTTGATCGTTCCATGTAAGTATTTTTATCTAAACCGTCCATTTTCTTTTTAATAATATTTTAAATATACATCATCAGTAAATACAAAGTTACAGAGACACATTACACCATCATAAAAAATTACATAGTAACAAAGATTAACAAGACCAAGTACAAGAACCATACGATAATTAATAGACCAGTTAAATCGGAAACACACTTCCTCATAGTTGGGGTAATCTTATAATACAACCAAGGTGTCTTTCTGTTGGATAAAGTAGAAGTATTATTTATGACATAATCGGAAAAGTATTTATCTCTGAAATATGTGTCAGTAACATACCTGTACAAAAGTTATTAGCATCTGGTTTCCCCGAAACGGAGATATAAATGGGGTCGCACTGTTCCAAATACCGGCCGCAGGGAGTCCATTCTTCCCACTCAAGAGCATCGCATTGTGTCTCTGAATCATCGTCATCTTCGGATGGTTCTTTGTTCACTCTGCTTACACAGATCTTCACATCGCTGCCCTTGAACTGATGAAAAGAGACATATTAATTAATACCTTTTTAATGGACTTATTTGTTAATGCAATTGCAATGATCTTAATATGTTGTTATAATTCACCACACAATTTAATGGTTATGTTTAGGCCTACTAGTAAAACAGAGGAAAAACCGTGAACTTGACTCCAAAAAACAAATGCAAACATACCATTAGTTTCAAGTATTCTGAGAAATGGAAGTAATGAGGAGGGATTTTGATGTAAGTCGTGAAATTCGGAGAGACGTACGTTGTGTATACGTGACTCCCTTCGTTGTAATTAGCGTATTCGTCTTGTAGAGTGTCGCAAGCGGTATAAACGAACATTCTAGGCGCTGTTAGTGATAAAAATGTATTAGTCGTTATCGTAAATGCATGGGATATTGGCAGAGCGGATTGGGAATCGCGCCAGCTTCCATCTCATTGTCTAACTCGTAATAGATGTATTTTAACGAATAGAAAGTTGGTACACACGAGAACATGGTACATAGTTATGTACTGAAACGTTGGCCTTTTTATATAATTTATGACTGATGTACTTTCTGATCATTTAACTGGACCAGTGACTCCCAAGGTAAGATTCCCGTTAAAGGGTTCGTGTAAAACAGTAGAAATGCAAACTGGTCAACGTTACCAATTAAAGGGTGTCCTAGAAGTCTTGGAGGGGTTTTATTTGGCTATAACTTTTTTCTTTTTTGATTAATTTATTTACTTTTATTTTCAGTTAAAGTACCCTTGCTGCGATTAATGAAAATGGAATCCTGAACAGTGCAACAAAAAGTGGTTATTGTGGAATTTTATTTGACAACTAACTCTTCCATCGTTGCCGCTCAAAGAGCGTTTAGATTAAAATTCAACACACGTTCTGCTCCTCCTGATCGAGCTATTCGAGGGTACGTCGCTAAATTTCGTATGGGAAAGGGTCAGGGAGACGAGACGAACCATGGACTGGGCGTCCTCGGACAAGCCGAAGTCCAACTCGGGTTGAGATGGTTCGTGAAAGCGTTGAGGAAAATCCACATCAGTCCGACGACGCAGCCAGGAATTAAACGTTTCAAGAAGTTCCTTTCATCGAATTTTAAGAGAGGATCTCAATCTGTACAAAATTCAAATTGCTCAAGAAATTAAACCACAAGATCATCAGAGTCGGATAACGTACGCTAATGCGATTTTAGATTTACGCAATGAAAATGAAGATTTTCACCAGATATTAAATTTGTAATTAAAATCGCAATAAATATGTTTCAAGTGTTACAGACCTTTTTTTTTATTTGATCTCCAAACAAAAAAGTTATAACCAAATAAAACCCCTCCAAGACTTCTGGGACACCCTTGCGGACCCTCTTAAATTGACAGAGGGGGCCAGACCCCCTTGCCAGCGAAGATATTTTGACATTTTAAACTTTGAAAAACAAGTTTTTCAAAGCAAAGCCAAAATCAAGGTCCAGGGTTTTCAAAATGCCTAGACACTTTACGTTTGAAAGATTGGAGGTCATACATAGGGGGAAAGTAAGATTGTTCCAGAGCTGACCGGTTGAGTAAATGAAAGACTAAAAATACTGATTAACCCTTGCGTTAGAGAGTTGGACAGAAAAGGATTGAGAAAGTGTCGAAAGTCTGGTGCTGCGTGCTCTCATTAAAGGAGGAAACATGCAGTTAGAGAGTTGAGAAGAGCAGTGTCAGTTATAATAGCGATAGTAAAGAGAGAGGGAGTGAAGACATTCAGTAAGAGGCGGCGAATTGATGAGACGAAAAGCCTTTGATTCCATCCGATCAAGTACGGCTGTGTGGATTGAACCACCCCATACATGAGAAGCATACTCCATACAGGGGCGGGCAAGACCCCTGTACAGAGAGAGCAACTGAGCGGGGGTGAAGAAACTGCGGAGGCGGTACAGCACACCTAACTTCTTAGAAGCTGTTTTGGAAAGAGAATATATGTGATCTTTCCAGGAAAGATCACGAGAAAAGGAAACGCCGAGGATGTTAAGAGAAGAGGAAGGATTAAGTTGTGTGTTGTTGAAGGTAAAGGGATAGTCGTGCGGAAGATTGTGATGAGTAGACAGATGAAAGAACTGAGTTTCTGAAGCAATGAAAGCCACACGGTTTTCTCTGCCCCAATCAGATATAGCAAAAAGATCAGAGGTCAGGTGTCCCATAGCCGTCCTACGCTAATTATGAAGTGACTGCTGTGAGAGACTCTTTGAGAAGTGGGTGGAGAAGTGAAGAGTGGAATCATCGGCATAGGAGTGAATAGGACAGGAAGTACGAATTAAAAGCTCATTGATAAATAAAAGGAAAAGAGTGGGTGACAGGACAGAACCCTGAGGAACACAACTGTTGATAGCTTTAGGAGAAGAACAGTGGCCATCTAAAACCGCAGCTATAGATCGGCCAGAAAGGAAATTAGAGATGAAGGCACAGATAGGATAGAAACCGAAGGAGGGCAGTTTCGAAATTAAATATTTGTGCCAGACAATTAAAAGCTTTTGATATGTCAAGCGCAATAGCAAAAGTTTCACCAAAATTCCGAAAGGATGGTCTACAGATCTACAGAAGCTAAGGCTAACAAAGACCTTAAGATCCACTCTAAGGTTAGCCTGAGAGAAAGGAAGAAGGAGGGTTAAAAGAGGAGAATAAGGGGTTAAGTAAGTGGCAAAACCTATCATTCGTGGGTTAACATTCATTCAGAAAAAGAGAAAGAAGACTCCCCATCATCATCATCCGCCGGCCACTGCCGACGAGTCGGAAAAATAGTCGAAGAGAATAGGAGAGGGGTGAAAGATGAAAAGAAGTAAAATAAGAACGCTTACAAACCATGCAAACACAGTCTTAACTCACTGTCATACCATGCAAACTACAGACATGCAAGTAAAGAGAGTTACAGACATGCAAGTAAGGAGAGGATAAGAAAAAAAAAAGGAGATAGAGTATAACAAAAAGTGGGTTAGTTTACGCTACGAGCTACATGTACGTTCGTGTTAGTCTATTTTTTTTAATAATTTTATTGCTGGCATCATACGCTGCAATGTCACAAGCTGGCATTAATCGTCAACAGACTCATCCTCGACCACCACCCCAAGAGCTCCTGTTGCTAATTGTTTTTTTTTATTTTAAACAACGTTAATATTTTTAAAATGCCTATCTAAACGGTTCTTAAACACATTAACGCTGGTAGAGTTAACGACTGACGCGGGAAGATTATTCCATTTATCAATTACTCTAAACGTAAAGAAGTTTTTGGCGATATTAGTAATGAAACGTCTGCTACGCAACTTAAATCCGTTATTACGAGTATTGCTATTATCGAAAGTGAACAGTTTGTCAAAATTTACGTTATCGATTTTATTAACGATTTTGAAAACTTCAATAAGCTTCCCCCTTAATCTCCTAGTTTCGAGTGAATGCAAGTCTAACTCTTTAATCCTATCTTCATAAGGCTTGTTGCGCAATGACGGAATTAGTTTCGTGGCGCAACGTTGAACCCTTTCTAACCCATCAATATCCTCACGCAAATACGGGCACCAAAACTGAACGGCATATTCTAAATGAGGCCTGACTAGGGACTTGTAAAGGGGCAATATAATATTCTTCGATTTAAATTCGAAATTACGCGCTATGAAGCCTAACATCCTGTTAGCTTTTGCACAAGACTCCAGGCACTGGTTCCTAACTTTTAAATCCTTAGATACGCGTACGCCTAAATCTACTTCCTCGTTAACGCTCGCTAACTCTCTATCATCTATCGTGTACGTGTAATTATTGTTACGAGAACCTATATGCAAGACTTTACATTTGTCTACGTTAAATTGCATCTGCCACTTATCCGTCCACTCCATAATCCTATTTACATCGTCTTGGAGCCTATTTCTATCGTCCTCGTTAACAACTTTACCTCCTATTTTAGTATCGTCCGCGAATTTTGACACGTTACTAGTCAATCCTACATCTATGTCGTTAATATAGATTACGAATAGCAGTGGGCCTAACACTGAGCCCTGTGGGACACCACTACCTACATCCAACCACCCCGATTCACTACCATTAACAACGACCCTCTGTCTCCTAGCACGAAGCCATTCCTCTAACCAGTTAGCAACCTGACCGCGTATACCGTGCGCTTTAACTTTCGCAATTAATCTTCTATGCGGAACTGTACCGAACGCTTTTTTAAAATCTAAATAAATAACGTCAGCCGCTCTATGCCTATCGTATTCGTGCACTATTGCGTTATAAAATTCTAACAAATTAGTTAAGCAAGATCTATGGCGTCGAAACCCATGCTGACTACTATTAATCAAAAAGTGATCGATGATACGATCCCTAACTACGGATTCCAAAAGTTTACCGACAATTGACGTTAAGCTAATGGGCCTATAATTGCTAGGTACTGTGCGGTCGCCTTTTTTAAAAATGGGCGTGACGTTAGCTAATTTGAAGTCTTCAGGAATAATCCCCGTTTCAAGTGATTGATTAAAAATCTTCGTTAAGGGGCCTATGATAACGTCTTTCAAATCTTTCAGATGTCTAGGATAAAACGCGTCAGGGCCTGGAGCCTTGCTAACTTTTAGCCTATCGATATAATGCGCAATCTCATGCTCGTAAACAGTTATTTCATCCAAAATAGTCTCGCTGCTAAATGGAACGATATCGTCCACATCAGGGACATTATTGATGTCTTCTACGGTAAAAACTGTCGCAAAAAAGTTATTAAAAATACCCGCCATTGCCTGAGCGTCAGAGGGCCTATATTATCTTTTATCGGCTTACGATTATTGATGTATTCAAAAACGTTTTTGGATTATGTTTACTATCCGCAGCTATAAGTATTTCTAAATTACGCTTAGCATTCCTAACTGATCTTTTAACCTGACGTCTAAGCTCGATATATCTATTAAAGTTAGCTGCCGTGCCATTGCGCTTATTAAGTCTATACGCTCTGTTACTCTCGTTTATGAACTCGCCTATTTCCCTAGTTCACCACTTGGGGCTACCATGATTTCTATCGCGCTTGGGCCTACGAGGAATAAACTCCCTTTCAATATTCATAAAACTTTCTTTAAACGCCTCCCAATGCAAATTTGTGTCATTACCCATAAATAAGTTATCCCAGTCCACTACTCTCATCCTATCCGCAAATCTATCAAAATTGGCCCTACGAAAATCAAGGACTTCTATTACGTTACTATCCTTAGTGTTTTCTATCAAGAGAGAGATGCAAGAAGATCGCCAGTGGAGCATCCCCTTGCGGAACCCACACTGATGATCTGAAAGAAGATTGTGAGAAGAGAGGTGTTTAAGAATGTTTCTATTAAGGATAGATTCAAGAACTTTAGAAAGGCAAGACAAGCTGAATGAAAGCGAACTTCCAGCAGGAAGGAAAAGTACCAGATGAGAGACAAAGAGGAAAGAGTTTGCCTAGGCAGGGTGTCAGTATAGAAGCACAGTTCTTAAGAACAACAGGAGGAATATCATCAGGACCATACGTCTTCGTAGGGTTGAGCCCAGGTACGGCAGAAAGAACATCTTTAGAAGATATTTTAATTTCAGGCATAATAAAGTCAGAGGGAGGAGGAGATGGAGGAACAGCACCGGAATCGTCCATGGTTGAGGTGGAAGCGAAAGTTTGAGCGAAGAGTTCAGCTTTATTGGACAATGCTTACTTTTAGGTAAAGCTTTCGTGTAAAACGATTGTGAGACTAAAAATTTAATGGGTATCCCTCAAATTCACTCATACAGGAAAAGGGCCCACCTTAGCTTGAAAAAGTTTGGGAACCACTGGTGTAGACTCGTCTTCAGAGAAATTCATGAATGAGTTTGACAACGGTAAAAACTCCGAGTTATAGTGAGCTGCGAGATACTTTCACATCATAGTCAAATAAAAAAATACTATGAATATTTGACTGAAATGAAGGTTATATATATATATATATAATATATATATATACACACACACACACGAGGGTAATTCAATAAGTATCCGCACTTTTTATTTTCACATCTGATAGATTATAAACACACCACTTCTCAACATAGTCTCCCTGTTTCTGAATACACCTAGTCCAGCGATCCACAAGCTTCCTAATGCCATCACAAAAGAGTGTTTTTGGCTGTGTGGGTAGCCAGTCATGCACCGCCTCCTTCAGGTCATCATCGCCTTGGAATCGCTGACCTCTCAAAGCGTCTTTTAGTGGCCCATACAGATAAAAATCCGAAGGTGCCAGGTCTGGACTGTAGGCTGGATGGTCGAGAACTTCAAATTTAAGTTCTTGAAGGCATTTTCTAGTCTGTGCAGCGGTATGAGGGCGCGCATTGTCGTGTAACAGAATAACATCTTCCGACAATCTCCCTCTCCGTTTTGTGCGAATTGCTCGCTTTAACTCATTCCGAAGCATATTAGAATACGATGCACTTGTTACTGTAGTTCCACGCTCTAGATAATGTTCAAGGATAGGGCGTCGTGTATCCCAAAACAGTGTTAGCATAACTTTACCTGCTGACGGCTGCGCTTTGAACTTCCTTGCAACGGGAGATGTTGGATGCTTCCATTGCATGCTCTGTTGTTTGCTTTCTGGTCATAGTGATGGATCCAGGTTTCATCTCCAGTGATAATGCGCTCCAAAAAGTTTTCACCTTCATTATGATACCGCTCCAAAAGACGAGAGCAGACGTCCATACGATTACGCTTGTGCTCTTCTGTCAACTATTTGGGCACCCATCTTGCACAAACCTTGTGAAAGCCAAGAATGTCATGAACTATCGAATAGGCTGACCCTTGACTGATATCTAATGAAGATACAATTTCTTTTATTGTTAATCTTCTGTCATCGAAAATCATGGCTCTGGCTTCTTCCTGCTTGTCACCACTGGTTGATGTCGACGGTCGTCCTGAGCGCTGAGCATCTGTCACACATGTCCGACCTTCCTTGAACATTTGAATCCACTCGTACACACTTCGCCGTGGTAACACATTATTCCCATACTGAGCACATAAATGCGTGTGAATTTCAGCTCCTTTCACACCTTCTGCCCACAAAAACCGGACCACGGATCTCTGTTCTTCCAAAGTATAAACTGAAAGGGCGCAGCCATGCTCACTACTCGTACGATATGTGACAGCTATGAGTAGCCTAAATAAGCCTATACTGTTGCTAGCCTAACGAGTATATATTATATATACTATATTATCACTAAAATAAAAAGTGCGGATACTTATTGAAGTACCCTCGATATATATATATATATATATATATATATATATATATGTTACACACAGACCGCCGTCTGTGTGTAACATAAAAGTCTCTCAATGGACCATTCCGAGTTGTAAAAAATATACTCTTATATATACAGTATATTAACTACATTACTGGAGTTATTTTATCTTCTGTCAATAAAGCAGTATTGTTCAATATACTCAGAAATAAATAGTAACCTTTTTGGATGACTTCCACGAGGTCCGCAGCAATCTTCTCAGGCTCTGAAGGCGAAGTATTTATAAATACCAAATCGTCTTCATTTTCATTTTCGTTGTTATAAAATAGGGAAAGTTGACTTTCCTTGGTTCCGGCGAAGATAAAAGTCACATCTGCGATAAAAAAAGTTTAATGTTTTTTTAATAAACAATTATAATTCGGAATGTAATCGTATAATGCAACTATTACTGAACATCGGAATTTTTTATTAAGTCTATATTGTGTCATCTTTTTTTCCCGCCGTTTTTTTCACTGTATTCCCTTAAAAAAAATCACAAAATAAATAGTGATATATATATATATATATATATATATATATATATATATATATATATCCTCAAATGTTGCATGATGCCTTCCTTTCTTGATAAAGCTAGTCACACATTTGGGCTGGTACTGCATGAGTTGGAATGACAATGCAACTTGAGCTGGTCCAGGCCAAGCTGGACCATCCAGGCTGGACCAGTGGACCAGCCCAAATGTGTGTGACTAGCTTTAGGATCTGATTACACTGAATCTTGTACATATATGTAACACCGTAATCCAAGATGCTTTTGTTATACAACTTATAAAACACAAGACTATGTAAGGGATTGTCCTGTGAAAGTGATCTTTGTCACTGAAAACATTTACATAACGTCTTCATACCTGGATAGGTCATATTAAAGGTATTCCATTCATTTATCATCTCTTCTTCGTCACCATCGAAGCTACTTGGAAGGTTCCATAAAACTACCTGACTGTTTTTACCGGTTCGGTCGGGGTCTGACCTAATGGCTTCGTAGAAGATGTAGTAGAACTCTGTCAGTTCTTGCATAATTTTCCCAAAATCTTGAGATGAACTCTGAGAGACTGGTGTAAAAAAGCGTAAAATGACGTAAGAACGGCACAGAGTCCAACAATAAATGAAACATTCATACTGTACTGTATCTTATTTTTTTACGGTACACTAACTTTCACTGGATGTTAACAAATTCCTTGTATTGAGGATTCTAATGAGGAGCTCGGAGTATGTTTACTCGTTATTTTTTCATGTATATTTACATCTTCAAAGGTTAAAAAAATCTACACGAGCGAAACGCATTCTGGAGTTACATCTTATAGTCAAATATAATAGATATACATATAGAATAAAGACACTCTTATTTATTGTTTCTGTATAATATCCTATCTTCTTTGTTGAATTACTGTACACTGTAGGGTGGATCGATTTTACATTTTTTCGATTTCCATATTCTAATAGAGACAAAAACTTGCGCATGCATGAGAAAATAGCCTCTGCAAAATCTTAGCTTAATAGGTAATCATCTTCTGCCCCCGGCAGAGCGCTGAAAATCATATTGTAGTAGTCAAAAACGTATTTTTAAACCCTAGCCTAGAGTCATAAAATTTTGCGTGTGTGTTATTTCATGCCTAAGCAACGATATAAATGCTATGGGAAATATATAAATGCATTATTGAAGACAAAGAGCCGATCTGAAAATATGTATATTATACATATTTTCAGATCGGCTCTTTGTCTTCAATAATGCATTTATATATTTCCCATAGCATTTATATCGTTGCTTAGGCATGAAATAACACACACGCAAAATTTTATGACTCTAGGCTAGGGTTTAAAAATACGTTTTTGACTACTACAATATGATTTTCAGCGCTCTGCCGGGGGCAGAAGATGATTACCTATTAAGCTAAGATTTTGCAGAGGCTATTTTCTCATGCATGCGCAAGTTTTTGTCTCTATTAGAATATGGAAATCGAAAAAGATGTAAAATCGATCCACCCTACTGTACAGTAAGTTCGGTTCAGAACTCTGAATGTCACCAAAATATTATATCTCCAACGTAATAATACTGGCAGTTGAAATCGAGTTACAGTATTCGAGATCATGGACCGATCCTGATAACTGAATATTGTACACGCTTGGAGAAAATATACAGGCCCCGCCTCCATGGGCGGAAACATCTGTAAAAGTGACAAAAAATTTTCAGACGTTATTTCATCACTATTCCGAAAGGATATACTATACATAATGTATGTAACACATTCTTACTGTAGAAGAATGAACAATTTTTGTTTGTGTATATATAATCACTAAATGCATAAACGGGTAAATAGAGGTTTAAACGTTTGTAAGAGTAACAATAAAAGATTGGTTTCTTACAGTCTATAAAAGTCGTATAATTGCAGGCATATTCAGCGATGTTTGAATAGTTTGTCATAGGAGAGAGCCATTTTTCTGTCTTTCCGTTATAAACAGCGACTCTTGAGCGATGGTAACCAACACCGAGATATCTTGCAGTCAATCTGGTGAAAGATGCATTTAATTTTAACTTATATCTGATTGAAATTAGTTCTTTTTTTTTTTTAGTTTTAAAGACGAGATAGTAATAATGTTTTGCGGTCGTTTAAACGTTTTCATAATGGCAAAGGTCACGTGACGGAAGAGACCTACAACATTACGTGAGATACGAACCGTTTGAGTCGCTACATCATCTAAAACGCAGAAGACGGTCACTCACTCAACTACTATCCAGACCCAACGTTGCTTAACTTGGCTGATCTCATTGGAAGCGGTGTTGCGCGGGGACACGACGCACTTCTTACAAAACTATTAAACAAAATCTTGATAATCACAGTATTGTGAAATGTCATAATAATTCAAGGAAATGTAACTAATAATAAATAGAATGTTAGATAATTTTGGTTAAAGTTAATACATGGACAAACAGAGTTACTGTAGCCACCTGATACAGTTTATATATATATATATATAGAATACGGACGCTCAAGTAAGATGTTTAGCATAGAGGTTTCGTCCCAGCGTCGCTGGGCCGCTGTGACGCGCATTTGACTTTAGTCTTTAATCTCTATATTAAAATCAAATTAATGGTTATACATACAGTGTATATACAGGGTGTCCCCAAAAAAAACTATATACTCTTTATAGCATCATATATTTTATAATTAAAAAAAAAATATATATATATATTGTTATAGCAATTGCCAATGAAAGGTAAATTAGTAATCTAAGTGTGATGTCAGAAGGTACCTCGATGAAACGTTGCCTAACCGTTGGATAGGACGAAGAGGAAGCGTTGAGTATCCTCCACGTTCACCGGACTTGACTCCACTTGATTTTTACTTGTGGGGCTACCTGAAGGATGCAGTTTATGGTACAAGACCCGCAACACTCGAACACCTTAAGGATGCAATTAGGGAAAAGTGCGGGACCATCACAGCATCCACATTAGTCCATGTCTGCGAATCAGTTAGTCGACGCATTCAAAAGTGCTTTCATGCCGCCGGAGAACATTTTGAGCACTTGGCGTAGTTAATTAAATTTTATACGCAAACAACTCGCTATAACATTTTGATCACTTAGATTACTAATTTACCTTTCATTGGCAATTGCTATAACAATATATTGTTTTTTTTTTTTAAATTATAAAATATATGATGCTATAAAGAGTATATAGTTTTTTTGGGACACCCTGTATATATATATATATATATATATATATATATATATATATATATATATATGTGTGTGTGTGTGTGTGTGTGCGTGTATGTGCATGTGTGCGTGATTTCTAAAGAATATAATCTGTGTCTTACGCGATGTAATTAGCCTGTTTTTCGACTTCCTCACTTGATCCTGTTGGAGAGAAAATAATCACAAGGTCGACTTGCGTCTCACCCTGAACGTCTTCGGGCATTATTTCTGGACATTTTTCATACCCAGGATCATCGTACAAGTTTGAAGCTAAGGAAGAAGATAAAATGATGGGTACAAATAATAAAGACCCCTTCACTATAACGTATTTAGCGCACCATTAATACTCAAACTTTAATTCGTTCCATACGGAAGAGAAACGGCCGTGAAAACTTGAAAAAAAACCAAAACCTATAATGGCTTCTTAGCACACGTACGACATAAATAAAAAGGTTTATATCATAACGGAATACTTTTGTTCTGTTTTTAAAGAAGAATGTAAATGAAATACACATTTGCGGGAGAAACGTCAAATCGATGGGGACAAAGGCCACGATCCTGTCCGCCGTGTAACAAAAAATCGTTGCAAGAAACTCCTCACAGGTTGTCAGGTATATATATATATATATATATATATATATATATATAAATGATATTTTACCACTTACACATAAAATTGTCGAACTCAGAAAGGACGGGATCAAGGTATTGAATAAACGTTGTATGAATTTCTTGGAAATCGCCTTGGTACTGAGCTACGAGACTCTTTATTTCAGGAAAGTAATCTTGATAAGCATACATGTAATTCAGGGCCTGGAACAAAATAAATAACATTAAGTTGAGTTGGTTGGTTGGTTGACTGACTGGAATTTAATATTGGTTGCGGCAACCCTTGGTCTATATGTTATCTTACACAACTTAATTTGAATTTCAAATCAAAACCGATCATGAAGAACTAGAGAAAACGCACAAAAACGCTTTAATGACAGACATACGAAGTCCAAACATTATTATTATTATTATTATTATTATTATTATTATCATTATTATTATCCATTTACACATAAAATTAACTTTTTATGCTAAAGATAAAGATGCAGAATGATATATATATATATATATATATATATAGAATACCTGTTCCTTTATTTCGTTTTTAAATTGACTCTGGAACTTGTTGAAAATGTCCTTCCGTTTACATGCCCGGATATCCTGTTTAAACAGTCCGTGATTGCCGTAATACATCCGTAGGATTTCCGACAAACTGAGCGATTGACTAGAACTCTGCTCGTTCAGAAACTTAGCAATAATTAAACCTGGTGGAGTAGAAATGAGTGAGTGTACTTTTTAAGACTTTTAGTATTATATATATATATATATATATATATATATATATATATATATATACAGTCTAGACTGATTATACACACACACATATATATATATATATATATTATGCAGGAAGGAGGGGGCCAAGAGCGGATGGCTGCAAAAATGCCCCTCCCACAAAAGGAGAAGTGGAGAGCCGAAATTAAGGTCTCCGTGGCTCTTAGAACCTATGCCACTTTTTTTTTTTTAAATTTTGAGAAGATTGTAGTGTGTAAGATACATGTATGTGTAGTGAGGAATAGAGGAAGAAGAGTGTGTTTGAATGCATGTTGGAATGCTGACGGGGTAGATCTGACGCGGAAAAAGATTTGCTAAGGAGGACAGTGACAGAAGAAACGAGAGTGCCAGCACTCCCTGACTTCTGCCTAATATTCTCGCCCGAGAGTATTTTCCTGGGTTGAATGGTGCCTACAATCTCCTCGTGTATATGTATATATATATATATATATATATATATATATATATATATATATATATATATATATATATAGAGAGAGAGAGAGAGAGAGAGAGGAGAGAGAGAGAGAGAGAGAGAGAGAGAGAGATTACCATTTATACTCCGTACATTCTAATTTCTTTTAGCACGAAGCACGAATTAAACACCCATGAATCATACTTTACTGTCAACCTATTCCTCAACACAATATACGATGCACACATCAACATACACATAGTAAACAAAGACACCCAGTACTTTAAATTTCCAGATTGTGGATGCATCAGCAAAAAGATCCAGTCATGTCTCATCACTTTCCTCACACTCCTCTACCCACAAATTAATTTCAAACTTATGTTACTAATTCTCATAACATACATTCCTACTTTAATCATAAGGAAAAACTGCCCGTTCCTCTTGTTTCATCGATCATATATACTCATACACTTGTATGCGATGTTCTGCGAATTATATTGGCAACACCTGCCGCCAATTCCAACTGGGTATCGATGAACGTCGAAGGATATCCAGCAGAACCTCACGACTCCTCAACAGACCTTCGAAATCATAGCACATTAAAAGACCATCCTATTGACTCTTCCGCCTTCAGAACAGAATCAATTACGCATAACACCAACACCTAAATGATCACTGTATTCAAAAATCCATTTATATCTGTGAAATGCAATCTGCCCTCAACGACATCAACTCCAGTTTTATTGTGACCTTTGTTTGACAATCTTATATACTCATTTATTGTTTGCGCAGTTACTGTTAGTATACTATTAATGTATCTATATAGGGTCATTTTATACAAAGTTTTAACCATAATTTTAGTTGTAAACACTGATGATGAGGATAAAAGCTTTCGAAACGTTTGTGAATTCAATAATCAGTGAAAAGGGGCAGAAACTGGCACAACATTCAGGCCAACTAATGGTAATGGGGCCTAGTGCTCTAATTCCTGTACTATTATTAACCAGCATTATCGGAATTCGAACCCCCGACCTCAGTGTTTTCACTTCGTTTACAGGGAAACGGTGTTATACACCGATATAAGGGCGCTGGTACACAGGCTAGAAGGAAAGGAAAAAGCAGCTGAGTGAGAAACTTAAAGCCAGTGAAACTCAAACCAGTGTCACGTGATTCCAGAGTCAACGCTTCTACCTACCACACTTTCCTGGAACTCCAAAAAGATCAGTTCCCAGTCAAAGGCTTTTTCATGTTATATTGTACGGTTATTGCACATAGATTATTTAGTTATCTGTTTTATTAAAATGAAAGACTAGAAGGGAGTATGGTCAAACAGCGTAAGTATTGTCCTCGCTTCAGTGGATCCCTTTTGGGGGTCTGGGATGACGTAGTCGATAAGAACGTTGACTCTGAAATTATTTAACATAGGGTTGAATCCCACTGGTTCCCAGTTCCCACTGAAATGCTTATTCTCTCTCTCTCTCTCTCTCTCTCTCTCTCTCTCTCTGTATGTCTATATATACCTTTCAACTTTTCAAATGTTCCGCGCGATGATTTCTCATTTCACAAAGGTCAAGTTTGTCGTCCCTCCTCTCAAGTTGGCCTGGTGAAGTAGTGAGTTGGTTTCTCGTACTCTCCACCTCACACATTCAGGTACGCCCGGCTCATCGGGAATTGTTCTGAGCCAGGCGTCTAATCTTCTTTTGAAGATGTCCACTGCAACACCATTCGTGTTCCTTAGGTCTTTGGGCAGCTGATTAAACAGTTTTGGTCCTCTCACAACAAAACTATTTTCTTTCAGGCATGTTAGGACCGAGCAGTATTCCAATTTGGGTATGATCAGTGTTTTCAGTAGAGGAATCGTTATATTCCTATCCCTTCGTTTAGAGGTTCTCAGTATCTGCCCAGTTATTCTCTTTGCTCTGTTTACTGCTATCTTATTTTGTGTTTCAAATTTCGCATCATCAGTAATTACAACCCCTAAGTCTTTTGCTTTAGAATTTCTCTGAATTTCCTGTCCATTTGGGGTACAATATTCCATGGATTTTAGGTCCTCTCTTTTTCCGTACCGTAGCAGCTGAAATTTCTCAGTGTTAAACTTCATATTGTTGTCTTCCGTCCACTTGTAGATTCTGTTCATGTCTGTTTGTAGAGATCCTATACCTTCTGGGTTTCTATTTTTCTACTGATCTTTGTGTCATCCGCAAAGGGTGTTACTGTGCTGTCTCTGGTAACATCTTCATCTATGTCAGTTAGCATGATTATGAAGAGTAGTGGAGCTAATACTGTTCCGTGTGGTACTGAGCTGAGGACCTCTGATTCTGATGAAGATGCTCCTTGTACTGTAACGACTTGCCGCCGCTCACTAAGGAAATTATATATCCATTTCCCTACTTTTCCTGTTACTCCCATTGCTTCAGTTTATATATTATGATTCCATGGTCACACTTGTCAAACGCTTTGGCAAAGTCTGTGTTTATTACATCATAGTTTTCATTACTTTCCAGTGCATCAATAATGTTGTTGTAGTGTTCCATTAATTGTGAGAGGCATGATCTGCCCGATCGAAACCCATGTTGGTTATCATTTAATTTTTTCTGAGTTTCCAAAAAGTCATAGATTTTCTGTCTAACTATTCTTTCAAATATTTTATTTAGTGAGATGAGATGTAAGCAACACTGGCCTATAGTTTTTGGCCTCGGATCGATCTCCTCCTTTCTATATTGGGACGTGCTTTTAGTTTCCGTATAGCTTGTGTAATATCATCTGTCGTAAAGTCGAAGTCCGTTATACTTTCCCCTTGTAGTTCTTCTTCAAGGAACGCGTTTCTATCGCATATAAATTTGTCAGTTTTTGGGATACTGAAAGATGATTCGTACTGAGCTCTTAATATTTCGGATACTTCTGTTAGATCGTCAGATAAAGCACTGTCTTCGTTTTTCAAAGGTTCAATAGTCGCATGGTTTTTCGACTTCCTTTTTGCAAAATTATTGAAGTACTTTGAGTTAACCTTTATCGCCTCTCTAGCGTCACCTTCTTCTTTTTCTGTATGCTTTTCAATTAGTTCCGTTCCTGTATGACGCAATCGATACTCTGCAGTTTATCATTTAATATTTTTCTGATGTTGTTATCTTTACAGTTACTTAATTTTGCAGTCACTCTTTTTCTCTTTCGGAACAATGACCTCTTTTGTCTCTCGAACCTGCTTCTCTTTCCCCTTTGTTGTACTTTTGGGACATATCTTTCCACAATTTCCAGCGTCTTTCCAGCGTCTATATATATACTGTATATATGAAAATTATTTCACGAAAGTAACACGTGAAAAATATTTATGATGAATAAAACCTTCATGGTTTTATTCATCGTATATATATATATATATATATATATATTCGCCTTTCTGTCTGTCTGTCTATCCTTTATGCAAGCGCAAACCGTTTGACCTAGAGCTACCAAATTTGACAGGGGAACCTCTTATGGGATGAAGAATGTCAACACAGAGTCGGTCAGCCTGTCTGTTTGTATTACGGGCAGCAATGTGAAGCTCAAGATTTTCATGACTGTGTTCTTTTCTATAGTTTTATTGACCAAATAATTGAACCGACAGTAATTATTTGGTCAGGAGGGTTTTGGGGGATATCTGATCAGATTCAGAAATCTTGACACAATGTGAAGCTCAAAATTTTCACGGCTGCGTTCTTTTCTGTAGTTTAGCCTGTCTGTTTGTCTGTTTGTGAAATTTATCCCGGGCAGTAATGGTGGAAGGATGGGTGTGGGGGTAATGGGGGATGGGGTTAGCCCCCAAGTTGCATAAAGGGGGGTGAGGGTTTTTTGGGGCCATTCAGTTTACCTAACCGGGCATTCAATTAACCCGGGCAACGCCGGGTACCTCACCTAGTATATGTATATATATATATATATATATATGTGTGTGTGTGTGTGTGAAAAAATGAACAATGAATAATTCCTATATTCCTATATTCTTATATTCATTCCTATAATTCTTAAATTCATTCGTATAATTCTATTATTCATTTATATAATTCGTATAATTCTTATATAATTCGTATATTTATATAAATATTTAAATTATCCTTATCCTTATATTTATATAATATGTTTAACTAATCCTTGTATTTATATAATCTTTATATAAATCCTTATATTCATCATACTCACATAATACTTATATTTGTATACATTTATATTCTTATATTCATTTTAACAATACAGTCCAAATTCGTATAACGATGACGAAGTTCGGATAAAATTTTTGATTCGCTTTCTATTTTATTTCTGCTGAACAATTGGTGAATTGTTTCTTTTTAAATCACTTAATAATTTTTTTACATTTACCTTCATAATGAAATTTGATTAAATTTTGCGATGTTCATTTTCTATATACACTCTCTCTCTCTTCGTTATAAAAGATGAAGTCATGTCTTGCCTAAACGTTTAATTTTAAATCTTAAGCCGTTAATTTTGGCTCATATGGATGTTTAATTGTAATTCATAATAAAATGCATATTTCAATTTCCATTTCTAGTTAACTCGGCAGATCATGAACACATCAGATCTGTAAATATGCGGTTTAAGATAAAAATATGGCTTCATCTTCAAATATCTTGCTTATCTGTTTAGACGTTGCTACAGCTAAAATATTTACCTTATCTTCAAATATTGTGCAAAAATAATGCAGTCTATAGAGAATAAAAACTAACCAAGTCAACATTAAATAATAATGATATCTACAAAATTTGGGTATATAAACCCATGTATAATAAACCCATTTATTTATTTATTTATTTATTTATTAGGGTGGTCCAAGGTAATAGAATAAAATTTCGAAACCAAATTTCACTCTTGGCTGTACGCCCCCTTGTTCTACTGTGTGACAGAACTCTCCACCCAAAAACCAACAAGATCGGAACTCGTTTAGAGGTTTTTTCTCAACATCTCCTTTTTCTCAGAATTTTAGCTGGAAAGGTTGTTCGCGTCAGGGCCGGTTTTAAGCGGGTGCGAGGGGTGCACCGCACCCGGCCACGCGCATGGACTGGCCCCACGCTTTGGCGGCAGCGGCATAGTGATGCCAAACTATGTTTGCCAACGCACTCGATGATCTCTTTGATCTCGGTCACAAAGACGCATTGTCCATCATGACGAGCGATGAAGACAAGCGTTCCTCAGGCAGCAGAGAGAAGATCTTCAGAACTCGAGCTTCCGAGGGGTGGATAAGAAACTGGCCGAACAGGAGTTTCGCAAGAGGCAACGAGGGGTGGAGAGAACGAAGCGAAAGGAGAGAGATGCAAAGGAAGCGAATGACTGTCCAACTCAGGACATTGAGCAGTTCGAGATCCTCCCTCGCTTCGACGACGGACTCGGAGCCGGACTTCCAACTGTCGACGTCCACGGCTAGTCCATCCCGTCCCAAGAGGAAGAAGGCCCTCGTGTTCATCACCAAGGAGGTCGCCATGTGTCTCTAGACAGAGTCAACATCAGCGACCGGAGCGCAACCTTCGTCTTCGGTGCGACCGCCCAGGCTCTCGGGCAAAACCTGGACGAGTTCTCTTTGTCCCGCAGCTTCGTGCGACGTGTGCAGATGACGACCCGTCAGGCCGTGACCGAAGCTGACAAGGAGACCTTCTCGCCGGACGCACCTCTCCTCCACTGGGACGGGAAACTCCTGCCATACATCGTCCGAGGCCAGGAGAAGGTCGACCGTATCGCCATCTTGGTGAGCGGTGGATGTAGGGTGGAAAAGCTGCTCGGAATGCCCTTCATCGGCCGAGGCACAGGCGACGAGCAGGCCCAAGTCTGTCTTCGAACTCTCGATGACTGAGGTTTGAAGGACCACATCCAGGGGCTGGTGTTCGACACCACTGCGTCGAACACCAGACTCAAGACGGAGGCGTGTACTGTCATTCAAAAAGCTCTTGGAAAAGAACTGATATGGGTGACATGCCGCCACCACATCTTCGAGATTGTGCTTGCAGATATGTTTTCTCTCACCTTTGGCACCTCTGAGGACCAGAGATATCTCTCTTCAAGTGGTTCAAACAGCAGTGGCCCTTCCTCGAGAAGGCCACATTTAAGGTGGCAGAAGAGAAGCTTTTCACCGGCCCCCTTTCTGACCTCCGGGAAGGGATGATCTCGTATTGCAGGGCGGCCCCTGCATCCTCCTTCCCAAGGGAGGACAACGCCGAGCTCCCTCGACTGTGCCTCGTCTTCCTCGGGGGAGATGGAGATTGTAGAGGTGCACTTCAGGGCACCGGGTGCTATGCACCAAGCCCGGTGGATGGCAAAAGCCATTTACGCCCTGAATATCTTCCTTTTCAGGGAGCAGGTCACCCTCACCGCCAGGAAAGAGAAGGGCATGACGGACCTCCGCCTCTTCGTTGTTCTACTCTACTGCAAGTTTTGGCACGAGGCTCCCCCCCCCCCCCCCGTCGGTGAGGACGCCTGCCAACGACCTCTACCTGATTTCCGCCTTGACAGCTTACCCTGACCGTCGCTGGCTGACGTGGCGCTGAAGGCTATATACCGCCACCTCTGATACTTGGCTGAAGAGTTGGTCGGACTCGCCCTCTTCGACTCCGCTTGGATGACGGGATGAAGGTTAAGATGGCAGAAAACATGAAGCGGGCAGCGAAGACGAAGAGCTGGAAAAGACTGGAATGCAAGGGATTCAAGCCAGGCACCGGCATCGAGGCCCTGTTTATTCAACAAATTAAGAACATCTTTGACGTCCTGGCGGAAAGGAAAAGACGGAGGTGTTCCTTGCCAAGGGCTCGGGAGAGTGGTCCGCCGATCCTGCGTATCAGATGCTAAAGGAGCGGGCATTAGAAATGAAGGTCGTGAACGACTGTGCGGAGCGAGGAGTTGCACTGATTCAGAAGTACAACTCCACGATCACAAAAGACGAGGAACAGAAACAATTCCTCCTCCGCGCAGTCGACCTCCACCGGAAGTCCATGTCAGCACCTGGGAAATCGGACCTCAAGATTCAAATCTAGATGGATGGCATTGAAGTGTCGTATTTAGTCGTTTGCCTTGCTTGGTATAATAAAATTCATCGCAACTACCTTCTTTTTCTTAATATGTCGCCTTTACAAAAATTTGGAAGAGTTTCCGTTTTTCATTTCAACATACAAAAAGTCAACTTTTGGCGCGATCCCTAAATATTATCCAAATGAGTTCAAATTTGGCATAAATATTCTTTGGGCAATACCTAACAAGGGCGGCTACAGCCATGATTGAAATTCTATCTTTCACATTTTTGGAGCACCTTAATATATATATATTCTGAAAAATATTTTAAAAAGTTCAGGATAATTACAAAAATCTTCTACCCGCCGTGTAAAAATTAAACCAGCTTATAATTTCTGAGAATTTAATACGATTTCTGAAAATACAAAGCGACAGAATTTATACTCATTACTTGGGAGAACTTCAAATATCGTCGAAGTTAAATATTAATTACCGTAACTACCCCCAAAAATAAGAAGAAAATAGTGCCCATTTTCATAATTATGCATGCCTTTTGTCAAACTGAAATGACTGTGGGAGATTCTCAGTAGTACATAAATAAGGAGAAAAAATGCATAAACATACCATCCAATGCTCCATAAATTTCCGCTCTTGAGAGATGAGAATATTTGATACTGTCAAGAGAAAATATTCTGGCACACGCACTACAGTTTCCAAACATTCCAATTGGGCCCACTTCGAAAGTATTGCGTTTAGCGCTTTTACCCGTCAACAAGGCAGCTTGACCAAGTTCTCCTGCAATTAGATAATGAGTGATAAATCAATTCCATGAAAGATATACAGGGTGTCGCATAAGTCCGGTCTCATAGGAAAATTTATTTTAAATTAAATTTACAAAAGTAATACATTAACATTAAAACAAATGTTCAAATTGATGTCTTGTTTTGGACCAGTTTTTGTTGCAGGTAGAATAACACGCAATGGTTAGTATGGAAGTGAGTTACTCTCCTTAGGAAAAGGCGGAGGCGGAGGCCTTTTCCTCACGAGTGTAACATAACTTCATATACTCATTTCATGAGACACTTGGTTTGAGGATTGATTTCAGAAATGCGTCAGATGTTGCAAAATGTACAATAGTGTGTGTGTGTGTGTGTGTGTGTGTGTGTGTGTGTGTACAATTCACTACGATTTAAAAATGATTTGGTCATATATTTCTATACCGAATAAGTTAATTAACAGACTTAAATTTTATTAGTTAAGAATTACCTCGAAAAAATTTATTTCCTGACCTGAAATTGTAGCTCCATAAAGGGGATTGACTGGTTTCGACATCATTTCTGAGGACATGTACTCTTTAGCATTTTCAGAACCAACCAAATCACTAACAGTGTACGATCTAGTGGAGTCCATGCTCATAATTCCTTTAAAAAAAACGTACGTTAAAAATACTCGTATATTAATAATTTTATTAGTCATGCGATAGTATTTGTTAGAAAATAACACCATCATTAAAATCCAACTTATGAAAGTCATTCTTTAGATATTTTAATATACGCTTTACTACATTTATTTAAAATATTTAAAATTAAATTTGGTTAAACTTATTTAAAATTAAATAAATACATGATTCCTTATATCGTAATTAAGTTCACTTAATGGTAAGTATATAAATTTGCATTTAATTTTTTTTGGTAATTTACAAATGTTCTAATTCCCTTTTTATTATTATTAATTAATAATAATTAATAATATGTTAAAATAATACGCTAAAAAAATTAAAAATCTTTTAACCACAATTAAAATTTGGATTTGATTGTCAAAAATTCATGACCCACAAAACGGTTGAAAACTTATATACAGGGTGTCTCAGAAGTCGCGCACCATAGGCTTTATTCAGATTTACGAGGTTTACGAGTCGAAATGATTTATAAGTGATGTTCAATTACAATATATGTTCGATAATGTTCGAATAATAAAATTAAAGTATGTACAGTTAATCAAAAAGTTATCTTAAAAATTAATTGAATGAAGCTACATTAGCCAATGGTGCGCTACTTCTGAGACACCCCGTATATACACCTCGTATATATATATATAATATACAGTGGTGGGCACCGTTAACCAAAAGTTAACTTCGATAACGATAAATAATCCGTTAACCCCAATTTTTAACTCCGATAACGATAATCCGATAATTTTACTACAAAGTTAACGGAAGTTAACGATAATCCGTTAACGATAACTATTTCTTTACTAACATTTAAAAAAATCAAGGAAAAAAGCTTTAAAACCCATAGAAAATGTTTATTTATGCAAAATCCAACAATAAATAGGTATTTAACTGTATTTTTATCAAGTTTTGCAACTTTTTTGCTTAACTTTTTTTATTTTTAATAAAAAATGTACTGATTACATGTTTTGAAACCCTTGTAACCACTAACCATTAACTAATTTTAATTTACCAGAGATTATTATGGCGGGAACTGAAAGGTAAAATTAAATTTTAGGCACATTTATTAAAGACTATGACACAATGTGCTGGTTGCCCTTCAGAAAGACCACTTCTCAAAGTTAGGCCCACTGCCAGTCTTGACCTCTTGGGCCTCAGGATGTCCTTGCCGAGAGAGAAGAGCCGTTCCACTGCGGCAGAGGACGGAATTGGCAGACTGAAGTTATGGCGGTTTGAATTCATTCGCGGAGCGGTGATCTTCCGTGAATGACTCCTCGCAGTTAACGTGTTAACGGACTTTAACAGACTAAATATCGAGTTATCGGAAGTTAACTGGTCCGATAACGATAAATGGAAATTAACTTCCGTTAATAGTCCGTTAAAAAAAGTTAACTTCGTTAATTAACTGTTATCGGATTAACGCTTTAGTGCCCAACACTGGTTATATATATATATATATATATATTATATATACACACACACACGCACACACACACACGTATATTTTGAGCTCTTGGGGTCAGTTTTCTTTTAGTTTTATCACGCGGTAACATAATAGTTGATTAAAATCTACAAAACATTCATTTCCATCAATATAATCAGTGATGAGGGCCAGACTAATGCGGTTAATTGCGTTAATACCTGGATTATTATTATTACTAACACCATCTGGAGTCGAATCCTCGACCTAAGCGTCTTCACTTCGCTCAAGCAAATGATATTAACCGCTGAGCTACGGACGCTGGCAATTATTTCTCTTTCTTGTTAATATGGATTCCGTGGCTCGGTTGGTTGGAAATTGAAACGAGGCTGTGAGTTCGACTTTCACCGAGTTAGGCCGTCCACCTACTCCGCGATTGTCCGGGGCTCAGATGGCTTTTGGAGTTCACTAGAGTCCGTGTGGGTAAAAAGGGTTAAAAAGGAGTTAACCTTTGTTAACGTACCTGCTAGCAAAAGTCCGGTGGCGACAGGTCCTGCGCGCGTTTGGATAACGCCAAATTCTGTCGGGTGTTCTGCGAGTTCCATAGTGTCAGAAAAAGAATTGTAAGTTCCAGAATTGTCTTTGGAACTACTGCTGTAGCTGCTGTAGCTCAACCTATTATATTTGGATTAGAAAATCTTTCAGTTTTGCATGTATCGTACAATTAGTATTATTAAGAATTTTTATTATTATTATTATTATTATTATTGTTATTATATGCTTACGCTCTACGCCTTCTGTAATTATTTTCCCATGTATAATCTACACCTTTATGTGGATAAACATCGGTGCTGTGTGATACCATCATCTGGAGAGAACACTGGAAAAAATTCTAATGAATTACGGCACATTCCTAAATGTATCAACAAACATTCCATTTAAAATTTTCAGTGGTAATCGTTTAAGTAAACATACTTACCTCTTCTCTGGGCATGAAAGTGTCTTCCGGAAAAGTAACAGACAGTTTCAAAAGTTTGTCATCCAAGCTTTGTTTGGTAGCTTCTTCATTCTGATAGATCGACCATTCTACTTTTGATTCCGGGTTGAATACGACGCCATTTTTGCGATACCTTTTGTGAAGAGATACAATAACTCATTTGGGATCTATAAAATACTCGTACATACTGTACATGGAATCATAGCCGGATTATCAAGGGGGCACAGTGGGCACTGTGCCCAGGGCCTGCGAAGGTTTTAGGGCCTACGAAATTTGGGAAATATGTATTTTCACTGCGGTATGGCGTATGAAGTTTTATAGGCCAACAGAATAAATAAAAAAAATTCTATAAAGTTTGACAAGAGAGAAATAGATTATAGACATAAGACTAAATGATTATAGACGTTAATTTAGTATCTATTTGCTTAGTGCTTAGACACCCGCCACACCTGACTGACTTGAAACCAACTAAGATCTAATAAAAATCACAAAGGAATAAATAAACTCCACTTTAAGATTATTTTTATAATGAATAACCGAATATATTTGTTAGATGTAACATGCAAAAACCGTAATAAAACAGTCAGACTAACCTCAAATTATGGAGCTACTTACTTCGTAGCCTCTCAGCCTGTGTCTCAGCTGGCGCGATGTTTATGTTATGTTTTATAATTAATTTAGTTAGCTATAGTGCTAAGAGAACAAGCACATTCACATGGGAACAATTTGGGTCTAAGTTAAAATAAGGCACATAAATAGACGGTGCATCGGCAAATTTAGGTGCCTACAATAGAAAAGTGCCCAGGGCCTACGAAACCCTTAATCCGGCCCTGCATGGAATAATTTTCGGTGATTTTCACTTCCTCTGATTTTGACTAACGACTCTCTTTTACTGAGAGTGTTTATAACCATGAAGTAAATCTATATGAAACCTAAGACAACTTTTCAGGGGTAGATGAAAGGGGTATAGCGGCTTTGAAAGCCGCTGCGGCAGTAGGTACACAACCGTCTACCCACAATCAAATCAAAGAGTACGCTATTTATACCTTTCACGGATATCAAGTCCCAATAAATGATGGCTTTTTGTTTGGCAAATCAATAGTTTTCAATTATATTTCCAGTGAATTCTAAATTTATATATGACCCATGATTTCTGTATAAAGTGAAAGAAAATATTCTCTTGGTTCGTTATATTTTACGATAACACTTTCATATTGCAATAACGGAACTGGTTATTTCCTTTTAGGAACACCTTTTATAACATTATTAATAGATGTTAATATTATTATCTTTTTTTTTTATGGGAAAGGAGGGGCCAAGAGGGCGAATGCTCGCAAAAGCGCCCCCCATAGAAGAAGAAAAATGAAAAAAAAAAAATAAAAAAATAAAAATATAACTAATTAATGTTTAAAAATTCCCTTTTGAACGTTACAGAGGACCGATGATTCGGCCTTTAAATACCATAGTAGATAATAATAATAATAAGTCAGGAGGCCAGAAACTGGCACAGCACTCAAGTAAGACGAATGAGGTCCATTGCGCTCACTCCTAGATTATTATTATTAGTATCATCGGGATTCGAGCTCCCGATCTCGGTGTCTTCACTTCGCTTACGAGGAAATGGTAAGTACCCACTGAACTACTGGCTCTAGCGAGAGGGAGTTGATATCTACGCAAGAAAAAAGCATGTGGCGTAACATTGTAATCGAGGTTGAATGTAGATCATTTTGGATCTGGATCCAGATTGATTTAGTTAAAGGCAACGCTAGATTAGTCTCTGGATGTATGTGTTAACATTAAGTTCAGTCATTAGTATGAAAAGCCTGTATTTATGAAAGACGACAATGATGCCCAGTGCCCACCTGTAAAGGATGGCATTGGAGAGGTCATCCGGGGAAGTGTTGGCTTCGTTTCTTTCATATCTTTCGACGATGGCGATCAGATTGTCGATGGAAAGAGGCATTCTTTCCTCCACCCTCTTTTGATAACACGAATTAAATTTGAATGTTGTGTCCCAGCTCACTTGAGAGACAAGGAAATAAAATTTTTTAGTACATCGTTTATGGACGTAAACAACATTGTAAATAAAGAAAATAATGTAAATATTCTGTGAAAAATGGCCCGTAATTTCAGAGAGAAGATATTTGTTGTCTGTTTAGAGCTTTAGACCAATAAAGACCCCGACAGGCCTTGCATTCGCTTAAGTAGAAAGTACAGACATTATTTATGAACTTATTCTCCATTTTTCGGGCACGACGCTTGAACTTTGGATCGGAAACACTTGGATCAGTTGCACAAGATCCCCAAAATTAGGAATCCAGTGCTACCTTTCATGAAAAGGTTGGGGTATATTTCTCATGGTACATCACGTGAGACTAACGTCTCCATTTACGTACTCACTTCGTTAACTCTTGTGCCACATTCATATCAACACATTTACTAATTATAATCTTCTCTCTTTCACGTAGTCTTCCTCTATTTATCACATCAGTAGTTTCACTACTATACACCTTTTTATACAATTTTACAGTCACTCCACATTACCATAATAATACAGCATATATAATTTCCTCTAATTCACAATTTCACACACCCAGTGACTTCTTCACTCCACACCTTTCTCGAACATCCTAATTTTTCATATGGTCATTCTCTTTTACGTCAGTCGTACTTCTTAAGTTATTCATATCAACTGTTTTAAATTTTGACAGCACGCTATCATGCCAGTAGTATGACATCAAAATGGAAGATTGCAAAAATGTTGCAAATGTTGATCACTGTTGCAAGGGGATTATGCAACAAAGGGGAGGGAGGGGGTTATGCAACAAATCAATGCTGCAAAGGGGGAGGGAGCTTCGGGGAGAGAAGGAAGAATGACCTCCCCCCAAAGGGGTAGCCTTAACCTAAGAGAGGGAGAGAAAGGAGAAGGAGGAGGGTCTTTGGGGAAGAAGGTGGGATGTCCTCACCCCCCCAAAGGGAAACCTAACCTAAAAGGAGAGAGAGTTCTTTATTCCACCGGAGTCCGACGCATTATGAGCGTCTAGGGCCAAGCAGCTGTTATATAGAGGGTCGTGAGTTGCCAGATACCACTTATTTATATATGGAGGGGTTACCAGAGAGCACTATATATTTATTTTAATTTTTATTTAGATGAGTTGCCAAATAGTGTGTTTTAATTTAATTATGTTCAGGTGTACCTTATTAGGGCAAGTTGCCAACTTGCGCCGTTTATTTTAACTTATTTAGACGAGTTTCCACTTATTTATTTATTTATTAAAGGCAAAAATGACTTTCTCCTTAAATTTGCTCAGCAAGAGAACTAATTTAAACGATTCCCAATATTAACAATAAAAGAAATACACTAGACAATTAATCCATGGCTTAGCAAAAGAAATCGTTCAACTTAATATTAATAATAAAAGAAATACACAGACTCTTTATACTGTACATTATTCCAATAACATATTCTCTAAGAATAATATTCAATTTACCTATAATTCGAAAGACATGAAACGCTTTCATTTATTCTAACACCTTATAATGTATACTGTGTCTATTTACTTTTGACAATCCTTCTATATTTTTCATAAATAAATAAATTTCAGCGAAATCAACGTAATTGATAAAAAAATTAAATGAGAAGTCTATATATATTTTTATATTAAACAATAAAATTTTAACCAACTACCCGTTTCTTTGTTCAGTTTCCCAAATTTTAGCCAACTCCCCATATGAAAGCAAGCAAGCAAGCATCCATCACTACGCATTTTTCTTACTATTTGCAACACGAGTAAAATGAAAAAAAAAATTAGTGATGGAATCCATACCATGTTACGGATTTCTCGTCAAAACTGTAGGTCTAAGGTGGTTCAAAAACAATGCTACTTGACATCTTGTACTTTAGAACGGTTGCCTTTAACATATAAAAGCACATGGCAGTACAGTGATTTACTCTAAAGCGAAACCTGAAATGTCTATTTACTTTTGTCATTCCTATATATATATATATATATATATATTAATATATATACACAAGATGTGTCTTCACAATTTCGTACATTTTTTCGTTCAGCTTAATATTAATTCTTTCCATTTGAGAAATTTATATATACACACACTTATATTAAATTTCCCATATGAAAACAGGTTTAATAATATGTAGTAGATATACTAAACTGTATATTAAATTTGGTAATAAACAATTATAAATAATCTGATAAAATGACATCATTTTCACATTATGTTGAAACGAGAAGGATTGGAGGCAGGTACGCGTAAGGTTCACACCTGATTTGCCCGAGGCACTCCAAAACAGCAAAAGGTTAGAATGGAACGCTATTGACACAATTTCCTCCCAAAGACACACATCTTCCTACTTTCTCTCTCATACGTTTGTTTTCCTGTTACTGTACATAAATGTTTTATATTTTATTAACTTCGTTGTTTATGTCTTATTTTTCTTTGCGTGTAATTTGCATGGTATCTTCTTTCTTCATAGTCGTGTTAATCCTTTACATCGTTTAAATAAAAAATGAAACGGTTTATTATTATTATTATTATTAATACTATTATAAATTTTTTTTCAAAATTAACACACATGCACTTTGGAAGTACTCAACAATTGGAATTGAATAAAATTACTTTTGCTAGTGAAGGTAAAACTGAATTTAAAATTCATATATACATAAATTTTGCTGTGACTACGACCATCATAAACTCGGTAAATGAGTTCCAATATACTTATGAAAAATTAAAGCTATGAATATTATATCCATATAGAATAAACAAAGCTTTCTTTCTGTGAGTGTGTGTTGTGTGTGTGTGTGGTGTGGTGTTGTGCCGTCTTCAGTTTTTCGACTCTATACAGAGAGAGAGAGAGAGAGAGAGAGAAGGAGAGAGAGAGAGAGAGAGAGAGAGAAAAGGAGAGAGTCGAAAAACTGAAGACGGCACACACACACACACACACCACACACACACACACACACTCACAGAAAGAAAACCTTGTTTATTCTATATGGATATAATATTCATAGCTTTAATTTTTCATAAGTATATTGGAACTCATTTACCGAGTTTATGATGGTCGTAGTCACAGCAAAATTTAAAAAAAAATATAAAAATGGATCGAAAAAAACGGTACACCCCCCAAGTACTGAGTCCCGAATGAATCAAAATAGTATATGCGGTCCCTATTTTTAACACGAGATCAAGCTTATCGCCCCTCCTCTCGAGTTGATCTGATGAAGTGGTGAGTTGGCTTCTTTTACTCTCCACTTCACATAGGTACACCCGGCTCATCGGGGATTGTATGTACCAAGAAATTACAATGTCATCATCCGGACTCGATTTCTCAACATCCAATCAGCACCCCAGCTTATTAACCACTAGGATATCTAGGGCGCCCATTTATCTACCAGCCCAACCAGACATTCACTTTCACGAACTAAACACAATTTAATCACACTCCTACGCGAGAATTGGCAAGTAGAAAGTCAAGCCAAATACATGAACGAAAGTTGAGGGTCGAATAGTATGACCGCAAATAATAATAATAATGTAAAATATTGTCGTGATAGAGATTGCAAGTGTTGATCAATGTTGCAAAGGGGTGAGAGATATTGCATAAAGGGGTGGGTTCTAAAATGGGAAAACCGAGAATAATATGGGCACAAATATTAATGCAACTATTTGAAACCATCGAGGTAGAGATTGCAAATGGCAATACACCTTGAGATGTCAGCATTAAATCTACGGAGAGAAGATAAAGACACCATTAGTCGACCAATCAGGACGTCCAAAGCGTGGACCCGTTATATCAGTGTTACGATTGGTACACAAAATTTAACATAGCCCCACCCAGTTACATTGACAACCAATCATCAAACTTACGAACCGCCTATTAGTCTTTTGGGGTGGTGGTGCTTGGGGGTCATGCATATAAAAGGAAATATTTTCAGCTGGGAGTCACAGTATTTTTTATCAGTGAATAAACATTCCCTCCGTCATGAATCAAGAACTTTACAGTTTACCGGATTTATATCAAGATGGAGACTGTCGTGTTGTCCATAATTAATTTTTTAACGCAGCCGACAGGGATGGATTATTTCCCACGCAAACCGTTGATGCTATTTGCAATGACGCTCCTTACGATCAACGCAAGTGACTGCCGTAGAAATGTAAGTAATTATGTGCCTGTAATTTTATTTTTTGTAGCCAATTATTCGCGAACTGTTTATTTGTTTAGTGTGCCTGTCATTAAGAGAAAGAGCACTGTTCTGGATTATTTCATCATATGTATGGAGGGTTGTAGTAATTCATCTCATCACATTAAAAATGCTTCATTTAGGTATCAGCAATTATAGATTAGTTTGCAATTAATATTATGCTAAAGTCCTGTTTTGATTCATTGAATTTTTTTATAGTAATCCTTTGCATGTTTTAAGTAATTTTATAAATTCCATAATAAATGTTATTCGGCATTTTCTCTTCAAGAAACTTCTCTGAGTGGTTCAACGATATCTTCACATTGTAATGCTCTTACTATATGTATACTTGCATGTTTTAAACAATTGGGTTTTTATTAAAAAAGATTCAGTATGAACTAATCATTATTCTTTCTCCTTTAAGGTCCGATGAAGATTTGACACGTGTTATACAATCTTTTCGTCTTGAAGAAACGTATGTCGTGGATCTGAATACGGAGGTAGAAGATTTACGAAGATTAACGAAATAATGTAAGTATTTTTTTTATGTTTCGATCTTTTTTTTCGGGAAAGAAGACACAATGTATTTTCATCAATTTATTAAATGAAAGAAATCATGTTTTTAGTACAATAACCATCTTAAACTACAGAACATACAAACGCATTACTGGTTACAAATGTATATATACACGAACAAAACATCATACTATACAACGAGTATGTACAATTGGAAAACGGCTTTTTATCTGTCTGCATACCATTTCGTCGTTTTGTTGATTGTGACACGGGTCGAATAATTTTTAAAAATGTATAGTCTTTACCACGTGACATATGCATGAGAAATGAAAAGCAGTACATCCCACATGTATTGTTAAAATATACTTGTAGCCGGAAGGGATTCCATACAACTTCGGGGATATGCAACTGATCGAGAAATTTTACAATAACAGGGTCACTCCAGGGTTGAGTCCCGAGTGAATCAAAATAGTACATGCGGTCCCTATTTTTAAAATAGATTGCAAACCAATGAATCCCTTCACTACCAATAACATCTGTGTTCACAATAAAACTACCGCAATATCTCGTAGTTGGCATTTTCAATGTTTCATTCTTCGCAAACACACCGATAAATTTGGAACGTGTGATTCGTTTACTATTCATTACTCTCTGAAGTGTATTCGCGTCCATTTTAAAAGTCAGTGACAACGCCCCTAAATCTGTCTACTTCTATTAAGGCTTGTGATTCGAGGTATACTAGTACAATAATAGGCGCGTCTATCGGCTTGGCGAATTCCAATCTGACTGAGATGTTTCCACTCTGTTGTAGACTTAAGTGTGTATTTACACTAGCAGATAAGTCAGGTGTGATGTCAAACGGATAAAGGTTAAATTGATCGATGAATTCTTTCTGCGTTACCCCAATCTCAAGCTCATCACAATCACCTGTAATATGGGCCAGATTACTATATGCTCTCGCGCAAAGCGGGAACACAGCGTCTGATGAGTAGTCCGTATCCAATGTTCCTCCCAACGCAACGCCATTAACGTATAGAGTTATATTTTTAAGGCCGAAATTCTCGAATTTAAAGATATTCTTTTTATATTTTCTATTCACCGAATTGAGTTCCTGCATTCCAATTAATATCCTTTTAGGTAGATTTCCCAGGGCGATGTTTTCCATCTGTTTCGATGCCAACCCTGCTGGCACTGTGTATAGTTTGATCTGTACTCTGTTTTAATGGGTATTTTACTGTGGCGTGTAGTAAATTTTTCTCAATTTCTATTTGTTTTGGTGAACTTAATTTCACTCGCCGTACGCGGGGTGTCTCCATAATGTGTCTCACAACGGGTTTTGCTCCCTCTTATTGATCAGCATCCAAATTTAAACAGATCTCAGGATTCGTGCGGGTGAGCTTTATTTTCATATCCACCCCATTCACAAGCAACTTCTCCTGGAATGTGAAATCTGTATGCAGGCGTCCAAAACACTCGTATATCTTCTTTCGAGAATTTTTAAATTTGTCCTTTATAGTACCTTCGTCTTTAGCTTGATAGTACCCCGTTCTTGCCGATATGTTGACCTGATTTAAATATACGTCACAGCATATTTGTCATCGCAGTCCGTTCCTTCAGAATGGGCTATACGTAGTTTAGCGTACATGTGCACACAGCTTGGGTCAAAAAAGTAAGGGCCTGAGCTGTGTATCGCGAATTCTATAGGGGCACTCGGGGAACTAATTGTGTTTAAAGGGTTAAGTGTAATAAAGTCACTGTGTTCAATAGAAACTTGAGTTGGGGGCATCAAAGAGGGACAGCTCCGATTTACAACATTGTGAACTACACGGACGGATGAAGCGTGCCATAACGAGTTAGAAATAGTGCCTCCTCTCTCGACAAGTAGTAAACAAACTATGATTCATGAGATCAATGTCCATAGCTTATATCAGTCAAAAAAATGGTCAACCATAGGTTTCATTCGCTGAGAACACTTCTTTTTTGATAACCTTTTACGTTTAATGCCACGTGGTGGTAATCCCTTCTTCCGGACAGCCCTCGTCTTCTTCCCACCACCACGAATTTTTCTCTTTGCATCTTTGACGATTTCGTCCCGTGTACGCTTTAAGTGTTTTTTAGAGCTTCTTTAGGTTTAGCCCATGCCAATATGTCTTCTGCCGTGTTAACACCTGATTGTAGCGCTTTCCTCCCGAGGTATCTAGCACCCCTCTTCAGCAAAGGGACAGTCGTACGTAGTATGGTTGAAAAAATGGACCCAAGTCCACTACCACGCTGATATCTCACCCCTCGATAGACTGTGAAATGCTTTCTGTCCATTATAACTCAGTGCGTCGAAAGTACAGCTTCACTGTTAAACTCCCATCACCGAATGGGAATTTTTTTTCCCCAATCGTTCTTATATATATAAATATTGAGATATTGGTTATTAGATTAATTGCGACATTCACATAATGGGGTCTGTCATATGTAACACTCAAACTCTTCCCTCTATGGTTGGGAATGTAAGCAATGCGTAGCAGGCGTGCCTGGGTATCCCCAACAAACTGGTGCTCCACTATATTGCTGTAAATATAGCACATGTCTGGGGGTGTAACGCTAGCAACCAATTTCTCCAATTTCATCTGATACATTAGGCTGGACAAGTCATGTTGTACCTCGTGAAAGGTATCTCTTTGGAAGGCTAAATGATATCGCCCCTAGGTTATAATTTTGAACAGCCCTTTGTCTTTAATATTTTTGTTAGCCTTTGATTTTAGGATTAGAGTATGTGCAGGGTTTTCTTTGTTTACGATTTCATATACTAAATCAGCCGTAAGATCTGAGTTTTTAAACTTACGTTTAAGTCTCACAACATCCTCAGCCGCACCATAACGGCCCAGGCCTAGTGTTACTACTGTACTGTAATACCGTGCATCCTCAGTCCGGGTGATACATATAGTTTCATCCCGAGTTACCTCGGCTTTTTCACACTCATCAAGGTCTCTAAGAATCGTAAAAATGGGATTATTATAATCAATATTTAAAAAGAGGGTGTCCAGCTGAATTTTGCATATCCCCACCTCATACGAATCCAATTTAATGGGTCCGTGGAGTTCTGTTACAAAGTTGGTTAGTGTGTTGTTAGGGTGTACAGACAGGGACGAGGAGGACGGGAGTGTGACGTAGAAATGGTTAGACGCCATGTTGTACACTATTTAAGCTTCATTATTGCATCAGCTTTTATATAGGTGTTGAAGCTTTCTGGGTATCCTAGCCATTTCACCAGGTACATTTTTCTCTTTCCTGAACCTTTGCTTCCTAAAAATTTCTCAATTTTAAACACATTTTTTCAAAATTAAATGTCACTTTCTGCAACTCCTCGCGGTAAAAGCCTGCTGCGATTTCTTCCCCATTCAAATCTTCTACGTAATACAACATTATCTCACCTTTAGGTCTCATAGCCCTAACTTTAAAAATCCCACGTGTCCAGCCTTGCTCAAATCCCTTCGCGAATTTATTTCCCGAACGCGACAGCCTCACATAACCATTGATTTTGAAACGCGCAGAGTGTGGTGGTGGTAGTGTTCAATTTCTTCTCACATCAGGCTCTGGGCGCGTACCTCTTTCTAAAGTCTCGTTAGGTGTTGTCCCAGTCGTGCGATGGTGTGAGCGGTTGTAGGATGATGCCAATGATTCCAGAATGTCTAAAAATCTGTATGTGTTTTTATATGTAAAATAGCGGTGCATACGTTCCTTTATAGTACGTTGAACTCTTTCAGCTAAAGATGCTTTATGTATAGAATTGGTAGTGTAGTAGCTGATATTAAACTCTGTCAACATGTTCTGAAAAGCTCGGCCTATAAATTCTTTCCCCATATCCGTACAAACATAGCCAGGAACCAATGTTCCCTCTAATTTTTTTTAGTCCGTGTGCGCAAGAAATTTTCGTTGTGCATACAGTTAGATTCATGGTTAAAAATTGTGCAAACTTTTCTGAGCGCTATTATCTTCAAAATGAAATATATATAAATATTAAATACCAGTGGCGACTCGTGGTATAAATGTATGGGGGTGCGATTTCATAAAATTTATAATTTTTAGAATTGTAGTACATAAACAATCACATGGTGCTTCCGTACGGTACTTATATGTCAAAAGAAGCCATAAATTTGTATTAAAAAATATTTTAATAAAATATAAAAATAATTGTTGAATAAATTTGACTATAATAAATTTGACTATAATAATGTACCACTGTACGACAACACGGACTCACAATAGGCTAGTGCGAATCCAACTGCCGCTCACAAGAGTACTGTACTTGTATTAACATATGCGGCTATGCCAGACGTACAATTCTAGTTAATTACAAATAAGTAATAATTTTAATAAAATACATATAAATGGCTTATATCATTATTACTGAAGTAACTATTAGTAAAAATAAAGTTATTATAAAAAAAATTCGCGATTGTACTTATATTTTCATTACAACAGTAAAATATAATTTATATTTACTTGAGCGAAAAATCTATCGCTCCATTCGGCTGCAATATTATTTTGTATTCAAACAGCGGTACGCTATTTGAAGCTATGCTATAAGTTTAGAATATTATGTACTGTATGAAGGCTTACTCAAAATGCCTCATGAATCATGATATGCCACATGAATTTTTAAAATATATTTCAAGAATATTTATTTTAATATCTTAAAATTAATATATTTTTTATCTGTTAAATTAATATTTATCGTTTCAAGCAAGGGGGAGCGACCGCTCCATCGCTCCTATACGCCAGTCGCCACTGTTAAATACTTAATAAATATTATTTCCATAAGGTGATAGCTCGATCATTATGGTACTATTAAATGGATATTAAGAAACTGTTTACAGTATTATATATTCTTAAAAAAGAAAACATTTTATCCTTTCTAAAAATATGAATAAAATAAAAATAGTAAAATAAAATTCAACAAAATAAAGAAATAAAATAAAAATAACATTAATTGAAAATGATTATTTTAGTTATCATTTCTCAAAACAATTTTTAGCTTTAGCAATTTAAAATAGACTATCAAGATTAATACATGATTTTATCCATTCACAAAATAGGAATAAAATAAAAAATAATTTAATTTTTTATGAATTATGAGATAATTACTATTCGTTTTAGGCAAAAATAAGAAAGAGAAGGTTTATATTCAATGCGTTAATGTATAAAAGAAAAAAACGCAAATACATCCAGTAAAAAATATCCGTAATTGCGCGGACGTCGGCGAAGTCGGGCGGAAGGGGTTAATACTTAAAAGAGCGACTATAGAGTATGTTGATGCAAATGGTCAGACCTTGTGTGACGGTATATTTTTTAAATTACTTCATTTACTGTCGTGACTCATGATACGCTTGAGCCTGTGCGCATTTTATTTTGCTGTGTGCGCGGGTTTCACAACACGTGTGCGCGCGCACACGCGTACACCTTAGAGGGAACATTGCCAGGAACCCTGTTTTCTTTCAACATCAACGTTTTGGTGGCTTTAGCAACTGTTTCAGGCGATTTATTTTTCAGAGGAATTAGCCACAGATATCTAGAGAATACATCTATTATGAATAGGCTGTAGCGGTAGCCATCGTTATACACTCAATATCTTTGCATGTCTGTCAAATCTGCTTGCCAAATAGAGTCAATCGAAGCAGCTGTTGTCTTGGCTGTTTTAAACCTTTTTCTCACAGGTTTATGAATTGTATAAGCATCCTGCTCCCGCAAAAAACTCTCAACATCTTTTTTCCCTACTCCAGCATTGTAAACACTTCTGTACAGTCTATCTACGCCTCCGTAGGAGGCTGGGCTAGAAATATCATAATAGCGTCTTCTTAATATGTTAGCCATTTGCGTATTTTAGAGGCACGTGGGTAGGGTTTATCGTTGTTTATCCTCTTCTTTCTCCTCTTCAGAGGTGTTGCCGCCAAAGTGATGGCGTTTTCAATTATGTCACGTGCGGTGCATGCTCCAAATCTTTTAACCTATTCAGATTTCCTATCATTGTTTTGGGGACATTTATTTCTTGTAGTCTTGCTTTAATATGCTTCCATCCTAATGGTGAGGGCCTATCCCGCTTTCTCACCAGATCATGGACAATGTCTACGATATTCGAGCCCTGTACCTTTGCTCCTTCCGCAATGATCTCACCTGTATCGGTCCATTGTATGTTGGGATCCTCATTCAATAGATTATAAAGACTTAAACCTTTATTCCTCAATGTATGTGGGAGGGTGCTTTTTAATACATGCTCGATGTGTTGTGTGGCCGACCCGTTATTCTTTGGCTGGCCAGTTCTAGCGTCGGGCACAGGCCCTATGTCACTCTAATAACCACGGGGATCTCTGTCGGATTCTTATAATTTTCGTACTCGTGAAGAAATTTTTGCAGAGCTTCTTGGTATAAGATTCTTTTCTCATCAGGTGTTTTTTCACTGTTTAATAGGGCTAACAATTCGCTTTCCATTCTTTTAAGTCTGCTTTTACGGGGTTCTAGAACCGTGTCTGGATTCTTTGAACTTTGCAGTGAAGCATACACCTCGTGTGGAATCACTATCACTTTCTTCATTATATTCATTGATACATTGCAATTTATAACGTTAAAATATATTTCGCAGATGCATTGTAAAAAGTCGGAGTCGATATTTTTAGCAAACATCTGTTGCATTGCCCGGAGCAGTTGATGATAGATTTTTATTAATTCATGGTATTTCTTTAGCCTCTTTGTCATTCTGGAATATACACCGTTTCAGGCTCGTTTGGAAATATATTCGTTCTTAGAAGCACCCTAAACGTGTTTCGCGGATGAAGGTCGCAGAGCAAATATCCGTAACGCGGGTTTGTAGCTTCTTTATAAACTTACAAAAACTCCTTACGCTGATTCGGGGACATTTGATTGGCTAATATCCCAGTTTGTGATACATCTTTACGTTGCGCGAATAAGACTAGATATTGTGTATTTAACGACACATCGCGCATGTATCTATTTTTGAAAAATAGATTCTGTTAAGATGGTGGGAGAATACTGCAAATGTCTCGGCAAACGTTTTATCCATCTCCAACATGAGATCGTCAAATACAACGACTGTATGTTCATTTCCTTTTGATGAATTAACGTCATATACACCTTTGTGGAACAAAATATCATCTTGGTACTCGTTGAACACTGATTGATACGTCAAATAGCACCATATAACTTTATGCACAAATTTTGAGAACATCTCTCCCTTTTCTTTAATGATTTTAAGCATTAAACACAGTTTTACTACATCCTGTAGGTCCAGATATAATATATGTGGATGGGCTCGTGAACCTGAATTTTTGTACAGACTCCATTTCTAACACGTTACACTCCTAAGTGGGTCATTAACGAAATATAATAAATATTTAAGTGATGACCATTATATTCTACAGTCTTGCTTTTCTCTTCTCCCACAGAACACAGAACCGTGAATGACGATGAGGTACAGCACCCCATCATCGATATTACAGATGACCCCGACGAGAGTGTAGTTGTGATCACAGACTCCATCCCCATTGACGAGTCCACACCAACGATACCTGTTGCACGCGCCAATTCAAAGCGGAGGCATGACGAAGAGCCCTCCACGTCAGGCAATGTTCCCTCTAAGGTGTGCGCGTGTGCGTGCGCACACGTGTTGTGAAACCCGCGCACACAGCAAAATAAAATGCGCACAGGCTCAAGCGTATCATGAGTCACGACAGTAAATGAAGTAATTTAAAAAATATACCGTCACACAAGGTCTGACCATTTGCATCAACATACTCTATAGTCGCTCTTTTAAGTATTAACCCCTTCCGCCCGACTTCGCCGACGTCCGCGCAATTACGGATATTTTTTACTGGATGTATTTGCGTTTTTTTCTTTTATACATTAACGCATTGAATATAAACCTTCTCTTTCTTATTTTTGCCTAAAAACGAATAGTAATTATCTCATAATTCATAAAAAATTAAATTATTTTTTATTTTATTCCTATTTTGTGAATGGATAAAATCATGTATTAATCTTGATAGTCTATTTTAAATTGCTAAATGCTAAAAATTGTTTTGAGAAATGATAACTAAAATAATCATTTTCAATTAATGTTATTTTTATTTTATTTCTTTATTTTGTTGAATTTTATTTTACTATTTTTTATTTTATTCATATTTTTAGAAAGGATAAAATGTTTTCTTTTTTAAGAATATATAATACTGTAAACAGTTTCTTAATATCCATTTAATAGTACCATAATGATCGAGCTATCACCTTATGGAAATAATATTTATTAAGTATTTAATATTTATATATATTTCATTTTGAAGATAATAGCGCTCAGAAAAGTTTGCACAATTTTTAACCATGAATCTAACTGTATGCACAACGAAAATTTCTTGCGCACACGGACTAAAAAAAATTAGAGGGAACATTGACGTCAGGTATAAAGCGTGCCAGGATTGCACCGGTTGTTAGACTACCAGTAATAGAGCCCCAACCTTCTACGTCTTACGACACAACCTCTACAATAGTACCTTCCTCAAATAAAAATACACCTCCTTATTCCTGTTCAATTCCGGGTACATCCTCCACAGCCGCAGCAGCTTCTCGTTCTGTAGAGGATGGTATAACATTAGAGTTGGTGCGCACCGCTACCCCCACCCCAGTTTTGACTAGAAATCGGTATATAGTCAGGGTTGATCCTAGATCCATGTATAGCAATGGTGTTGAACACGCGACTACGGCGCATAGTTGAATGTATTGTAGAGTTTGCCCTTCAGAACCGCGACGAACGTGAAGTCAGAACGCGTCTGTCCTTCGGGTTCGGGTCAGATGACGGAGATGTAGATGATTTTTGGGTAGTAATACCATTCAGACGCTTGGCAGCTGTAGATATAGAGTATATATTAGGCCGTATAATGCAGGCCTTCAAAGTAGTATAGCCTTCAATATAGACAACTTCACGGTAAATATTGACCGTGTATTCCGTGTTGCGGGTCATAGTGCCACACCTTATACTCTTAACTTCAATTCTCAGACTATTTATAGATGGCATATAAACGTCGATCTTGGTTGCAGCTTTGTAGCAGTATTCTTAGCTCGTATGTTTACTGTACTAAATACACGGACCCAAAAAATTTGGTTGCCTACGGTAGTGGAGCGTGCCCGTAAGCCAACTGTAGACTGTAAACTTGAATTTGACTGTAATATGGGCCTTGAGGAGTTGAGAAGGGTAGAACAGGAAATGAATGTTCGTATAGTTGTATTTGGAATGGATGATCGTCGTAGGACTGTGTATGTTCTTAAAAGCTCTGTGAAAGATCGTACAAGGCCCCTACTTATTTTAGGGCTGTCAGGAACAACGTATCTACCCAGCCATAATATAAGGGACCTTTACGCGAGTTATGATAAAAGTCGAAAATATGGACGACATCATGATTTGGGGGGTAAGGGGTGTATCAAGTTTGCGAATTATAGTGAAACATTGTAAAGGTTGCCACATGGTATGTGAGCAGTGTAAAAGCTCCAAATGTGAAAAGCCGTGTAGTTAAAGCTGAGAAGAGGGATTGTAATGTGTGTAGACGCACATTTTTCAATAATAACTGTTTTGAGCTCCATAAATCAAATGGCACGTGCAGGAAAATGAAAATCTGTGAATGTGGTATTAGGGTGTGTCAATTTTAGTAAAGTCAACAATTCAAAAAAACTACTAGTGACAAAATGATGCATTTTTATGTGCTAAATCGAAATATGGCTTTAAAATCCAGATTTGACCACTCCTAGCTACTTATATTTGAAGTTGAAGTTTACAAAAAATCAGCAATTTTTGCAAGTATTTTTTTTATTGTATATAACTACATTTTACATACATTACATACAATTAAAGACATTTTGATTGTATTTCAATATTAAAACTTAGAAATATAGATAGGTTTATTGAACTTTGCCAAGGATGCCATATACTGTATAACTGCATTTTACATACATACAATTAAAGACATTTTGATTGTATTTCAATATTAAAACTTAGAAATATAGATAGGTTTCTTGAACTTTGCCAAGGATGCCATGTCTGCCTTGCTCTTGTTCCTGGACATGAGCTCCCTACTGGCCACCTGGCCACTGATGTACGCCTCCCTCCTCCCTTGTGAGTAAACATGTTGTGCTGCTTCAGTTGTCATCCTTACACACCTCTCTACTGACTGTGTGTGTGTGAGGGCCATGCAGGAACTTCCATTGGTCTATCCAGAAACTCCTTGATTGCAGCAGTGGTGAGGGAGCAGGTCAGAGGAGGGTCAGTCACGCCAGAGTTCCAGTCAATAAGCTCCGAGAGTTTGGTGGCATCTGGGTTGATGTCAGGAGTCTTCCTGGGTCTGACACTGCAGTCTCCTACCTGTGTGTCCTCATCTCCTTCACCTTTGATTTCCAGTAATTTAGGGTGTGTCAATTTTAGTAAAGTCAACAATTCAAAAACTACTAATGCTCAAATGATGTCATATTATCTAGCAAACTTAGAAATATCTTTAGTGTTTAAAAAGCCATTTACCTACTTATATTTGACCATAAAGGTTTGAAATATAACTGCCATTGATGTGTGTGGTCAACTTTGGTTAATTTTGGTGTACAGTATGGTTTCTAAGTTTCACACAGTCACAAATGCTGGAGTTTTGATTGTGAATGCATGAGTGGAGGAGGCAGGGAGGAGAGAGGAGGACGAAGACTTTATACCAAACTGAGTCTGGTATGAAATCTTCGTCCTCCTTCGTCCTGGTCAAATATAAGTAGGTAAATGGCTTTTTTAAACAACACTAAAGATATTTCTAAGTTTGCTAGATAATATGACATCATTTGAGCATTACATGACATCATTTGAGCATTAGTAGTTTTTGAATTGTTGACTTTACTAAAACTGACACCCTAAATTACTGGAAATCAAAGGTGAAGGAGATGAGGACACACGGGTAGGAGACTGCAGTGTCAGACCCAGAAAGACTCCTGACATCAACCCAGATGCTACCAAACTCTCGGAGCTTATTGACTGGAACTCTGGCGTGACTGACCCTCCTCTGACCTGCTCCCTCACCACTGCTGCAATCAAGGAGTTTCTGGATAGACCAATGGAAGTTCCTGCATGGCCCTCACACACACACAGTCAGTAGAGAGGTGCGTAAGGATGACAACTGAAGCAGCACAACATGTTTACTCACAAGAGAGGAGGGAGGCGTACATCAGTGGCCAGGTGGCCAGTAGGGAGCTCATGTCCAGGAACAAGAGCAAGGCAGACATGGCATCCTTGGCAAAGTTCAAGAAACCTATCTATATTTCTAAGTTTTAATATTGAAATACAATCAAAATGTCTTTAATTGTATGTGTGTAAAATGTAGTTATAAATGTAATCATTGGCAAAGATCAAGAAACCTATCTAGATTTCTAAGTTTTAATATTGAAATACAATCAAAATGTCTTTAATTGTATGTAATGCATGTAAAATGTAGTTATATACAATAAAAAAATACTTGCAAAAATTGCTGATTTTTCGTAAACTTCAACTTCAAATATAAGTAGCTAGTAGTGGTCAAATCTCGATTTTAAAGCCATATTTCGATTTAGCACATAAAAATGCATCATTTAGTCACGAGTAGTTTTTTGAATTGGTGACTTTACTAAAATTGACACACCCTAATGTCTAATGTGGTATGTTTCACATGATGGACAATTGGGGAAAATTCACGCATAAATGTGATGAAATTCACTGTTCTACATGAATGAGGAATATAAGGCGGTTGGAGTAAAGCATGTATGTTATATGAAAGACGCTAAGCCTAAAACTAGCCCTTGTATAACTGTGTACTACGAAATAGAAACATACACGAACACTGAAACCAAAGAGGTTATTTCACAATTACTTGTAAGCCAGACTATTTGTGATGAGTGTATGGAGATCGAGTGTGATGAGTGTCACAAATGTGGTAAACGGGAAAACGTTTTTAAAACGACTGCCCGCGATAGCCCTGTGAAACTCTTTGTATCCTATATTGTCAAGTTAGCGGACAAGTTAAAAAAAAATTACTGTGTATATTCTTGCAAAATTTGACACACAGTTCCTTTATAAGGAGTTGCTTGAGCACGAGTCATCTGAGATATTTACAGGTGATCCCTTGAAAAAAGGCAACAAGATGCAAATAAGAGGTAATTTACAGTTTAAAGATACTTTATTATTCACACCTTGTAAATTAGCAAAGCTACCTAAGGTGATGGGCGTATCCGCTGAAGTTTCAAAAGGATATTTCCCTTACACATTCCTCACTAGAGAAACTTTAAATTACGTAGGACTACCTCCACCCAAACATTATTTTAACTATGAATGTATGAGTACAGATGAACGTGAAGATTTTGACAGATACTACAACAGTTTTAATGAATCTGAACCTTACAATATAGCTGATGAATGTGAGCATTATTGCGTGAATGATGTGCGCGTGCTTAGAGTATGTTTCCAGGCGTTTAGAAGGATGTAAAGGGTGATCCAGAGAAATGGGACCCAAAAGAAACCCCTGTAACTCTTAAAGTATAAGTCCTTTTATAAAATCATACGCATCATTCGAAAGAGGATAGTTACAAGTTTGTACAGGATTGTATAGGTTTTGACAATACAAGACAAGATAAGATACAAAACAAAATAAAAGTGTTAGTTAAAACTAACCCTTCAAGATGACTGCATGGACTGTGGAACAGCTGCGTTTCATAACTGAGCAATATTATGAGCATGGAAGAAGTGTAGTTTCAGCTCAAGATCTTTCAAGACAAATTTTCAGATGTCAAAATCACCTTCTAAGAAAGTAATCCGTCGGTGTCAGAAATGTTTCCCTAACTGGCAGCATTGGAAAAAGAAAACCAACTGGAAGAGTGCGCACAGCAAGGATAGACGAGATCATTAACAGAACTCATGAAATTGTACAGGATAATCCTAACATAAGCATCAGACGTGCTTCTCAGCTGTTAGGAGTTGGATATGGAACAACACACCGTATATTCAAGCAAAATTTAATGCTCTTTCCATATAAAATTCAAACAGTGCAACAACTAAACGATGGAGATTTCGCACGAAGACGACAATTCTGTCAATGGATCCAACAGAAGGTAAATGACCACCAATTTTCTAGCAACTTTGATTATGTCAGACGAAGCCCATTTTCACTTGAATGGAACTGTAAACAAACAAAATTGTCGTTTCTGGGCAACAGAAAATCCATTGAATATTACCGAAGTCCCGTTGCATAGTCAGCGTGTAACTGTTTGGTGTGGTCTTACTGCATCTCAGATCATAGGGCCGTACTTTTTCGAGGATTCCACCGGAAACACGGTCACTGTAAATGGTGATCGCTACGAAAAAATGTTGACCGATTTCCTTATTCCTAAATTAAGAGATCTTTGTCTAGAAAACCACTGGTTCCAACAAGACGGAGCTACCTGCCATACCACGAGAAACTGCATGGCAGTTTTGCGTCAAACGTTTCCAGGCGAGTTAATCTCAAGATTTGGAGACGTTGAATGGCCCGCAAGGTCTCCGGATTTTTCTCCCTTAGATTATTATCTCTGGGGATATTTAAAGAGTAGGGTCTACAGAAATAACCCAACGACCTTGCAAGAATTGAAGGCCGCCATCACAAATGAGATACAGGCCATACCACCGCACACTCTTGCAAAAGTGATGCAGAACTTACAAGCGAGAACACTGGAATGCTTGGCAACTAATGGAGCACATTTGAAAGGAGTCATTTTAAAAAAATAAATATTTCATAATAAACTTGTAACTCTACTCTTTCGAATGATATATAGTTTTTATGAAAGGAATTAAATATTAAGAATATTTGGCTTTTTTTTATGGGTCCCATTTATCTGGATCACCCAGTACATAGGCCGTTTCAAATGCGATCCGTTGCAAGTCGCAACCACCATCGCCTCATTATGTTTTACGGTGTTCAAGAATAACTTCATGCCTAAAGACACCTTACCCATTATCCACAGAAACAACCGCCGCAGTTATGGGCACAAGGCTATTTACTGGCTCAAACACCTACAGCAGCAGACAGGTGTACACATAAAGCATGCCCGCAACACGGGAGAAGTACCCATTAAGGTTAATGGTCGTGTTTTTTGGGTTGTTGGTCCAAGCGAAAACCGTGCCACTGGTGAGAAGACTGTGTACTCCTTTAACGGTGCTGTGGCACGGATGTCCCCGTCCTGAGTGTGGAATCGTAGGAGATATCCACGGTAGATCTCCTGCCGACAGTCTTGCGTGGACCCGCACCCGAGATCAACTTATAGGCTCCCATTTCACTCACAAAGTCTTGTTGAAGCATGAGTATGATGCACGGATGGAAACAGATGAACAGTACCGTGAAGAAATAAACACGATCAAGCGTTCAATGGTGCTGGATCCTCTCAAATGGGGTGATAGCTTGTTCGGAGGGCGTACAAATCCCTTCAAGCTATACTTTCCGCCTACGGAGGGTGTGAAACTCCATTACTACGACTTCTGTTCTTTATATCCCTACGTGATGAAGAACAATCCGTACCCCGTGGGTGCACCTGAGAGACTGGTGGGGCCTGGCCTGCCCACCATCGAGGTGGTCTCAACAAATTTGAACGGGTACTATTTCGGCCTTTCTTTCGTAGATGTGCTCCCCCCCCCCACGCGATTTATGGATGCCGATCTTACCTGTCGTTATAGACCACAAGCTCATGTTTCCCCTGTGCGTGAAGTGCGCAGGGGAGAACAATGGGGAATGTAATCATCAGTGCTGGGCAGCGCAAACGAAAATTCACTTGCGCAAGCGCAAATGCGCAAACCCAAACCCATACCTTGCGCAAGCGCAAATGCGCAAACTTCTCGAAACTTGCGCTTGCGCAAACGCAAACTATTTATATATACAGGGTTTTCCAAAAAAAACCGGCCGCGCTTGGACCCACCAGTGATGGCAGCGAGGTCTTTGCTCTGGTTGGGGTGAACCTTGAAAAAAAAAATTATAAATTATATTGTAATGACAGTGATATAAAACAGAAGTGTTTGAATTGAGACAAAGTATAATTTATTATTTAATATTTAATTATATTTTAATAAATAATAATTTCTAAAGTTAACTACTTATCAAGTTTTTTTTTAATTTTAAATTTATAAATAAACTTAAACTCACATGCTGGTAGTGGCTCTTGAGGGTGTACATGCTGATGGTGTTGAAGCTGACCTTGGCCTTGCACCTCTTACAGATGACGGTGCCCCTGTAGACCACCCTGCCCCTCTCAACCACCCTCTTCTTGCTGGTCAAAGGTCCAAATAAGGTGTCCAGGTGGGGCCAGGGGCAATGTTCCCTCTAAGGTATGCGCGTGTGCGCGCGCACACGTGTTGTGAAACCCGCGCACACAGCAAAATAAAATGCGCACAGGCTCAAGCGTATCATGAGTCACGACAGTAAATGAAGTAATTTAAAAAATATACCGTCACACAAGGTCTGACCATTTGCATCAACATACTCTATAGTCGCTCTTTTAAGTATTAACCCCTTCCGCCCGACTTCGCCGACGTCCGCGCAATTACGGATATTTTTTACTGGATGTATTTGCGTTTTTTTCTTTTATACATTAACGCATTGAATATAAACCTTCTCTTTCTTATTTTTGCCTAAAAACGAATAGTAATTATCTCATAATTCATAAAAAATTAAATATTTTTTATTTTATTCCTATTTTGTGAATGGATAAAATCATGTATTAATCTTGATAGTCTATTTTAAATTGCTAAATGCTAAAAATTGTTTTGAGAAATGATAACTAAAATAATCATTTTCAATTAATGTTATTTTTATTTATTTCTTTATTTTGTTGAATTTTATTTTACTATTTTTATTTTATTCATATTTTAGAAAGGATAAAATGTTTTCTTTTTTAAGAATATATAATACTGTAAACAGTTTCTTAATATCCATTTAATGGTACCATAATGATCGAGCTATCACCTTATGGAAATAATATTTATTAAGTATTTAATATTTATATATATTTCATTTTGAAGATAATAGCGCTCAGAAAAGTTTGCACAATTTTTAACCATGAATCTAACTGTATGCACAACGAAAATTTCTTGCGCACATGGACTAAAAAAAATTAGAGGGAACATTGGCCAGGGGTTGTTGAGGTCCTCTTCCTCCTGGTGAGGCTCTGAGCCGTGGCTGGTCACGCTGCCGGCCGGGATGGGGGCAGAGGTGGGGCTGGACAGAGACTGGTGTCTGAGGCTGTCCATGGTTCACTAGTTATAGACAGTAGTTATGACTTATGAAGTTTCTAGAAGTTACTAGAGTAGTTAGTAGTTTGAACTCTGAAATAAAATTAAAATCAACTAATCAAACAAACGTGTTTCACTAGCGCTGTTGGTATACTGAGTGCTCACTGCTGTCTGGCGGCGCCACCTGTCTGGCAGTCACGTGTTTATGAGCTAAATCCACTATTTTTAATATTTGGTTTTTTTTTCACGTTTGCGCACAAGTTTGCGCAAGAATTGGCGCAAACGCAAATGCGCAACCGAAATCACACTTGCGCAATTGCGCAATTTGCGTTTTGCGCAAGTGTTTGCGCAAGTGCCCAGCACTGGTAATCATACAACCAACTAGCGTAAGATCAGAGGTGTATAATTTAGGGTGGATCGATTTTACATTTCTTTCGATTTCTATATTCTAATAGAGACAAAAACTTGCGCATGCATGAGAAAATAGCCTCTGCAAAATCTTAGCTTAATAGGTAATCATCTTCTGCCCCCGGCAGAGCGATGAAAATCATATTTTAGTAGTCAAAAACGTATTTTTAAACCCTAGCCTAGAGTCATAAAATTTTGCGTGTGTGTTATTTCCTGCCTAAGCAACGATATAAATGCTATGGGAAATATATAAATGCATTATTTAAGACAAAGAGCCGATCTGAAAATATGTATATTATACATGTTTTCAGATCGGCTCTTTGTCTTAAATAATGCATTTATATTTCCCATAGCATTTATATCGTTGCTTAGGCAGGAAATAACACACACGCAAAATTTTATGACTCTAGGCTAGGGTTTAAAAATACGTTTTTGACTACTAAAATATGATTTTCATCGCTCTGCCGGGGGCAGAAGATGATTACCTATTAAGCTAAGATTTTGCAGAGGCTATTTTCTCATGCATGCGCAAGTTTTTGTCTCTATTAGAATATGGAAATCGAAAAAAATGTAAAATCGATCCACCCTAGTGTATATACAAGCCCAGAGCTGGATCTAGCTGTTCGCCATGGCTACAGAATATTGAAGATACATGAGGTGTGGAGGTTTCAGAAACTACCCAACCTTTTCACGCCATATATAAACGCTTTTCTGAAGGATAAGGTAGAAGCATCAGGGTATCCGCGAGTTGATATCGAAGATGAAAAATCGGCTTATATTCAACGTTACCGTGACCGTGAAGGTATACAGTTTGGCCGTTCCCAAATTGTAAAGAACCCAGGCAAGCGCTTTAGTGCAAAGTTGTGTCTGAACAGTCTTTGGGGAAATTTGCACAGAATACTGGCAAATGGAACGTTCATTTGGCACAAAGTTATAGTGAAGTCTGACATTATGCCAACGCTCCCGATAAAGAGGTCATGGAGATCGTGAATGTAGGTAATACATAATAAAGTACAACAATACCGAATTGGCCACAAGTACCTCACGGGTTACAAACGTACCTGTAGCCAGCTTCACAACGGCCTACGCACGCATCAAACTTTGGGGTCTATTGCATTCTCTTGGTCGGAGGGTTTTGTACGCCGATACAGATAGTGTGATATTCACAGCGAGGGAGGGTGAATACATGCCTCCTCTTGGTGAATTTCTCGGGGAGTTAACTGATGATATCAAGGATGAGTATGGAGACATCGCATACGCCGACTCTTTTGTCTCAACAGGGCCAAAAACGTATGAAGATATGAAATATATCGTGAAGGCTAAGGGTATCACGCTCAACCAGGCGAATCGGCGGGTCGTTAACTTTGATTCGTTGAAGGATCTAATGTGCTTGGATGATGATGAGGGCGACCAGCCGCTCCAACTAACTGTAGGTACCCACAATCTTCGGGCGCAGAAGCTGGGGGACGTGAAGGAACTTAGGGGTACAAAGGTGTGCCGTAACACCTATAGGAAACGTTACCAGGTACTTAGTACCTATGATACCGTACCCTTTGGATACCATAATTTTTGATATGTCTATTGTTAACAATATGTTTATTTATTACACGTATTTGTAAATATATAGACCTTGAATATTTCGTTTATTAAATAAATCGTATTTCAATTAGCGTTTTACTTTCTTCTTTGTGTGTGTGTGTGTGTGTGTGTGTGTGTGTGTGTGTGTTCAGGAGTAAATTCTAAGCTCCGCCCAGCGTGTGTACAGGAGAAAGTGCTAAGCTCCGCTCACCTGTATGATCGGTCACGTGACTCCTGCTACTACCTGGGCATATCTCTTCCCTGCGTGCTCAGTTGATCGCTGCAAGCCCTGAATCTCAGACGCGTATTTCCCCACGTAGACGAAAAATAGTAATGGAGTGGTATTCGGCAAAGTGTGAAGATAAGGTTACTGAATGGCTCCCTATTCCACCCTCCTTTGATACTTTTAAGGCTACATTGAATCGTGCGAAGAAACGAAGAAACAAGAGGTACAAATACGCTACGGCTATTCTGGCAAGAGCATTGCAGGATTCCGTGGTACAAGTGATTATATTGAACTGTGTTGTAGGACTAAACTTTATAAAAGCTTACATATACCGTGAAGTAGAAGAAACAACACGTGCAGAAGAGAAGCAACGGATATGGTTAGCGAGTCTTGTTGATGACTGGTGCGACAAGCGATATTATGTCATGTCGCATCATACCGAGTACTCGTACCCTGCGACTGAGAATGTAAATCTTGTCATCATGGAGAATCTTAAGTAGTTTTACCACTACAGTAATATATATCATGACGAGGTTTGTAGTGAGGTTGTGGCTAAAGGTCTGCATGAGTATTTAACAGAATTTAGAGATGAGTATCGCATGCTAAGCAAAAAGGAAAAATATGGTCCTATGTTTCTCTCAAATAGTGCACCGGAATGTGAATAAAATGTGTTTAGTTCGTGAAAATCCCCCTATGCAAAAATTTCTGGGGAGTGGGAGTGATAAAGCATTAAACTGGTATTGCTTCATGTATCGGAAAATTTCTCGAAACACCTACCCAGTATAATGGGATACAAGTATTCACGTTGGAACAACGCCGTACACTTTTCATCAACTTATGGTGTGACTCCCGTCCAGCGGATCCGTTCATAGTCATCTCAGAGCTTGAACCGAATGGACATGCACTCCTCGAATACGATGGAACTTCCTTTGAACAGCATTCTCAGTGCCGTGTACGATATGTCCGTGACGAAGTCATTGCGCGTGTACAGGTGTAAAACCGGTGCCATTAACTATGTACTGGAAACGACTTGTAGACAAACAAACTCTGGTAAACGGAATGTTGCTTATTTAAGTGTTGAGGAGATGAATAGAGTCTTCGTGGTAGTTGAGAAGTGGAGTGAGGATCGTTATAAAATTCCTGCAGGTGTAGGTACAAGAAGAGGGCAGATTAGTGATACCCCCTCATATGCCATTGTTTGTACGTTGTGTATAAATAACGATCAGCCATGCATTGATATACGACTGATGTGAAAGAATGCTTCTGATCATAACGTTCTTGTCCCTACGCGAAACCGTTTCATCCTCAATAGAATGTTTGAACTCGTCGGCTTCCGCAAACTGAAGCCTATATTAGACGCGCGTATTACGGATATGCTTTATTTTGATACGGTTCTTGAATACGCATACACCGCTCTGCTCGACGGGTTTACCGAGTGTAGGACTGAACAAGGCGAGAATGGTCTAGAGCTGGCTGCTTATTTAAAAGGTTTAGACTCTTTGAAATATCGTGAACTTTGGTACAAAGCACTTGAGCGGTACAGGGCTGAGCTCACCTACACCGTTCACCCTGAAGAACTATTTCTTTATATAATGAGCAGCTGCCATAACGACTTAGAAGATTATTTCAACTGCCGCTATGCAGTGTGAAGAAGAGTTCACGATTGAAAAGCTCTGGGTCGGTAAGAATAAACCCTCGATTGGAAAGGAGTGTTTAAAACTTGGATTTAATAATGATGTTGTGGCTAACGATGACATCTTTGTGCGTGCTTTTGAATGTATTCTAGCCGTGTTTAAAGATAACTTGCCAACCGAATGTAAAGTGGGCACAAAAATAGTATTGAACAATGAAGGCAATTTACATAGTATACAGGTATTCCTATAACTTGAGTGGTGCGATAATGTTAAGCCGTGTGAGTTTAGTGTTTTGCACAGTAGAACAAAGTGAATGTATTTTGATGTATATTTATTTTCAATATATTTAATTATTTAATATAATTGGGTGTGTATATATATATATATATATATATATATATATATATATATATATATATATATCCTGTACTGCTATATTGATGGTTATACTCCATCGTTTTGTATTTCTTATTTTATTTTTTATTTTAGTTTTTATTTTAGTTAAGTGCAGTAAAAGATAAAGTGTATGTATTTATTTTCAATATATTTAATTATTTAATATATTTGCATATACATAGTTCTCCTGTACTGTTATATTGATGGTTATGCTTCATCGTTTTGTATTTCTTATATTATTTTTTATTTTATTTTTATTTTAGTTAAGCGCAGTAGAAGATAAAATGTATGTATTTTGATGTATATTTATCTTCAATATATTTAATTATTTAATATAATTGTATAGATATGTGTGTATATATATATAATATATATATATATATATATATATATATATATATATTTCTCCTGTACTGTTATATTGATGGTTATACTCCATCGTTTTGTATTTCTTATATTATTTTTTATTTTATTTTTTGATCATATATATTCCTTCGTTTGTATAGGATTGTATATTTATTTTTTATATATTTCATGAAATTGATTCCACTAATTTGTCTAAATAAACAGAATGATGTAATGGTGTTTTATTTAATTCTTTTGGTTGTATATATAAACGAAATTATTATTTAATTATATGTATACCAAATGGCTGATTACGCCTTTTAAACAGACTGACGGATTTCTAAACCAACTGTCAAGAATATAAGCATTAATTAAATAAATAGCGCTATCTGACAACTCACACTAATAAGGTACACCTGAACATACTTAAATTAAAAACAATAACTGGTAACCCTCTTATATAAATAAATAAAAGCAATAAATGGCAACTCATCTATATATAATAAATAATTAAATTATATAGTGCTCTCTGGTAACCCCTCCATATATAAATAAGTGATATCTGACAACTCATGACCTATATAACAGCTGCTTGGGCCCTGGACGCTCACAATGCGTCGGACTCCGGTGGAATAAAGAACTCTCTCTCTCTCTCCTTCTTAGGTTAAGGCTTAGGTTAGGTTAGGTTTCTCTTTGGGAGGTGAGGACACCCCACCTTCTCCCCCAAAGACCCTCCTCCTTCTCCCTTCTCTCCCTCTCTTAGTTTAAGGCTACCCTTTTAGGGGGAGGTCATCCTCCCTTCTCCCCCCGAAGCTCCCTCCTCATTTGCAGCATTGTTTTGTTGCATACCCCCCTTCCCCCCTGTGCAGCATTGATTTGTTGCATAACCCCCTCCCCTCGTTGTATAACCTCTTGCAACATTCCCCCCTCCCCATTTGTTGCATAAACCCTCTTGCAACATTGAACAACAATTGCAACATTCTTGCACTCTCCCATTTCGCGGACATACTACTCATGCCAAATAAATATCTCATATTCATATACATTAGTATTGGTACCAATATACCTTCCTGTAAACCTCTTGTAGCGTCTACACTCAAACATTTCTGTATCCTCAGTGGGTAACACCAATTCCCTATAAGCAAAGTGAAGACACTGAGGTTGGGGATTCGAATCCCGATGATGCTGGTAATAATAATGAGTTAGAACAATGGTCCGCGTTCGTCTGAACTGAGCGCTGTGCCAGTTTCTGATCGTCATCAATGATTATTATGATTATTACATCTCATGGCTATTGCGCCCATGTCTTTCTTGCCCTGCTTCACTCTGCTTTCAACTTCCAATGTTGTGGTACTTCGCTTGTCAGTCAAACACGTCAAAAACTTAAATTCTTTGACAACCTCTAAGATTTCTATATTCATCACAATATTACATACTGCCTCTCCTTTACTCTGAGTGAATCAGTAAATACGGTATATATCTTTTACTTCTTATCACTTATTAATTCTCATTCAACTGTTTCACTACAAAAATTTCATCAAAACATTATATGTCTTTCCTAAAGCAGCCCTCTTTATTTCAAACTGAAGAACGTTTTTTTTTCTCTGTCTATAAGCCTCCATAGTTTTTGTATTTACTTCTCTTATTTTTGTTTTTCTGCAGTGATACAGTCATAGCTTTCGTCCAATTATATGGAAAACAACCATTTTCCATGCTTTCTGACACATTTTCTACAGCTATTAAAGCACCATTCAACCGCCACATCTAATCATTTCCCTACTTTTTATCATTTCATCAATTCCTACCGGTTTTTCTTTCCTCAGCTTGAATGACATTTGTTCAGCTTTCTCTAATTTTATGTCTTCCACTCTTTGGTATACGCTTCTCCGTACACCATCTATAAAGTCCAGCGGTTCTCACCCTTTTAATTAATGTTTGGAACCTATTTTCGTAATGCTTTCAACGTCCGCGACCTCACCACCCAAAATCTAACATAATTTAGCTAAAATCAAAGTAAAAGTAATTTCACCGTGATTAAAACTTAAAACTTTATACATTTAACACATAATTAATTACAAAATAATTAACAATATAGTTAATTAACTAATTAATATGTATTTTTAAAGTCATATTAATATTTTTCACAAAATATAATTTTTACTACTCTATGTCCGGTACGTATGTCTCCGTATGTCCCTACTGTACGTTTCAATCCCTAGGTTGAGAACAGCTGATCTAAGCCAGCTGCATTCACATTCACTTCCTCTTCATCTATCTCACCCACCAACTCACTAAAGTAGACTTTAAAACTCTCGCGTATTTGGTCGTCTTGCACTGACACTTTGTCATCATTATCTTTCATATGACCAAACATTAAACCAGACTGACCTTTGCACTTTCTTACTTCCTCGTTTCTCTACATGCTGCTCATTCATCTCCTACCAAAATTTTCCTCTATTCTTTGTACTTCCTTTTACAACTCGCTTAACATTCTTCTTGCATTGTTCATATAACTCATTTCACCTTCTTTCAACAGTGTACATGTCAGACTACGTTTATAATATTCTCTCTCAGAATTTTCTTTTCTCTTTCGCTGCATTTCTAACATTATCGTTCCACCATGCAGTCGCCTCTCTCTTCACTCCATTTCGTACACGTCACTACACAGCCTCATACATCAGCTTTTTGCGTTTACTAAACATTCCTTATAAACATTCCAGATGTTCTGAATATCCATTAAGTCATTATCTATCTCACCTACGACTTACTTTACTCTTCTTCTATACTCTGTTGCCACCTCATTGAATTCAACCTTTCATCTTATACGAAACACCAAACAACTTAACTGTACATAATACAATCATATGGTCTAAAAAACCTCCACGCAATTCTCGCGCAGTTTTCGTATTACATACCCGTATATTCCTTATCATAACTGTATTCACTAACATATGATCTATCAGACTCTCTCTCTCTCTCTCTCTCTCTCTCCTCTCTCTCTCTCTTTCCTTGTGTTGTAAATATGTAAGTGTAACACAAACCCCCACTTCCCCACATAATTATTTTATTCTTTCGCCATTGTTATTCATTCTGGTCATACCATGATTTCCAATTACTCCAGACTCAGGGCTAAGTCTCATTTTATTATTCAAAGTACCATTACATTTGTTCTATACACGCATTCCTCAATCTTCCAATCATATCACCTATCACATTCCAGAACTCATTATCCTCTTCCACACATCTACCATCACATTATGACCGTGTATAATATAAATAACTTAATTGTAATTGTTGGTATATGTAGAGGCATATGTTTTTATAATTATATTATTGGTCTATTGTTGATCTTGATTATACTATAAACATGTAATCTTGCATTATATTAAAAATGTAAATATGTATAAATTAATGACGTCATAAAACCCATGCTCAGATAATTCTTACTACAATTCAGTAGAACAAACAACACTTACAACAAGAAGCTAGGTGGTTGGTTCTAAATTTTTATAAATCATCATTGGATCAGACTTATAGTTTACATTAACATGGCTACCCTTTCCCTTATAAGTATTATAACTGAAGAGGTTTTGGGTCACGTTTGGTGGTTTGCAGGTGCAAATAATCTTAGGTTTTACGCACTATAAACGGATTAATTAACCAATCAAGTGACTCAGACGTCAAAGTATACTGAGGCGGTGAGAACAGAACTAGAAGGGCGAACTCGCCAAAAGTACTTTTAGCGAGTTCGCCCTTCTGGTTCCGAGCGTCTCATATTAAGTTTATTTTGCTTGTGTCGTGAAAATTAGTAATTTTTTTTATAAATAGTTAATTGTCTATTACCCCTAAGTGTTAAATCCCTAAGTATTAAAACACCAGATATCAGACTTTACAGGTGAGTTTTATACTCGTAAGTATTATGCGTTCAAATTTTGTAGATTACCATTCCCTAAATTGTACAATGCTGAAGTTTGGATTCAGAAATCTGAGATAAACTTTTCCTACTGAGTATTTTAAGTCCTAAAAAAAATCCACTTTAAAGTCTACCTTTAATCTTTTAAATATTAACAAGACATTTTCCACACCATGACACATATACTACATTTACTACTACTTTCACTCTTTTGAACTCAAACATCATATACAGACATTTGTTATTAACACGCTTTTACTTCCTCGTATGCTCATGCCACTCGTTTTCTATTAACAAAAAGAGCAACACCTCTTTTTACCTTTTCCTCCTCCTCCTCCTTCCATACCCATTTTTACACCTTTCATCTCTTCCCACCTCACGTCACCTTTCTTTTTCAACTTCTTTTCACAAAAACCAAGTACGTCAAACGTATATCCCGACAAATCTTGACCACTCATGCACCCTCTTTGCATCCTCATTTATACTTCTACACCCACACTGGCCAACATGGCTGCCAAACCTCCAAACGTAAAACGTTGGCGAGCTCACTGCCCAAGTTTGAGGCACATGGAGTCGTTTGCAAGTGGGTTGTTTTCCCTTTGCCAGAGACGGGAACCCAGCTCAATCTCCAACCCTGTTGCGCACAGGGAAGTGGAGGAGAGTATAACTCTATCCCGAAGGGCCCCCCTCGTGCAGTCGTCTTTTACGACTCCCACGAGGAAGGCGAAGACTTCCTAACCCCGTATCCCCAGAAGGGTAAAATATATGGCACATTTAAACAGGGTACTATTAACGTCGCACAAAAGACTGGTTCTATTGATTTTATCGTAATATTGTACAGGGTTGTCAGGGACCAGACTTGTATGAACAACTACGTGTACACTGTGAAGTTTAACTGATCCACAATTGATCTTTATTTGGACAATACAGTATATTATAAGTCTGTGTATATATATATATATATATATATATATACACGAATTCATTTGTGTGTAATACTTTCACAGTATAAAGTCTTCGTCTCGTATAAAGAATAAATTGTAAATATATACAGTTGTAAAATTTTATTTTCAGAGCTATTACTGCCTTATCACCCGAATCGATTAGGAAACGAAATTTTATGTAGGTAGGTTTTATTTTGAAAAAAACTGAATACAAAATTCTTACCTGATAACTGGGTGCACAGAAGAATTGTGAAGAATATTAGATGAGATTTCTTCATATTTGGAGGGTACAGGATGCACTGTAACAATAAGAATTACGGATTGATATTACATATGTTATAAAGTATTCTACAGCGTATGAATGATTCAAATCCAAATGATTCAAATAATTCAAATTATTCAAATTTTCGTCAATTCACTTTTATAACTTCGATATATTGTTTCCTGCCTATTTTTTATAGACACCTAATTTTTACTAACAGACTAGTTTAACCTAACAGTATATGGTGCTGGTTAAGTGTGCGGTCTACCTACGATTGGTTAGGTTTAATCATGATATTTTCGTTAAAACTAACGAAAATATCATGACTAAACCTAACCAATCGTCAAGGGCGATTGACAATGGGATGTAAACAAACAATTAGTAAACAAGATAAGAAGCTATAATTAAAAGGTAGACCGCTGAATCGTAGGTAGACCGCACACTTAACCAGCACCCAGTACACTATATCGTATAGTTTGGAAACAATTTCGCCTAAAAACAAAATCCTAAAATAAAAAAATAACAATTGGTAATACTCAATTTTCCTTTGGTTATTATTATTATTTTTTACGTGATAATAAAATTCCAAAAACAAACGAATCATTACCAATTAGTAATACATTATGTGCAGCGAGTATTAGAAAATCTAGAAGAGGAAGAGCCATTGTTATCCCAAAACGATACGATGTATACACTGATTAATCTAGCATTGTTTGTACAGTATATAGTAGGCTATTATATATATATATATATATATATATATATATATATATATATATATATATAGTTCAGCTCATAAGTGTAAAATAAGTGAAAAAAATTGTCATATACGGTTTGAACTAACATGTGGGTCTCTTGTAGCAATATTTAGGATGCTCGTAGCGTCTAATTGTTCTCTTTTGTTGAAAGTGGTATTGATAGGTTGTAAGTAGGAGAGCTCTTTCGGTTGAGTATTTGGTAATCTATGATAGATACGCAGATGGTTGTTGTTGATGCAAATCCAGTCTGCTCAGGAAGAGACCACAAAAATAGTTTTGTTTTTCAAGGTTGAATTTGAGGCTAACGTAGACCTACTTGGTTAAGAAGGTAAACTAGACCGCGGGGTTCCCCCAAGTTTACCCCTTCCGAACGTTGTCGATTAGGATCTAGGATTCTGAATCCCCTAAAAATAATAGCAAACTCGTCACTGTATTCCTTCCTCATTTCTCAGTCCTTGATTGGGTTTATATACAGTATAACTTACGTTGAACTGGGTTGTACTGCTAATAATTATATTATACTTTTGCCAGTGCAGCAACCCAAGTCAGAAATATGCATAAAAATATTGTGGTCACACTTGCATGGATGTGTTGTAACCCTTTTAGAAATATAACTGAAAATAAGGATATTTGAAAATAACTTAATAGTTATTTATAAAATCCTGCGAAAACATTTGTTTCTTTGAAAATTCTGTGTGCTGACACAATGGTGTTCAGATAAGCTCGACGACTCTACGCTCCTAAGAGTAATAACAAAAATAAGGTATCCAAGTAGTGAAGGAGATTCACCAAAGTGAGTATGACCAGTGGGTGCTCCTTTAGTATGCCGTCTACAGACAAATTCACACTTTAGTATGCGGTCTACACCAATTTGTTTTTTAAATGTAGTTAAAGAAGGTTGAAATGACAATCTTACTTGAAAAAAATTTATTGAAAAGTTAAAAACACAAAGTTTAAATGTAAGTAAACCTTCTTAGCTTGTTTACTAATTGCTTGTTTACATCCCAATGTCAGTCGCCCTTGACGATTGGTTAGGTTTAGTCATGATATTTTCGTTAGTTTTAGCGAAAATATCTTGACTAAACCTAACCAATCGTAGGTAGACCGCATACTATAGTAGCACCGGCAATTGAATTGTTTACAACTTTACTGCTTCAAATTTCTCAAGCTACTGATGTTAAACAATCATTTTGAATTTCAAGGTCAAATAGGGTCTAAGTCATGTGAGTGAGTCATTTAGCGAAAAAAAAAGAGCGGCAGAATGCGTGAGCAGGCACAAATTTAACAAAAAAACCTGTAGACTGCACTTTGAAAAAAGTAGAGCGCGGCAGAATTTGTAGACCGCATACTAAAGGAGCACCGACCAGTGTATAGTTGTGGAAAAAAGTTCACCGAGGATATAAAATTTATGCAAAAAAAAAATACTAACGGGTAGTTGTTTTAATTAATGGTCAGATTGTTTTCCAATCAAGGGGATGTACAGGGGAGTAACAACTAAGGTGAGGAGTAGCGTGGGTGTGTCAGAGAGCTTTGGGGTGGAAGTTGGTCTGCACCAAGGATCAGCTTTGAGCCCCTTCCTTTTCAATGTGGTATTCGATGTGTTGACGGACAGGATTAGAGGGGAGGCGCCGTGGTGCATGATGTATGCAGACGATGTTATGTTGAGTGGGGAGACGAAAGAGGAGGTGGAGCAGCAGTTGGAAAATTGGAGAGGGGCGTTGGAAAGTAGGGGGATGAGAATTAGCCGAAAGAAGACCGAATATATGAGATGTGATGTGCAGCAGGACCGAGGAGGGGAAGTGACATTGAGTGGAGAGCGTGTTAAGACGGTGGAGTATTTTAAATACTTGGGGTCAACAGTGGATGCAGAGGGGGGAGCAGATAGAGAGATAAACTGTAGAATACAGTCGGGGTGGAAGAACTGGAGAGACGTATCAGGGGTGCTCTGTGATAAGAGGGTCCCAGTGAAACTGAATGGAAAGGTATTCAAAACAGTGGTGAGGCCGGCAATGTTGTATGGAATGGAGACTGTGCCAGTGAAGAAGAGCAATGAAAGAAAAATCGATGTGGCTGAAATGAAGATGTTGAGATGGATGTGTGGAGTGACGAGGAGGGATAGGGTCAGAAATGAGTATATAAGAGGAACAGTGAAGGTGGCGGAAGCATCTAAGAAGGTGCAGGAGGCCAGGCTGAGGTGGTATGGACACGTCAGGAGAAGAGAGGAGGAGTATGTGGGGCGCAGAGTGCTGGAGATGGAGTTGCCGGGATGGAGAAGAAGAGGAAGACCGAAGACGAGATGGAGGGACTGTGTGGTGGCGGACATCAGGGAGAAGGACTTGGAGGAGGACGTGGTATACGACAGAGGAGAGTGGAGAAGACGAACCAAAAACAGCGACCCCATGTAAAGATGGGATAATAAGCTGCGGAAGAAGAAGATTGTTTTCCAATGATTTATGAATATTTGCTAATTTTTTAAATTCAGTATTTTTCCCACAAATTTTATTCCCTCGGAGAACTTCTTCCACAACTGTACAGTCGGTCACAAAAGTAGGGACACACGAAAAGTAAGGTAAACTTGGCCCAGTGCATCCTGATTTTTGTAATGGTACTTATATGGTAAAACTGAAAAGGGAGGACACAAACTCTAACACGACCAACTTCCCACATTGAAAAACAAATTAATATAAGTCCCCGATCGAATAATGTTTTCAGCTAAATGTGTTTACTGGTAAACTAACCAACACTAAATAAACTAAAACTATTAAATTCAAACGATCAGGTAGTTAGCCACTTTTCTTTAAATTCACAATTACATTTAAACATTCCCCTTCTCACTCATAATCACACATCAAAATTAATAATATCATATAGAAATGACATTCGTCATGAAAGAAGAGTAAACTTTTAGAAGATACAAAATAACATGAACGTTATTTTCATTTCATGACATAAATAATTGTGAATTGTGTAGATAAAATATATTTTAGCTCAAGTAATAATCATACAGTAGAACCAATTTTCAGTAGTCTGAAAAATGTATATCTGAAATAAGGCATATCTTTTTTGTATGAATAATAAGAAACCTTGAAAAGAAATTTACAATAATAACGTACAATCCTAAAACGAAGCAAGTTTATTATTGAGTACGGGTAGCAGAGGAGTGGCGAGCCAGCTGCCCTATTTCACCATTGAAACCCTATGATGCAGTCAACTTCAGCGTTAAATTCACTATAGTGGACAGGGTGGTGGATGCGCAGAGGAGATGGTACGGCCATGTGAAGCGGATGGGGGAGGACCGACTTCCGAGAAGGCTGATGTATGGAAGAATAGTGGGCTGAGGCCTCAGGGACGCCCAAAGACGACGTGGCTCAAGACGGTAGAAAGAGAGAATCCGGGTTTAACCTGGCGCCAGAGAACAGATCTGGCCAGAGACGGGGCGCAGTGGCGAGATTACCGACGTGGAGACTCATCGCACGGGACCCAACCTGGAGACCTCCAGATGGGAACTGAGTCTAAGTCTACTTATATGGTAAAGAACCTCAAAAATCGCTTGGACAAAGCCTGCCAGTGAAAACGTAACATTTACTTTAAGCTCATAAACCACTTAGATTTCAGAAGCAACTTCACAATTTTAGACTCACTGGCTTTGGGTGTAAAGCTCAGAAACTTGATGGCTGTAGCATTTTCATAAATTTATGGAGTGACTGGCTTTTCCTCGATTTCAGAGATACAAAATTTTGTACAGCGTGGTCAAACTAGATATTGGTAGGCTTTAATATAATTCTGTATTTTATGCTTTTAATCATGTGGTAGTTACATTTTTATTATTTAATAATAATTAATATAAGATATTTTGCTGTAAACGGGTTATTTCCATAGACGTATGCAGACAGACCTGCTACTGAAACCTAAAACTGTCCAAGAAAAAGTAAATGTATCGATACAGTGATGTCATTCCAAATTTAAAAAAAAAAAAAAAAAAAAAATCCTGAACAGTTGTTCAAAGTCAACTAAAGTAAGTGAAGTTAAGCCGTTAAGAATGAACAATATTCCAGTGTTGCTATGATCAGTGTTTTCAGCAAAAGAAATTACATTTTCGTCCGTTTTTTTAAAGATGCTCGAAAATGACGTCACTGTATCGACACATTTACTTTTTCTCGAACAGTTTATAAAAGTTAGCGTGTCGTATCGAAAAGATTTGTAGGCTTGTGAAAGTCTCGCCATGGCAGAAAAACCGAACAGCTGTTTAAATAAAGCAGCGTCCTTGAGGTTGTACTATTACCCGCTATTAATTACGTTGGTTTGGGCCCGGGGAGATTTTGGAACTATTGAAGAATAGGGACCCCAGCCTTCTTTAGTTAGCTTTATAAGGCTAACTAACGAAAAATATCATGACCTAACCTAACCAATCGTCAAGGGCGTACAGTTAACCTAACGATTGGTTAGGTTAGGTCGTGATATTTTCGTTAGTTAGCCTTATAAGCCTAACTAAAGAAGGCTGGGGTCCCTATTCTTCAATAGCTCCGAGATTTTTTTAACTTTTTAATTTTTTTTTTTTAAACTTTTTTGTTAAGAAATACCATACTAGATATGAATGTTATATAGTAACTTAAATGAGCTAATATTCAGTTTCAAGACTGTGATACCCATTCCGCCCATTTCATCCATCAGACTAAAGAGGGGAAGTCTTACGTCCGGGTTAAGTTACACTAGGTGAGGCAGTCCTTTTAAGTTGGTTAGTTATTTCCCACGTGACCAACTTTCGAGGATCCAAAATATAGGTGTCCCCGAAACTAAATATTTCTCTAAATTAGTAGATGCACAGAATCTTTTAAACTAACAGTGGACTCTATTATTATTATTAAGTTTCGGGAACACCAGATGTTTGGGCTACTGATTGGTCGAAAGTTGGTGACATAGGAAATAACTAGCCAACCTAGAACGATCACATAACCTAGTGTAACCTAACCCAGCTGTAACAGTCACCCTGATTGACCCGAAGTATGAAATGGATGGGTCGCCGAAATCTGGTGCAGACATGTCAACTCTCACGGATTTTAAATCTAATAATAATAATAATGATAATAATAATAAAATCGTAGGAGAATGAGAAATCTCGGATTTTCATACTTCAAGGTTAACGTCTCTGCTGGTGTCCATGAAACTTAATAATCTTTTTTAATTGGTTAATAATAATAAAATCAATATTTACAATACTTAAAATGAAATATAAATGAATGATATCAAAAAAAATATGTAGGCTACAATTTAAACTAGTTACTCTTTTAAATTATAATATTTTATTTAGTTTTACTTTACCAAAATGTAAATTTTTAGAATATAATTTTACCTTTGTCAAAAAAATTATCTTTCAGTTAAATTTGTATATTTGTACTATGAAGATATATCTTCCCATATCGTGAAAATGAAATCATGGCCTGTTCTAGGCAAGTCTGATAAAACAGAGGGGGATTCAGTGACGAGGACTTAAAGAGGACTTAATTTTTTTCCCCGGTGGTGGCGTTACCGTTCGTCTCAGCGCCCTCGAATGGAGTATACGGGTCTCCAAACGGAACAACCAACTCTTATCGTAAAAAAATTCTAAAGTCAGAACGGAATTTAGCTGGAGACCTTTTCCTCCGCTATTATCAGCAATTTCTGAAATCGTTATATGAAGATAAACTGATAACAATGTTATCTAGGTTGTATTACCTTTCTTTGGCTAACTCTTCTCTTTGTTTATTCTTGGTATATGCATATTTTAGTAGTGAATAATTTTAATTATTATTATATATACATCTAACAGAACAAACACACACACACAATGTACAGCATAAATATTTGCACCAAAAAATTAAAATGGTAATTAAGTTTCATTCTGTAAGATTTTATACAAGTTAAGACCATTAAGTCCAGAGTTTATTTAGTTATTTGTCAGTATAAATAAATTATTTTACTTTTAAAAACATTTCAGTCACACAGTAACAATTTGTAGCATGCGTGTCGATCTTTTAATTTAACCTTACACATGGAATTTATAAAACAGCTCATGAATCTGTAACTCGACCAAAGACGATTGGTTGATGGTCGCGTGGCCTCGCTGGAGGTAAAGATTTTCCATCTTCCGAGAATGTGTCCGTGGTTCCGCCACCGGCATCTGTTGTCATTTTTTTTAGGACGCTTGCTAAGCCGTTGTGGGGTTAGTAGGCCCCGGGGTTCTGATCCCCAAACCTACAAAAGAGGTTACTCTTAACCCCTGCGTGTGCCTGGTTGAGCCCGGGCACCTGTCTTCTACTCACGCTCTCGTTTCTATTCCACCCTTTTTCTACTTCTTTCCCATCTTTTCGTCTGTTCAAGTTTCTCTTTGTCACTGTCCTCATTCTTGGTCACATCGACCATCTGTAACTCCTTTGTCAGATATCATATAAATGTATTCCATTATTATTAGTACCATAGCCGGATTTAGTATAAGGCAAATGAGGCAAATATTCAGGGCCTCCCGACTTTAGGGGCATCCACAAATTATAATTTTTTTTTATTATAAAAAGCTTATTAATATTATTAAATTGTTTATTTTATTTTCCTACTGTGAAGTAAACATGCATAATAAAATCTGAATCTAAACCTATTCCGCCCCCCGCCTCCCCAAAGATATTCTAGGTTTGAACAGAAATAGGGGTTCCCACAGTCTGAATCGCCTCAAGGCCTCCACAGGTCTAAATCCTTTACTGATTACTATTGGTATAATTATTATTTCTTACGTAATTCCAACTTTTCAAAGGCAAAGAACAAAGACAATATCTCAATTCTTATATCCTGTTCGCAAAGGAAATATCAGAGTTTTATGGTGCCAAGGTCATTTGCTTTTGTAAATTTCATAATTTAGCTTCCGTACTGACCGCCCAAGACACCATATGACAGAGGGGACCTACAACTTTTGTTATGGAATCTGAACTACGGGTCGCTACGTCAACTGAATTCATAGAATGTAGGACGGTCGCCCATCCATTCGACTACTATCGAGATCCAGCGTCGTTTGAGTTCGCTGATCTACTGGGAAGTGGTGATGCGACATGCCCACAATGTAGCCTATTCCAAGAAGAGGTGGAGCGCGTGATAATAGTTAAAGAATGCACACTTGGAGGTCATCAGAGTAAGCTTTTGAACATTTCAGGAATGAGGCATCTTCTTGCAGGATTCAGGAAGTTTTTCTCTTTTAGTTAATCCTCAAGGTAACCAAACACTTTGCCTAAATTGGACGTGACTTATCAACGGAAACCTAAATTGGTTTCATATTTGTAATGTTTTACTAACAGCCTCATAATAATAATTAATAATAATAATATGATAATAGTAATGGAGTTAGAGCAATGGGCCTCATTAGTTGGCCTGAGCACTATGCCAATTTCTGGCCCTCCTTAGTTATTATTATTATTAACAGCCATATACTCCTCTTAGCATGACGACAGTTACCAATTCAGATTCTTTATATCTAATATAGTGCGTTCGAAAAGTCTCTCCGCAGTACTATGTTAAACGCATAGGAAATTGAAAAACTACATGGTTTTCATTCAACCATGATTTAGTGGTTTTATTACATAACCTTTTGATTTTACAGCATGTGTTGAAAGTGTTTCCCACCATTTTGCAGGCACAGAGCAACTCGTCTACACTTGTTGTCAAACACTTTTTTTAAAGTGTTGGTTGACATACTCGGTTAAAAATATTCGTTCCTCGGTTGTTAACATATTCACAGACAAGGATGCAGACATTTTTTTACCAAACTATCGACATACTCTATTGCCACGATCCCAACTCTGTCACAGTACTGACACGATAGAGTTTAAACCGGCTGAAACCGGCTTAGCGCGCATATACTGGCTATAGCACGTTCACTGCAGAGAGACTTTTCGAACACCCATATTAAAGATCTCCCAAGAATCTTCTGAATTAACTTTTTAATAAACTCGGTCACTTTAATGATAAAAATATAAGAAACTATTTAAACTATTTACAAATCTTACTGGGATTATAATAAAGGAACATTGCTTACAGCAAAATAGATCCAAGCTTAATCTACGCTTTTAGTTTTGTTTTACTTTAAAGACAGAAAATTTCTTAAATCTCTTACAAAACAGCGCAGTGCTGGCGTACTTAAGGAAGTTGTCAAGAATTTGTTTCATGCTGAGATCATGTAGAGTACGATTGTAGGTAAAAATGCCATATGTAATAATGCCAGAGGGTAAAAATGCCATAGGTAAATCAGGCCGTAATATACATAGTATATGGTAAGCACGAAGTCCGAGCGCTTTCATGATATATTCACATCTTCAAGGAAAACCAAAAAATTTTGTTTTTCCTTGAAGATGTGAATATATCACGAAAGCGCTCGGACTTCGTGTTTCCTTTTCCCTGTGGTTGTTTGCTTATTAATAAGATCACGTGTTATTCTGTGATTTTAGTGCATAGTATACGGTATTAATAATAATACTGGGTCTTTTCGGTTTGAAGCACTGTGAAAAAACAAAATAAAATAATTTCCAGGTAGAAAATGTATATATTTGTTAAAAAAAGTACATTTCATGGTGGAGAAATGTATAATAGTTTAACTAGAATAGATTCAAAATTGGGAAATGTCTCGTAATTTTTTCTCATAGGTCTTTATTTGTGTTCTTTCGACGTCAAACGAATTCGTAAAATGGTTCATCTATGATATTTCAACTGTACAGTTTGGACCTCCAATTTTCAACGGATGTTTTAGAATTGTCTCTGCACAAACCTGGTACACGTATTTAGGTTAGGTTAGGTTGTATTCTATTTCTCCACCATAAAATGTATTTTTCCTAATAAATATATACATTTTCTACCTAGAAATATTTTTTTGTTTCAGTGCTTCAAACCGAAAAGATCCCTAATACTATACTAATATTAATACACGAGTGTAACTAGGCATACGCATTATACTCACGTGCGTATAGATTTTTTTTTTTTTTGCGCACATCGTAATTCCAGAAAGTTTTGAGTTTTTCGCAATTGAAAAAGATTTCTTTAAAAAAATACTTTAGGAAAAATTTTTAAATAGTCAGTGATACAAAATATCCCGCTGTAAAATATATTTACACATATATTTAATGAGTGTATTGATTTAAGGAAAATCATACCATAAAATGACATGTTTTGATAGTATGTATACGTGTGTTTGCTTTGTTTTGCATTCCGTTACTAGTATAAATTAGTCATTTACAGTTAAATTATAATGCATTTTTAATGCAAGAAACGTTAAAAATCGTTCGGTTCCCGGGAGCTTACAGCGCTCCCCCAGACTCCTTAGCTGGAAAGTTATTGGGAGACGCCTCGCTAGCTCGGCAGGTTTTCCCACAATAACTCGCTTCGCTCGATTTAGACCCGCGCCTGCGTATAGAATTTAAAAGTCTGGTTACGCCCCTGTTAATATAGTATTAATTAGGTTCACCTAACCTAAACTAAAACCTAACTTATGGCAATCTTAGCTCTGTTAGTTTTACGTTTTACCTCTAGCATTTTTACCGCACATCACGAAGTACATCTAGTTATTTAGTTGAGGCAATGTTTCTCTCTCTCTCTCTCTCTCTCTCTCTCTCTCTCTCTCTCTCTCTCTCTCATTTTAACTTTAAAATCTTTATTCAAATCATATGAAGTTATTACCATTTGATCCGTACCAAAGGTCGTGTCCGAAGTGTAGGAATAAAAACGAAAATCCACGAAGTATATTATTTGTCACCAGTAAAACTAAAGTTGTAAAAGTCAATAAATACCTTCGTAAGAAGTATCGAAACGTTGTCAACCTCTTGATATACGATAACTGTTCAATAACAAAACACTATTCAGCGTTAAAATTTCTTCTACACGAGGTACAAAGCGAAAGGAGTACTGCCAACCAAAATGGCGAAAAGACGGTATCTGGTTTTGTTTCATATCTTATCAATTTTTATCTTTTCAATTGAATCGCCTATTATTAATAAGAGGTCTCATTCCTCTGGTCCTTATGCATGTATCACTCTTTATGAAGATCCGGTATAAATTTAATTCCTAAATTTCGTCATTATGATGTCATCATTAATAGATTCGATAATAAATAATAAGAAGCAAAGTTATAGAATTTTTTTTAACTCCCTAAATAAATATATATATATATATATATATATATATATATATATACAGGATGGCGAAAAAGTCACGCATCATAGGAATTTTCAGTATTGACTATAATATATATATTTTCTTTTAGGTAGGGGATGGCTGCGAAATTAACAATAGACGAGAGGGTGAGCTTGGTTTTAATTAATGTATGAAATACAAAGTACAAATCGATGAATCGGTACAGAATTTAAATTCTGTACCGATTCATCGATTTGTAGTACCTGGTATTCCATGCATTAAAACCAAGCTCACCCTCTTGTCTATTGTTAATTTCGCAGCCATCCCCTACCTAAAAGAAAAAAATATATATACTGTATATTATAGTCAACACTGAAAATTCCTATGATGCGCGACTTTTGCGCCACTGTGTGTGTGTGTGTGTGTGTGGAAGGAGTAGCAACTACTATGATTGTATTATTGTAATATTTATTTTATAAACAAAGAATTTTTAATATTAAATTTTGAATTATGAAGTTTCGCCTCTAACGTGTCTTTACTAAATACTTTCCTTCATAGGTACGTAAGTCTTACCGTACTGTGTAGAACCTCTTTTATTATGTGGGATTTCTGTTACTAGCCATTTCTAAACTTAATTCTAAATGCTTTTATCCTTTTCTGATTGAATAAAGTTGATGATCATGGTCAAAATACTGTAAAACTGTTGTCATTCTACTCTTTGAACCTCTTACATTTCATACCTTTTCAATGTCATATCTTTGTGGAAACTCTTTTCCACAGTTTTAAATGGGTACAATAATTTTATTCTATATATGTATGTATAGGTCTATTTTTCTTCTTACAAGAAAATATCTTTAAGATCATAAAAGTTTTACACACATTTGGGAGAAGCCAAAGGTACGACGATTCATCCATCATTTGATTTGTTTGCGACTGTAGGGAGTCAGTCGCTGTCTAGATTTCAAGTTGATAATTCGTTACACAGTGTATGTATGTATATGCAGTGTTGGCTGAACATATTTAAGCAATTATAGGGCCTACATCCTGCTAGATATTTAAAAAATTATGCGTAAGCAGCTTACATAATTTTACATCATTAGTCTGTAGAGTTTAGCCCTAATATATATACACCAATCCTGATAAAACTAGTTCATTTAGTACATCTCAGATTCAGTGTAATGAAGGTCTACAATAAGGACCAAAAAATGGGTTGGTTATCTACACAATCTTTATAGGCATTACTCATTAAAATGTTTGACATATTTGTTTTATTTTACAAATAAATTTTATGTCCACTCTTCCACAATTAGACGCCCAGATATTAAAAAACCTTCGGGTTTAGGAAAATTAAAAAAATTTGTACTGTTTGTGAAAGTTTCTACATTGTTATAGAATGCCGCAGCACACTTTAAAGGCATTTTGCATTTATTTACAACAAACAAATTTTAATTTTGAATGCTTAAATATGACTACATCAGTTTTAAATTTACAGTTGAGTCATCACGTCATCAACCTCCAACATTTATGATTGGCTGCAAAAATAGCCCCCGTCCGTGTTGTATTATTATAATATTGCAACTTTTAAGAATATTAATTAATTAAGAATCTATAAATGAAATACATAATTTTACAAAAATACATTTTATATGTTGAAATTACATAATAAAAAGTGCCTGATTCACCCTCATTTTAAACACGTATTTAGCTATTTGGCTACTCACTAGGGGTTATAAGCGCAGGCATTTTCACAAGAGTAATTCCTGAGACATACTGTACATATATTATATACGAGGGGCGGTCAGAAAATAAGTTTACACGGTATATACGAGGGGCGGTCAGAAAATAAGTTTACACGGCGTATAGTTTCGTAACTAAAGGACCTACATTGATTATGTTTGTATTAGGTGAATTCGTTAATCATTGTTGGCAACACTGCACGTCGATTCGGCTGTCATCTACCGTACATTGGTTATACGAGTCAGTTGAACATGGCCTGCTCGATTGGAACAGTGCCCTGTTATTTCTGCAACGATATTCCAGAAGCAACGATATTCCGAAGCACCCTGGGTCCCCGCGACCAAAGAAGTTCAAGATTGTGAGGTCCGCTGGCAGAGTGATGGTTACCGTGTTTTGGGACCACAAAGGCGTTTTGCTGGCAGACTTCATGCAAAAAAGCACAACAATCAATGCAGCTGCATATTGTTCAACACTGGAACGTTTACGAGCGGTCATTAAACGTAAACGTCCTGGACTGCTCCGTAGGGCAGGGCACTGTTCCAGTCGAGCTGCCATGTTCAACTGACTCTTATAACCAATGTACGGTAGATGGCAGCCAAATCGACGTGCAGTGTTGCCAACAATGATTAACGAATTTACCTGATACAAACATAATCAATGTAGGTCCTTTAGTTACAAAATTATATGCCGTGTAAACTTATTTTCTGACCGCCCCTCCTATATATCGACTATGTTCGTCAAGATTATGTCAGTCGTTTGCTTCTTTGGTTTGACTATTCCTTTGAATTTACATATTTCATTGTTATTTGCCTTATTACTTTCATTGTTATTTGCTTGTTAATTTAAAATTTGATTTGAATTGAATTTAGCTTTCAAAGTTATTTGATATTCAGTAATCTTTAATGTCTCTTTCAGCTGACATTTCATAGTTTAAATTAGCGTAGAGAAGTGTTTAAAGTAAGAGTCTGCACTGGTTTAATATGTTGCATTTGAATTTTCGCTTTTTTATTTATGCTGGCCCTATTTAAGTGGTGTAGGACGGGATTGATTTACATTAGTATATATGACTTGTATATCCATTCATGTTTTTGTTCGAATTATTTTACGCCTATGATTCATGTAATTTGTTTCTGCCTATGGTAGTCAATTTATATGAATCGCTGTGTGACTGATTCAACAGATTTATTACCATGCATCCCCTCCTATCTTTAACCTCCCTCCTAGTTAGATAATTATAATTTATAGGTACCATTTCGGGCTAATTGCTGGAAACGAACGTGTCAGCACTGAAGTTAGATTTTTTGGTACTTCCGTTTAGTGGACCCTTTTTTTACGAGTAAATAGACTTTTAATATAGATTTTATATAAAAAGATTTTATCAATTTAATTAAATATTTTCTGCAGTTTTACAAAACTAAACCTAAACTAATCTGAAAATGGGGCCACTAAACGGGAAAACTTCCAGTGTAGTGATTCCCCTCATTTACAATTCATTATTTACTTTACTTTAATAAATTTCTTTTATCACTGCTCTTTCTTCTCTTTACACCCGCTTCACTGTACCTTATAAACACGGGCAAACGGGTAGCCATGGCCGGCATTATGATTTCGAACAAAGAAAAGAGACCGGGTATAAATTACACACTTTTTACTATTTACTGACTTTTTATTTATGCCGAAATATCTTTGACGAACCGGGTAATGCGAGGGCGGAATTAGCGTTAACATTTAATCGCGGAGAGAGACATATTAATATTTTAAATAAACAATAACATTCTAATACGAAAAACGCCTTATTGGGTGCAAACCACGTCCAAAGACTGAGTTGGGCATTTCACCGTTTCTCTAGACCCATTTCAGGTGTTGCCAACTAGCACTTTATATTCTTAATTTAAAACAAACCATTCAAACATTATTTTCTTCTTTATTAAACAAAACATTATTAAATTCTTAAACAAAACATTTAATTCTTATTAGACATTATTATATTATCTTTACTAAAAACCAATACACTACACCAGCTAGGTTAGGATTAGTTTAGTTTCGTAAATGTAAAACGGCATAAAATATTTAAAATAAATAAAATCTTTATGGAAAAGTATATTTCACAAATGGGGCCACTAAACGGAAAAAGTTTTTTTTTTTTTTTTTTTACAAGTAATAATAAAGGGGGAAAGTAATCGAAAATGTTCAAGATATTAAGACTATTAATATATAATAACTTGTTGATCTAAATAACTCTATTCTCAGACAGCATAATGTATTTATATTGTGCATCAACAACGCAACTTTTCAGTTTTCTCTCCAATCCTTCGTCTGATGAATGCAGTTTCCTCTCATAATATTAAAATAATAATAACTATTATTATTACTTTTAAAAGTTAATAATTTTAATAATAGGTAAACCAAATTTTAATTCATGCACTTGTACTTAAATTTGAATTCCCTGTTTGTGTATAAATGTTATATAATATTAACATATTTGTATATTAATGCTAGAAGGCCAGTGTGGAACCGCGCGCACGGCGACTGGTGTGTGGTCTATATCAGGGCTTCTCAAACTTTTTCACTTGCGACCCCTTTGGATCAGACAAATTTTTTCGCGACTCTTCACTCAATGTCATAAAAGCAATAGGTACTAACACTGTATATTTATGAAAAAAATAATATTTTCAAATGTTTCTGCGACCCCCAATAATATTTACGCGACCCCTAGTTTGAGAAGCGTGGGTCTATATAACCCCAAGTTGCATTAAACAGTTTGTTACTGAACAATAATAAAAATGGATCATCTGAAGATCAGATCCCCCAGCCTTCTTTAGTTAGCTTTATAAGGCTAACTAACGAAAATATCACGACCTAACTTAACCAATCGTCAAGGGCGTACAGTTGACCTAACGATTGGTTAGGTTAAGTCGTGATATTTTCGTTAGTTAGCATTATAAGGCTAACTAAAGAATGCTGGGGGGCGGGGGCCCTGATCTTCAGGTAATCGATAAAAATTAACGTGAGTACAATGAAAGGTATCATTTCCAGAAAAACGAATGTACAGGGTGGCACAAAAGTCAGGAGACACGCACGCACACAATATATATATATATATTGTGTAGCCATACAACCATTTTTGGATTAAATTTTATAATTCATGGGTCTACTGTTCATTTTTCTCATTCAAATTAATAGTGTACATTATTTTAGAATACAGAAACACTTGCAGTGATCAACTGATCCCATAATACATTAGCCAATCAGAAAGTTTTTCCTTATTGCCGCTTCTCTGTCTTCCATACATCATTGGAGTGAATGAATGAGTTAGATTGGAAAAATACTAACGTTTGGTATTTTGAGGCATTTTTCGTTTAAGAAGTTTCACACCTGATTCCGTTTCTTAGTCTTCAACTTTTGAATCCAAAGCAATTTTCTAATGTTTTTATTCGGAGCAAATTACCTTTTACAATGACCCTTCCCAAATTAGAAACAAACACACACACACACACACACACACACACACACCGAACAAACCAGCCACCTTTTAAAACACAACAACTCAGCTATCAGCGACCAAACCCTCGCAGACCCGATTTTGTGTACTTCACGTTTGTGTAGGTTGGAAGTTCTGTCTGTGCCCTTAATTAGACAAGGACGTAAAATGAAATACTCCCAACCAACCAAAGGTGGGAAGTTAGACAATGTCGTTTGTGTTACATATTTGGTCAAGTCATGAAATAGAAAGCAAGTTAGTTTAAATGAAGCTGAAATAATGTTATTTTGTTGTATTTACAATTTATTTATCCGGAGTATACTGAACAACACGTGAATGGACTAGTTTGTTAAACAAGGAATCAATTTTGCCTCATAGTGGAATCTTGTTGCAGTTAAGAACAACTCTACAGCGAGGAAAAATACATGCCGACAATGTCGACAAGTACTACAAACCGACATGAACAGAATCTACAAGTGGACGGAAGACAACAATATGAAGTTTAACACTGAGAAATTTCAGCTGTTACGAACTTACGATACGGATAAAGAGAAGACTTAAAATCCATGGAATATTATACCCCAAATGGACAGGAAATTCAGAGAAGTTCTAGAGCAAAAGATTTAGGGATTGTAATAGTAGTATAGTGTCAAAATGCCAGAGTGCAGAAATGTTACGTAATGTTGCAAGAGTGCCACCCCAGCCCCCTTTGTTGCAAGAGTGCTACCCCACCCCCTTTATTGCCAACCCCCCACCCCCTTTGTTGGAAAAAAAATCCCCCCAAAGGGGCAGAGAGAGAGTACCGACCTTTGTTGCCAACCCCAAAATGGGATTGCAAGGGGCATGCAACTTGGAGGCGGAGTTCTCCCCCAAGCTATTCCCCCCAAAGGGGCATGCCTATCGTAAGGGCGCCTCTTTGGGGAGGAAGGGGTTTCCTCATCCCCCAAAGGAGCAGGAAGAGGAGGGTCTTTGCTCGGCGGACTGCCGAGCTCATATGGATCCGTCGGCCGCCCGCCGCCTCTTATATGGTCCCAAACAGCCAGTTGGCTGAGTTGCCAGACAACGCCATATATATAATTATTATTCAGCCAGTTGGCTGCTGAGTTGCCAGATTCGTTATTTATTTTAAATAAGCTTATGTTACAGTTGGCTGAGCTGTCAGCCTCGTTACTTATCTATTCAATTACTCTGTTTTAGAAAATGATATAAACGTGTTCAACGAATAAATAAAACACCATTACAACGTTCTATTTATTAATTATTGTATATACAATAGGATATATATATATATATATATATATGATCAAATAATAGAACGGAGAATATATAATCATGAAAATCATAGTATTAACTAAATATTAGAAAAATATATATTTATATTATATAGTCGTACAAAACATGGAAAATATATAATCATACAAAGCACAGTATTAATCAAATATTAGAAAAATATATAGTTATATCAAATATTAGTACAGGAAAAATAGTTATTAATTATATATAATTATACAAAACATAGTATTAACCAAATATTAGAAAAATATATATATTTATATTAATTATATATAATCGTACAAAACGCAGTATTAGCAAAATATTACAGTAAAAATATATATATTGTCTTTACGTTCTACGGTACAAAACGGTAAATTCAATGCTGATTGATGCTACATCAACATCGGCATTACTCTGCGCGATGTGGGAAAACCGCTCAAGCATCAACTCGCCGTTTAACTGATACGGCGGTTTATATTCGATGTAAACGGCTTTTATATCATTCAACACTATTTTTGTACCCACTTTACACTCGGCAGGTAAGTTGTCTTTAAGCGCCACTAGAACGCAATCAAAAGCACGCGCAAAAACGTCATCGTTAACTATGTCATTAAATACAAGCTTATAATCATGCCTTTCCAATCGAGGGTTTTTTCTTAACGTACCGAACTTTTCAATCGTGAACTCTTCTTCACCCGGCATAGCAGCAATTGAAATAATCTTCCAAGTCGTAACGGCAGCTATCTACTATTAGGTCATCCCATAAGTAATGCGACATTTTTTAATTTTTTTTTCATTTTTATCATTATTTTACGGATAGAAATCAAACAACTTTGAAGTCATTTATATGTAAATAAATATTTATTTAAATACAAATAACTTCAAAGAGTTTTGATTTCTATCCGTAAAATAATGATAAAAATGGAAAAAAAAAATTTAAAAAATGCCGCATTACTTATGGGATGACCTAATATATAGAGGTACAGTTCTTCAGGGTTAACAGTGTGGGCGAGCTCAGCTCTGTACCTCTCAAGCGTTTTGTACCAAAGCTCGAGATATTCCGAAGAGTCTAAGCCTTTTAAATACGCATCCAGATCTAGCCCGTTCTCTCCCTGCACATTCCTACATTCAACAAATCCGTCGAGCAGAGCGGTGTAAGCGTACTCAAGTATTGTATCAAAGTAAATCATGTCTGAGATACGTTTGTCTAATATAGGTTTCAGCTTACGGAATCCAACGATCTCAAACATTCTGTCGAGGATAAAACGGTTTCGTGTAGGGACAAGAACGCCATTATCAGCCGTGTTCTTCCACATCAATCGTATATCAACGCATGGTTGATTGTTATTTACACTCAATGTACAAACAACGGTATATGAGGAGGCTTCACTAATCACCTCTCTTATTATACCTACGTCAGCTGGTATTTTATAGCGGTCCTCAGCCCACCTCTCAACTACCGCGAAGATTTTATGCATCTCCTCAAGATTTAAATAAATAACGTTGCGCTTGCTCGCAGGTCTACTGTTCGTTTCAAGCACACAGTTAATGGTGCTGGTTTCCCGCCTGAACACACGCAACGACTTCGTCACGGAGACGTCGTACGAGGCGTTGAGAATGCTTCTCAAAGGGAGTTCCATCGTATTCATCGAGATGACTATGGCACATCCACTCGGTGCAAGCTCTGAGAAGACTATGAGCCGCGTGAGGCACGCAGGTAGGCAGGAATGGTTCGATGGGCGGTTGACTCACCCTGATGATATGTGAATGGGTTTGTTCGAACCCGTATGATCCGTGAGGTGCGAGTCGCACCATAATCTAATGAAACGTGTGCGGCGCTGCCCCAACATGAATTGTTGTACCCCATTATACTGGGTAGGCGTTTTGAGAAACTTTCCGGTACAAGAACTAATTTCGGTTTTAACGTTTTATCACTACCACTCCCCCGAATACGCATCAGAGTTTCCCTCAGGGTAAATTTCATGAACTAGGCACATTTTATGTTTTATCTCCTAAAAATCTTCACACTGCGGGGCGCTGTTGGAGAGAAACATATGTTCATATTTAGGTTTTTTATTTAACAGGCGATGCTCATCTCTAAAATCTGTTAAAAACTCACATAACCCTTTAGCCACAACCTCACTACAAACCTCATCATGATATATATTAATGTAGTGGTAAAAATACTTAAGATTGTCCATGATAACGAGATTTACATTTTCAGTCGTAGGGTATGAGTAATCGACATGGTGTAGCATGATATAATACCGTTTATCACACCACTCATCCACAAGGCTCACTACCCATAACTGTTGTTTAGCTTCTGAGCGTGCCGCTTCTTCTACCACGCGGTGCACGTGTGCCTTTATAAAGCTTAGTTCTACAACATACTTCAGTACATCGTCTGTACTGCGAAATCCTACAACCCCCTCGCCAGAATATCCGTAGAGTATTTGAATAGCCTGACCCTTCGCACGATTCAATGCTTCCTTAAAAGAGTCAAAGGAGGCTGGGATAGGGAGTTTTTCAGTATCCACTACATCTACACCCTTTACTGAATACCACTTCATAAATGTTGAACACGCGATATTAAAGGTGGCCATTTTCTTCTACGCGAGAGAATACACGTCTGAGCTCAAGGGTATACAGAGGTCAACTGAGAACGCGGGAACAGAGGTCTGCTCAGGCTACGGGATGAATCACGTCCCAGGTCTTACAGTGGGCGGGGCTAACTTTAGTGTACACACGCACACACGCAAAGTGAAACACAAGTCGACGCATGATTTATTTAATAAACAAAATAATCAGCATGTATATATTTAGAAATACGTGCAATAAATAAGTTAACAATAGGCACATCAAAGATTGTTCTCAATACATATATATTTACAAATATGTGTGATGAATAAGTTAGCAATAGACCCATCAAAGTTTTGGTAACCAAAGGGTACGGTATCATAGGTACCAGGTAACTGGTAACGTTTCCTATAGGTGTTACGGCACACCTTTGTACCCCTAAGTTCCTTCACGCCCCCAGCTTCTGCGCCCGAAAATTGTGGGTGCCTACAACTAGTTGGGGAGGCCGTTCGCCCTCATCATCGTCCAAACACACTAGATCCTTCAGCGAATCAAAGTTAACGACCCGCCGATTCGCTTGGTTAAGCGTGATACCCTTTGCCTTCACGATATATTTCGTTTCATTCCCTATCCTCACCCGTACCCCATAAGTTTTAGGTCCTGTTGAGACAAAGAGTCGGCGTATGCATTGTCCCCATACTCATCCTTGATCTCATCAGTGAGCTCGCCGAGGAATTCACCAATAGCAGGCATGTATTCACCCTCCCTCGCTGTGAATATCACGCTATCTGTATCGGCATACAAGACTCTCTGCCCAAGAGAATGCAATAGACCCCAAAGTTTGATGCGGGCGTAGGCTGTTGTGAAGCTGGCTACAGGAATGTTTGTAACCCTTGAGGTATCTGTGGCCAATTCAGTGTTGTTGTACTTTATTATGTAAGTATTACCTACATTCACGATTTCCATGACTTCTTTATCGGGTGCGTTGGCATAATCCCAGACTTCGCTATAACTTTGTGCCAAATGAACGTTTCCCTTGCCAGTATTCTGTGCAAATTTTCCCCATAGACTGTTTAGACACAACTTTGCACTAAAGCGCTTGCCAGGATTCTTTGCAATTTGGGCGCGATCAAGTTGTATACCTTCGTGGTCGCGGTAACGTTGAATATAGGCAGACTTTTCATCTTCGGTGTCAACTCCTCGCGGATACCCTGATGCCTCAACCTTATCCTTCAAAAATGCGTTTATATACGGTGTGAAAAGGTTGGGTAGCTTCTGAAACCTCCAAACCTCATGTATCTTCAGTATTCTATACCCATGGCGTACGGCTAGGGCCAGCTCAGGACTTGTATATACGCCTCTGATCTTACGCTGGTGGGGTATGGTTACAATTACCGTTATTCTCTTCCGCACACTTCACGCACAGGGGAAACATGAGCTTGTGGTCAATGACGACGGGTAAGATCGGCATCCATAATTCGCGAGGGGGAGCACGTCTACGAAAGAGAGCCCAAAGTAGCGATCATTCAAATTTCTTGAAAATTCATTGATGGAGGGCAGGCTAGGACCCACCAATTTCTCAGGAGCACCCACGGGGTACGGGTTGTTCTTCATCACGTATGGGTATAAAGAACAGAAGTCGTAGTAGTGAAGTTTCACACCCTCCGTAGGTGGAAAGTATAGCTTGAAGGGATTTGTACGCCCACCGAACAAGCTATCACCGCATTTGAGAGGATCCAGTACCATTGAACGCTTGATCGTGTTTATTTCCTCACGGTACACCTCGTCTGTCTCCATCCGTGCATCATATTCATGCTCCCACAAGACTTTGTGAGTGAACTGGGACCCTATAAGTTGATCGCGGGTGCGGGTCCATGCAAGACAGTCGGCAGGAGATCTACCGTGGATATCTCCGGCGATTCCGCACTCAGGACGGGGGCATCCATGCCACCAGCATCCGTTAAAGGAGTACACAGTCTTCACACCAGTGACACGGTTTTCACTTAGTCCATCAACCCAAAAAACACGACCATTAATCTTAATGGGTACTTCACCCGTGTTGCGGGCGTGCTTTATGTATACACCTGTCTGCTGCTGTAGTGTATGAGCCAGTAAATAGCCTTGTGGCCGTAACTGCGGGGGTTGTTTCTGTGAATAATGGTTAAGGTGGCTTTAGGCATGAAGTTATTCTTGAACACCGTAAAGCATAATGACGCGATGGTGGTTGCGACTTGCAGCGGATCGCATTTGAAACGGCCTATGTACATCCTTCTAAAGGCTTGGAAACATACTCTAAGCACGCGCACATCATTCACGCAATAACGCTCACATTCATCAGCTATATTATAAGGATTACGTTCATTAAAACTGTTGTAGTATCGATCAAAGTCTTCACGTTCATCTGCACTCATACAACCATAGTTAAAATAATGTTTGGGTGGAGGTAGCCCCACGTAATTCAAAGTCTCGCTAGTGAGGAAAGTGTAAGGGAAGTAGCCTTTTGATACTTCAGCTGCTACCCCCATCACCTTGGGTAGCTTTGCTAATTTACAAGGCGTGAATAATAAAGTATCTTTAAATTGCACATTACCTCTTATTTGCATCTGTATAAGTTTGTTTCCTCTTTTCAAGGGATCACCTGTAAATATCTCAGAGGACTCGTGCTCGAGCAGCTCCTTATAAAGGAACTGTGTGTCAAATTTTGCCCCGTTATGGGCAAGAATATACACAGTCATTTTTTTGAACTTGTCGGCTAACTTGACAATATAGGACACAAATAGTTTCACAGGGCTATCGTGGACATTCGTTTTAAAAACGTTTGTCCGTTTACCACATTTGGGCACTCATCACACTCGATCTCCATACACTCATCGCAGATAGTCTGGCTCACAAGTAAATGTGGAATTACCTCTTTGGTTTCAGCGTTCGTGTATGTTTCTATATCGTAGTATACAGTTATACAAGGTTTGTTTTTAGGCTTTGCGTCTTTCATATAACATACATGTTTACGCCATCCGCCTTATATTCTCATGGCATGTAGAACAGTGAATTTCGTCACACTTGTGCTTGAAATTTCCCTACCATTCAAGGTGAAACATGCCACATTCACAGATTCTCATTTTCCTGCACGTGCCAATTGATTTATGGAGTCAAAACAGTTATTGTTGAAAAATGTGCGTCTACACACATTACAATCCCTCTTCTCAGCTTCAACTACACGGCTTTCACATTTGGGGCTTTTACACTGTCACATACCATGTGGCAATCTTTACAATGTTTCACTATATCATCTGCAAACTCGAGACACCCTTACACAAATCATGATGTCGCCCATATTTTCGACTTTTATCATAACTCGCGTAAAGGCACCTTATATTACGGATGGGGAGATACGTTGTACCTGACAGTCCTAAAATAAGTAGGGGTCTTGTACGATCTCTCACACTGCTTTTAAAAACATACACAGTCCTACGACGTTCATCCAGGCCAAATACCTATACGGACATTCATTTCCTGTTCTACCCTTCTCAGTTCTTCAGGACCCATATTACAGTCAAATTCAAGTTCACAGTCTACAGCTAGTTTACGGGCACGCTCCACGATCGTAGGCAACCAAATTTGCTCGGTTTCGTATTTTGTACAGTAAACATACGTGCTAGACTACTGCTATAAAGCCGCAACCACGATCGACGTTTATATGCCTTCTATAAATAGCCTGAGAATTGAAGTTAAGAGTATACGGAGTGGTACTATGACCCGCAACACGGAATACACGGTCAATATTTACCGTGAAGTTGTCCATATTGAATGCTATACTACTTTGGGCGGCTTGCTTTATACGCGCTAATATATAATCTATATCCTCAGCAGCCAAACGTCTAAATGGCACTACCACCCAAAAATCATCTACATCGTTATCATCTGAGCCGAAACCGAAGGACAGACTCGTCCTGACTTCACGCTCGTCGCGGTTCTGAAGGGCAAACTCTACAATGCGCTCTACAACGCGACGTAGCCCGCGCTCAATTCCATTGCTATACAGGGATCTAGGGTCAACCCTGACTATATACCGATTTCTAGTCAAGGCTGGGGTCGGGGTTGCGGAGCGCACCAACTCAAACGTTATATCATCCTCAACAGAACGAGTCACCGCTGAGGAGGATGGACGAGTGCCTATATTGGACGATGTGGGGATTGCGCCGTAAGACGTTGAGGGCTGGGGTCTATTACAGCAGACTCTACAGAACGGGTGGGGGCTGTGGAGGAAGTACAAGGGGCTGAGGAAGCTGATGTAGGGCTGGTAGCGTAAGACGTTGAGGACTGGGGTTGTACCGCGGATTGTCCATCAACCGGCGCATATTTCGCGCGCTTTATACCTGACGTGGAGGACTCTTCAGCGTGTCGCCGCTTTGAGCGTATGGGCCCTGTAGATGCACGGCCAATGGATTCACCCGTGATGGCGATGATGGTGGGGTGTACATCGTCGTCATTCACGGTTCTGTAGAAGAAGAAAACAAAATATAAGGAGCAAAACTCGTTATTTGTGATATTCTGTAAATGAGTCACTTAGGGGTGTGACGTGTTAGAAATGGATGCTGTAGAAAAATTCAGATTCACGAGTCCGTCCACATGTATTATATCTGGACCTACAGGATGTGGTAAAACGGTGTTTATGCTTAAAATTATTAAAGAAAAGGGTGAAATGTTCTCAAAATTTGTGCATAAAGTTATATGGTGCTATTCGACATACCAATCAGTGTTCAACGAGTACCAGGACGATGTTTTGTTCCATAAGGGGGTCTATGACGTTAATTCACTAAAGGGAAATGAACATACAGTCATCGTAATTGACGACCTCATGTTGGAGATGGATAAAACGTTTGCCGAGACATTTACAGTATTCTCCCACCACCTTAACATAAGCGTGTTCTTCATCAATCAGAATCTATTTTTCAAAAATAGATACATGCGCGATGTATCGTTAAATACGCAATATCTAGTCTTATTCGCTCAACGTAGAGATGTCACAAATTGGGGTATTAGCCAGTCAAATGTTCCCGAGTCAGCGTAAGGAGTTTTTGGAGGTTTATAAAGAGGTCACAAAGCAACGTTATGGATATTTGCTTTGTGACCTTCACCCGCGAAACACGTTTAGGGTGCTTCTAAGAACGAATATATTTCCAAACGAGCCTGAAACCGTGTACATTCCAGAATGATGAATAGGCTAAAGAAATACCGTGAATTAATAAAAATCTATCAACGACTGCCTCGGTCGTTGCAGCAGATGCTTGTTAAAAATATCGACTCTGACTTTTTAAAATGCATCTGCGAAATCTGCCTCAATGTTATAAAATGTAATGTTCCAATGAAATCCTGTCAGAAGGCTCGCTTACGTCGTTACAAGAACATAATACGGACGCTCGCCCATAAAAGTCAGACTGTGGGTAAGAAAAAGCGTATTATTGTACAAAGAGGCGGTTCGTTCCTACCCATCTTATTTTCAATTTTGGGGCCTTTACTGACTAGATTAATATAATGAAGAAGGTGGTTGTGATCCCGCACGAGCTGTATGCTTCATTACAAAGGACCCCAGACGCTGCTCTAGAGCCCCGTAAAAGTAGGCTTAAAAGAATGGAGAGTGAGCTACTATCCCTATTAAACAGCGAAAAGACGCCTGATGAGAAGAGTTTTGTATCAAGAGGCTTTGCAGAAATTTCTTCACGAGTACGAAGATTATACACATCCTACAGAGCTCCCCGTGAGGCACAGTTCGAGTAGCGCTGAGCATAGTGGTACAGGGCCTGAACAACCAAAGAGTAGCGGAACACAGCACATCGAACATGTGCTAAAAAACAGCCTCCCTCATACATTGAGGAATAAAGGGTTAAGTCTTTATAATCTATTGATTGAGGACCCCGTCATACAGTGGGCAGACACAGGCGAGGTCATTGTTGATGGATCAAGGGTGCAAGGGTCCATTATCGTCGATATTGTTCATGATCTGGTGAGAAAGTGGGACAGGCCATCATCAACAGGATGGAGGCATATTAAGGCAAGACTACAGCAAATAAATGTCCCAAACATTGATAGTAATCTGAATAGGTTAAAAATACTTGGAGCATGCATCGCACGTGTCACAACTGAGTACACACCTTCACCCACACAGCTGCAGTGTCTCTGAAGAGAAGAAAGAAGAGAGTAGAAGGCCAACCTTATCCACGGCCTCTAAAATATGCAAATGGCTAACGTATTAAGTAAGCACTATTATGAATTTCTAGCCCAGCATCCTATGGTGGCGTTAATAGACTGTACAGAGGTACTTATGGTGCAAGGAAAAAGGATGTTGAGAGATTTTTGCGTGCCCAGGATGCTTACACACTTCATAAACCGGTGAGAAAAGTTTAAAACAGCAAAGACAACAGCCGCTTCGATTGACTCTATTTGGCAGGCAGATTTCAGACATGCAAAGATATTCCGTGTACAACGATGGTTACCGCTACATCCTATTCATAATAGATGTATTCTCTAGATACCTGTGGCTAGTTCCCCTGAAAATAAATCGCCTGAAACAGTCGCTAAAGCGACCAAAACACTGATGTTGAAAGAAAACAGGATTCCAGGCTATTTTTGTACGGACATGGGGAAAGAATTTATAGGGCGAGCTTTTCAGAACATGTTTCAGAGTTTATATCAGCTATTACACTTCCAACTCTATACATAAACATCTTTAGCTGAAAGAGTTCACCGTACCCTAAAGGAACGATGCACCGTTATTTTACACATAAAGCACGCTCAGATATATAAACGTTCTCGATTCACTGGTTTCATCCTACAACCGCTCACACCACCGTACGATCGGTACAACGCCTAACGATGTTTTAGAAAGAGGCAAGCGTCCGAGAAGTGATGGACCACCACCACCACCACCACCACCACAATCTGTGCGTTTCAAATCAATGATTAATGTAAGGTTGTCACGTTCGGGAAATAAATTCGCGAAGGGTTTTGAGCAAGGATGGACACGCGAGATTTTTAAAGTTAGGGCTATGAGGCCTAAAGGCGAGATAATGATGTATTACGTTGAAGATTTGAATGGGGAAGAAATCTCGTGGGGGGTTTACCGCGAGGAACTTCAGAAAGTGGCATTTAATTTAAGAAAATATGTGTTAAAATTGAGAAAATTTTAGCAACCAAAGGTACAGGAAAGAGAAAAATGTACCTGGTGAAGTGGCTAGGTTACTAGGGCGGGTCGTACTCGGGTGACAACATGAATCTGAAGGAAATCCTACCATCAGGGGTGTCTAAATTATGTGTTTTTACATGGGGAATTCAAATATGAGCTTCTTTTTTGGATAGGATAACTCTAACCTACATCATTTTGTATTTCTAAATTGCCAATTTTACCCTTTTGAACCCCTTTATAATATATTAAAAGATATAAGGTAAATCATTTATATTGACAAGGCCAAATCAACTTTACATATATTTATTAATAGGTGAACTACATGTATATCACTGGATATAATTACAAAGATCATTCTCCTGACATCTTGAACTTTGCCAGGTTGCACAAATCCTGCTTTGACTCAGACTTGGACATCAGCTTCCTGCTGGTCTCCTGAGCCCTGATCCCTCCATCCCTCTTTTCCTGTGAGAAGTACTTAGCAGAAGCCTCAGTCACCATTTTAACAACCCTCTCAATGCTTTGTGTGTGGCAAGGCCAGTTGCGCACCACCATGGGGGTGTTGATGAAGTTTTTCACCTCTGAGGTGCTTAGCGAGCAGGTGAGAGGTGGCTCTGACACACCTTCTGACCAGCTGATCAAGTCACCGATGCTGGAAGAGCTCAACTTCAGGAACAAACTCATCTTCATCACCACTTCTCTCCAATTCCAGAGCCTCATCACCATCTGCCAAAAATCTCTTAACATCCTTCCTGGCTGCCTTCTCTGCTACTGCAGCACTTTCCTCTTTGCTCCTTCTCCTTTTCTCTGCCTTCCTTTCCATCCACTGCCTTTTCAATGTCCTCACCTGTCTCTTGTGCTCTGGTAGATCAGGACCCCCTATTTGGTGGGGTCCCTTACTTCCAACCTTCTCTTTCTGTCCCTTGATGTAGGCAAGATCTTTCACAGGAATCTTTTTCTCTCTGCTGCAGGAACAGTTAATGTGGGCTTGGATAACACAGCCCTCACAGCCTGCCCCCTCACAACTGGTAATCTGACACTTGCAAGTCAAAATATCAAAGAACTTGTCTAACTTGACAATGAACCTCTCTTTGGCATCAAGTTTGCCCTTCCCAAGAGAAAACTTCACTGCCTGATTCCAGACCTCCTTGAGCTTGGACATGATGGTCACTTTTTCATTGATAACAGGTGGCTTGAAAAGAGCATTAGCTTTGCTCCACTGACAAATCAGACCAGGGTAGATGTCATTCACCAGCTTGTCCACTGGGTAGTTCCTCCTGTCATCTTCACTTTGCTTCCTCAAGTAGATGCCATACCTCAGGATATCCCTCACAGTTGGCAGTTCAGACACCAACAGCTCCCGGCCAGTGCCAACAAGATTACTCAGATGAGAACTTGATTTCGTCCTTGTTCTGACTTGAGCCATTTTCTTAATGAGTTCACACTGAAATAAATCAATAATACAACAGTTAAGTATCCACTACAGACAGGTATTAACTCTTTTCAGCGCAAAATTCTTGGTTAAAAAAAGAGCTGAAATGGGCAAGAACAAATTTATCTGCAAATGCTAAACACATTATGCTTTTTTGGTTTCAAAATGTTATAAAATGCTAATTTATCTGTTGTCTGTAATGCAAATAATTTGTTCATGTACTCTAAAAAAACTAAAGAAACACATCCTAAAAATATTCTTTAGAACATTGAAATAGGCCTCATACTGCTCAGTTGTACTAAAAATGAACCACCTAATTTTAGCTCAAATCAAAGTTGTTAATTAAATTTTGCTCAATGTATCACTATAATATGCATAGAAATAGCTTTTTCTAAAATATAACAGAATAATACTCACATGTGAACAGTAACAAAAAAAATATCAGTAGATAATCACTAAATCTATCCCCTCACTGCAAGCCGAGGTGGTAAAATAGCTTCATAAATCATGAGTCACTTCAAATATTTCGCAAAACGTTTTAGAATGTTCTGAACCGTTACATTCTAGCCTCTGAGAAAGGTGGCTCAGAAAATGGCCTTATGCGCGCCAGAAAACCGTCAAAATATTTCATATACCAAACTGTATGATAATTACAATTAAGTGGAATGGCACACCTTTTTATTTGAGTATTTAAATATTATTATTATTATATGAATTACATTATATGTGTTTATATGAATTAGTTAGAACAATGCTCTATGAGAGATAACGTGAGCAGCCATGATAGAAAACGTGAGAAGACATATTCTGGGGTAACTACAATAGTAAAATAATCAACAATTTAATAATAATCAACTGCAAAATGATGTAGGTTAGGGTTATCAGAATTAAATATTTTCTTCAGAATTGTGTTCTATACACCAAAATATGTCATTTGAACACCCCCTCTCCATTGATTTAAAAAAAATGCATTGTATGACCCGCCCTACTAGGTTACCCAGAAAGCTTCAATACCTATATAAAAGCTGATGCAGTCATGAAGCTTAATTAGTATGCAGCATGACCCCCAACCATTTCTACGTCACGCTCCCGTCCTCATCGTCCCTGTCTGTACATCCTAACAACACACTAGCCAATTTTGTAACAGAACTCCATGGCCCCATTGAATTGGGCCGTGATTCGTAGAGGTGGGGATATGTGAAATTTAGCTGGATACCGTTTTTTTAAATATTGATTATAAAGATGCCGTTTTTACAATTCTTAGAAACTGTGATGAGTGTGCAAAAGCCGGGGTAACTCGGGATGAAACTATATGTATCGCCCGGACTAAGGTCGCACAGTTTTTCAGTACAACTGTGACACTAGGACCGGGCCGCTATGGTTCGGTTGAGGATGTTGTGAGAGACTTAAACATATGTTTAAAAAACTCACACCTTACGAATGATTTAATAGAAATTGTAAACAGCGGAGGCACTGCACATACTCTAATGCTAAAATCAAAGGCTAACAGAAATCTTAAAGACGGAAGAGTGTTCAAAATTATAACCGAGGGGCGTTATCGAGCAGCCTTCCAAAGAGACACCTTTCACGAGGCACCGGATGACTTGTCCAACTTAGTGTATCAGCTGAAGATGTAGAAATTAGATGTAAGCTCTCAGCCTCCAGACATGTGCTATATTTACAGCAATATAGCGGAACACCAGTTTGTTGGGGATACCCAGGCACGACTGCTGCGCGTAGCGCACATTCCCAACTATAGAGGACGGAGCTTGAGTATTACATATGACAGCCCCCATTATGTGATTGTCTCAACTAATATAATAACTAATATCTCAATATATATAGAACGATTGAGGGTAAAAATTTCCCATTCGGTGACGGGAGCTTAACAGTGAAGCTACACTTTCGGTGCACTGAGTTATAATGTCCAGGAAACCATTCACGGTATACCGAAGGGTGAGATACCAGCGTGGTAGTTGACTTGGGTCCATTTTTTCATCCATACTGCGCACAGCTGTACCACTACTGAAGAGGGGGGGCTAGGTACCTTGGGAGGAAGGCGTTACAAACAGGTTTTAACGCAGCAGAGGAAATGCTCGCGGGAACTAAACCTAAAGAAGCTTTAAAAAAACATTTAAAACGTACACGGGATGAAATCATCAAAGATGCTAAGAGAAAAATGCGTGGCGGAAGAAAGAAGAGAATTGATAGGAAGAAGGGGGTACCAACACGTGGTGTAAAGAAGAGAACTGTTAGGAAGAAGAAGGGGTCCCGTGGTATTAAACGTAAAAGGGCGCCAAAGAAGAAGTGTTCTAAGCGTGTGAGAACTATGACCGATCAATTTTTTTAACTGATATAAACTGCGGACGCTACGCTCACGAATCATAGATTGACTGATACTCGTCGGGGGAGGTGGCACTGTTTCTAACTCACCATGGCACGTTTCATTCATCCTTGCAGTTCACACTGCTGTAAATCGGAGCTATCCCTCTTTGAGCTGCCTCCAACTCAAGTTTCTATTGAGCACAGTGACTTTATTACAATTAACCCTTTAAACACGATTAGTTCACCCAGTGCCCCTATAGAGTTCGTGATACCCAGCTCAGGCCCTTACTTTTTTGATCCCAGTTGTATGGACATGTACACTAAACTACGCATAGCTCATTCTGATGGAACGGATTGCGATGATAATTATGCTGCATACCCCGAAACAAACTTTCTGCACACCATATTCAGCCAGTGTGACGTATATTTAAATCAGACTAACATCTCGGCAGGCACGGAGTACTACCACCTCGATCGTATCTGGAAAATGTCCTCAACTTTTAAAAATAAGCGAAGGATACCTTTTTATCTGCCGAGGGGTATTACTACACTAAAGATGAGGGTAGTATAAAGGATAAATTTAAAAATTCTAAAAAAAAGATATATAAATGTTTTGGACGCCTGTACACGGACTTTACATTCCAGGAGAAGTTGCTTATGAACGGGGTAGATATGAAATTGAAGCTTACCCGCACGAGCCCTGAGATCTGTATAAATCTGGGCGTTGACCAAGAAGAAGGCGCGAAACCTGTTGTGATCCATATCATGGAGGCATATTTGCGTATACGCCGAGTGAAACTAAGTTCCGCGAAACATATAGAAATTGAGAAAGAACTGTTACACACCACAGTGAAATACCCAATTAACAGGGTACAGATCAAACTGTACACGATCCCCACAGGATTGGCATCGAAACATAGAAAACATCGCTCTTGGAGTACTGCCTAAAAGGATTTTAATTGGGATGCAAGACCACGCTTCGACGAATGGGGATTATAAAGAGTGCCTTGAAGTTTGAAAATTTTGGGCTTAAAAATATTACTTTATATATCAATGGCGTCGCATTGGGTGGGACAATGAATATGGACTACTCGTCAGATGCTGTGTTCCCGCTCTACGCGAGAGCATACAGCAGTTTAGCCCATAACATAGGGGTGTGTGACGAACTTGGAATCGGCCTAACACAGAAAGAATTTGTGGAACAGTTTACTATTTACTCATTGCTGACTGCTGGCGTAAGTACCCCTTTAAACCCGCAGCAGACCGGTGCGATTTCAGTGCGTTTGGATTTCGCCAAGCCTACAGACGCGCCTATTAGTGTACTAATGTATCTAGAAACACAGTCCCTAATAGAAGTAGACAGATTTAGGAACATTAGCACAGATTTAAAATGGATGCAAATACACTCCAGAGAGTGGTGAAAAGTGACTGTTTCGCGCGTTCCAAATTTATCGGAGTTTTTGCAAAGAATGAAATAATGAAGCCGCCTAGCACGAGAAACTGGCACGGGGCAATCGTTAACACCGACATTGTGGGTGGCGAGGGAATTCACTGTTTTGCGATTTATTTTAAAACTAAGGAAAGAATGTATTATTTCGATTCACTTGGGTTCCCCCCATGGCATGACTCCACAATCGTAAATTTTATCGCGCAATTACGTGTGCCTGAGATAATTTGGGCCCCATATCAATTTCAAAGCTTTTACAGCGAAACATTTGGGCTATATTGTATCTTGTTTCTCATACACATGTCGCGCGGGAAGGGATTTGTGAATTTTTTAAAATTATTCGATTTGTGTGACACAAATATGAACGATAAATATGTATGCAGACAGATAAAAAAAATTCCCACATGTTGCAACCCCCTGTAATTTGTAAGCTCTATATTGTGTAAATCTGTATATACATTTGTAGCAATTAAGAATTGGGCGCTGCCCCTTTTTGTACATGTTTAATAAATGAAAATAATGTTTTTTGTTAATATCCTAAAAAATACTTACATAATCTCTGCGACGACAGCGCATTCGGATGAGCGGTTGTGTGCCAATACCATGAAATCTGATTCGCAGCGCGGTGTGGATACCACTTCGTTCGCCACCCTTTCTCCAAAAGTTTTTGTAATCTCTTCTAACTCCGTTTCGCTCCTGTAAAATAAAGAGAAAATTATTTTTAAAAACGAATGCACTTCTTGAAAGTTTAATGTTTCTAAAAACCTAGCTGTACAAGAAATATAAACATACTATATATATATATATATATATATACGGAAATAATGATGAAAAATGTAGAGAATAACTGAAAATGCTTTGCAATTATGGCTTCTTTATAAGATAACACCGATTGAAACGTAACGTTATATATATATATATATATATATATATATGTCGTGAATAAGGCCAGGTTATATTATAAACGAGAAAAGAGCCGGTTAAATCAATGAGCTTAATTTACCTTGTAGAAAAGTCTACCTACTTTAAAAATACTATACGGGGTCAAAACACACACATTAGCTCGTCTGCAAATTCGGGATCGCTTGGCTGACTGTGATTCAATACTGTAACCTCTGCACCGCTGGGCGGACTGTTCGACGAAGCACTCGTTCTCCTTTCGCCGAAAGTGTTTATAACACGGTCTAACTCCGTGGCGGTCCTGTGATTAAAATAATTGTCGTGAAATTGAGGCAATTAAAAGTGATGGCAACCATATATATATATATATATATATATATTATGTGTGTGTGTGTGTGAGTGTCTCTAATTTGCTATGGGGAAACGGGTGATTTTCATCTTTAATTTGTCGAGAAGTACGCACAATGAACTTTGGTTTAAAAATTAAAAACTGCCGAGAGCCGTTACGTATATATATATTATATATATATATATATATATATATATATATGGGACAGACATTAATTAAACACGATTTTTTCAAAACACTTATTATGACACTACTTCGCATTATCACTGCGCTTTATAAATTAAAACATTGCTAGGTTAGGTTAAGGATATTCTGAAAGCGTAAACATTACAATGAACAGCGCTAAGATTTTAAAATTCTATAAATTGAAAACAGTTATAGTGATGAGGGAGTTAGATTATAATTGAAAATATTTCGCGATAGTTGTGTGAGAAAATTTCATCTTTAATTTGACGAGAAGCACGTACAATGAACTTTGGTTTAAAAATTAAAAACTGCCGAGAGCTGATTATATATATATATATATATATATAATATATATATATATATATATATATGGGACACAGACATTAATTTTCAAAGCACTTAATATGACATTACAAATTACTTACATTTCAGCGGTTTCTTGAATGAGGGGCTGCCCCACTGTCTCGCAATTTTCCGCAACATTCTGAGATGAGAATAATTCATTCTGACCTAAGGTGTTGAATAGAAAAAGCGTTATTTGCCCGTAAATATCGCTTTCTTCAATGAGGGCAGGGGAGTTATAGATTTCAGACATGGCTTGTATGTACGCTGTTATGATCTGGGCGAGAAACTGGTTCTGAATAACGAACCTCCCTATTTATAGGTGGCTAAGTGACCAACTCACAAACGTGATTTAACTTCCTATTGGGTTACGAGTAATGCTTTTTCGACCAATCCGTGAGCAGCGCTCCTTTTTCACGAGCAATGAATGGGAGGAGCCACGAAAGCTAGGGCGTGGTTTAGGCATATGCATATTCAAAAACGAGATCATTCAGGTATCCCTGGACAGTGATTGGAAGACCGTCATCAAATCTGGGTGGAGCATCAGACCCGTATGTCGGTAAAACCAGATCAAATCTGGGTGGAGCATCAGACCCGTATGTCGGTAAAACCAGTTCATTCAAGTATGCCGGAATTTCGTAAAGTTTTTTATTTAGATTTGCTCTCAGAGACACCTGCATATTTCTAATGTGGGACAATGGGGCTTTGTCTGTCATTACTACAATCATATTTGGCGAAAGGTGGGCACTCCTTACGGTCATATTTAGGTTATATGGTCACTTTACAGAATAGGAAAGGAACGTGAAGGCTTAATGTCTTTCTAAAAATATTACCAAATCAATTCAATTCAGCTTTTCGGAAAAGCATTGTTATGCTTTGTTCGAATGGTTAAAAGTCAAATATATACTATATATATATATATATATATATATATATATGTGTGTGTGTGTGTGTTATTTAGCTGTATACATATATCCCCATTGTATGGAATAATAAACACTGTAATCCTCAGCCTTCTAAGCCAACTGACTGTTAAGCCAACTGGCTCTGGCTGATTAATATATGCTTTAATTAAATGATTATTTTTATCTGGCAGCTCAACCCTCTAAGATAGATGACAGAAGAATATACGCTTTAATTAAATTAATTATTGCTATCAGCTTTCTAAGACAGATGACGGTGGAATAATAAACAATGTATTTCTCTGCCTTCTAAGCCAACTGACTGTTAAGCCAACTGGCTCTGGCTGATTAATACATGCTTTAATTAAATGATTATTTCTATCTGGCAGCTCAATCCTCTAAGACAGATGACCGAAGAATATACGCTTTAATTAAATTAATTATTGCTATCAGCTTTCTAAAAGAGATGACGGAGGAATAATAAGCAATGTATTTCTCAGCCTTCTAAGCCAACTGGCTCTGGCTGATTAATAAATGCTTTAATTAAATGAGTATTTCTATCTGGCAGCTCAACCCTGTAAGTCAGATGACAGAAGAATATATGCTTTAATTGAATTAATTATTGCTATCAGCTTTCTAAGAGAGATGACGGAGGAATAATAAACAATGTATTTCTCAACCTTCTAAGCCAACTGACTGTTAAGCCAACTGGCTCTGGCTGATTAATAAATTAAATACATGGCGCTATCTGGCAACTCAGCCAACTGGCGGATTAGAGGTCTGTAAAAGAGCGGGAGGCGGACGACGGAGTCATATGAGCTCGGCTCCCAGCCGAGCAAGGATCTCTGGTCCTCTCTCTTTCTGGCCCTTTCGGTGGTGAGGAAACCCCTTCCCTCCCATAGAGGCCTCTTAGGCTAGGTATGCCCCTTTGGGGGTTCAGCTTGGGGGAGAACTCCGCCTCCAAGTTGTATACCCCTTGCAATCCCATTTTGGGGTTGGCAACAAAGGTCGGTACTCCCCTTTGGGGGGATCAGCTTGGGGATAACTCCAGGTTGCATACCCCTTGCAGTCCCATTTCGGGGCTGGCAACGAGGGGGCGGGGGTGGCACTCTTGCAACATTACGTAACATTTCTGCACCCTGGCATTTTGACACTATACTACTGTAATGACTGATGATACGAAATTTGAAACACAAAATAAGATAGCAGTTAACAGAGCAAAGAGAATAACTGGGCAGATACTGAGAACCTTTAAACGAAGGGATAGGAATGTAATGATTCCTCTACTGAAAACGCTGATCATACCCAAATTGGAATACTACTCGGTCTTAACATCCCCATATAAAAAAGAAGACATTAGACAGCTGGAAGGGATTCAGAGAAGCTTCACTGCCAAGATCAAGGGGGTGCAAAGAATTAAATTACTGGGAACGGTTACGCGAACTAAACCTATATTCACTGGAAAGGAGAAGAGAGAGAGAGACACCATTATTTACACTTGGAAAATAATGGAGAAACTAGTCCCTAAATCCTACTCTGAACCCTATAACTCCCCAAACAGCGGTAGAAAGTAGAAAAGGAAGATTGTGTCGTGTTCCCAAATTAAAGGCGAGACAGGAAAAATCTTTAACACTGAAAGAAAATAGTTTTGTTGTGAGAGGACGAAAACTGTTTAATCAGCTGCCCAAAGATCTAAGAAACACGAAGGGAGTTGCAGTGAACATCTTCAAAAGAAGATTAGACACCTCGCTCAGGACAATCCCCGATGAGCCGGGCGTACCTACCAGATTATACTAAGTTAAGGGGTCGTTTTAAATTGGTTAGTTATTGCCCACGTGACCAATTTTGGTCAATTACGATCTTTGTAACAAATTTAGACTTCGCCAAAAGCACTGGTTCCGTGAAACTTAATATTTCCCACAAAATCTTTATATAAAAATTAAATATTAATTGAAAAAGTAATCAACACATTATCCACACCATACTGTTAATAAATTATGGACTAAATACCTTTCAAAGGTTCCGCGCGATGATTACTCATTTCACGAAGGTCGAGCTTGTTGCCCCTCCTCTCGAGTTGGCCTGGTGAAGTAGTGAGTTGGTTTCTTGTACTCTCCACCTCACGTAGCCGTCTGCGTGAAACTTGATATTAGCCACTCTTGGTTATATAAATGGTTACGGAAGGTTGAATCACCAGAAGTGTTGAAATTTATTGATTGCCAATATATGTATTAGTATTATGAAGCAAACATTTTTAGATCGTCAGTGAAGGGAAGGCATACTATTAATAATTTCTAGTATAGTTTGGCGTTCGATTTTTTTTTTCCATATTCTATGAGTATCCTACTAGATCTTATAACTTAAAGTTGGTATTGTTAGTCTACATTTTGATCGGGCAGCGAACGCGGTTAATATACAGTAAATGCCATGACCTCCATTTCTAGCAAGAAATATATTTTTCTAATGTAATTTGATGTGCTTTATTCAAATCTAAGCTTCATTTGTTGTGCAAATTTCTAAAAATGTGATTAAAATGTAAATTCAATTTTCGTTTCGCGACCTCCTGCTTTCCATAGGGCGTCATATCGTCGGGTCGCCATTTTGAATTTCATTTGGTACTTTTCAGTTGTACCCCCGCAATTTCTTTCTCGGTTAGGGAAAATGCGAAATGCCCTTGACAATTGGTTAGGGTAAGTCGTGATATTTTCGTTAAAACTAACTAATATTTTAACGAAATGTTAACGAAAATATCGCTACTTAACCTAATCAATTGTCAAGGGCGTACAGCTGACCTAACCACGAAAGAAGAAATTGCAGGGGTATAACGGAAAAGTACCGTTCATTTTTATAGCGAAGTGATCATGGATTTCACCAGCTCTAATTTTTCAACAGATCTTTTGCAGTTTTGGTACTATCCTGTTATCTCCCCACCAAGTTTTAATATGGTTAATCTTAATTCAATGCGGCACTATTGCAGTTGGGTACCCCAACCCACCAGATTCAATTACATTAAACCTTGACAGTTGGTTAGGTTAGGTTGATATTTTTGTTAAAACTAACGAAAATATCACGACTTAACCTAACCAATCGTCAAAAGCGTAAGGTTGACCTAACCTGACATTCAATTAACCAAAAGAATTCTCTGGTCCTGATTTTTTTTCGGTAAAGATTCGGTAGAACACATCCACCCAAACTAGTGACAAAAATATTTTTTTCTGGTGTATTTCATGCTGTTTCAATTGAATCTGACCTCCATTTCTGGCGCAAATGCACCGTTATGGAGATAACCTCCGCAAGGGCTTTGAAGAAGAAGGAAATTGTGGGTTATAAAGGCCAGAATCAATTGAAACAGCATGAAATACACCAGAAAAACCTATTTTAGCAGCATTGGAAATGCTTTCTGATCATCCCCAGTTCTAATTTTTCAATATTTCGCATTTTTTGTGACGTCATTGCTCTCATCAAAGACATGACGCTTGTTTGCTGTCATACCATTGCTTATACTAGGTATAAGGTAAGTATACTGGTCAGGGGCGGATTTAGCCGCCCTTCGGACACTTACGAAGTTACCATTTAGCAATAAATAGTTATTTGATATAAGGGTTTTCAGTAAAATGCAGTCAAATGGCTTAAGCATTTACTCCTGCAAAATATATCTTAACATATATATATAATATATATATATATATATAAAACAATCCCTTAAATGTGTGAACAGAAATGCATTGTAGGTTATCTTTACGATCTTTAGTTACGAAATCGACCGTTGTAGAATACTCAAAGCAGTTTCCGCCGAGATTACTGAGCAGCGAAAGAGTCAAAAAGATCTGTATAGCTAAGAGCTCTCGTGAGTTCCGATTCAATACTAAGGATAACTAAAGAATTGAGACGATTTTCTGACATCACTGACCGTAAGTAGTTCTTTAGTCGTCGCAGTACAGAAAAAGATCTTTCGACAGAACAGTTGGAAGCCGGCGTACATAGGAAGATCCTGAGCGCAATATCAACATATGGGTAAACTTCTTTTAATCCTTTTGCTTGGATCATCTCATTCATCTCAAGAATGCTCGTTGGAGTTTTCTCCAAATTCAGAAGAAACCCACGGAAATGAAGACCCTCATTAACAAATGCGTCCGCCAAGTCATCCTTGTAAAATTTCCAAAGCTTAATAGTATTGGCAGTTATATCTGTCGGATTCAAGGTAGTGACTTTTGTAAAATATGCAAACCGTGCATGGAGGTTTTCATACACATCTTTGCGACGGTTTAATTCCGACAATAATCTGCCAAGTACCACAAGATAAGTATTAATGAAGAAGTTCCTCCGTCCATCTAATTCTACCTCGCCTTCGCGAGTTTCATCGACTCGGAAGTTTTCTTTTCTTTTTTCTTTTCATTGTAACTTCATATTCGCGGATAGATAATTTCTTAATTGCTGCTTCTTCATAAAAGTCGAAGTTGTCTCTTATATCTTTTACATAGAATGTCAATGATGCATACAGTTCTGCTACGACACCAAGATCAATGTTAACTGCTTGGAGCTGTTTACTAGTAGCATTGAATCTTTTCAGAATGTCACCCAACATTAAAGAAAGAATTTTAGTTTCAAGGCGTTGCAGTTGATTGAGGTAGCCTGATGCTTCACTGCGTGTGCAAGGCTTTTCTGATTCATCTTCTTCAATGGACGTAAGTGCCTCTATAACCTCTTCCCAGTCTTTATTGAGACTCCTACACGCTTCTTCACGGGCTGACCATCGAGTGTCTGAAAAGCTCTTTAGCGTTACATTTTCAGATTTGGTAAAATGATTTTGTAGTATTTCCCAACGGTGAGTGGAGGCAGTGAAGAACACGTAAAGCTTTTGGAGAAGTGTGAAAAAATCAATGGCTTCCTTACAGCAACTTGCTGCACACTCCAATCAAATTTAATGAGTGTGCAGAGCAGGGTACATAAACTGCTACTGGGGACGCTTCTTTTATTCTGGCTTGCAAGCCAGAGTAAGTCCCTAACATGTTGGGAGCGTTATCATACGACTGTCCTCTGCAGTTTGCAATGTCGAGATCATGCATTTTTAATATGCTGAAAACTGATTTGAAAAGCTGCTCTGATTTGTGGCCTACGCTGGAAAGGAATGCCAAAAATCGCTCTACGGGATGCCCATCTTCTTTTACGTATCTCAGAATAACTGCAAGTTCATCGACATGTGATATGTCTGGGGTGGAGACGTGGAGTCCACAATAATGGAATAGTACTTCGCACAATTCACTTCCTCAGTTATTTGTTTGGTAACTTTGTTAGCTATTAGTTTGATGAATTGCTCACATGTAAACGAAGACAAGTATGAGGTATGACCTTTTCCCGGATTTTTGTATTTTGCAATATGTTCCACCAGATAAGGGTCAAATTCAGCAATAAGTTCCAAAGCCATTATAAAGTTTCCACTGTGGACAGAACCAAATTTCTCAATGTGGCCCCTAAAAGGTAAACCATGAGATGCGAGTGACCGGACCACTGCAACAACTCGTTGTAAAACACTCCTCCAATACTTCTCATCAATTTGATAGAAAAGTTGTCTGTCAATTCTTCCGAGAGTTGAACTTCTCATTTTCATAGCTAACAGACACGACTTATGTTCAGAGGAATTTTCATGGCTTGTTAATGCTTCACTGCCATGCTTCCAGTCATCAAATCCTTCCTTACCAATTTTAGTAGTTCCACCAAATAATTGACATGGAACGCAGAAAATCGAGCCTGTGCTCTCCAAATACATTAAATATGTTCTCTTCACCTTCTCTCCGTTGACAAGCTGTGTTTCAAATAAGGTTTTACAAAAATATCCGAATCGTTCACCAAAACGTCTCTTTGAGTGAGAAAAGTTCATGTTTTCTAGGTCCTGATTTATGCCATGCTCCGACACATAATGACGTGTAGCATCATTAACTTCCCATAATGCTGGATCTTGTCCAGTGGAAGTATTGCTGGAGGTAGTTGTGATGCTACCTACATCACAAGACTTAATATAGGGTAGGCAGGATTCTTGAACTTCTCTACCAGATAATCTAAAATTACTAGGACCTTCATTAACATTTTGATCTTCTTGGAAACTCCTAATCTCGGTACATTCTAATTCTTTTAAAAGAACATTCGGATTTGTTTCAACATTTTTGCTCTTTATATCAGATTTCTTGAAAGTATCAATTTTTGCAGTTTTGTCAATGACATCTCGTTGTTTTTCAGCTTTCTCCAGAGCTCTTCTTATACTCCGAGCCGTTTAGTCTTTTTCTCCCATCACTCATCTGAAAAAACAAATATCTGAAATTAATTAAAAATATAAATAATATATTTTAAAATAAAAATATATTAGTAAAATTAATAAAATATATTATAATTATATATTTGAAAAAAATAGCTCAGCCAGGCTGAGTAGGTCTCTAACAGCTAACTACATATAGGCAGTTAATTTAACATAAAAAATTCAAAATTGTCTTAAAAACTGCCTTCTTCTTACCTTGTATAATTACCATTACTGTACTAAACTGAGATAAACACAATCTTGTCTTTAAACTTTAAATGTTGTCCAGTTTCAAAGTTCAAAGTTGCAAAATAAAAGCAATATAAATTCAATTTTATAGAAAACCTTAAACAAAATAAGTAGCCAATTTTTGGCTTGATACTCTGTAGTGTAAACAATAAATCTGATTTAAATAAAAATAATTAGCTTTAAAATAAAAATAATATTAAAATTAATAATATATTAAGGCCAAGGACCAACTTTGAAATCGACTTCGTTCAAACGTAATGAGATTTTTTTTTAAGTGGTACTAACTTTCCGTTTTTTTAGCTAAAAAAAAATACCAGAAATTTTGGATTTTTTCCCTACCTAAAAAGTGTTCTTATTACTTTTCCTCCAGAATTTTACTGACCTCAAAATTTTGCCGCCCCCTAAAATTTGCCGCCCTAGGCCATGGCCCATATGTAAATACGCGCCTGATACTGGTATACATTATATGCCTAGTTAGCTCAAGCTTCACTTTTAAAATATAAAAAAAATATTATATACATTCCGTAGGCTGAAAACGCGGTAGATTTTCGCAACGAGGCGGTAGCGTGTGAAAACATGAAAAACGCGGTAGATTTGGCAACACTGCCCCCTAACCTAGGTTTAGATGACGTCCCGCCCGTACCTGGGCGGGAGTATCACATGACAATGGGGCAGCCGCTGATTGATTAATGATGATAACATGACTACATACGTCACGAGACGAGATGGTTGACTAGTGAATAATGGCGCCAAAATTTAATAATTTCGAAAATAAATATCTCGATAAATAGGAATTTCCGCCAAAATTAGTATAGAATAAAGTATTCTTGTTTTTTCGCTCTATCCCGCTAGGATCTTTTAAACTATTTCCCCCTTCCAGCTTCAGAGAGGGGGGACAGTTTAAAAGGTCAATATTAGGAGAGAGATAATTTAACAGGTTTTTCTTATCTTATTTACATAATAGAATTTTTAAGATATGTATATAAGGTACATATCTTGAAAATTCTATTATATTCTATCATATTTCCGGTTTAAAAATTATATTACAGGGTGAGTTTGCCTTACATTGCCGGCTTAGAAAGAGTAAAACCGTTGACGAAAGATTTTAAGTTTGCTTTGGCGTTCAAATATTCGTCTACCGTAAAAAGTAAATTGGTTTTAGGAATAACGTTGCAAAACAGGAACAAGCCTGTGTCTACAGCATTCCCTGTAAAAGTTGTGATTTAGTATACGTAGGAGAAACTGGAAGAAATATTGAAACCCGTATTAAAGAACACAAATATGCCTTCAAAAGTTGTAATACTAATAATGCAATTTTTTGTCACGCCAGGCAAAATGATCATGCTATAGATTGGGAATGAAGTAAGTTACTTTATAAATGCAATAATTATGTCAAACGAAAAATAATAGAATCTGTATGGATAGAACAAGTGGATAATTTTAATTTGTGTGAAGACACTTATAAGCTGGACCGTCTAATGAGATTCTTGGTCAAAAAATCCCTTACGGCGTCGGGTGAACGGGTTCTAACCTAAGTGTGAATTTCTTAAAAGTCTCTGGATTGTTTCCTTACTCGCTTTTGGTTCATTCGTTTTTTCGTTAAATGTAAATGGAATAATAAAGTCAAACTTCCAATGGAACTGGATACAGGTGCAGCTAGAACTATAATTTCTAAGGATTATTTTGTAGAAAAATTCCAAAACTCCATACCACTATATCATTCTAAGGCTACTCTGAGAAAATATGGAAATGTTGAGATGCCAATATTAGGAGAGGCTAAAGTTCAAGTTACAATAAATGATACAAAGTATCACAAACAGTAACACTTTTAGTGATTGATGAACCAGGTCCTACTTTTCTAGGTAGAGATTGGATTCATGCTCTAAACTTGCCTATTCATAACATTATAGTTGATCATCAATCAATAAATTGTTCTGTAATACCTAATAATATCACAATTCTTTTAAAGGAATTTTCAAAATTATTTGGGCCTACTCTTGTCATGCTCAAAGATCATAGTGTCTATTGAATTGGATAATGAAGTCAGCCCTAAATTTTGTAAAGCTAGGCCATTGCCTTATGTTCTAAGAGAAAAGGTAGAATTGGAGCTAGACAGGCTCACTAAGGAAAAGGTTACTGAACCTATATCGCACTCATTATGGGCAGCAACTATTGTCCCTGTGTTAAAACCTAATAAGAGTGTTCGTATTTGTGGGGACTACAAAGTAACTGCTAATAAGGCTATTCTAATAGATAAATATCCTATTCCTAATCTTGTTGATATTTTTAAACAAATTCCTATCTTGGCTGCAGGACGAATACAACGTTGGGCTCTCATGCTACAAGCCTATTCTTTCAATCTAGTGCACCGGTCAGGTAAGCATTTGGGTAATGCTGATGCTTTAAGCCGGTTACCTTTAGATGCTTCCATTGAATGTGTCCCAATTCCGGCTGAATGGGTTCACTTAGTTGAATTTCTAGGAACAACACCAGTTACAGCTATGATTATTGCTCAGTGGACTAAATCTGATCCTATTTTGTCTTATGTTTATCAGATGGTCTAGTGGTTGGCCTATGAAGGTGGACAGTTCTTACCAACCTTTCCACCAAAGACGCAGAGTTGTCTATTCAGGATGGATGTGTCCTTTGGGGTTCTCGGGTTCTTATCCCAGACCTGGGCAAGTCTCTTTTGCTTAAAGAACTTCATTCCGATCATATGGGGCTACTCGTATGAAGGAACTGGCCCGAAGTTATTTTTGGTGGCCAGGACTGGATAGTGACATCCTTTCGCTTGTGAATTCATGCTCTTGGTGTTTGGGGTTACGTGATACTCCTAAAAAGGGTTTTCTACATCCCTGGGAATGGCCTTCCCATCCATGGCACAGAATTCATATTGATTATGCGGGTCCCATCAATCACCACACTCTTCTATTCATTATCGATGCTCATTCTAAATGGGTAGAGGTTAGTAGCATGGGCGAAAAATGGACGAGGGCAAATGCAATTGCATAATATTGCAAGAGTACCACCCCCCTTGGTGGCACCCCCACTCCCCTTTGTTGCAAGGCACCCCACCCCACTTTGTTGCCAACCCCAAAATGAGGTTGCAAAGCCTCTTTGGGGAAGAAGGTGGGACGGCTTCACCCCCCAAAGGGGCAGAAGAGGGGGAACCTCTTTGGGGAGAAGTTGGGAAGGCCTCACCCCCCCAAAAGGGCAGAGAGAGAGAGAGAGGAAGGTGGAGAGACCCAGAGGAGGGAACCTAGAGAAAGGGTATTCACTTGACTGCCAGCCAAGCTCATATGACTCCTCCAGCCACCCCGCCGCTCTCTTATAGGCCCCTAATCAACCAGTTGGCTGAGTTGCCAGATTCGTTAGTTATTTAATTATTCTATATATTAATCAGCCAGTTGGTTGCTGAGTTGCCAGATAGCATTAAATATTAAATTAATCAATATATTAATCAGCCTAGAAGGCTGAGTTGCCAGATAGCAATATTTATTTATTCCTTATATTATTCAGCCATTTGGCTTAGAAGGTTGAGTTGCCAGATAACATTTTTTATTTTAATTGTTCAGGTATTAATCAGCCTAGAAGGCTGAGTTGCCAGATAGCAATATTTATTTAATTATTCCTTATATTATTCAGCCATTTGGCTGCTGAGTTGCCAGATAGCATTTTAATTGTTCAGGTATTCCTTATTAGGGAGAGTTGCTAAATACCACCATTTATTTTAATTTTTATTTATGAGGATAGTTGTCAGGTACCACCATTTATTTTAATTCACACGATTTACCAAAGCAGGTGAATTTTCTCTTTAAAGTTATTGAGAACTAATTATTTTAACATTAAAAGAAATTCTGTTTATTAAATAAATAATTAGAATTTAAACACACTCCTATACATACGACGGAATGACTAAATTATTTCATATATTCATCCATTAGCTGGCTTAGAAGACCGATTTGAGAAATAGCAATTAATTAATTGTTCAGAAATCCGAAACCAAACAACGTTCTGATTATTTAACTGAATTAGTGGATATGCAATGGGACATATATATATGGTCAAATAATAGAATGGAAAATATATAATCATACAAAGCACAGTATTAACAAAATATTAGTACAGTAAAATGTACTTCACAATTTGTGCGGAAATAAAGAAAAAAATATATAATAAATAAATGAACAATTCGTACACACACACACACAAACATAACCAACAATCGTCATACTAGCACAAACACCACAGAAAAAAGCATCACATCACCAACAATCGTCATACGAGCACAACCACCACCACACATGCATGCAAAGAAAGCCTCAATAGCAAACTATATATACGAGCACAACCACCACACAAAACAGCATCACCAACAATCGTACAGACTTTTAGGAGCTCCAACAACACATGATGTAATGAGGGCTACGACTTTTAAAAGGAGCATACCCCATTAACAGAAGATGAGGGCTACGACATTTTAGGAGCACACCCCATTAACACGTGTCCGATATGAAAGCTACAACCAAGCGTCCAAACGAATAATGGTGAAACCAGCTCCACCACCTTACTCACCAACAACCCACCAACTACCTCCACTTTACACACCAACATCACGTACACTGACAAAGTCTCCAAATACGACCTAATAAACAGAGCTACTAAACAAAAAAATATTTTTAGAAGACCAAATCAAAAAAGACAATGCCAATAGTATTTCTTATTAAGCTTCTCGCGGCTTAATGAGGTCTATTGAATATTTGGTGGGGCGAGCTTTTAGGCAAAAAATCGAATAAGATAAACTAAGTTTAACACATATACAAATTTTCATCATAATACGCTATTTTATCATTAAACTATAACGTGAAATGCGTTAATATGATTTTTAAAACAAATTAGAAACTAAATTAGGGCTAACTTATTAATTTTTACTCTTTTAGCTAATTATTGTGCTTCAATATAAATTTGCAGACTCCATTGAGTCATTCTGATATTTGCACAATTTGTAGAACGAATCATCGCAATCTTACGATATAGTGTTTAGAAGATAGTATATATATATATATGAAAATTATTTCACGAAAGTAACACGTGAAAAATATTTATGATGAATAAAACCACGAAGGAAAGGAAACACAAAAAGGTGCTCAAGCGCTTTCGTCTAATGACATCCTCAGGAACACTGAAGTACATAAAAGGTTACGGCCTATATATAGGTTACAGAAAGAAAAAAGAAAAAATAAATAACATACATACACACAAACATACATATATATATATATATATATATTATACATATCTACACACACATACATATATATATATATATATATATATATATATATATGCAATAAACGGAGAAGTAAAAATAAAAATTAAAAATTAGAGGATTAACAAAGAGGCATACAGATTTGTAAGGAAAAATATCGATTTTTAGCACAAGATCAAATGAATTATAAAAATACAAATTTATACTGGAAATCTGCCCGGGTTTTAACACTTTGCCTTTTATAGTCAAGTTTCGATATATATATAAAAATAAAATGAAGATTAAAAGTTAATAAAGTAGCATACAAGTTTACCAAAGATTTAGCGTCCTACCCTTTTTATCTAAATTTGTTTTGAAGGAATTCAAAACAACAGGATCGAGTTGAAAAAGACCTTTCCTTATGTTGAAGTTATTTGAAAGTTGGATAATGGCAGACTCAAGAATATTTCTATTAACAATGTTGCTAGAATGAAATAAAACTGAAGCATTATTCCAATCAATACAGTGGGATAACTCTGACAAATGGACAAAAAGAGCACTGGACAACTGTCCTGTTCTAACGGAATATTGATGCTGTTTTATACGTGTGTGCAAATCCTTTCCCGTCTGACCTATGTAAAAGGAATCACATTGTTTACACCCAATTTTATAGATAATGCCTGAATTATTTTCGCGATGAATTATTTTCGCGATGGCCTCTCACAATTAAAAAAAGATGGGGAGCTCCATATTACTAAAGCAGACAAGGCTAACACCATAGTTATTATGGAGAAAGTGGACTACATCGGAAAGATGAACGAGCTTCTCCAGGACCCCGCCACATACAGCAAACTTAGGAAGAACCCGCAGGATGACGTCATCAAATCATTTAATAGTGGCTTGAAACGCATTCTCAAAGATCATAAGGACTTAATTCCGCTTTTCATGTCCACTTCACCTTCTCTGCCCTACCTTTACGGTCTTATTAAAACCCACAAACCTGGCAACCCTATTCGCCCTATTATTAGCTCGGTGGGCTCTATTACTTATAAACTCTCCAAATGGCTTGTCAAAGTCCTGTCCCCCATTCTCGGAACTATCTCTGATTCACATGTAAAAAATTCCATGGATCTTACTGAAAAATTGAATAACGCACGTACTGAAACTAACGATAGATTGATCAGTTTTGACGTTTGTTCATTGTTTACAAAAGTGCCGATTGATGATATGCTTGACTTTCTCTCCCAAGAATTACATAAGTATGACCTGCCACTACCTTCACACATTGTTTTGGAACTTATTAAGCTTTGCATCAAAGACTGTAAATTCACTTTCAATAACGAGTATTATCAACAAGTGTTTGGGATGGCCATGGGCAACCCCTTATCGCCCCTCCTCTCCAATATTTATATGGAGTTTTTCGAAATTACTTACATTCCGAGAATCCTGGGGGTTGGCATCCCTTGGTTGCGGTACGTCGACGATATTTTGTGTATCTGGCCCATGAATCGTGACCTGGATAACTTCCTCCTTCAGTTAAATGATCAAGTCCCCTCCATTAAGTTTACTTTAGAAGTGGAACAAGACAATTCAATCCCATTTTTGGATGTGCGTGTACATAGGGAAAGCCCAGGTTTTAAGTTTAGTATCTATCTGAAAACAACAAACAATTTGTCCTACGTACACTTTTACTCGGGACATGACACCCCCACTAAGAAGGCCATTTTTTCATCAATGTTTCTCCGCGCCCTTAGGATCGCCAGTCCGGAATACATCGATGCCGAATTGGAAAAAATCAACGGTATTGGAAGTGATCTGTGTTACACATCTGCGTTTATGGAATCTTGTCTCAACAAGGCAAAACGAACTTTCTATCGTGTCAATAATAACACTCGTACTTTATCAAAAAATATTTTAGTACTTCCATTTTTCCCGGGCTTTTTAGGCATTGCTAATGTACTTAAACTTTTGGATATTAATGTAGTATTTTCATATAACAATATTCTGAAAAATATCAGTAAAAAATAGCCATACCAATAATTCAGGCATTATCTATAAAATTGGGTGTAAACAATGTGATTCCTTTTACATAGGTCAGACGGGAAAGGATTTGCACACACGTATAAAACAGCATCAATATTCCGTTAGAACAGGACAGTTGTCCAGTGCTCTTTTTGTCCATTTGTCAGAGTTATCCCACTGTATTGATTGGAATAATGCTTCAGTTTTATTTCATTCTAGCAACATTGTTAATAGAAATATTCTTGAGTCTGCCATTATCCAACTTTCAAATAACTTCAGCATAAGCAAAGGTCTTTTTCAACTCGATCCTGTTGTTTTGAATTCCTTCAAAACAAATTTAGATAAAAAGGGTAGGACGCTAAATCTTTGGTAAACTTGTATGCTACTTTATTAACTTTTAATCTTCATTTTATTTTTATATATATCGAAACTTGACTATAAAAGGCAGTGTTAAAACCCGGGCAGATTTCCAGTATAAATTTGTATTTTTATAATTTATTTGATCTTGTGCTAAAAATCGATATTTTTCCTTACAAATCTGTATGCCTCTTTGTTAATCCTCTAATTTTTAATTTTTAATTTTTATTTTTACTTCTCCGTTTATTGCATATATATATATATATATATATATGTATGTGTGTGTAGATATGTGTATATATATATATATATATATGTTTGTGTGTATGTATGTTATTTATTTTTTTTCTTTCTGTAACCTATATATAGGCCGTAACCTTTTATGTACTTCAGTGTTCCTGAGGATGTCATTAGACGAAAGCGCTTGAGCACCTTTTTGTGTTTCCTTTCCTTCGTGGTTTTATTCATCATATATATATATATATATATATATATATATATATATATATATATATCGGTTACAAGAATAGTTGCCAGAGTGCGCCATGCAGTGAAATAGGTCTTTTATTTGATCATTTTGCGTGGAACTAGATTTGTTTAATTAAACATTTTTATTTATTCCTGAAAACCACCGAAAACCTAATGTAACATTATTACTTAGACTAACCCAGTTACGTCTAACTTAACTCAGTTAAATATAACCTCATACGCGTAAATTTTGCAGGATTTCACCCATTTTGTCGAAACGGAAAATCACCGAAATGAAAACATAATTTAACATTGTTACTTGACCTAGCACAGTCACGTCTAACTTAACTCAGGTTAAATTTACTCGTATGATGTTATATTTAGCTATCACTTCTACCATAAGCGTAGTAGACCGACCTTTTAAGTCAAGTTAGGCTACGTTTTGATAATTTCCAGTTCCGAGAAAAAAGAATCTCATCGCAATTTCTCTACTTTTGTGTGTATATATATATATATATTATATATATATATATATATATATATAATATATATTATATATATTTATATATTATTATTATTATTATTTATGTGAATATTTATTTGATAAATACAAAAATTATTTCGCTGATTATTTTAAACAGACTCCTCAAAGTTAATATAATTCGATTTTAAATTTTAGTTAGCTTACCGCAATAAACAACGTTTTCTATGGATATTTATAAAGAAAATGAAATTTTTGGCACAACCCACATAATTGTGCCTTCTACAAACCAATTATATTTATTGTAATTTTAAATATTATGTTATTGACGTTATATGATGTGTCCGTTTTTCTGCTAACTTATTATGTTTTTGTTTAAATTACAAATGTCATTCTTGTTTAATTTGCTGTTCAAGGAGGAGAATTATACAATGTAGATATGTGAAATCATTTTCAATATCATCATCATCAATGCTTTTGCAAAATCACTGTTTTTGGAAATGTTATTCTATCTATTATGCGTTTCACGTAGTTTCTAAATTTAAGATACCTGATATATATATATATATATATATATATGCATTTTAACTGCAAACAACACACAGTATAATTAATGTAAAGAACGACGCTTGTGTAGATGAGGAGGGAGAACGAACAAATGAAAAATGAGGTAACCACCCGGGAATCGAACCCGAGATTATACTGTGTGTTGTTTGCAGTTAAAATGTATATATGTGCGGCATGCGAAGGTACCCCCTCAGGGCATTGGTTTCTGCTCGTATGTTGGAGAATTACCACTTCTGATTAATCGAGGCCCATGTTGTAGTGGATAGCATATCTGACCGGCAATCGGAAGATCCCGGGTTCGATTCCCGGGTGGTTACCTCATTTTTCATTTGTTCGTTCTCCCTCCTCATCTTGTGTGGAACGTTCTTCTACACAAGCGTCGTTCTTTACACACACACACACACACACATATATATATATATATAGAGTGGCGTTCAAAAGTCTGCATCCACCTCAGTTTTAGACAATTTCTAGAAAATAATACAACTCTGAGAAAGTATTTCCGCAATATTAAGGTATTTTCTTTTACGATAAATGATAATTCATATATTCTACTACATGTGTAAGTAATGTAACTTTTATTTCATAAGAAAGGACACATTAATGAAAATGGTTCTTTTTGGTCTTGTTACGTTTTTTCTTCCGTTTAACTTTTTATTAGTAAAGTTTTTTTAACAATTTTACGTTTGAATGTCTTTAGTGTTAAGTTTTATTTTTATCACTCGTATATTTTTGTCATTTATATATGTTTTACTTTCGATTTGATTTTGGTTTATGCCTGTTTCTGCTTTGTAATTTTAATTTTTATTGTTGAACAGTTTTAATTTTGTACTCTAGATTAGTTTTAGCTCTCGACATTTATATATTTTTTGTCATGTATTAATTTTAGCTTTTATTTATTAGGCATTGAAAATGGGTAGAGTTGCCCGAAACGTTGGCTGTAGCCAAATATAATGACTTTTTTTGCTCTACGTCTTCGTTTTTGCCCAAATATATATGATAATGTAGATGCTTGCTAGTTTATAGTGGCGCCAAAAAATTGTTTTTCTTGCCTTTCCCCTTCCTCTTATCCAATAGAAAATCCATTTACATAGAAAATAAGTAGCTATATAGTTTAAAAAAGAAATTATTGTGTGTATGCTGTAAAAACATAAAACATTTTTTAAATATATAATTAGACTTTCTTTTAATTAAGCCTAGACCTGCAAGCTACAGCACAAACTGAATAGCTGTTTTCAGTGAAGGGTTGACCCCAACAACTTTATCAAAATTACACACATAAATAATGCCTCCTCCTTGTGACTCAAAAGTGGAGGTTAGTGGGTACCCCCAATCTGTAGTAAGTACGAGTATGACCGCTGAGTGTTAACAGATGGCGCAGCAAAGCTCAGACCCGCAGTAAGCGCAACCCATTGCTCGACTCTCCCCTTTACCTCCACGACACGCGTTTCTTAATCGAAACGAAGAAAAGGTGGGAAGCGAAGGTGGGCACTACAACACCACTTCCCATGACAGAACCACTCGGACACCGCAGGGGGAAAGATAGCTTCCCAGTGACCTAAATGTCACAGAAAGAAAAAAAATAATAGTAACCAACAAAACAACGAAGAAGTACTGACCTTGCATACGCATCGCGAAGGAATGGCGGGTGAAATTTCGTGTTCGAAAGTTCCTCTCCGATCACACTCAAGGAAGTAGTGCTGGCATTGGACCCCTCTTGTGTTGTATTTACAGTCCTGGAAGAGAGTAATGAGAATGGAAGCCAATTTGGACTGTATTATAGGATTCCACTGGACATTATTCGGCATACCAAGGATTCATAGTAATTATAACTTATACCAATTGAGAAATTTGGCAGAAATTTACAAGGTTTAGTGGGTCACTTTTAAAACTAAAATATTAGTTTCAGATCTAGTGAAGTCACTTTTTATATTAACAGTACTGTTGGATGGGATATTTTCCATAAGATTTCATCTTTTTATTTTTCATCATCTTAGACATTTTCTGGACGCCTCCATACACACTTTACATTCCAGGAGAAGGTGCTTATTACACTCTTTTAAATTATTGGTATTTCCTTGGAGTTTGAAGTACAATAAAGTTTAATACAGTTCTTAGTACCTCTGTCATTCAATTATTAATTTTATTTCCACGAAACACAAGGCTCTCTCCCTCTCTCTATCTCTTTGTCTATATAAATATTTGCATGAACCCTTTTCAGATTGAATCGGATCCCTAAGTTCAGGATTGTATAGTTTTAGAATTTATAGGATTATAAGTTTTTATGAATTTTAGAAGGATGTAGGAAAACTAGAGACGTAACTTTTTTATTTATTTATTTCTTGATGTAGGACTTATTTTTTCTTAATATTCTTCTAAAATCGACATCATTATTAGTCAGCCCACGCAGACACATTTCCATACCCACCCACCCCGATCCCATATTTGCGTGAATCCTTTTAGATAGAATCTGATCCCTAGTTCAGGGTTGTTTGGTTTTAGATTTTATAGGAATATAAGTTTTATAAATTTTAAAAGGATGTAGGAAAACGAGAGACATAAATTTTTTATTTATTGATCTAGGGTTTATTTTTTCTTAATATTCTCCTAAATTACAGTGGGCGAAGCTTAGGACTCTTTCCTGGGATCAAGTAAAGATAATCCCTCCCAACAGAAAAGGGAGGGACTATCTTTACTTGATCATTTTTTGGGAGTGATCATCTCTACTTGGTAAAGTTTGGTTGGTTGGTTTAGTTCCAAAATTAATTTACAGTCGTGAGGTAAAATTTGGTTGGTTGGTTGGTTGGTTTAGTTCCAATATTAATTTGCGGCATGACGTCATGAGAATCATAATGGTAACTGACCTCGAGAATTTAGTTTAGTGGTTCAAAAACGTGCATTCAGTAAATACGTAAGTAAGTTATTTCTAAAAACTTGGTTTATATTTTCAGTGATTCAAAAACGTGCATTCAGTAAATAAGTAAGCAAGTTATTTCTAAAAACTTGGTTTATATTTTCAGTAAATACCCTAAATGGATCGTGCAGTATTCAGCGAAATAATTAAACCTTTGCTTGTTGATGATCCTCTTCCTGCCATTAATTGGATGAAACAAAAGTGTCTTTTGAGAAGTGAACTGAATTGCAGTAAGTGCAATGGTTTAATGCATTGGACTGATAGAGCGAAACTGCAAGACAAGCACGTGTGGAAATGTCAAAATAAAGAGTGTACAAAGTATAAACATGACATATCAATTCGCAAGGATTCATTCTTTTACCACTCTCGACTTTCCTTACGAAAGTGGATAGAAGCTATTTTTTATTGGTGCCAGCAAATGCCTGTATCGGAGGTTGTGGCATTATTGAACGTTTCTAAAGTGACTGTGATTGACATGTTTAGCTTTTTTCGTGAAATTTGTACAAACCATTTTAACGAGAACCCCATCAAACTTGGTGGGCCAGGTAAAATTGTGCAAATTGATGAGAGTTGTTTTAGCCATAAACCAAAGCATCATCGGGGACGTGCACCTCAAACTCCTTTATGGGTATTCGGAATTGTCGACTCTTCTACGTCTCCATCGTTGGGGTATATGGAAATTGTTGACGCACGCAGTGCAGCGACACTATTGCCAATAATCGAGAAAGTAGTCCGCCCTGGAACAACCATACACAGTGACGAATGGAAAGCATATCGAAACATCGAAAGTGACTTTGGCTATACCCATTATACCGTCAATCATTCTTTAAATTTTGTAGATAGAGTTACTGGTGTGCATACGCAGGCGGTCGAAAGCTACTGGAATAAGCACAAACTAAGAATTAAACGGATGATTGGCTGTAAGCGAGAGTTCCTGAACTCGTACCTACAAGAATTTTTGTGGCATGAACGACACAAATACAATGTTTTCAATGATTTTTGCGACACACTTGCCAGCCAATACCGCTTTAATTAAAGTCTTTTTCCACCCCTCTTAATTTTTATCCAATAAATTGTAATAAATGAATTGGATCAAGTAAAGATAAGCACCCCAACCTTTTTTAGTTAGCTTTATAGAGCTAACTAACGAAAATATCACGACTTAACCTAACCAATCGTTAGGTTAACTGTACGCCCTTGACGATTGGTTAGGTTAGGTCGTGATATTTTCGTTAGTTAGCCATATAAAGCTAACTAAAAAAGGTTGGGGGTGCTTATCTTTACTTGGTCATTTTTGGGAGGGATTTGCTTTACTAGTGTGACCTGGGAGGGGTTATCTTTACTTGATCCCTTTCCTGTACACACACACACACACACACACACACACACATACAAAGGAGAAAATGAAGCCCTAATTGAAACATTTACATATTCAAATATACGTAATAATAAACATATCGTTAACAATAGACATATATACCATTCAAGTACTATGGTACCCAAAGGTATCATAGGTGCCAGGCACCATGATTCACTGTCGTCAACTGAATTAACCATGACTTACTAGCGAGCCTACCAAAATTCCACCAAAAGCATCTCACTTAGAGTCTAGCATCAGACATTTTAAATCACAAAGCAAACTAATTTATCCAAACATAAATTAAATGCATTTTAAGCCAAGATATACAAGCAAAGTAGCGTATTTACTATGCTTACAGTTAATACTGAGTCAGAGTAGCTAGCTGTTTGATCTCAGTTTTGGTAGGCTACCCCAGTAGCCCAGTACCCTGTACTACAGGGTACAATGTAGTTAAATAGTTGTGAACAAACCTCAAACAGTAGGTTGTGACCCTGACAAGCTTGGTGAAGTCAGAAGATCTTCATAATTAGTGACTGGCTCAATCTTCTCATTTGAAAAGGTTAAATTTAATGTCAGGTTAACTTGTTCCACAGGCCATTGGTCTGTGTTACGTATTCACTAGACACCAACACAAAATAAGATAGCAGTAAACAGAGAAAAAAGAATAACTGTGCAGATACTGGGATCGTTTAAACAAAGGGATATAACGATTAATCTATTGAAAACGTCGATCATATCCAAGTATGGGATTTAATGGTTTTAGAAGGAATTGTTTAGTTTGATTAGGGATAGGCCTATATTTCTGATGTTGATAAATTTAACTATTTATTTTAAAGCACCACCACCTGATGAGGGGTTACTAGGTCTTGTCTCTTTTAAAAAAAGTCAAGCATCAGACTTTTTAATTCACAAAGCAATCTAATTTACTCAAATACATATAAATTAACAAATTTTCTTGGTGTAATGCTAGATAAAAATCTGCATTGGATTGCTCATGTAAATAAAAAACGCTGAAAAGATTTCAAGGAAGCGTAGCTATAATGACTAAACTTAGAAATGTAGCCCTAAACAGGTTTCATTGGGATTTATCATGCTCTTATATAGCGTACTACATCCTTTATTGTAGGCCAGACTTTTTAAATCACAAAGCAGACTAATTTAACCAAAGCAAAGAGAGAGGGAATGAAAACAGGCAGTAAGAGACAGGGTACAATGTTTACATAATTTGATTAAACAGTAATCAACATAACACCACATTGTAAATTCCTATTAAACTTATATTTAAACTCACACACTTTACATTTTCTGCATTAGTCACTTCATTGTTAGTCACTTCATCAAACATTTCATTAGACAAATCAGAAATATGGAGAAATTTATTTTCAGGCTCTATAAATATGCACATAATTGCATTACATCAAGTGAGGACTGAATACAAGCCTACTAACTAATTATTTTCTCCTAATCACTGAAGAGTTTACATTAGACTGATCTTTGATTGATAATTACACTGGCCAACAAAATGAAACTTTTTTTCTCATCACAAACATGATCACACTTTTCTTAATGCAATTTTCGCGCTGATTCCGGATCTGGTTTTACTTTTTTTCTAGCACGTAGAGTCATATAGATACACTGGTTTTGATATTTTTAAGTTTTTGATATTGCTATAAGAAAATTTATGGATGTATAGATCACACTTAGGAATGCTAAACAACAAATACATCATATACTTTATTCAATGTACTTATAAATAAAGAATATATACATTATTTTATTAAAAGCGCTGTGAGTGTGATTTCCTTTTGTAAATTTGGCCTGGATTGTCACGATACAGCATCCAGCAATGGTCCGCCATCATGCTTTCATTCCAATATCCTTGGTAGCGCTTCTCCATCATCTGAATATCTTGATGGAAACGCTCTCCTTGTTCGTCACTCACTGCACCAAGGTTTTCAGGAAAGAAATCTAAGTGGGAATGCAGGAAGTGAATTTTTAACGACATTCGACACTCCATTTCTTTGAAGGCATCAAAGAGGTTCTTGACTCCATCCTTATACGCAGGTGACTTGTTGCTTCCAAGAAAGTTTTCACATATCCATTTGAACGCCAGCCAAGCCTTCAATTCCAGCGGACTTAGGACTTTTTCAAATTCAGTGTCATTCAAAATCTCCCTTATTTGTGGCCCAACAAAAATTCCTTCCTTCAATTTTGCTGCAGTAACCTTCGGAAATTTCCTTGAAAGGTATTGGAACCCTTCAAAATTGACTTTACCCATTGCTTTAACAAAATTCTTCATTAAACCAAGTTTAATGTGAAGAGGTGGCAGATAGATCTTTTGGGGATCCACTAAAGGACAGACTGGACATTGCTTATCCCTGGGACATATGTATACCTAAGTGGCCAGTCACTTTTGGTGTAATGTTCTATAGTGGCGCGACTGTCCCACAGGCAAAGGAAACAACAAAATTTTGTGAATCCTGACTGCATACCCATAAGCATTCCTATAACTTTTAGATCTCCACAAACATTCCATTGATGACCGTCGTATTTGATTGCCTTCAGTAGTATATCCATATTGTCATATGTCTCTTTTAGATGGACGGAATGGGCAATGGGGATGGATGGCATTATATTACCATTATGCAAAAGAACTGCTTTCAGGGGCAGAGCTGGGCAATAAATACATTGAATGTATTTAAATACTAAATACTAAATACATGGGAGAAATGTATTTAAATACTAAATACTAAATACATTTTACGAATGTATTTAGATACTAAATACAAAATACATCACTTGTATTTAAATACATTTGTAAATACATTTTAAATACATACAAATTTTAACATATGCATTCACTAATTCATGAATAACAACAATATAAAATGCTTGATAAAGGATAAAGAAATAGTACAATCTAATTTCCGATTATATATTTCCCTTTTTAGAACAAAACAAAAACAAAAGAACTTAGCAATTACGATGTTCAACCAGTGACATATTATACTCATTATATCATTGCAAAATGAGTAACAGTTAATGAGTAGATGAGACATAAACGTAAACATAAGACGTAAACATAAACATAAGGCATCTTACGAATTCTCTTTTATTTCACGGTTGCTGCGGATCAAAACCAATCTTTCAAAAGTTTTGTGCTAGTACAGAACGTGTATTAAACCAGTAAAAGTATTTACATTTTTATATTTTGAGTATTTAAATACATTGTATTTAAATACTCATTAAAGTATTTAAATACTATATTTAAATACATGAAAAACAATGTATTTATAAATACAGTTCTAAATACACAAATGTATTTAAATACATATTTAAATACAAATGTATTTAAATACTGCCCAGCTCTGTTCAGGGGTCATTCTTACATTGTCGAGGCATGTTGACTGACCTGAGCAAACTATAAATTCAAAAAAAATGTACACCAACTTGACACAACAAGTTCTTGGACTGGACTGATCTTTTGACACACAAAGCACGGCGTTGTTGCCTGAATCACAATGCTGCTAGACGTAAAAGCTCACACCTGAAATACATAAGATGTATAATTAAGATAATTGAAATCAATAAGATGAATAAACTAAAAAAACACAATAAAATAAACACAATCAAATGTTGAAATATTAGTATTTTGCCTATTTAAAATGGTTAAATCTGTGTAGTTATATATATGCCTTCATCTTGAAAACTATACGTGCTAGAAAAAATCTGAATGCAGTTTTGGAATCAGCGTGAAAAATGCTATCCAGCCACCACAAATTTTACTCTGATGAAAAATCTTTGTTGACCAGTGTTATGTTTCATCCCAGCCTACATTTTTCTTCCAAGGCTCTTGGAGAAATATTTTTTGCTCTATCAGTTGCAAAGTAGGGACAAGGCCACGGATCAAATATCTTTGAAGCTTCAGAAAGTATTTCTCTTTTTGTATTAGCTACCAAATTAAGTTCAAATTCCTTTGTACAAAGTGAATCATGCTTAGCAGAAGCTTTCTCAAGGTAGATGATGAGTCAACAGACGCAATTAAGCCCTACTTAGATAAATTATTTACACAAAGCAGATTAAGGGGATGTTAATAACCCACTAACAACAGTACGTAACCATTTTGTGATGTGAACTCAATAGTGAGATGTTTATTTCAAAAGCACACAGGTAAAATAGGAAATCTTTTCAGCCAATATATTGCTAAGAGAGACTTAATCTTAAATTTACATTCACAATACGTAAATGAGAGTGGCAACGAATGAAGTGTGGAAATCCCAGAATGAAAATGAGAATGAACGTGTTTGAGAATCTCATACTTACAAAGTGGATTATGAATTAATTACACAGGTCTACAAATTTTGAAAAAGTTTGTGCTTCGGAGATAAAATGTGTTTCCTATTATGGATTTTGGGGTACTGAAAACGAATATGACCATAAAAACAGTCGATTAGCTACAGTTTCCAAGAAAATTTAAGTTACACATTTTGCGTATATGTATACCATATATTAGTAACATAGCTGTATAATGCAGTCACTTATATATATTCAACCCGTCGCGTCGCTTCTTTGCTTGTCTCTTGTATTCAACTTCTGGAGCATCTCTTGTTATTGTCCAGCAGTAGTCTGCTAACAATAATGGACTCCATTTCCCCTAGTAGCGTTTCTCCATCGCTGAGATATCCTGGTGGAAACGTTCACCCTGTTCATCGCTGACTGCTCCGCAGTTGGCCGGAAAAAATTCCAGGTGCGAATGGAGGAAATGTATCTTTAAAGACATATTGCAGCCCATTTTTTGATAGGACAACAGCAGGTTTTCCACCAGCTCCCTGTAATTGTCAGCTTTGGTATTTCCGAGAAAATTGGCTGCTACTAACCGGAAAGCATTACACGCTGTCTTCTCCTCACCACCTAGGATACGGTCGAACTCCTCATCTCTAAGAAGCTCGCGGATCTGTGGACCAACAAATACACCCTCCTTGATTTTTGCTTCACTGAGCTTTGGGAATTTACCACCGAGGTACTTAAAAGCTGCCCCCGTTTTATCCATAGCCTTAACAAAATTTTTCATGACGCCCAGTTTGATTTGTAAGTGTGGTAACAAAATCTTGCTCGATTCTACAAGTGCAGGATACTGAACATTTTTTGTTCCAGGCTCTAATGAGTGTCGGAGTGGCCAATCCTTCTTGATGTAATGAGAAGTCCTAGCCCGACTATCCCATTTACACAGAAAACAGCAATACTTAGTGTAGCCCTGCTGCAGTCCAAGCACGATAGCAACAACTTTCAAGTCACCACAAACCTACCACTGATGTTTGTCATAGTTTATGCAGTTCAAAAGTTGCTTCATGTTGTCATGTTTCCTTCATGTGGACTGCATGACCAACTGGAATTGATGGCAATACGTTGCCAACATGCAACAAAACAGCTTTTAGACTCAACTTCGATGAATCAATGAACAGTCTCCACTCATCAGGATTGCGAATAATGTTGAGAGCTGCCATCAGACCATCGATGTTGTTGCAAGCTACAAGGTCACTTTCCATGATGAAGAATGGGACAAAATCTTTTTGAAGGTCACGAAACTTAAACACACTAACATTTTCAGCGAGGAGATTCCACTGCTGCAATCTGGAGCCCAACAGCTCTGCCTTACTCTTTGGCAGTTCTAAATCTCTGATAAGGTCGTTTAATTCATTCTGAGTTATCATGTGCGGTTTAGAAGATGTCAAGTTATAAACAAATTCAGGGTCTTGTGAAGTTGAAGGCTCACAAGTTTCGCAGGTTCCTTCATTCTCCTCGTCCTCTGACTCCAGGGAGAATGAGTGTGGGGGCTCAGGAATGGGTAGTCCTTCGCCGTGAGGTACCGGGCGTATAGCAGAGGGTATATTCGGATATTGTAAAATCCACTTTTTCTTCTCGCAAATACCTTTCTTGACTGGATACACCATGCAGAAGTAACAATTGCTGACATGATCTGTTGGTTCCCTCCACACCATTGGCACTGCAGTCCAGTTAGTAGGGTGCAGGGTTGCCTGATATCTTTATAAATAGAGCCAATTGGCAATTTTAGGCATCATTTTCGTATTCAGTGACCCAAAATTTGTAAAGATTGACTACTTTTATTTCCGAAGCATTTTGGCTGTAGACCAGTGTTACTTAAGTAGGGTGTGTCAATTTTAGGGAGCAAAGTGAAATCTTTAGATTTTCAAAGACTACTAGTGACCAAATGATGCATTTTTTATGTGCTAAATCGAAATATGGCTTTAAAATTCAGGGAAAAATATAATTTGTAGACATTTTCCTCTTTCATGTCAGACGAATTTATTCAGCTTCCGTCTTAATACACAAATTTATCTAAAACAGTAACTAGCCAACGTTTAAAGTTAAAATTGCTTCCAAATACCCTGCATAACTTAAGCTGAGAATATATGCTATTCACTACTTATTACGATGATAAATTCTTTCTCCATAAATCTCATAGCTGCCGTATTCGCTATTTATTGTTAATGAACTTCCTGGTAGCTAATTTATTAATCCAGATCCCTACAGAAAGGTGTTAACATTTTATTCATTAAACCATGGTGTGAAGGTTGACTGAAAGAGAAAAGCACACATACACATACACACACACACACACACACACACATATGGTGTGGTGTGTCCTATTATATATATATATATGACACACCACATGCTTCAAGTTGTACAATGTAGTATTAGTTGATACGTATTCATTTATTTCCACTTAAATGGTTTTTAAGTACCTCTGTGATGAGCTGAATTTAATATTAAGTCAGAAAGGTTTTCAGTTATGCTAAAATATGTTTTGATATGTGAACAGTGTAAGAGTCCCAGGGGGTGAAAGTTATGTAGTTGTAGAGAGAGAAACCATTTGTGAATTAGACTTTGTCATATGAACTTAATGTGCAATTACAATGTTTAGGGGGTATTTTTAAAATTATTTAGCAATATATTGGCTGAAAAGATTTCCATTTTACCTGTGTGCTTTTAAAATAAACGTCTCACTGTTGAGTTCACATCACAAAATGGTTACGTACTGTTGTTGGTGGGTTATTAACATCCCCTTAATCTGCTTTGTGTAAATAATTTATCTAAGTAGGGCTTAATTGCGTCTGTTGACTCATCATTTACCTTGAGAAGGTTCTGCTAAGCATGATTCACTTTGTACAAAGGAATTTGAACTTAATTTGGTAGCTAATACAAAAAGAGAGATACTTTCTGAAGCTTCAAAGATATTTGATCCGTGGCCTTGTCCCTACTTTGCAACTGATAGAGCAAAAAATATTTCTCCAAGAGCCTTGGAAGAAAAATGTAGGCTGGGATGAAACATTATCAATCAAAAATCAGTCTAATGTAAACTCTTTAGTGATTAGGAGAAAATAATTAGTTAGTAGGCTTGTATTCAGTCCTCACTTGATGTAATGCAATTATGTGCATATTTATAGAGCCTGAAAATAAATTTCTCCATATTTCTGATTTGTCTAATGAAATGTTTGATGAAGTGACTAACAATGAAGTGACTAATGCAGGAAAATGTAAAGAGTATGAGTTTAAATATAAGTTTAATTAGGAATTTACAATGTGGTGTTATGCTGATTACTGTTTAATCAAATTATGTAAACATTGTACCCTGTCTCTTACTGCCTGTTTTCACTCCCTCTCTCTCTTTGCTTTGGTTAAATTAGTCTGCTTTGTGATTTAAAAAGTCTGGCCTACAATAAAGGATGTAATACGCTATATAAGAGCATGATAAATCCCAATGAAACCTGTTTAGGCTACATTTCTAAGTTTAGTCATTATATGGTTAATATTCGTCTTTGAACCCGCTCACGCGCGGTTAAAACAGTACAATATATTGAATTGCCATTCAAAACGGACTAAGAAAATATATATCTTATCTTGTGCAGATTTGTATAAAATGTGTTTTTTATTAAAATATATGGATCTTTTCCGTTTGACTGCCGCCATTGAAACATAAGAGGTGAGTGCCCCCAGCCTTCTTTACTTAACCTTATAAGGCTAACTAACAAAAATATCACGACCTAACCTAACCAATCGTTAGGTCAACTGTACGACCTTGACGATTGGTTAGGTTAGGTCGTGATATTTTTGTTAGTTAGCCTTATAAAGCTAACTAAAGAAGGCTGGAGGCCCTGATCTTCAGGTGATCCCCTTATTTTTCTGAGTACACGATTAAAACTTAAAAATTAAGCATGGATCTTGAAAGTAATTAAAATTGTTTATAAGAAACAAAATTTGAAGGGGAAATTAAGAAAAGCTTTTTTATAAAGTAACTCATTTTGTATCATCAAAACATTTCAGTTAAAATACAAAATACAAAAAGTTTAATTATGTTTCAATGGCGGCAGTCAAACGGAAAAGATCCAAATATATTTCCTATTTTTCATGTTTTTTCAATATATATATATATATAGATAGATAGATAGAATAACCTTTATTAATAATAAAATAAATACAGTAGTCTTTTTACAATTTACAATTTTTACAATGACATAAATAATTGTGAAGCTCGACTATTTATTTTTTTTTTAATTTTTAATTTGGCCCTTAAGCTTTAGGCTTTACTGGGCTCTTATTAAAAATAAGCAGCTAGCCGTTATAAATTAATAAATTGTTCGACTATTTGGTGAATATTTCCTATTTTTGGTGATTCTGGCTACTTCTGCGCAATTCAATTTGTCCTGTTTTACAATTAAATCATTTTCAGCATTTGCTGGTCTTTTCAGTTCGGTGTTTTTGTGACCAGAAGTATGACGAGTCAGTTTTGCATATTCGACTTTGAAGACGTAATCCACCATATTGCCCTCGATGAAGACAAGAGTTTAGACCTTTTTATCAATCACGGAATAATTAAGACATCCGTGACCTGCCCTAAATGCAATAGTGCTTGTATTTTAAGAAAAGACCAGAAGGTCTTTAGGTGCCGTAAAAAAAATCCAACCAAATATTAAGCCGGGTTCAATCATTTTTAGCGACGGTTGGCGTGCCTATGATCGTATCGGTGAGCTTGGTTACATGCATAAGCGAATTAACCACAGTGAAAATTTTGTGGAACCCCACGACAATAGTATCCACACACAAAACATTGAACGCCTGTGGAAGGACGTGAAATCGTGGGTTTTACGTGCTGGGAACAAACGCCCTCATTACCGGAAATATTTTGCGTGGTACTTGTTCCTAGAATCCTAGCAGAACATACCGACGAGTCCACAAAATTGCATCACTTCCTGACTGCAATTGCAGAACTCTACCCTCCGCAATAAGGTAAGGTATTGTGTATAATTTAGGTCTCGGGCGTACGGGGGCGGAGCCCCCGTAAATATCACCCATCACAAACTGGTCGGTCCTAATGACGAGTGCAAACGTTTCTGGTTAATTTTGAGGTGTTTTGTACGAAACTGTCATCCGTTTCCTGTGCAAATGCATAGTTTTCGAGATGACGATATCTCGAAAACTACGCATTTGCACAGGAAACAGATGGCAGATTCGTGTAAAACACCTCAAAATTGACCAGAAAAGTTTGTTCTCATCATAAAATCAGACTGGGTGTAAAAACGAATAATTACCTGTATTATATATATATATATATATCAGGCATCTTAAATTTAGAAACTACGTGAAACGCATAATAGATAGAATAACATTTCCAAAAACAGTGATTTCGCAAAAGCATTGATGATGATGATGTTGAAAATGATTTCACATATCTACATTGTATAATTCTCCTCCTTGAACAGCAAATTAAACAAGAATGACATTTGTAATTTAAACAAAAGCATAATAAGTTAGCAGAAAAACGGACACATCATATAACGTCAAAAACATAATATTTAAAATTACAATAAATATAATTGGTTTGTAGAAGGCACAGTTATGTGGGTTGTGCCAAAAATTCCATTTTCTTTATAAATATCCATAGAAAACGTTGTTTATTGCGGTAGCTAACTAAAACTTAAAATCGAATTATATTAACTTTGAGGAGTCTGTTTAAAATAATCAGCGAAATAATTTTTGTATTTATCAAATAAATATACACACAAACAATTAAAATTTTTAATAATATATATATGCAAAAAAGTAGAGAAATTACGATGAGATTCTTTTTTCTCGGAACTGGAAATTATCAAAACGTAGCCTAACTTGACTTAAAAGAGGTCGGTCTACTACGCTTATGGTAGAAGTGATAGGTTAAATTTACTCGTATGATGTTATATTTAGCTGAGTTAAGTTAGACGTGACTGTGCTAGGTCAAGTAACGATGTTAAATTATGTTTTCATTTCGGTGATTTTCCGTTTCGACAAAATGGGTGAAATCCTGCAAAATTTACGCGTATGAGGTTATATTTATAATTTAACTGAGTTAAGTTAGACGTAACTGGGTTAGTCTAAGTAATAATGTTATATTAGGTTTTCGGTGGTTTTCAGGAATAAATAAAAATGTTTAATTAAACAAATCTAGTGTTAGAAAATCTAGAAGAGGAAGAACCATTGTTGTCCCAAGGCGATACGATGACTAAGCTGATTGATGCAGCATTGCTTGTATATATATTAAGTTAAGGTGTGTATATATATCCATCTCATAATTGTAAGGTTAGTGAAAAATTAAATTAATTTAGAGCTAGCATTTTTGAGCTCTTGTGGCATCATTGTTTGGTCACACTGTTGGCATCATTTTGAGACGCTGCGCGTCTTTTCTACTCGTTTGTGGAAGGTCGTACGTAAAGGTGTGGTTTGATAGAGAGCTCTTGCAATTCAGTTTGGTTGTTTAGATACATGATTGTTGCATCGTGCAATAGTCCAGGTTGCGTTGTTGTTGCAAGGTTCAGAAAGAAGACCACAAATAGTACCCTTTTGTTTACTTTTTAAGTTCATGTAATTTAAGGTCTAAGGTAGGCCCGCATCGAGTCAGCAACCCTGAGGTTACCCTGAGGTAGGACCTAATAGGATCTCAAATCCGTAAGTTTAATTTAGCTTAACTTGGGCTTTAGGTAGAACTTGCCCTTTAGAATTTGGCCGTTCACGGCTCAGCTGGGATTTCGAACCCGACAAATAAATAAAATAACATGGTCCTTCGAACCGGATTTCTACCCCAAGACTGAGTCAGTGACCATTTTTCGGCAAAGTTCTGATTGTGCAAATTGTATCCCAAGTTAGGCCTAGACGGGTTGAGTATTATTGAGTTAAGGTCCCAGGGTAAAAAGTTTGGTCGCCCAATTGCGAAACTTGGCCAGTCGTCTGTCGTTTTTTGGCCTACTTTTTTTCCGGTTTGGTTAATTTTGGGTTATTATTGAGTTAAGGTCCCAGGGTAAAGTTTGGTCGCCCAATTGCGAAACTTGGCCAGTCGTCTGTCGTTTTTTGGCCTACTTTTTTTCCGGTTTGGTTAATTTTGGGTTATTATTGAATTAAGGTCCCAGGGTAAAGTTTGGTCGTCCAATTGCGAAACTTGGCCAGTCGTCTGTCGTTTTTTGGCCTACTTTTTTTCCGGTTTGGTTAATTTTGGGTTATTATTGAATTAAGGTCCCAGGGTAAAGTTTGGTCGCCCAATTGCGAAACTTGGCCAGTCGTCTGTCGTTTTTTGGCCTACTTTTTTTCCGGTTTGGTTAATTTTGGGTCATTATTGAATTAAGGTCCTGGGGTGGAAAATTTGGTATTCCATACTGGTGTTTGGTTAGTACCCCACTCAGCAATTCAGTTTATTTGAAAGTAAAATTTGCGTTTGATCAGTTTGGTTAAGTATTTCTGCCAATTCAGCTCATTTGGTATTGAGCCCAAGGGTTGTTTACATTGAAGATGAGTGCATCTGAATTGAACAAATTTATAAAAAGAAGTGCCTACAAAGGTCTAATTACAAAGGTCATTGCCACTATAGATTCTGCCATAGAGCAAGAGGATTTACGCTTAGTGACTGCGAAGCTTGCCATATTAGAAACTAAAAAGGTTGCTCTAAGTGAGGTAAATGTTAAAATTGAGGCTCTTATAGAAGAGGATGAAATAGAAAATAACCTAATTTACTTTGAAGAGATTATTGATGATATGATTAACGTAGGCCTCCGAGCAAAAGAGTTTAGCAGCTCAGTACAGTTAGAGACCAGGTCTAATAATGAAACACAACACTCAACAAATGATGCTTGTGAAGTTAAGGTTAACAGATCTGTAGTTCAATTACTGAGGCTTGTACTCAAAACATTTTCTGGGAGTATTCAGGAATGGCAAGGATGGGCAGACAGTTTTCAATCAGCAGTTCATTCTAGTCAAGTGTTAAGTGCCTTGGAGAAGTTTAATTATTTGCGGTCCCTCTTGGAAGGGGAGGCAGCAAAGACTATAGCCGGATTAGCATTAACAGAGGCTAATTATAATGTGGCTTGGGATATATTAAAGAAACGGTTTGGTAAGCCAGAGATCTTAATTAAAAGCCGCCTCCGTGCACTTTTAACTATACCTCCTGTTAATAATCCTAATAGTGTCAAGGAGTTACGGCAGTTATATGATGAATTTGAAATTAGAACTAGGTCCCTGGACAACTTGGGTGTAGGAATGGAAAAGTATGGTATAATGTTGGTTCCTACACTGGAGTCTAAATTGCCTAGCTCAATTTTGCTTGAATTAAGTAGGGGACACTCTGCAGAACATGTGTACATCCCCCTTCAGCAGATTTTAAGTCTTTTAGGCACAGAATTAGCAAGACGAGAGGGAGTTGAGTTTGCACAGTGGGATGGTAAACAAGAGGACAAAGGCAGGCACAGCACCAAAGTTTCCACAAAAGGGAATAGCCTAGGTACAGTGTCAGCTCTACATGCCTCCTCTGAGAATAAATTAAAGGGAATCAAGGAATGTATATTTTGCGAAGGCAACCACAAGTCATATAAATGTGAGGTGGCTGAGGCCTTACCCTTTGAGGAGAGAAAGGACAGGGTAACTAAGTCCACAGCATGTTTTAAATGTTTTTTGAAAGGTCATAGAGCAAGGTTTTGTAAGTTTAAAATTTTGTGCAAAAAATGTCATGGTAGGCATCAGCCATTATTGTGTGAAAACACTCTTAGTAGGCCTACCCCAGAAGTAGAGACATCAGTGGCACATGCCACTGCTATGCAAGGGAGTAAAAGTAAAGGGGGATTATTGCAAACAACTGCAGCCTTATTAATTGGGAATGAGGGAGAAGCTACTGTAAGAGTGTTGTTTGATAGTGGTAGCCAGTGTAGTTTTATTAAGACCAGAATTTCCAGAAAATTGAAGTTTAAAGAACTTAAGAGGGAAAATTTAAGAATTTCTGGGTTTGGGGGTTCCGTTCAAAACCGAACCAAATTTAAGAAGGTAGAAGTTCTGGTTAAAGGGTTGTTACCGCAAAGTCCCACTATCAAGGTCCAAGCTGTAGAGATTGAGGAACTTTGTGCTCCAGTCACTACTTGTTTAGATATGGCATGTGTCCAAGAATTGCAAGTTAAAGGAATTAATTTGGGCAATAATAAGTTTGAGGGAACAGAAGATATTAGTCTTTTGATTGGAGCTGACTATTATTGGGACTTCATCACTGGTAATATTGTCCGTACATCTCAAGGCCCAGTAGCTATTGAAAGTAAGCTAGGCTGGATGCTACATGGTAGTTATTGCAATGAAATGGAAGTTAAGGCTCTCTTTGTTAAGATTGAGGAGAACAGCCATGGTCTGGAAAGGCATTTGAAAGCGTTTTGGAAACTTGAATCTATTGGTATAAAGGACAACCAGTTAAGTACAGTGAACAATGATGTTTTAGAGCACTTTGAAAAAGGGATTGGGTTTAGAGATGGTTGCTATGAAGTTGGCCTACCATGGAAGGATTCTTGCAAACCCGGTTCAAACCTTCAGCTAGCTAATCGGAGGTTGGAGACTTCATTGTACAGGCTAAGAAAAAATGAGGAGTTGTTAATTGAATACGATGAGGCCATCCTAAGTTATGTAAGGGAGGGCTATGCTGAAAGGGTACAAGGTGAGCTGGTGAGCCAGGAGGCACATTATCTGCCACACCATGCAGTGGTACGGCGAGACAAAACTACCACCAAACTGAGGGTAGTTTTTGATGGCTCAGCCAAGGACAAAGGTGGTGTGTCCTTGAATGACTGTTTGGATGCTGGGCCAAATTTAAATGCAGATTTATTTTCCTTGTTACTGAGATTCAGGTTTGGTAGAGTAGCATTGACTGCAGATGTGAAGCAAGCCTTTTTGCGGATAAAGTTAAAACCAGAGGACAGAGATGCAGTAAGGTATCTGTGGGTGGATACGAAAGACTTGTTGGAAAATGAACCTAAGGTTCAAGCATATAGAATGAAGTCAGTGTTGTTTGGCCTCAGCTCTAGTCCATTTCTGTTGGCAGCTACTATGCAGTACCATTTTAAGAAATATTCTGAAGTCTATCCTAACACTATTGAACACATAAGGAAAAATTTTTATGTTGATGATTTGCTATGTTCCGTGGATAATACAGAAATGGCTAAACAGATATTCATGGAGGCTAGAGCTATAATGAGGGAGGCTGGCATGGAGCTCAGAAAATGGCAGACCAATCATTCGCAATTACAAGAGTTTATGAGTCATTCCTCTGTAGTACCTGACGCAGCAGAAAGTATTGAGGATTCTGGTATTAAGGAGTTGTGGGCAATAGACGCAAAGGTGCTAGGCATCGTTTGGCAGCAAGATGATGATTTGTTTACCTTCAATGGGAAATCTTTAGTAGAGCTGGCCGAGAATGAGACAAGGTGGACAAAACGTACAGCTCTTAGTTTGGCTTCGAAGGTCTTTGATCCTCTTGGATTCCTGGCTCCATTTGTGATAGTCAAAAATTTGGTTTTAGAGCCTCTGGGAAATTGGACTTGGTTGGGACCAAGAGTTACCTGATCATATGGTGGTAAGGTGGAAATATTGGTTCAAAGAATTGGCACATCTTGGAGACATTGAAATCCCAAGATGGTACTTTGGAGAGTTGAACAATAGTCCAGACAATTTGGAGCTGCACATCTTTTGTGATGCAAGTGAGGAAGCCTATGCAACTTGTATTTATATAAGAGGCGCATTGCAAGAAGTAAGTTGCAGGTTGGTTGCGGCAAAGAGTAGAGTAGCACCTTTGAAAAGGCTTTCTGTTCCAAGGTTGGAATTGATGGGTGCCGTTATTGCTAGTCGGCTTGCAATTACAGTGCGAAAGTCTTTGGCCCTCTATGAAATTCCAAGCTATTATTGGACAGACTCCACTATAGTTTGGCACTGGTTAAGAAGTCAGGCAAGGAAATGGAAACCATTTGTTGCCAATAGGGTGGAGGAAATTCAAGCGCACACAGATCCCAAGCAATGGAAGCATTGTCCAGGCATCCAAAACCCCGCTGATTTACCAACACGAGGAATTTCGGTGAAAGATCTTTCAGAATCAAGTTTGTGGTGGAATGGGCCAGAGTGGCTAAAACTTGGAAGTGAAAACTGGCCTTCTAATCAGCCTATTGTAGGAGAATGCCAGGCTGAAGAAGCATGGGTGAGTGAGGTGAGAAAATGCGCTGTGAACAGTTGTCAAGTTATGCAGCAGGACCCCATATTGAGGCTTGAGGACATTAGCAGTCTGAAAAGATTGTTAAGAGTGACAGCATGGGTATATAGATTTACCAACAACATTAAGGGAGAAACAAGAAGGGAAGGAATTCTGAACAGTAATGAGATTCAGCAAGCAGGAAATACTGGGTGGTATATATGCAGAAGAAAAAATTTGGTGAAGAGAGAGAATTGCTCACCAGCCATCCATTACAGGTTCTACCAACACATTCTGCGCTCAAGGGTTTGGATGTGTTTTTGGATCAGGATTTATTGAGAGTAGGAGGTAGACTACAGTTTTCTGGGCTTCCAGAGGAGAAAAGACATCCAATTTTGCTACCTTCTGGGGGGCACTTTGTGGACCTTTTGATCCTGGATACTCATCATAAGCTGTTACATGCTGGAGTTAGAGAAGTGATAATAGAGATTAGACAACAATTTTGGATTCTCAAAATTAGACAAGTAGTGAAAAAGGTCTTGCATAAATGTGTGGTTTGCAAGCGTTGGAGTGCAAAGCCTTATTATGAAAAGGTGGCTCCACTTCCAAGAGAACGGTGTGTCTATACTGCCCCATTTGATGTAGTGGGAGTAGACTTTGCAGGGCCAGTCTATGTGTATGAGCGAGGGGAGTCTAACAAAGGTTATACTGTATATGTCTTTTCACCTGTGCTACCACCAGAGCAATCCATTTGGAGTTGGTAAGCAACTTAAGTAGTGATGTATTTCTTTTGGCCTTTAAACGGTTTGTGAACAGAAGGGGTTTCCCAAATAAAATCATATCGGATAATGCAAAAACCTTCAAAAAGGCTGCAAAGGAACTCCAAGAAATTTGGTCCTTGCTAAAAGAGGAAGGATTCCAATCCTACTTTTCACACCAAGGGGTACAGTGGGAGTTTATTGTTGAGAGAGCACCATGGTGGGGAGGATTTTGGGAAAGGCTAGTGAGAAGTGTAAAGTGTCCATTAAAGAAACTTTTAGCTAATGCTCATTTGAGCAAAGAAGAATTCTCTACTGTTTTATGTGAAGTAGAAGCAATGGTGAACAGTAGGCCTATCACTTTTGTTTACAACAGTAGGCAGGATGCAGAGCCATTGACACCAAATCATTTTCTTTGTGGTAAACGATTAACATCAAACCCCAGTGTGCCAGAAGACTTGCAGCCCATCCAGAGCACTCAAGGAGAGTTAACCAGACGGTTCAGGTACCTTGAAGAGCTACAAGATCAGTTATGGAAGAGGTGGCAGATGGAATACTTGCCAGAACTCAATTATTACCCATCAGGCAAGGTAAAGGGCTCCAATGCAAATTGTATCAAGGTGGGAGAAGTGGTAATGATTGGGGATGAAAGACCAAGGCAATGCTGGAAGCTTGGCATAATTGAAGAGTTGTTTGTTGGCAAAGACAATTTAGTTAGGTCTGCACTGGTAAAGACTTCAGGAGGAAAGTTAGAGACCTATACAAAAACTCTATGCTTTAGAAATCAGCAAAAACACAGATAGTCAAGATGAAACATTTGAGTTACAGCCTCATGAAGAAGGCTTGGCTAACCTTGCAGAAGGTAATGACAACAATGCCTCTTCGGTGGGGAGTGTTAGAAAATCTAGAAGAGGAAGAACCATTGTTGTCCAAGGCGATACGATGACTAAGCTGATTGATGCAGCATTGCTTGTATATATATTAAGTTAAGGTGTATATATATCCATCTCATAATTGTAAGGTTAGTGAAAAATTAAATTAATTTAGAGCTAGCATTTTTGAGCTCTTGTGGCATCATTGTTTGGTCACACTGTTGGCATCATTTTGAGACGCTGCGCGTCTTTTCTACTCGTTTGTGGAAGGTCGTACGTAAAGGTGTGGTTTGATAGAGAGCTCTCTTGCAATTCAGTTTGGTTGTTTAGATACATGATTGTTGCATCGTGCAATAGTCCAGGTTGCGTTGTTGTTGCAAGGTTCAGAAAGAAGACCACAAATAGTACCCTTTTGTTTACTTTTTAAGTTCATGTAATTTAAGGTCTAAGGTAGGCCCGCATCGAGTCTGCAATCCTGAGGTTACCCTGAGGTAGGACCTAATAGGATCTCAAATCCGTAAGTTTAATTTAGCTTAACTTGGGCTTTAGGTAGAACTTGCCCTTTAGAATTTGGCCGTTCACGGCTCAGCTGGGATTTCGAACCCGACAAATAAATAAAATAACATCTAGTTCAAGGCAAAATGATCAAATAAAAGACCTATTTCACTGCATGGCGCACTCTGGCAACTATTCTTGTAACCGATATATATATATATATATATATATATATATATAGGGTGTCCCATAAGTACGACATCTACAGATCTACAGATCTACAGAAGCTAAGGCTAACAAAGACCCTAAGATCCACTCTAAGGCTAGCCCGAGAGAAAGGAGAGAGTAGGGGGTTAAGAGAAGAGAGGAGAATAAGGGGTTAAGTAAGGAGCAACACCTATCATTCGTGGGTTAACATTCATTCAGAAAAAGAGGGAAAAAGTCTCACCATCATCATCCGTTAAAATGTATATATGTGCGGCATACGGGAGGTGCCCCCTCAGGGCATTGGTTTATGCGTATGGAGGAGAATTAAGATTTCTGATTGAGTGAGGCCCATGGTGTAGTGGTTATCATATCTGACCGGCAATCGGAAGATCCCGGGTGGTTACCTCATTTTTTCATTTGTTCGTTCTCCCTCCTCATCTTGCGCGGAACGTTGTTCTATACAAGCGTCGTTCTTTACGTTAATTATACTGTGTTGTGAAATATATATATATATATATATATATATATATATATATATATATATATATATACTGTCTTCTAAACACTATATCGTAAGATTGCGATGATTCGTTCTGCAAATTGCGCAAATACTAAAATTACTCAAAGCAGTCTGCGAATTTATATTGAAGCACAATAATTGGCTAAAAGAGTAAAAATTAATAAGTTAGCCCTAATTTAGTTTCTAATTTGTTTCAAAAATCATATTAACGCATCTCACATTATAGTTTAATGATAAAATAGCGTATTATGATGAAAATTTGTATCAGTGTTAAACTTAGTTTATCTTATTCGATTTTTTGCCTAAAAGTTCGCCCACCAAGTACTCAATAAGCTTTGTTAAACTGCAAAAAGTCAAATGGGAAGTACTATTAGCGTTTCCTTTCTTGACTTAGTCATATAAACGTTTATGTTTAATAACTATGTATATTGGGTTGTATTTAGAGCCCTTGTCGGTGTACTTGACGTTGGTGGGTTGTTGTTGGTGAGAAAGGCGGTGGAGTTCGTGAAGGTGGGTTGTTGGTTTCACCATCTTTCGTTTGGACGCTTAGTTGTAGCTTTCATATCGGACACGTGGTGTTAATAGGGTGTGCTCCTAAAAAGTCATAGCCCTCATCTCCTGTTGATGGGGTGTGCTCCTTTTAAAAGTCGTAGCCCTCATTTTACCATGTGTTGTTGGAGCTCCTAAAAGTCTATACGAGTGTTGGTGATGCTTTTTTGTGTGGTGGTTGCGCTCGTATATACAGTATATTTTGCTATTGAGGCTTTCTTTGCATGCATCAGTTTGTGTGGTGGTGGTTGTGCTCGTATGACGATTGTTGGTGATGTGATGCTTTTTTGTGTGGTGTTTGTGCTAGTATGACGATTGCTGGTTATGCTTGTGTGTGTGTGTACGAATTGTTCATTTATTTATATATTTATTTTCTTTATTTTCGCACGAATTGTGAAATATATTTTACTGTACTAATATTTTGTTAATACTGTGCTTTGTATGATTATATATTTTCCATTCTATTATTTGACCATATATATGTCCCATTGCATATCCACTAATTCAGTTAAATAATCAGAACGTTGTATTGGTGTTTTATTTATTCTTTGTACACAATTATATCATTTGTTTGGTTTCGGATTTCTGAATAATTAATTAATTGCTATTTCACAAATCGGTCTTCTAAGCCAGCTAATGGATGAATATATGAAATAATTTAGTCATTCCGTCGTATGTATAGGAGTGTGTGTTTAAATTCTAATTATTTATTTAATAAACAGAATTTCTTTTAATGTTAAAATAATTAGTTCTCAATAACTTTAAAGGGAAAATTCACCTGCTTTGGTAAATCGTGTGAATTAAAATAAATGGTGGTACCTGACAACTATCCTCATATAAATTAAAATAAATGGTGGTATTTAGCAACTCTCCCTAATAAGGAATACCTGAACAATTAAAATGCTATCTAGCAACTCAGCAGCCAAATGGCTGAATAATATAGGGAATAATTAAATAAATATTGCTATCTAGCAACTCAGCCTTCTAGGCTGATTAATACCTGAACAATTAAAATAAAAAATACTATCTGGCAACTGAACCTTCTAAGCCAAATGGCTGAATAATATAAGGAATAATTAAATAAATATTGCTATCTGGTAACTCAGCCTTCTAGGCTGATTAATATATGGAATAATTAAATAAATAACGAATCTGGCAACTCAGTCAACTGGCTGATTAGGGGCCTATAAGAGAGCGGCGGGTGGCTGGAGGAGTCATATGAGCTTGGCTGGCAGTCAAGTGAACACCCTTTCTCTGGGTTCCCTCCTCTGGTCTCTCCACCTTCCTCTCTCTCTTTCTGCCCCTTTGGGGGAGGGTGAGGCCGTCCTAACTTCTCCCCCAAAGAGGCTTTGCAACCTCATTTTCGGGTTGGCAACAAAGGTGGGTGGGGGGTGGCACTCTTGTAATATTATGCAATTGCATTTGCACTCGTCCATTTTTCGCCCATACTACTGAGGTTCTTCCTACTACATCTATGTCTTCATCCTCTACCATTCGTCTGTTGCGTTCTATTTTTGCCAGGTTTGGCCTTCCAGTTGTTTTGGTTTCTGATAATGGCCCAAGTTTTACTAGTTCTGATTTTTCTACGTTTTTTTCTTCCAATGGTATTCGTCATGTTCGTACTGCTCCCTACCACCCATCTTCAAATGGCTTGGCTGAGAACATGGTCCGTTCTGTTACGTCTGCTTTGCTTCATGCAAACGGGGAGGGAATTCAGGTTGCTTTGGATCGCTTTCTCATGAAATACAGGTTGACACCCCATTCTACTACGGGTGTTGCACCATCTGAGTTGATGTTTGGCCGTCGTATTCGCTGTGTTTTTGATCTTGTGCGTCCTCATGATTCTATTTGTCAGAGTTTACAGTCGGCAAGAGCGGCAAAAACGTGCCTTTGAATCTAAGACTCCTAGGACGCTAGAGCTGCTACCTCAAAATAAGGTCATGATTCGCAATTACTCTCAGGGTCCCAAGTGGGTACCAGCTATAGTTAGAAGGCAGACTGGTCCTGTTTCCTACAGATGTGTAACTGAAGATGGTCGAATTCAGAATCGACATCAGGATCAGATTCTACCTTATTCTATGCCTTCCGCTACCCCTACTATTCCTCCTACTCTAGAGCGTACACCTATTCCTACTACTCCAGATAGCACCACTACTATTCCAACCGAACTGGAAACACAATCCTCTCCGTCACCTGTGGCTGAGCTAGAGGAATCTACTGCACTTGGAGTTCGTCGTTCTACCAGGGTTAAAAAAGCCCCGGAACGTCTGAACTTGTAGGGGAGGAGTGTGGTGGATTGGTGTGACTAAAAGTCTGCAGATCGACACACCAAAAAAACACCTTAATAATAAAAACTAATATTGATCTGGCAGAACCGGTTTTGACGGATTAGGGCGGATATGCAGCGATGATTTTTTGGGATGATCATTAGCATTGCGATTATGGATGTAGTGTTGATTGTCGTTGTTGCTGTTGTTCCAACTATTCCTAAGTGCTAAAAAGTACTATTGTGAACTACTAGCATATCTAGATATACTGATATAGCTATTGACTAACTACCAGACTGACAACTGCTAGACTAACGACTATTACTGGCTATCTAGAATATTGTCTGGAACTGTTTGTTCTATACTTGAGGTGAGTCTATAATTATTTCGTTGTGTAACTTAATTCTGGTTATTGTACTGTATCTGTATATAGTGTGTGAACCATAGCCTTATCTACAGGTCACTACAGAAGGAATGTGAGAAACAAAAATATGTACCCAAACAGCAGACAAAACGCAAATAGCACACAAAATTTTTTCAACATCTCGGACATAATACGGTTGCTAAGTCTTACACAGAACATACAGCTGACACAGTTGGGAACCCTCGAGCCGGACCGCTACATGGCAAGAAGCCACCAGAACTGGTAGGCGGGAACGGACCCAACTCGGAGGACCACAAGGCTACAAAACACGTGATATCAAAGGGCAACGAAATTAAAACCGAACAATTCACTAAACAAAGTTTCGTACCTGAAAGGTTTTATGGACGAAACAAGGGCGGACATCTCGTGCCTCACTGAAACACATCTTAAAGACTGCCAAGGAAACTGCGAACACTGTATCGATAAGAAAGAATTGCATATCGATGGATTCAACTTACTAAGAGCGGATAGAACAGCGAGACGTAAAGGTGGCTGTGCTATTTATATACGTGAGAGGCATATGACAGAGACGGTAATAAGTAAATCCAACAGTTTCGTGGAAACCCTTGCAGTGAAAATAGAGAAACTAAACGTGATACTGATAGTCATCTATAGACCTCCAAACTCTCCAAATTAAAAATTTTCGGATGCCATTGATGATATCAGAAACCTAATAAAGTCTGTAAACTCTCCATCCCCTAATATAATACTCTGCGGCGACTTTAATTTCCCATTTATAAAATACAAAAAGGTGGGTCGAAATATATTTATACAGGAAGATAAGGGGGCACAAGAGAGGACTAGGAGCAAGCAAAAATGCTGATGGCTCTTATAAACGAGTTTATGCTGACACAGGAGATAACAGAAAATACCAGAAAAAATAACTGCCTAAATCTGGTATTCACAAATAACACGAACTTGATTGCCGATATAAAAATAACTCCAACTATTATCTCAGTCCACATTATAATCGAGTTATCAACAAATATGGCGATAACTTTAAGACAATACACATACGGAAGGAAGAAGCAAATTTGGGGCTTTTAACTTAAACTCCAAGACCATAAACTGGGAAGAAATCAGTTCACACATGGCCCAAATAGAGTGGAGAAAAGCTTTCGAGAATAAAACAACTGAGGAAATGCTAACAACCTTGGAAGAAAAGACGCTGAGAATTTTGAAAAAATATGCCCAGAAAGCACAGCCAAAAGGAAAGAGAAACTGGCTAGAGAGGCAAAAGAGAAAAATATTCCGCAAAAGAAAGAGAGTAATGACGAAGTTAGCTAATTGCAGAGACAACGATACTACGAAAATAATACAAGAAAAACTGGAGAGAATTGATTGGGAAATACAAACCCTGATAAAGGGCCATACAGAAAGGGAAGAGGAAAAGGCGGTTGAAGCAATAGAGGAAAATCCAAAATACTTCTATAGCTATGCGAAAAGGAAAACAAAAACGCGCGCTACAATCGGGCCCTTAAGGAAAGGAAATAATGAACTAACAGACGATCTAAAAGAAATATCTGAAACATTGAGAGCCCAGTATGAATCAGTTTTCAGTACCCCAAAAAGTGACAAAGCGATACCTGTCATAGAAGCATTCTTCGAAGAGAAATTGAAAGAAGAATGTATAACAGACTTTGACTTTACCCCAGAAGATGTAGCGAGAGCTATAGGACAAATGAAATCACATTCAGCTGCAGGTCCGGACAAATGGAACGCACTATAAATTAAAAACTGTAAAAATGAAATAGCTACACCCTTATACTGGATATGGAGAAGATCCCTAGACACGGGGGAAATACCGAGCATCTTGAAAAGAGCAAACATTGTCCCTATACATAAAGGCGGGGAAAGATCTCATGCAAAGAACTATAGACCAGTGTCCTTGACGTCCCATCTCACCAAAATATTTGAAAGAATAGTCAGAGAGAAAATCTATGACTTCTTGGGGACATTGGAAAGATTCATCGAAAATCAGCACGGATTCCGATCGGGAAGATCATGCCTATCATAACTTATAGAGCATTATAACAATGTCCTAGATGCACTTGAAGGCAACTAAAACTATGGTGTCATATACACGGATTTTGCTAAAGCTTTCGACAAATGCGATTATGGTATAATATCACATAAAATGAAACATATGGGAATAACAGGCAAAGTGGGAAAATGGATCTACAACTTCCTCAGTAAACGACTACAGGTGGCAAGATTCAAGGGTTGTCATCATCAGAATCAGAAGTACGCAGCTCAGTACCACAAGGTACAGTGCTGGCCCCACTCCTGTTCATTATCATGCTAAAAGACAAAGACACTGAAGTAAACAGCAACAGTATAGTAACATTATTTGCGGACTATCGTCCGCAGAAAAATCAGCGATGCAAACGAAGTGGAGGCCTTGCAGAGGGACACGAACAAAATATACAAATAGTCAGAAGACAACATTATGACATTAATGAGGGGTCGCGCGTCTTAATTAAGGTACCTAAGCGCCACCACAGGCGAAAACGTGTTTTTGATGGATATCACTATTTTCACCCTTCCTCTATCGCGTGGTTTGGGTTATAATGACCTTACGACACTATAAGTATGGTTGAAAACCTTATGAAGCGAACTACTTTTTTCACCTCTATCGCCAGCCAAAAGTTCACCCAAAGTTCGGCATAATAAGAAAATCAAAAAATTAAAAAAATATATATAAAATATAAAATATGAAAATCTATTCCAAAAACTCATCAACATCTTCATTAGCATACTTAGAACTCTAATTTAGCCAAAAATGAACGTTCTAGCTCAATTAATAACAGAGATACTATTGCCAGAATATTGCTGAACTTTGGAGGCGATTTCTGACGAATTTTAATTTTGGCGCTTAGGTACCTTAAGACGCGGAACCCCTCATTTAATTTTAACACCGAGAAATTTCAGCTCTTGAGATATGGTAGAAATGAGGAACTTAAACAGACTGCATATTATGCCCCAGATAGACAAGAAACTCAGAGAAGCACGAAAGCAGTTGACTTGGGGGTAATAATGACCGATGATGCGAAATTCGAAACACAAAATCAGATAGCAATAAACAAAGCAAAAAGAGTCGCGGGACAGGTACTAAGAACGTTCAAAAGGAGGGACAAGACAGTAATGATTCCCCTGCTGAGAACACCGATCATACCAAAGCTTGAATACTGCTCAGTTTTGACGTCCCCATATAAAAAAGAAGAAATTAATAAACTAGAAGAAACGCAGAGACATTTCACAGCCAAGATTGATGGCTGCAAAGAACTCAACTACTGGGAAAGACTACGTAAACTAAATCTGTACTCTCTGGAAAGAAGAAGAGAGAGGTATACCATAATCTACATAGGGAAAATGATCGAAAAACTGGTACCAAATCTCAAACCTCAAACTAAACCCCATTACCATCCACACAACGCTGGAAAATAGGAAAGGCAGAATGTGTAGTGTTCCCAAATTAAAGGCCCGACAAGGGACCCCCTCAACTCTAAAGGAAAATAGCTTGGTTGTCAGGGGAACAATAATTTTCAACCAGCTTCCAAAGGACCTCAGAAATGTTACAGGGGTCAAAATTGAAGTCTTCAAGAGAAAACTAGATGCCTGGCTCAGGACGGTACCTGATGAGCCGGGTGTACCTGGATATGTACGGTGGAGAGCGCAAGAGAGCAACTCGCTCCTCCACCAAGCCAGGACTAGAGGCGGGGCCACCAGCTTGACCTCCGTGTGAAGAGAGACCAACGCACGAAACAACATAAGGTTAAGGTAAGGTGTATATATATATATATATATATAGTATATATATATATGGGAATGAACTCAGAATGGTTCCCTGAGGTTTTTTATGATACACAGACCGTGCATGGAACAAGGAACTCTTCTGGGAAAATTAAATCCACTATAGTCCGAATAAGTAATGGTAAATGACAAATACTCTAGTTTTTGCTTTTTCATGATGCTAGCCCAACGTGGGCAACGGGTCACTCGCAGAGAGGTCCCAAAAATATAGCTTCCCTCACCAGCTATCTGCAAAGCAGATAGGATCTAGCTTTGGGACAGGATCTAGGATTTCAAGCAGCCTAGCCCAGCTATATTTAGAACCTCAATATAAGCAAAAGACTCACTCCCTCCACGTCAGATTGAATACATCAAAGGAAAAGGGGTAACTATTATATTTTTAGCCAAAAACCAAAACTTAAACCTCAACTGGCAGAATTGAGCGTCCACTTTTCAAGGCACATAACATGTCCGTTTCATGATGGGACTGAACTCAGGGATGGGACTGAACTCAGGGAACCATTCTGAGTTCATTCCCATCATGAAACGGACATGTTATGTGCCTTGAAAAGTGGACGCTCACTTCTGCCAGTTGAGGTTTAAGTTTTGGTTTTTGGCTAAAAATATAATAGTTACCCCTTTTTCTTTCATGTATTCAATCTGACGTGAAATCAACAAGTCTTTTGCTTATATTGAGGTTCTAAATATAGCTGGGCTAGGCTGCTTTAAATCCTAGATCCTGTCCCAAAGCTAGATCCTATCTGCTTTGCAGATAGCTGGTGAGGGAAGCTATATTTTTGGGACTTCTTTGCGAGTGACCCATTGCCCACGTTGGCTAGCATCATGAAAAAGAAAAAACTATAGTATTTGTCATTTACCATTACTTATTCGGACAATAGTGGATTTAATTTTCCCAGAAGAGTTCCTTGTTCCATGCACGGTCTGTGTGTATCATATATATATATATATATATATATATATATATATATATATACTTACTTTTTTGTACTTCCAGGTGTTGAATCTCGTAAGTCGCTATCGATTTACTACTGTCTGACTGGCCTGGTGTGTATATATATGACAACCTGTTGAGGTCAAGGTCAAGTGAATATGTTGATACAAGATGGCAGTGGTCTCTCAACATTTTTTCATACATCAGCAGTTCGCACCAAAGAACTGGAACAGAAAAGAATTTAACAGTACATCATATTCCGAAATCTTTTGAAGTTCGTTGGACAGAATTCTCTTACAATCTTTTCAGCAGTATTCTATCATCATGCAGAACAATCTTAGCATATTTAGAGCAGTCGGAAGATGCTTCTGCTCGGGGTCATCTGAAGAATCTTACTGATCTGAAAAAGTTGAGCACAATGTGCATAGTTAAAGACATTTTGTTTCTATATTCAAGATTTCAAAAGTCCCTGCAAGACAATAAATGCACTTATTTTGATTGGGATAACAAAGTACAGAATCTCCTGGACAATCTAGATGTATTGAAGAGTCAATCGCTTCTTGGTGGATGGGAAAGTTCTTTTAAAGAAAATTTAGATGAGGACAACTTGACATTCTTTGGCATCCAGCTGACTAACAAAAAGAGCAGAGTGAGGCATTAATTAATTTACATCAGCAACACGCGATTTCAAAGCTGTACGATATGAAATTATTGAATCCTTGATAAACTTCCTAAAAGAAAGATATGCTTTTGATTCTGATCGTTTAAAGTTGTTGAGCCCCTTGAGAAGTTTAGATTCCTCAGTGACTGACTTACAATTGAATGAATGTCATGCTTTCATTATTCTGGATCTTGACTTAGCAACATTTGCCCCACAGTACAGAGATGCTTGTGCATTACCCGGTGTTTCAAGTATTGGAACTTCAAACCTGATAAAAAGACTTCTGCAGTTAGAAAATCAGAAATTTGATGTGTTGATCTTTGCACTTGGTCGGATTGTTGCAGCAAAACAAAACCGCAATCAGCAGATGTGGAAAGACTCGTTAAAAAAAAAAAAAAACCTTTATTGCGGATCATTCACAATCCATAGCCACTTAACCTAACATTCAGATACTATCTTACGTATACACTGAACTTAATACAAAAATAAGACCAACATAGCCACTTAACCTAGCATACGGGGCTCCAATAAATCTTAGTCCCCCCGCCCATGGCCTAAACCATTAGAGGTACAGTAAAACTAAACATACCTTACAAAAGAAAATTTAATCCTGCATTTAATGAGAAACAATTAAAACTTGGTGTTCCTGCCATTGGCTTCCAAGACAGCCTGAATTCGCTTTGGGTAGCTTGCCAAAAGTGACGTGAATAGATCTTGATCGTTACGCAAATTTGCTAAAACAGTTTCAATGTGTTGCGTCATTGTATCCTTCGAAAATTGATTTGCTGCAGGTTCTTGAAACAAGAGACATTCAACCTTGTCCTTTATAACTGATCCAATGTGTTCACAGACGTTCGGGTCAGGAGAATTTCCTGGCCATTCTTTATTTCCAAAGAAATCGATCTCATGGTTCCGCAACAACTGTTGAATGGCTAATGCCTTAAAGCAGGGGGCCTTATCGTGCAGAAGTGTGACCTGATCGACATCCATAACATTGTTTGGGTTTCTTAGAAAAGGAATGACATGCTGGGATAGAATAATATCACGAAAATACTGTCCATCCCAACTCTGACCATTTGGCTTTAGCACCCACATGAACTTCTTTGCAGTGAACAAAAAAAACACACCAACACAGTCTGGACTTTTTAATAATTCGCGATAATGTTTATTGTCATCGATTTCATCTGGTGTTGTAGCCCACACTCGATTATTTTGGTAGTTAGGCCGACGTGTTACGTAAACAAAAAATTCATCGGAGACAGCTAAATGCATGAAATCATCCGCATCCCAATCTTCAAGATAATGGGCAAACCACATTCTGTCATCGATGTTAAGTTGAGTTTTTCTTTGCTTTGGAAGTTCATGCCAAGGCTTTAAACCTTGCCTATGACGGTACAGTCGAATGATCTCACCACTAACGATCTTTCCTCTCAACACTTCGATCTCTCTAGAAAGTTTAGCACAGCTGTTTTTCCGCTTATGCGTACCGCTTTCAATGATGTCCTTTGTTTCCTGAGAGAGTGGCAAATTTGGGCGGCCAGATTTGGTTGTATCCATTTCACATTCATCCAAAGTTTTATTCCAATTTCTTTTGACGAAGTCCTCACTTCTTCGCAACTTTTTGGCAACCCATGAACGTGTTATAAAGGTGGCTCCAGCATCACGAGCTTCCCGAAATGTTATTGCTCGTATGCGATCTATCACACGTTGCCTCTCCGAATCACCAATTAATTGAGAAGCCATTATATTATCACTTTATCAGCTAGAGTAATTTTAATACCTGCAATAAATAAAGAATTTTATATATTTTATAATCACTAAAAACTATTTCGATATAAGTAAACATGTAAGCTGCAAATGGGGGGGGGGGGGGGGGGGGGACTAGGTTTTTTGGAACCCCTTACTGGCATACTGTTTGATTAATTATCTGCCAATTTTATGTATATTGTTATTACATGAGACATCTTATAACGCTTATAACATAGACACTTATTAAAACAGCCACTTATTATGCATATATAATCTTTGCTACATTACAAAAATAAAGTATTGTAAACCAGCAGTTGTCTGAACCAAGACTGCCATATAGGTGAGAGGTACACAGTATCTGAAGACAGGACATTGTACAATAACACATTAGAGCTGTTTTGGACCCTAGTAATGAAATTATAATATTCTTTCGGATTAACATTTAGCTGGGAGGTAGGTTACGCGTAGTAAACATAAAACTGGCACTGCACCATTTTGGTTCCCTACTGTTAAAAAAAAAGGTTGGGTAGAAATAACCACATATGCACCTAAATAAAAATAATCTCTCTCAAGTAAAATAAATTTTTCAATAAATTTTTCAATATGGCGCCCCCGGGTGGGCAGTCGAGAAGTTGGTTACCCTTTTTTGTTTTATTTCTGATACAATAGTTTTAAATCCAGTGAATTAAATTTTTTACATAATCTGAAAATTTAATTATAAATATCATTGATAATATCATTTATAATATTAAACCTAAAAAATGGCTAATGAAACTGAAGCCACTCAAGGAAAAAGTATGGAGACACTATCATCATGGTTGGGAAGTGATGTGGAAGCATTTGAAACTAGTAAATTGGTAAAAAAGAGGAGAGCAATCAGAGCCTCAGCTACTAAACTTTTAGCTACAATCAAAGAGAAATTGGATGATTGGACTGAGGAACAAAAAAATTCATATGCTCGGCTTTTGTCCTCGCAACTGGACAAGTTACAAAATTTAGATGAGGAAATCCTTAGTATGTATATTTGTTCTGAAGGCTTCTCAGAGGCTAAACAAGAAAAACTAGATAAAAAAAACAGTTATTACCAAATTGAAATACATCAAATGGTACAAGCATTAACAACTAAAAAAGAAAATAATGCCGAAGCCAAACCTAAACCAAGAATAGGTACTAAAATTCCTGAGCTTCAAATATTACCATTTGATGGAAATCCCTCTAAATTTCAAAACTTTAAGACCTCATTCAGAAACATTTATGATAACATAGGTCTTTCTGAACAAGAGAAATTTGCCTACCTAAAACAACATTTGAGTGGAAACCCTGCCATTCAAATAAACTGCATGCAAGAGAGTAAAATCTTATGAAGAAGCATGGCAGCAGTTGGAGGGCTGTTATGCAACACCAGGCCAAATTAAATTCTCCATAATAAAATCACTTTTAACCAAATCCAAAATAACCAAAGATTTTAAATCACTTCATGACTTTCAAGCAGATATGCACTCTACCATAAATTTAATGCAAACTCAAAAATTAGAATTAGAAGATATACTCTTGTATGTATATTATAATAAACTAAGTCAAGAAACTCAGGAATTTTTAAGAACTTGTGGTTTTAAACTCGATGACCACTTTGATAAATTTAAAGAAGCCATTGCTGAAGCTACCAAAACCTTAGCTAATGTTAATTTTGGTCTAAGTCAAAGTGAATTAACCACATTAATACCTAAACAAAAAAGAAACTTCTCTCCAGAACCAGCCAGAAAACCATGGTATTCTGGCCAAACTACAGCCACTCTGGCAGTTTCCACCTGAGGTGACGTGTGTGTATATATATGTATATAGTCTAAAAGTCACTAAAGGGGAATATCACTAAATCTAAGCTGAATGGCAAGAGCAAGTCATAAACGAACCAACGCGGCTGTTCGTATTGTTTTGGGCTAGCCTAGAGATGTTTTTTCCTATCTGACCTAATCATTGGTGCTGAGTGTAATTAGGTGGTGTTTCTAAGGTGACAAATGGGGTAGAAAGTTGTCCGTACTTAAGTATAGCTAGGGGTAATGTCTATAGCTTCTAAATTGGTAATGTAAGAGAGAGTTAGGTAGGCTGTTTGTGGGTCACAGGAATCTCATGGTAGGCTCCCAAAGGACTATCTAATTCAACGCACCGGTAAGTGCTTTTGATTGTTTGCTAGAACCTAAGTAACCTAACTGGGGTGTCTACCCCACGCTATCACATTTGGCAACGAGGATGGGATTCAATTAAGCTCATGGGATTCAATTAAGCTCATGGGATTCAATTAAGCTCATTGGATTGAATTTAGCTCATTGGATTGAATTTGGCTCATTTGATTAAATTTTGTTCATTGGGTTAAATTTGGCTCATTGGTTTAATTTGGCTTATTGGGTTCAAGTGGTTGTTTGGAAAATTGGATGTAGCCTAGTGGGTCGTCCGATTTGATTTGTTTGTGTGGGTAAGCTACCATGCTATAGCGTAGGTCCCGCCGGCCTAACTCTAAAACTAATTCCTACTCAGCCCTAACTCTAATACAATTCACTATTCAGCCCTAACTCTAATACAATTCACTATTCAGCCCTAACTGGGGAGTAACTAGATCAAATTTAAACCTAATCTAACCTACTTCACGTGATTTGGCCTAATTCGGTTTTGCTCTAGCATGTCGGTGAATGGCCATATAAGCCCCTACGAAGACTCTGGGGAGGACTTCGAAGCTTATGCCACTAGGGTGAGGTTGTTTTTCGAGGCAAATTCCATTCCTGATGCTAAGAAAGTACCTACCTTTTTAACTATAATAGGCCCTAAAACGTTTGGTTTAGTTATGGACCTAGTTTCTCCTAAAGCACCGGAAACATGCACCTATAATGAATTGGTACAGGCCCTAACCGATCACTACAAACCCCGAGTAGTTCTCATCTATGAACGTTTCAAATTTTATTCAAGGCATCAGACGGGAAATGAAAGCGTTGCAGAGTTTGTTGCAGGAATAAAAAGCCATAGCGTACGTGTAAATTTGGGGACAAATTAGATGAAATGCTAAGAGATAGGTTTGTGATGGGTCTCAAAGAGGAGTCTACCCAGAGAGCCCTATTAGCCATACAGGACCTAACTTTTAGTCAGGCTGTAGAAGTAGCTACGGCTAGAGAAGCAGCTACTAAAGATGTTAGAGCTTTTGGAAATCACAGTAGTAAAGCCCAACACGTAAATAGCTTTAAATCTTCTAGGCCTGGCAGACCTAATGAGCCTACTAGACAGGCAAATAAAAGGTATGAGGCGAATACGACTAAACCTACTAATTCTACTAAGCCTTCCAAGCCATGTACAGGGTGTGGAAAAGACCATTGGAAGAAGGACTGCCCTTTTAAAGAAGCAGTTTGCCGAAACTGTAGTAAAATAGGCCACATAGCTAAAGTGTGTTTTTCAAAGAAAACGAAGGGTGAAAATTCTAATTTTAACATTTCTAGTGTAAATCCTCAAAGGGGAAATACTTCGAACATTGGAGTGGAGTACCTATTTTATGAGCAGCAAAGTGGGAAAAATACAGGCCCATATATTGTAGAGGTAGGCCTAAATGGAATTACAGTTCCTCTAGAACTAGATACAGGTGCTGCCCGAACTGTCATGTCCAAAACAGTTTTTGATAAAATTTTCAAAAACACACCTAAACTACATGCATCTAAAACGATTTTGAAGAAATATGGGGACATACAAATACCTATTTGTGGAGAAGCATCCGTCACAGTTACACTCAACCAGAAAACTTTGTCTCATCCCTTAACCCTTTTAGTGGTGGATGAGCAAGGGCCTACTCTACTAGGCCGTGATTGGATTGATGCTTTGAAACTGCCGATTGACAAAATCTTGCCAAGGGGTCAGGCAGATGTGCATACACTCTCCTATCCATCTGACATAGACTCATTGTTAAGGGAGTTTTCTTCTGTTTTTGGGCCTGAAGTAGGCAACCTAAAAGGCCATCAGGTCTGCATAGAAGTAGATCCTAATGTAACTCCGAAATTTTGTAAGGCTCGTTCAATTGCGCATGCACTGCGGGAGAAGGTAGATTTAGAAATTGACAGGCTGCTAAAAGATAAAATTATTGAACCAGTCACACACGCTAAGTGGGCTGCCCCAGTAGTTCCTGTACTAAAACCGGACAAGTCCGTGCGGTTATGTGGGGATTACCATTTAACAGCAAATAGAGCCGTCCTTCTAGATTGCTATCCTATACCCAAGCCTGATGAATTATTTAGCTCTCTTGCTGGGGGTAAATATTTCACAAAACTCGATATGTCCCAAGCCTATGCTCAACTAAGTTTAGACGAAAACTCTAAAGAATTAACTATCATAAATACGCACCGAGGCCTATATAAGTACATTAGGCTATGCTATGGAATAGCATCGGCTCCGGGTATTTTTCAGAGGACAATGGACCAAGTTCTAGGTCACATTCCAGGGGTACTTTGCTTTCTAGATGATGTCCTCATTTCAGGTTCGTTTAAAAAAAGAACACCTAACTAGATTAGCCACGGTTCTAAAAAGACTCCGGGATGCCGGACTTAAGCTAAAGAGAGAAAAGTGTTCATGGGTCACTAACGAGGTTTCATATTTAGGGTTCCGCATAGATGCCTCAGGCATTCATCCAACGGTGGATAAACTAGAAGCAATAGAAAATGCACCACCTCCACAAAACATCACACAGTTACAAGCTTATTTAGGTCTCCTAAACTTTTATAGGAAATTTTTGCCTAATGCATCGACTTTCCTTGAACCCCTAAATAAGCTATTACGATCTGGGGAACAGTGGAGATGGGAGAAAACTCAAAAGGAGCATTTGAGGCTTCCAAGGACGTACAACTAAAGTCCACTCTCCTAGTGCATTATGATCCTAAACTTCCTCTCGTAGTTTCAGCAGACAGCAGTTCTTATGGAATTGGGGCAGTTGTTATCTCACCACATTGATGGGTAGATAAGCCTATCTGTTTTTTGCTTCTAGAACACTAACTGAAACGGAAAGACGATATGCACAAGTGGAACGTGAAGCATTAGCCTTAGTATTTGCAGTAAAAAAAATTTCATTTCTATCTATGGGTCTTGAATTTAAACTAATTACTGACATAAGCCTCTTTTAGTTTATTTTCACCTAATAAAAAATTCCAGTTATGGCTCAGTAGGATTCAACGATGGGCACTGATTCTACAAGCCTATAAATTTGACTTAGTACATCGTCAGGTAAACTTCTAGGTACGGCTGATGCGCTAAGTAGGTTGCCTTTAGAAAACCCAAATGACTGTGTACCTATACCTACAGAATGGGTTTCACTTGGTGGAGTTTTTTGGAATCCATTCCAGTATCTGCGGTACAAACAGAGCAGTGGACAAAATCAGACCTATTCTGTCTAGGGTCATCCATTTCTGCTCAGTTGGTTGGCCCTACTAAGGTTGAGAGTGATTACAGCCTTTTTATCAACGTCAGTCTGGCCTCTCGATTCAAAATGGCTGTCTCTTATGGGCCACAGAGTGATTATTCCAAATGAAGGCAGGTCGAATTTAGTGAAGGACTTCACGCTGAACACATGGGCGCAACAAAAATGAAAGAGCTGGCGAGAGCTTATTTTGGTGGCCTGGTTTAGATGGAGAACTCGAATCATTGGTTCGTTCCTGTCAAAGCTGCTAGAGAACAGAGATCTCCCAAGGAAAAGTCCACTTCATCCTTGGAATGGCTACTATACCGTGGCATAGGATCCATGTTGACTATGCAGGTCCTATAAATAATACTTATTTCCTAGTCATTGTGGACGCCTACTCTAAATGGGTGGAAATTTTTCCAACCACTTCCACGACTTCGGGTGTCACTATTCGCTTACTCCGTTCGGTTTTCGCTCGATGGGGTTTACCCGTAGTCCTGGTTCCGACAATGGTACTTGTTTTTACCAGTGAGGAATTTCGTTCCTTCGTCCACCTAAATGGCATTAGACATGTCGGTCTAGTGTTTTCCACCGTCTACTAACGGTCTCGCGGAAAACATGGTCCGTACTTTCAAGTCGGCCTTGCGTCATTCTCGTGGAGGAAATGCAAGTGGTGTTGGATAAATTTTTGTTTAAATATCGAATAACACCTCACACCACGACGGGGGTGTCTCCCTCTAAACTTATGATTGGCCGGGAATTCGTTCAGTTTCGATTTGTTACGTCCAAACGAAACGTTACAAGAAACGAATTTTACGCCATCAGGAAAAACAGAAGCTGTACCCATGATACTAAAAGGGGAGAGTTATAGAGGCGCAACCTAATGATCCAGTTATGATTCGCAACTATGGGCTGGACCAAAATGGGTTCCTGCAACTGTGCAGGAGAGAACGGGCCCTGTTTCCTTCAAGTGCCAACTAGAAGATGGTCGTTCTATTAAACGCCATCAGGACCAGATATGGGAACGTGAATTGCAGAAGGACCAGAGTCTTCCGGAAGAGAGAACTGATCCTCCGGAAATGGTTCAACTCGCCCGCCTATACAGGTTGCACCTAATCCTACTACATCAACCCCGCTCCGCAGGTCGTCTAGGGTCCTCATCCCCTGACAGACTAAACTTGTAGGGGAGGAGTGAGGTGACGTGTGTATATATATATATATATGTATATAGTCTAAAAGTCACTAAAGGGGAAATATCACTAAATCTAAGCTGAATGGCAAGAGCAAGTCATAAACGAACCAACGCGGCTGTTCGTATTGTTTTGGGCTAGCCTAGAGATGTTTTTTCCTATCTGACCTAATCAGTGGTGCTGAGTGTAATTAGGTGGTGTTTCTAAGGTGACAAATGGGGTAGAAAGTTGTCCGTACTTAAGTATAGTTAGGGGTAATGTCTATAGCTTCTAAATTGGTAATGTAAGAGAGAGTTAGGTAGGCTGTTTGTGGGACAGAGGAATCTAATGGTAGGCTCCCAAAGGAATATCTAATTCAACGCACCGGTAAGTGCTTTTGATTGTTTGCTAGAACCTAAGTAACCTAACTGGGGTGTCTACCCCACGCTATCACACCACCCAAAGACAATCCTCAAGAAGAGCTCAACATACTGACCAGAGAGAACTTTACTGCAAATTGTGTAAGAAAAACTCACACAGAATCTCAAAATGTGATTCTTTCCCTGAAAGTTGGGATAAACTGAAAAAACTTGCTAAATTAAATTATGGTACTAAATGCACCTCATCTAAACACCAAGCCAAAGAATGCCCCATTTCTTTCCAACCCTGTTCATTTTGTAGGTTTTCTAACCATTTATCCTTCCTTTGTATCAAACAAAAAGGAAAACCAGAGGAAGATAAGAAAACCAAAACGAGTACTGAAGTAGCTATCCAAAAAGAAAACTCAAAACAAGGGAAACAAGTTACTAACTTAAGTTTAAAAAACACTGATCAAGAAGTGGCATTAATTCCTTCCATACAGATGAGAATAAGAAACTCAGAAAAATCAATTAAATGCAGAGCACTTTTGGATAATTGTAGTCAAGCCAGCTACATTACCAATGAATTTGTGAAAAAATTGAATCTTCCAACTAAACACTACGATGAATCCATAACCATAACAGGATTTATAGCCAACAAGAAACAACCAAATTATGAAGTAGCTATAATTAAATTGGAGGATTCTAGAAACCCTGGAAACTACCAAGAAATAGAAGCCATCATAATTGATGATATTAATATTAAATATGAACTTCAGGGATTACTGAAACTTCAAACTTATTTAAAATCCTTAAATTATCAGCTTGCAGATCACTTTGAAGCTGATGAAGTGGCCGACTTCATGTTAATTTTTGGGGCTGCAACCCACAAACTTTTTGCCCTCAACACTCATCAGATTCATACTGCCTCTTGTTATAAATCTCCCTAGGAATACTTTTATTGGGTTTCCCTTCAGATTACTACCCTGAAAAAGAAAAAGAACTAATAAGAGATCAGATCGCTTCGTATTACCAACCCGCTACTTACTAGTACAACTTCTAATGAAGATCTAGAAAAAAATTGAACACCAGATTGCACAATTTAGCAAACTAGAAAACTTGGGTATTTCTGGGGGAACCATTTTCAAACAAAGAAAAAGATCTGATTGCAAACTTCGAAAAGGAAGTTAAAATAGATGAAAGATTGTCTGTTAAGGTACCATGGAATGACCAAAAAGATAAAATTTCACCAAACTTTAACTATGCTATTAGCAGGTTAAAGTCCACTTGCAAAAAATTAAAAAAAGATAACTTAATGCAACCTTATTCAGACATCCTTGAACAACAATTCCAGGAAGGAATAATAGAAGAAGTAGCCTTAACAGAAAGCTTAAAACAAGAAGGAAATTTTTACCTCATTTTCCAGTAGCTCGCCCTGGAGTACAAACAACTAAAGTTAGGATTGTAGTAGATCCCTCTGTAAAAGCAAACCAGAAGAAATAACAGTAAATGATGCTACTGAGGACTGCCCTTCACTTCTACCTCATTTAGCAAAATTGTGCATTAAATTAAGACATGGGTAAATATTTGATGATTGGAGACATTCAAAAAGCATATTTACAACTTAATATCAAACAGAATTTGACTGCAATACCCACAAAATTCTGTGGTTAAAAGATACCCAATGGCTCCAAATGACGACAACCTGATCTGCTATGAATATAAAAGAGTTACCTTTGGCAACAACAGCAGTCCATTTTTACTACAACAATCTCTCCAACACATTTTTAATGAACAACAAAACCAAGTGGCAGACTACCTAGCTAACCGCGTTTACATGGACAATGCTTTAATTAATGCCAACAATCTCTCAGAACTCAAAGACCTTTACAATTATAGTGTAAACACCTTAATCGATTATAATTTGAAGCTATATGAATGGGCCTCCAATCACTCAGAACTTCAAGGACTATTTGAAAAACATGATATAGCCTCCTCAGAAGACAAAGAAAACATAAAACTATTAGGATATGATTGGAACACAAATGCTGATACACTCCATCTAAAAACTGTAAACTTGAACTCAGTATTTCTCTTTTAGTTTTGGCTTCTAAGTTCTGTGCAATCATTGTTTGATCCAATTGGATTTGTTGCACCCTTAGTGTTTAAATTAAAACTCTTCATGCAGAAGGTAGCATCTACCAAAAAAGATTGGGATGAATATCTCTAACCTGAAATGCTGGGTGAATGGAAAAAACTTTGCAAAGGAATAAACAAAGTGGAATTTCTGAATTTTCCTAGACAAGCTTTTGAAAATTCCAAACCTCTCATGGAAAATCTTCAACTCCACATCTTTTGTGATGCCAGCCAAGAAGGGTATGCAGTAAGTTGCTATCTAGTTGGAAATGGAAAATCTTAACTAATTTACGCTAAATCAAGAGTCAACCCAAATCAAAAAATTGGACCATTTGTAACTTGGAATTAATGGCAATCTGCCTAGGAACCAAAGTCCTAGAATACCTTAAAGAAACCTACCTAGAAGAAAACTCAGAAAACCAAAAGTTCTTCAAAACAATAATTTGGACAGACTCACAGGTGGCTTTAAATTGGATTGCTCAAAAATCTCTAAAAATGAAATCCATCTTTGTAAAAAACAGAGTGAAAGACATTCAGGAAGCAACAAGAAACTTAAACCATCACCTGGAATTCAGACATGTAGCAGGAGAAGACAACCCAGCAGACCTACTCACCAGAACAATATCTTTCAAGAAATTTCAAAAACTTCTTCCCTTTTACCAACATGGTCCCACTTTTTGAGAAATGAAATTGAATGGCCAACCAACTTAATTTTTAACACCCACCAAGAAACCTTACAGACAACAATAAATGTGTCTCAAACAACTTGTAAAGAAATAAATGAAAAAACCCCTGTTAAACATGGAAAAATTCTCTAACAGGAAAAAACTGGTCAGAATCACTGCTATGTTCTACGATTCATAGAAAACTTAAAGTACTTCCGCACTCACAAATATAACCCCAAATGTAACCTAACAATGGAAGAACAAATTGCTGTTTTGGAGAAAAATCATACAGCTTACAAAACTAAGGCCACAAACTACTGGATAAAATTAGTCCAGCAACAACATTTCTCAAAAGAAAGAAATAATCAACAAACTAAATAAAGGAGAAAAAGTGAGGACCTAACAAAGCTGCAAAAGAATCTAAAACTCTTCATTGACAAAGAAGTGTTAGTCAGAACAATGGGGAGATATAAATATGCAACCAACCTTAACTATTCTGCTAGGTATCCTGTACTACTGCCTGAAAATTCTCATTTAACAACGTTAATCATAACTGAATGTCATGCAAAAGCCAGTCATGCAACCTTAGCTACCACATGCAATTTCCTCAGACAGGAATTCTGGATCCCCAAAATAAGGCAAGTAGTTAAAAAGGTTCTGAAACAATGTCTGTTTTGCCAAAATACTTTGCCATGGCTTATGAAGTGCCTACTACTGGACCATTAGTAACGGAACGTTTAAGCTGTGAAAACCCTTTGAAAAAACTGCCCTTGACTATGCTGGTCCAATTTCTGTCCAGGATGAGAATAACCAATTCATGAAAGTCTACTTATTATTGTTCATTGCTGCGCCACCAGATTCACCAGCCTTCACATCTGCACTGACCTTTCTGCTAAAACCTTTTTAAGAGAACTCTACCATTTGTCCTTAAACTACTCCCTTCCAAAGGTTTTGATTTCAGACAATCAATCCACCTTCAAAAGATCTGAAGATTACCTTAAACATTTGTTCCAAAATGTTCTTGTGTCTCAGTACCTCTCTGATCATGGTATCCAGTGGAAATTTACAGCAGCCTATTCACCCAGAACCTTAGGAATAGCTGAAAGAATGGTGGGTTTAGTCAAAAGAGCCCTCTATACCTCCTAAAAGGAAGAAAAATCCCTTTAACTGAACTAAAAACAATTGTTCTTGAAATAATGAATACAATTAATTCAAGACCACTCACTTATGTTAACTCAAATGAAGATCCCTCCTCTGACCTACTAACTCCTTTCAAGTTGCTTTTTGGGTATGACAATACCAAATTCAACTTTTTAACCACTAATGATACCCAAGAAGCTGCTAATGAAGGTGATCAGGTGGACTCCGATTATATGACAGCAACAGAGGACAAAGAAAGAAAGAAAATACTGGATTACTTTCATAAGGGAGTTAAACAATCTAAAGAAATAAAAAAAAGATGGCGATATGAATATTTGAGTAGTTTGAGAGAAAAAGAATACCATCAACACAAACAACCAGTAAGTAAAGAACCTAAAGTAGGAGAACTGTGCCTCTTAGATGAAAATTCTATGAATCCCAAATACTTCTGGAAGATTGCTGTAATTGAAACATTACACCCAGATGAAGATGGCATAATCAGGCATGTAACTGTAAAAACATCCAATGGTCACCTCTCCAGAAGACACATATATCGGTTATACCCACTTGAAATAACTGATAAACCGAATATTGAACTAGAAGAACTTGAAAATTCCTCCATTGAATCAGGAACTGTAGATTATCCTGACACTACTACTGCCACTACTCAACCCCGACTACAAAGACAAGCTGCAGTTAGATTTCGGGAAGAACTGCAAAGAAAAATACAGAGTGGATCTTTGTGAAGACCACAAATTGAAAATTGTAAATAATTGTAAATAGCCAAAGATGGGCAAGATCACCAACTTTGGTGATCTTGAAGATCAAGATCAGATCACCAGAAAAATGTGATCTTGAAGATCCAGATCAAGATCGTGATCTTGAAGATCACTTTTCAAGATCACTTTTCAAGATCACTTTTTAAGATCACTTTTATATGAATTGAAAAAAGTTGTACTCTTGTAGAGTAAACAAAAACAAATTTTTTGTTAATCACTCCTGAAAAGTATCACTCCTAATACTCCCTGAGGGCTGAGGCAATACAAGCATCGCATCCTACCCATGTCACCTGATCTAAACCACGGGATTGACGATTCCCCTTTCAGTTTTTCAGGTGGTAAACTTAAAACTTAGTATTATCATAACTTATCAGCAAAGAAAAAACTATTAAATGACCTACATATAGTTTTTAGTTCTATTTTTCTCAATTCTCATTTTCACCAGGTCCATAACCCATATCAATGAATGGTCAGCATATATAAGTAAACATTTTTTACATAGAATTTAATTTTACAGTTTTACTGCAGTACGCAATTACTGACAATATAAGGGTAAAAACCGCAAGTTAAGAGTGTTAATTTAATGTTCAACCGCTGTAAACATTTGCTTTCAGCAAAACCAATTGTTCAAAGTTACCATCCGAGAGACGACTTCGTTTGGGGCTATGAACCATGCCAGCAAACGAAAACAACCGTTCCACTGGTGCAGAGGAAGGTAGCGTGGTGTTATACCTCTTGAAGATCTTCTTTATAGCAGGATACCTATCTAAAGAGTCGAGTGCCTTACTGGTGTCCTGCAAATAATTGAGGACTTCCAAGTCTTCCTTGTTGTTAGGAGCAGAGAATGAGCCGTCCATAGTTCTGAAGAAATCGTCTTCAGATGATGAGTCTGAGTTCACCGAACTATTACCACTGCTGTCAGAATTATAATTTCTTACAGCCATTTGCAGCTTGTCTTTTACTTGAGACTTGATTGCTTCATGATCGCCGAAATTAGGCCCTTGCAACAATGATATCCATCTAAGTTTGAAATACGGATGAGATACTGAGGCCAAAACGGCATCAGTTACCTCGGGGCTCAACGACAAAAAATGACCAAATCTGGCATTGAAGCCAGAGACGACTGCTGCCAGTAATGGCATGCAGTGTCTCAAGCGCAGGTCGTTTGGTTGGATAGGCTCCAATCTTGCGAGGGCATCTTGAGTCACTAGGACTGTTGGAAGAAGACAACCGTAGTAGCATTCTTTCTCTGCCTGTAATTTGTTGAGGGCTGCTGCAATTGGTTTTAGAACAGACAAATATTCTGAAATAAATTCCAATTCATTGTCTTGAGGATGGGTAGATTCAGTTCTTCAAGAGCTACATTCACGTCGTTCTTATGTTTATATATTTGGCTTAATGAGTCGTACATTGAGTTCCATCGGGTGACGCATGGGTACCTAAATTGGACGCCAGTTATTTCCTGTATTTTTTCTGCTGACTTGGTTTTACCAGCAGCATTCCACAGCGCCGAACATTTTCCCATTGCAGAATGCTTTATCTTCTTTAGTCCAGGTGAATTCAGTCCTTTATCTGCATCAGTTGTTGCTACCAAGTTCAATGTGTGGGAGGCACATCGAATATGGGATGATAGTTTCACTGACTCCTCTCCATGCTCTCCTGAATGTTCAGGAAAGTTGCTGATGATAACCTCTTGATCTGAATCTTTTTCATCATCATCTTCATCTGCATCATCTTCATCAATGTCGTCAGTACGATTCTGAACACGAACACCGAACTCTTTAAAGCATTTCACCATGTTCGATGCATTGTCGGTGACTGTAGATACAACTTTTCTATAAGATAAACCATGCTCCGAGTTGATCCTGTCCAATATTCCAGCAATTTTATCAAAGCTATGTGTCCCACGAAATCTTCGGCATGCAAGTGCAGCTGATCCTCGCGACAAGTCATCATTGATCTGTAATGTAAGAATATAAAATCAATGTTTGTATGAACATTTTTTTAAGCTTAATTTAATAATATTGGTTAGACACGCACCAGCTAAACTGCGCCACCAAACATTGAAGAGAAGAACTATGTGATATAAAGGAGGCAATTCAGCGATGAGTCGCCTACCATACCACCACATCAGTGACCCATCCCATAAGAGCAAAATGTGGAAGAGTCCATATTCACAGCCTGTGAATATGGACTCTTCCACATTTTGCTGTGAATCAGACACAATGACAGATGACAGAATCAGTGAATTAGTGTGAAATTACTGTGATCACAGCAAAATGAAGACTCACCAAATTAATGAATGAGGAACACATGTCGAATAATTGAAAAGATTATACTATAAGTCTATCAGACTATCAGTCTATCACCAATGGTCAATTTATCAATTATATAAAAATAATACACTAAATCAATAGCATACCCAATGCGCAGTGACTCCCATGAAACTGCGGTGATTAGTTGACCATATGTCGCATGTAACACACACATGGTCAACTGCTGCCAGTTTTGCTTGTATGTCTTCCTTCATTGTACTGGTTGTTGTTGCAAGAGATCTAGCCAGGGTGCGTCTAGATGGCACCTGAACAGCCGGGTTGACGTCTGAAAAAAATATTTAAAAATTAAACAAATACAATAGATTAGCTATGGAAAAAATATCAAAATATTTAGCTAGGCTAGCGATAGTCTAATGTTCATACAAATAATATGATTAATTATTTTAATCAGATATTAGCTATGGAAAAAATAGCAAAATATTTGAGTTATACTAACATGAAAGAAGATCCTTAAATTCATGTAGTTCAACTAGGCTCAATGGTAGGAGCCCATTAGCCACAAGCGAGAGAATCTTCTTTTCAAGGATATCCTTGCATATTGGTGGTCCTGGTTTTTGCTTGGAAATGTGGAACATGCTTAGTGTTGACTGCTTGGCAATTTTGGCAGGGCCAGCATTGCTGCCGCTGGCATCTTCTTCTTTAGCTGGACGCTTGCGAGATTTCTTCTCCGATTCATATTCACCCAAAAGATCCGAATGTAGTTTCTGCACAAGAAATAAATTATTATCATGCGGAGAGACTTCTTGAACACCCTGTATAATATTTATCAGAGTATCAAACTTCTAGTTGAAATTAATACTTAACAAGATTCTAAAATTTTGTTATCTTTAACTAAAATTATTTTCACCATGATCAGTGCATTTTTATCCTATGTTAAATTGAAAGCCGAATTTCGTCCTTCAGTAACTAAATAGGAGAAATTACAGACATGGATCAGACAGAGAGAAAGACAGATACACCTGGCGTTTTATTATAGTTGGATATCGGCAGTTTTTAATGTAGTTACTAGTCCATAATCTATTAATATCTGAAGTGCACAATATATTCAAATGGACGTCTATGTAAATGTAGCATTAGTCTTGTATGGCACCAGTCACTTAAAATATGACTTGAACCATTATGTTAATGTTGCTACTTACTACTTAGTTACTAGTAGTACTAACCCTGAGGTGCCTCAGAAGATTGGCTTGTTGAGTCGAGGCCAGCAGACAGAATTGTAGTTTTCTTTGTACATTGCATACAAATAACTTTGATACTGTTTCCAGTTTTTTCGACAATTTGAAAATATTTTCCGTTCAATAGCACAGATTGATCCTTATTACCAACATTGTTATCTAAATATATTGAATACTGTTTCTGGTGACAACCTAGAATATTTGGTTCCCTTGGGAGCCTGTTGAGTTGTAAAATTGCACTCATTATTAAAAAATTCAATCTGTAAATAAAATATGTTTAGAATTAATTTATTATGAATACGGACCTATAGGCTATATTTTATGCCTTATATAATAATAATATATTATAGAAACACTTTTAACATAATTGCACAGTAAATTACACTTTTTACGAGCCTAAATTCCACAGCAACTACACCTTCCATGAGCCCACGCATGACGCAAGTCACCCAACTAACAGAAAACATAAACAGTCGGTGTTGAACAAAGTTGCCACCAGATGTCGCTTGGACAAAAAACAAATGACATTCGCATAGCGGCATATTTTAAGAATCTGAAATTTAAAAGTGATCTTGAAGTCTAAAGTGATCTTCAAGATCAAGATCACAAGAAATAAAGTTATCTTAGATCAGATCAAGATCACCATAATAAAAGTGATCTTCAAGATCAAGATCAGATCACGATCTTGATCTTCAAGATCACGAATCTGATCTTGAAGATCAAGATCGTGCCCATCTCTGTAAATAGCTATAACTTAGGACTAACGTTCCACAGAAAAGACGCTTTCATTTTCATATTTCACCTAAAAGGAACTTTTCTGTAGAGCATGTCATTTTCATTCATCATCATGGTGGTGGGAGAAAAAATAAATAAATAAAAAATTTAAAAAAAATAAAATTTCCCAAGAATATAATTCTGAGTAAATTTTTTCCCCTTGGGGGTAATGTTAAAAAAAAAGGTTGGGTAGAAATAACCACATATTTCCAAATAAAATATAAACAAAATAAATATAGAATAAAAAAAATAACCCTCGTTTCTAACCAACTAGTGAAGTTGGGTTTCCCTAATTAACAAAAAGAAGAAAGAAAAAAGTTTCTGAGACAAAGAAAAACGGAGCTCTTTGTTAATCATCGAAAATTTTGACTGCTGAATGAAGTGGGCTAGTTTCTTCGTAAAAATTCTCGTAGTTCCCCAACTAACCGGGCAACTTAAAGTCAACCTTTAAACCTCAATATTAACCACTGCAATTAAACTAAAACCCTGTTTAACTAAATAGTGGCCTACCAGAACTAGGTGTAAGTAATTTAATTAAAATACATAACTAAGGTAAGAGATTAAAACTAGGTACCTAGAAGAAACTCGAACCGGGCTACAAGCCACAACTAAATAATTAAATGGCTGTTATAGCCCCTATTAAAACTTAAAGGCAATATAGCCCTAACTTAACTTGAGTAAAAACCTTCAAAACCTTAAACCTTTAAAACAAAAACAAAAACTTAAGGGCAATACAGCCCTAGCCTAACTTAAACTGCAAAACCTAGGTCTGGGAAATAGCCCCTATAAATAAATAACTTAGCAGTGTGCCAAATAGTAACTTAAAACTTAACAAATAAAATTCAAATCTGGAAACTAAATGAAACTTATGGATTAGTTAGAAACAGAAAGGGTAACGTTCAACTGGCAACTTCATTTTTGGTAAGTCTAAATTAATTTTAATGAATTTAGTTTGACCATAGTTAGTAATCTGGCTGCCGACCAAATTTTAACCTTAAAACCACTGCAGCCAACAGTGGAAAAGTCTGTAGCTATGTTGACAGTGTCTAAATGGGCCATTATTATTTCTATAATTACTGTCTATTTAAAACAGAGTTTATTCATAGTAGTTTTTGTATAGTTCCACCACAGGTGGGATGTATATAGTGTAGTAGAGTAAGTTCTAAAAAAGATAAATTTTAACTGATTCTGAACACATACCAAATTTCCTTACGAGCACGTTACCCTGTACATACAGCTTTTTACGTTGCCTCTCAAGTTTCAATATCAAGTTTATCTCGCAGCTCGTGAGTAATTACATGACCTAAGTATTTACATATGTTTTTAACAGGTACTGTCTGACTATTCATATCAAAAGACCCACATGATACATGTTTCAGCAGATTACACCTAAAAATCAAAATACAACTCTGCCCCATTATAGGTGATGTCATTTTCTATACCATATCGTTCACCCTCAGCCCATGGGAAGAGGGTGACAGAAGAACAAGGTCATCAGCATACATTAAATGATCATTTTTTTTCCTTTTCAATGACACAGCCAGTACGCGCAGTTTTTATTTAATTGGTAAGGTCATCCGTGTATATATAGAAAAGATAGGGTGATAATATACCCCCTTGCCTAACACCATTAGTTACCTTAAAACCTGGTGATACAGTGCTTTTCCATCTTACAAACATAGCTTGTTCTGTATACGGTTATACCAGAATGCAAGTATCCTCAGTATATATTTAGGTACCCCTCGACACAAGAGTTTCTTGAAAAGTTTGTGATGGTTAACTCTATCAAATGCTTTTGATGCTTCCAAAAAACATTGCTACTTGACATCTTGTACTTTAGGACAGTGGTGGGCACGGTTCCGCTAACCGTTAATTAGCGAAGCTAACTTTTCCGGTTAGCGGATTAGCGTTTCCGCTAACTTTGAGAACAGTTAGCGGACCAATTAGCTTCCGCTAAATTTAGTTCCGCTAACTTTAAGTCCGCTAACCCTAAAATCATACATGTTTGTTCCAGTCTGTTCTGAGCGTGTCTGCAACAGTCAGTGTGGCACGCTATTGGCTGACTACGTGTAAATACAAGACGTGATTGGTCGACGCAGCAGCAGCTGAGCAGCGTTGTGTAATTCTGCAGTTCAGTTCACTTACGACGTTACAGTCTTACAGTGTCAGCGACAGCGTACGTTATCATAAGCATATTTTCGTCAGTTTACCGAGTCTACAAGTTTTTGCAATGGAAAGTGAAGACGTTTTGGTTCCGCCTGAGGATGTTGGGCCTATTGATGGCCAGGTCCGCCAGGACCAGCCCAACCAGGAGTCTCAGAACCCGTGGCCCCACCTGGAGGACTACTTTGTCTTTATGTCAAGGGATAAGAGAAACGCCAACCTCTTGTACTTCCGGTGCGTCTTGTGCCAGCCCAAGGAGACCACCATCAAGGGACACGCGTCGAGCCTCTACAACTTGAAGTCGCATGTCAAGAGGAACCACCCAGCGCATGCCATCCAGTTTGAGGAGAGGATCAAGGCCGGCTCTTCCCGTGGGAAACACAGGCAATCTTCTAGTAGCAGTGCCAGTAGCAGGAGCAGCAGCCAGTCGTCGCAGCCACCTGCAAAGAAAATACGCCAGCCCACCATTGGTGAGGCGTTTGGCCAATCAGCTGCTGGCACTGGCGTCCGTCAGTCTGTGGTGGACACAAGGATTGTGGACCTGTTCGTCTGCAACATGCTACCGCTGCATGTAGTGGAGTCCCCCACCTTTGTCAGCTTGATCAAGACGCTGAACCCCAGCAAGACGTCGATGTCCCGCCGCACCCTGGGCAGGAGGATCTTGGCCAGTCATAACCAGCTGGAGGAGTATCTTATAAGGTATTTATAATTTATAAAAGTTTATTAAATTATTATTAATGGTATTTCATATTTTTTTCATACCATTTTATCTTGACTATGATTAATCTATAATATAATCTATATATTATAATATATATATATAATATAATAAGTTTTTGCATAAAATAAGTTTGATTTTTGTTAGCCAAATCTAAGTCAATTTTCCGCCAAATTCTCTACTCCCACCTCCACGATCTAGTTGCCATGTTGCCTCTGTTGATGAGCGAAAAAAACCCGAATTCCATATTTTTTCGATTATTCCCAAAATACGTCAGATGGTCCCCTTAAGCAAATCATATCATATGATTTGCTTATTAAAATTAAATATAGATAGACATAGTCATTACTTAATTATATATTTTTAATTTTACAACTTGTGTCTCTTTACAATTTATAATTTTTAATTACAGATTGCTGAAGGATGTCCCCTTGGTGGCGACCACCACGGACTGCTGGTCGGCCCACAACAGGTCGTACCTGGGGATGACGGCACACTGGCTGGACCCCAAGACCCGCACGAGACAGTATGCCGTCCTGGCCTGCTCTCGGCTCAGAGGGCGCCACACTTTTGATGTTCTCGCCGAGGCCATGGTGGACACCCATTACAAGTTCCACCTGCAGGACAAGGTGACCAGGACCACGACGGACAACGGCAGCAACTTCGTCAAGGCGTTTGTACAGTTTGGCGCAGAAGCTGAACTCTTGCCAGACATTCCTGAGCCTGCTGCCGATCCGGACGTGGGGGGCGTCGAGGATGTGGACATGGACGTGGATCCCGGGGATGGGGCTGTGGACGAGGTGGAGTACATCTCTGTTGAGGCCGCCCTTGAAGAGTCCAGCGGCCGGGCCACAACCTGCCAGTGCACATGAGGTGCGCAGCCCACACCTTGAACTTGGTAGCCAGCGTGGATGCCGACAAGGCGCTTGACAGCGCTCCGTTCAAGTCGGCCTACAGGAATACCATGTCCAAGGCACAGGCGCTGTGGAACCAGCAGAGCCGTAGCACGGTGTCGGCAGACAGCATTCTGGACGAGTTGAAGAGGAGGCTGGTGGTCCCCAACAGTACCAGATGGAACTCCACCTATGACTCTGTTGTTGTCCTCAACAACCTGCTGGAGAAGTAGAGGGGAGCTGTCCACAGGGTGATGACGCAGCTGAAGCTGCAGACCTTCACTGATTCTGAGGTCGGCTTCCTGAAGGAGTACGCCCAGGTGATGTCCATTGTTGCCAAGGCCTTGGATAAGATCCAGGGGAAGGACCAGGCCTATATCGGGAGCCTTCTGCCAACTGTAGCGGCTGCCGTCATGAGGTTGAAGGACGCCAAGTCCAAAGGCCTCCTGTACTGCAGTCCTCTGGTAGACGTGATACTGACAGGCATCACCAAAAGGTTTGGGCCCCTCCTACAAGACCAGGAGTGCCAGCTGGCCGCTGCCTTCCACCCCAGGTTTCGCCTGTTCTGGCTGGAGAAGCATAATCACAGCCAGCTCAGCAGGGTAAAGAAGGCCATGGAGACCGGCGTGGAGACAGCCCTGAGGGAGACCATTGAGGAGGGCAGCAGCACCAGCTGCACCACCAGCAATGAGGATGAGGAAGATGACTTCTTCAGCAGCATCACTCAGCCCCAGGTGAGCAGGAGCCACAGGTCACTGAAGTCCAAGGCACAGATCTTGGTGAAGTCCTGGCTGGAGGCCGGCTCGAAGGAGGTCCTGACTGACGTCGCCTTCTTGGGTGAGCAAGTGTTGATCGACCTGTTCATCAAGTACAACACAGCCATCCCATCCAGTGCTGCAGTTGAGCGCCTGTTCTCCATAGGCAAGGACATCTTGCGCGCCAAGAGAGCCACCCTGTCAGATGCCAACTTTGAAGGGCAACCAGCATCACGTCGAGGCGATGGAGAAGGAGCAGGAGGCCAAGCCAGAGTGAATGCATTATTAGATTATTAAAGTTATTTTTTGTGTATTTTTATTTCTTAATATTTTTGATTCGTTTAATACTTTTTGTACTGTAAATAAACTGTATGTTGAATGTAAACTAATGTTTAATTTCATTTGTTCATTTAATTATTTATGTACACCTTGATCATCATCTGATCTTGGCATGCTATACCTTTTTGGAAAGCTCTATGTCTAAGCTGCAACATATTAAAATTTCAGCTCTCTTTATGGGTTTTAGAGCCAAAAAAACCAAACCGAAGCTAAATTCATATAATAAAAGTTAGCGGTTAGCGGTAATCGTTAGCTTCCGCTAAATTTTTTATCGGTTTATCGGTTTAGCGTTATCGAAGTTAAGTTTTGAGTTAGCGGTTCAGCGGTTATCGAAGCTAACTTTTCGGTTAGCTGTGCCCACCACTGCTTTAGGACGGCTTCCATGTTTCACTCTAAAGCCAAACTGATTGTCATGAGTTTGCAAGTAAGTACTTATCCTATTATAAATGACATATTCTAACACTTTAGAAAGTATACTGGCAAGTGCTATTGGCCTATTAAGTCTTATAATTATTATATTAATTCTCGTCTTATATTAAGTCTTATAATGTTCTCAAAACAACCAATCGTTCACAGTTGTCTTCACATGTGCTCAGACCCGGATCTAGGGGTGGGCTATGTGGGCTGCAGCCACGGGCCCCGCATTTGAGGGGGGCCTCCAAATTTGGAGAAGTTTTCCCCAATGTCTTAAATGCATACAGAATGTACTTGTCATTGATGGTGACCAATTGTACCGGCGAACGGAGTTTTTCTAAGTTAAAGCGACTGAAATGTTGCACACGTTCAACAATGAAGCAAAAGCGATTACAGTCACTGGCAATTCTCTGTGTTGAACATGCTCTGGCCAAAGAAGTCGATTTTCGAAATATTATTAATGAATTTGCACAAAAAAAGGCTCGTCGGTTCAATCGGTTGCCAGCTCATAATCAGTAGTATGGAAAAACTATACGCACTCACAACATGGTATCATATGTGGTACATTTATTTCATAATTAAATATAAATTATTAATTAATTGAATTAAATATCTATACAAAATTGCCTCGGGATTGGCGACATAGCCTATTGGGAATGAAATAATTGAATTGCCATACGTACAAAGAACCTGTATGTATGAATCAGCCTCACATAGCAACAAGAAAACCCAATTTATTGTTTAGTCTACCAAAGGAGTAGCCCAAACAAAAATTTTGCTAGTTCGGCAAATAATACACCAGAACCAAGGAACGGCTCTCAGGGCTGTTTATGTTACAGCGAAGCTTTAAACTGGGAGGATGTCTTTGTCCCCCCTCTAGCCACGTAGTGGCTAGGCTTAACTCAGTAGGCCTAACCCTAATTTCAACCATAACCCCACTATAGTTTTTTCATATAGTGGCCTAAAACTGGGAACCGATTCCTTTACCTTTACACTAATCGAAAACAAAGGCTTGTTCATTTAACAGGCATAACTTATTTTAGGTCCTAAAAATAATAGGCCCGCAACATTAAGCCTATTTAATAGGTCCTACTCTTCAAATTCAAAACTAAGCCTTGTTAATTTAACAGGCTTAACTCATTTGAGGTCCTATAAAATAATAGGCCCAAACATAAGCCTATTTGGTAGGCCCAACAAATAGGCCTATTTAGTAGGCCCACCTAACTTTACCTTACATAATAGGCCTACCTCTTAAAGTAGGCCTTACTCTTTACACTCAAGGCCTATCCTAATTAAAAACACTAAATTTATAATTGAACCTGTGGTGTAGGTTATAAAATTTATTTCAGCAATTTAACTTACTCATTAACATCACAAAATTCGACTCAGACCTGTAACATCACAAAATTCGACTCAGACCTAAAGCAATTGCACGAATTCAAACCTACACCCACCTAACACCTATTCCAACCTATTCCAATTCCTATTTGACATAGGCCCAACCTATTCCAAGTCCTATTTGACATATAGGCATTTCAAGTCCTATTTGACATATAGGCCCAACCTATTTCAAGTCCTATTTGACATATAGGCCCAACCTATTCTAAGTCCTATTTGACATATAGGCCCAACCTATTCTAAGTCCTATTTGACATATAGGCCCAACCTATTACCTATTCGAAGTCCTATTTGACATATAGGCCCAACCTATTACCTATTCGAAGTCCTATTTGACATATAGGCCCAACCTATTCTAAGTCCTATTTGACATATAGGCCCAACCTATTACCTATTCGAAGTCCTATTTGACATATAGGCCCAACCTATTCCAAGTCCTATTTGACCAATATAGGCCCAACCTATTCCAATTCCTATTTGACCAATATAGGCCCAACCTATTCCAAGTCCTATTTGACCAATATAGGCCCAACCTATTCCAAATCCTATTTGACATATAGGCACACCAAGTCCTATTTGACATATAGGCCCAACCTATTACCTATTCCAAGTCCTATTTAACCTATTCCAAGTCCTATTTGACATATAGGCCCAACCCACCAAGTCCTATTTGACCAATATAGGCCCAACCTATTCCAATTCCTATTTGACATATAGGCATAAAACAGACAAGGCTTGATATAAGGGTCTCAAATGCAACGTTTGAGGATCTTTACTCAGCCAAATTGATTAACCTAACCCAAAACCAAAAATAAAACCCTATAACAAAACAAAATACACATTTACACACATACGTACGGTACAGTATATAAATATATACATACGACTTCAAACATCCAATTCTTCTTTTAAAAGAAGAATCACAACAGATTTCATCACCAAACACATACACACACACATACACACACACACGTACGGTACAGTATATAAATATATACATACGACTCCAAACATCCAATTCTTCTTTTAAAGGAAGAATCACAACAGATTTCATCAACAGACACATACATTCCTTGCAAACAGATTGGATTCCTTCAAAACCCCAAACCTTCCAGACCTACCTGTAGGATATACAACATTTACTCATTCATAACTACGGGTATTAATTTCATTGGAGTGGTGAATCCAAGTTTTGAAGACCAACTGGATTCGGAGGAATGATACACACACACACACACACACACACACACACACACACACTACTCTTTCAATGTGTCTCAAACACAACAACCTGTCTAAACATAACCAAGGATCGGAGAGTAAAAGCTTTTATTGCTGCGCTCTGATTCTGTGCACATAATTTTGTGCCAAAAATTATATGGTTAGACAGTGACACGTACAAACAAACTACTCTACTCCAAAGGGCCTTGGCCTACCCTTGGCCATAGCCCAACAAATTCATTAAAGGGCTGATGGCCTACCCTTGGCCATAGCCCAACAAATCATCAAAGGGCTGATGGCCTACCCTTGGCCATAGCCCAACAAATTCATCAAAGGGCTGATGGCCTACCTTGGCCATAGCCCAACAAATTCATCAAAGGGCTGATGGCCTACCCTTGGCCATAGCCCAACAAATCATCAAAGGGCCTTGGCCTACCTTGGCCATAGCCCAACAAATTCATCAAAGGGCTGATGGCCTACCCTTGGCCATAGCCCAACAAATTCATCAAAGGGCTGATGGCCTACCCTTGGCCATAGCCCAACAAATTCATCAAAGGGCTGATGGCCTACCCTTGGCCATAGCCCAACAAATTCATCAAAGGGCTGATGGCCTACCCTTGGCCATAGCCCAACAAATTCATCAAAGGGCTGATGGCCTACCTTGGCCATAGCCCAACAAATTCATCAAAGGGCTTGGCCTACCTTGGCCATAGCCCAACAAATTCATCAAAGGGCTGATGGCCTACCTTGGCCATAGCCCAACAAATTCATCAAAGGGCTGATGGCCTACCCTTGGCCATAGCCCAACAAATTCATCAAAGGGCTGATGGCCTACCTTGGCCATAGCCCAACAAATTCATCAAAGGGCTGATGGCCTACCCTTGGCCATAGCCCAACAAATCATCAAAGGGCCTTGGCCTACCTTGGCCATAGCCCAACAAATTCATCAAAGGGCTGATGGCCTACCCTTGGCCATAGCCCAACATATTCATCAAGGGCTGATGGCCTACCCTTGGCCATAGCCCAACAAATCATCAAAGGGCCTTGGCCTACCTTGGCCATAGCCCAACAAATTCATCAAAGGGCTGATGGCCTACCCTTGGCCATAGCCCAACATATTCATCAAGGGGATGGTCCACTTGGCCATAGCCCAACAAACAACATTGGTCTTGTGGCCCCCTTGGCCAGAGACCAAACAACAAGGGTCTTGTGGCCTCCTTTGGCCAGAGACCAAACAAAAAGGGTCTTGTGGCCTCCCTTGGCCATAGGCCAAACAACACAAAAACAGTACAGGATTCAAAGCCCCAAGCCCTCCAGATCTACCTGTGGAGGAGTAAATTTACTCCACTAAAACTACGGGTATTGACTAGTCTGAAGTGGTAGGAGGTTTGAATACAGTACAAACTCTTTCTAATTCTCCTAAATTAAATGAACAAATAACAAAAGACAACAATGGGAACATTGAACCAAACAATTACACGAAAACACTTGGAATGCTTTGGTTTTTAAAACAGAATTCTGAACACGATGACACTCTTTGCACAAAGAGTTATAACTTAAATCCAAATGCGATACAAAAAGACAAGTGCTTTCAGAATCATCCAAAATTTTCGACCCCATTGGATTATATTTACCAGCAACCATAAGATCCAAAACCCTTTTGCAAGACTTATGGAAAAAGAAAATTGATTGGGATGAACCACTTTCAGTGGAAGACCAACTTCATTGGAAAAAATTAGCCACAGACTTGAACAAAGTTCAAGACATCTACGTACCAAGATGTGCTGGCTACAGATTGAAATCGCAAACACTACACATTTTTACAGATGCCAGCACACAAGCTTAGGGTGTTGTGCCTATTTAACAAGTGAAAATGAAAGTAACTTGGTTTATTCAAAGGCAAAAGTGGCACCCTTAAACCAAAAGAAAACTGTACCACAACTTGAATTATTAGCTGTCTCATTGGGAGTTAAAACAGCAAACTTTCTTTCACAAGTGTATAAAGAAGTTGACATAACAAACATTTACTTAAGACAGACAGTCAAATTTGTCTAACATGGGTGACCAACACAGAAACAACTTCTTGCAAAAACATATTTGTGAAAAACAGACTAACAGAAATCAAAACTGCAAACACAAACCTTGGTATCAAATTTAGGTACATAAAAACAAAAGAGAATCCTGCAGACTTTTTGACAAGAGGGCTCTCTTACAAGCTGTTGAAAACAAATAAAATCTGGTATGAAGGGCCCGAATGGCTAACATGTGAGGATCTTTGGCCAGCCAAAGTAGTTAACCTCACACTCAACTCTACAACAACTGAAAAGATCACTGAGGACAAACCTATATTTGACTATCACCTTTATTCAGACCTAAACAAACTCTTGAGAATTACAGTCTATTGCTGCAAGTTTGTCAATAGCTACCTTCTCAAACACTGTCCTCAGAAAGCCTTTTCTAACTTAACAGAAACTGCAACAAAATACTGGCTCAAACAGATACAAGCTTCAGAATTTGACAAGGAGTTGAAGTATCTTAGGTCCAGTAGCACATTAAACAAAGGTATTCCTTCACTTGTCATGGATCTAAATCTGTACCTGGATACAGAGGGTCTGATAAGGTGTAAAGGAAGGCTTAACAAGTCAACTTTGACTTACAACTCTAAGCACCCAATTCTTCTTCCAAGGAGAAATCACTTCACAAAACTCATCATCAGGGATACCCACAACAAAATACACCACATGGGAGTCCCACAAACCCTGACAGAGCTGAGAAAAACTTACTGGCTACCAAAGGGTAGAACTGAAACAAAGAAAATTTTAAACACATGCATTCCTTGTAAACGTATCCATTCACGACCCTTTAAGACCCCAAGCCCTCCAGACCTACCTGTGGAACGAGTAACATTTACTCGGCCATTTGAAACCACGGGTATTGACTACACTGGAGCGGTAAATGTGAGTTTTGGAGACAAAATGGATTCAAAGGAATACAAAGTGTACATTGTACTCTTCACCTGTGCTGCCACACGTGCCATATGTCTAGACATAGTAGAAGATCTGACAGCAGAAGCTTTTATTGCTGCTTTCAGACGATTTTGTGCACACAATTCTGTACCCAAAACTATATGGTCAGACAATGCCACATACTTCAAATCTGGTGAAAGAATTATTCATCAGATTTGTGACAGTGAAACAGTACAAACTCATTTAACCAAACACAACATAACCTGGAAGTACATTCCTGTTAATACACCATGGTATGGTTCAATTTGGGAAAGAAACATACAAACTGTAAAGAACTGCCTTAAAAAGACTATTGGGACAAAACATCTACAACTTTTGAACTCATGACTATTCTGTCAGAAATTGAAAATGTTGTCAACAACAGACCATTAACTTATGTGGGAGATGGTATTAATGAGCCAGAACCTCTCACACCAAACCACCTAATTAAGGGAGAAACAGTAAACATGTTACCAGAATCTGAACATAACAGTACAGAGGATCCAGATTGGGAAATAGGACACAAAGAACTCAACACAAAATACCAACATTTGACACAAATCAAGACTCAATTTATAACAAAATGGAGAGAAGAATACTTAACAAGTCTTAGAGAAAGACATAAACAATTAACAAAACAAAGTTGGAATGATTCAGTCAAAATTGGGGACATTGTGTTGATACATGACAAGACACCAAGACAACATTGGTCAATGGGAAAAGTCTTGGAACTCAAAACTGGTGAAGACGAAGTTACCAGGGTTGTAAAACTGAAAACAGCAACTGGTGAAACCACCAGAGATATCACATTACTATATCCTTTGGAGTGTGGGGCTAAATTAGAACCATTACCCCAAAGGATGGATCAGGATACTATTGGGGAGGAATCTCTCAATGTGCCTGATGTAACTCAGACTAAACCAGACAGGCCTCAAAGAAAGACTGCTTTGAAAGCCAGAAAACTTTTACAAGAAAAAATTAAGACTGGTGACTTATAAAACTTACACAAACTGAGCAAAGTTAAAATGCTTAATAACTTTACTTTAATCCCATAAATTTCCTATACCTAAAGGGAGTCAAACTGATTGACATAACTTTAACTAAACTTGAGAAGTTGGCCTCTTGAACTTTCATATTTGAATAGGTCTTGAGTAACCTCTCTCTCCCTAAATTTCTACTTCATTCTTTTCAATCCATTTCACATGGTTTAAAACACAGTTTATCAAAAAATTTGATCTAAACATACAAATTTTTCTCCGGCCCCCCCCAGTATATGGAAAAACTATACGCACTCACAACATGGTATCATATGTGGTACATTTATTTCATAATTAAATATAAATTATTAATTAATTGAATTAAATATCTATACAAAATTGCCGTCGGATTGGCGACATAGCCTATTGGGAATGAAATAATTGAATTGCCATACGTACAAAGAACCTGTATGTATGAATCAGCCTCACATAGCAACAAGAAAACCCAATTTATTGTTTAGTCTACCAAGGAGTAGCCCAAAAAAAATTTTGCTAGTTCGGCAAATAATACACCAGAACCAAGGAACGGCTCTCAGGGCTGTTTATGTTACAGCGAAGCTTTAAACTGGGAGGATGTCTTTGTCCCCCCTCTAGTTCTGAGTGAATTCCTTATAATTTAAAACCTAATGACTAAAAAAGGATAGGCCTATTCCTTCAGGGGTTTATATAGTGACTGCCTATATTAATTACCTTAAGTAAATTCGCCGCGTAACTCCATCGTGGCGGCCCTACACCGAAAATGATCGTAACGCCCTACATCGAAACAAACAAAGACCCAACAAAAATAAGGTGAGGCAAATTATTTTCATTCTAGTATACTGTACGTCGCGCAAATCCCGACGCTAGAATTACCGTAATCACTTAAATATAAAAAGGTCCTTTAAACACCTACATATTCATAACTCTCTAACGAAAAAGCATAGGGCTTTTGTCGGTAACCCTCCACTGAAATCTGCTGGAAATTTTCAGCGGATGAGGGCACAGGCAATCAACCCATAGCCCTATATAGTTTTTTCATAAGTAGGTAGGTGTGTATAAAATTATTAATTCAGGAAAATATAATATGTAAAATAAAGTAAAATATTTGTAAAGTAATATGTTTGTTCTGAAAACTAAATAAATAAAGTAAAGTAATATGTTTGTTCTGAAAACCTTTAATTTTCCTCGTAAACAAAGCTTATAATCCTTATACAATAAAAATTGTAGCCAAGGGGGCCCCCAAAAAAATATTAGCCACGGACCCCCATTCTTCTAGATCTGGGCCTGCATGTGCTCATGACCTTTTGTTAGGCATAACATGCCAGTTGTGTCACAATTTGATTCAAGAAGTGCGGTGTGGCTATGGTTGAATGACAAAGTAAAAAGAGATTTAGAACCAACAAAGCACGTGACTCAACGATGGTATGGGTCAATGTTTTTAGAAGCATCAAATATTGAAAAAACTGTTACCAGTATATAATATATATATATAATATTTATTTATATATATAATATTTATTTATTTCTGATAAAGATCTTTTTAATATTTTGGTATTATTATGATGTGGAAAATTTAACGTATAAAATATATTAGTTACTGCTTTAATTTTAAAAAAAAATTTAGAAGTGATATTTTATTATTTTTCTTGTGAAGCAACAATATTATTTTAATTTCAGCTTCACTTCATTAAAAAAATTAAAAATAAAATTTCATAAGTATTTTTCTTCATTTGGTTTAGATCTTGAAAACACTTCGCTATGTCTTTTTATAAAGATACCTTGATAAGGTTCCGTGTGTAAAAATTATTTTTTTCGGCAAATGTTGCCGTAATTGTACAAGAAGAGTAATTGTGTGATTCATTATAATAGAAGTGCTATCTTTTATCACTGGCATATGTTGCCATTTTTGAAGGAGCCTCTATTCTATTCCCTTGTTTGTGGGGTTGGTAGGCTTCGGTGTTCACATCCTCAAACGTACAAAAAGAGCTTGTTCTTAACGCCTACGCGTGCCTGGTTGAGCCCGGACATCTGCCCTCTTATACTCGCTCTCTTTTCCTCTCTTTTCTACTTCTTTCCCAATATAATACTATATTGCGCTAATTCTTTTAGTTCAATCAACCTCATCTAACCTAATATAGAAGTAGGCCTAAAAGTAGGTAGTTTTTCGGAGACATTAGCACCATAGGTTAAGTGGGTGGAATGAAAGGCTCTTCGTCTTATCAATTCCCCGCCTCTTACTGACTGTCTCTCTCTCTCTCTCTCTCTCTCTCTCTCTCTCCGCCGCAATGTTGCCTCACTCTCTCTCTCTACTATCGCTATTATAACGGACATTGCTCCCCTGAACTCTCTAACTGCATACCTCCTTTTTAAGGAGAGCACGCAGCACCAGACTTTCTACACTTTCTCGTTCCTTTTCTGTTCAACTCTCTAACGCAAGTGTTAATCAGTATTTTCAGTCTTTCATCTACTCAACCAGTCAACTCTGGAGCAATCTTCCTACATTCCATCTTTCTCCTGTCTATGGCCTCCCAGCTTTCAAACGCAGAATGTCTAGGCATCTCGAAAACCCTGTACCTTTATTTTGGTTCTCTTCTTGTATGGGGGGAGAGGGGGGGAGACGATTTTGAGGGCATTCGCCCTTGGCCTCTCCTTTATGCATAAAAAACTAGGTTAGGTCAACTGTACTGTACACCCTTGACACTTGGTTAGGTTAAGTCGTGATATTTTCGTTAAAACTAACAAAAAATATCACGACTTAACCTAACCAATTGTCAAGGGTGTACAGTTAACCTAACTGGGCATTCAGTTAACCTAACTACTTGATTAATTTTTACATTCACGTCTCAACTGAAGAAATTGGGGGGTACTATAAAGGAAAAGATCCGAAAATAGTAATTTATAACATTTTATATTGTTACTAGGTATTTGTATTCTCATATTGCTCAAACACATTTTTCTGAGATTAATGTGGGGGCTACCCCAACCTCCCCCAAGTTACGCCAGTGGTCTCATCTACCCAGTCAGCAGTCCAGAATGCTCTCAAATACACACTTCCCCCTCTATTCTTCAACGACATAAAATATAATGCTGCTAAAAGTCATGTTATGATTATGAGGACCAAGGCCTACAAATATATAAAATTTCCTGAATTTCAATTGAATGGTATGGTGCTGTCAGAAGTAACTCGGACAAGTATCTTGGCCACATACTAACTGGTAGTCTTTCAGATGACTTTGATATTGTAAAGCAATGTAGACAATTATATGCTCAGGGAAATACTTTGGTTAGAAAATATCATATGTGTACATTAGATGTTAAGTTAATTTTGTTCAAAACTTTTTATACTCCAATGTATACAGCTCATTTGAAGTTCAACTACAGGATGTATAATTTGAGAAAATTATATGTTGCATATAATAATATTTTTAGGAGTTTATTAAGAACCCCAAGATTTATAAATGGTGCTCCTTCTAGTGCCAGTATGCTATTTGTAATGAATAAGGTGCCTAACTACGGTTTCCAGACGTCCCGCATTTGATCCAAAAATCCCGCGTCCCGCTTTGTATTGAAAATGTCTCGCAAAAAATATTTTTTAATCAAATTAGTAAAGCGATGTATACTACAATATGTAATATGCGATGATAATTTCAATATTATTTACGATATTTCACTATTATGTATAATAATTTAAATATTATTCACGATGTTTAATTGTTAAGCATTATTTTAATAAAAATTTTCTAATTTTGTTTGTTGTAACCGTTGAAGAAATCTAGTTTCAATCTGAAAAAAATTTGGTCTTAAAAAAAACCTCGGAAAATTTTTTGTCCCGCATGGGCATTTGAAAAATCTGGCAACCCTATGCCTAACTGTGCCAGTGTCATTCGTAATTTTGTATTTCGATTTATCACTAAGCTTGGTGAGTCAGTCAATAAGATAATAGAAGCCATGGTTAGTGGACTGGTCTCCGATATATTTTATAAACCTCAAATCTGGAAGCATTGGCGTAGGCAACTGTATGTTCATTATACACAGTGAATCATTGGTCTACTTAGTCAGTGCTCCAGACAACTATCTCTTAATCTTCAATGGACCACTCGTCACTAGGCAGCTCTGAGATGAGCTAATAATTTTTTCTTAAATTCGCTTACTTTGCAGTCTCCAGACGTTTAATTTTTGTATTTTCATTATTTCTTCTGTTGAAGTAATTTTCATGAATTAGCGATGGAAATTTTGATACGAAAAAATACGTTTTTCTTGTTATGCACCCCTAATGCTTACATATTGGGTTCCATGTATGGCAATTTTTTTCCATTTCCAACAGTCTTTGTCACCAATCCCGAGGCAATTTTGTAGTTATTTAATACAATAAATTAATAATTTGTATTTAATTATGAAATAAAGGTATCATATTGTACGTAGGGTGTGTCAATTTGGGAGGTGAAAATTAATTTTTGCCAATTCCTTCACTGAGGGGTTTTAAAAATATGTTTTTGGATGTGAAGAATTCAAATCTGCTATTATTTTTGTGATTGCTCAACACTTAGCTTGGTAAATCTACGTTTGATTAAAAAGCACATAAATTGCTCTCGGAAAACAACATTTATTAATTTTAGCTTCTCAAAATGTTAGGTAATGCTATAAAAATTTTAGTTTCTCTGCATAAAACATATGCTTGATGGTTGGCAAAACAGCATCCACTACAGCCTTCTTTTGCAGCCTAACTAGCCGCAGCTGAAACAAGATGTGGCGTGGGCCTTCCACCCAAGAGTGTTTTACTTTGATGTTGAACCAACAGGGGAGTACACACCAACAATGTATTCCACTATCAGTCTTAAGTTGTTGAGGATTTTGCCTTTAAGGACATGTTTTGAAACCCATATGCGACAAAGCCTGTTTGCTGTTGTCAACCACCTTGAATGGCTCACTGGACCAATTTCAAGAAGGGCCAGATCTGTGGGAAGTTCTCCTGTCCTTATGGCCTGTGTGATCCTATACCCGTACGCTTGATCAGTAGAGAGATCCTTTACGACATTGTCACTCAGTGAAGTAAGAGGCTCTCCAATTGAGAGTTTGGTGAATGAAGGATCAATTTCAAGTTCGGTTGCAGTGTCTAGCATCTTGCCAATGTTACCTGTCCACTTGTTGTTAGACAAGGTCTTCCCATCCAGTGCTGTGATCAAGTGTCGCAGGGGTAACTCGTTAGTGTGGAGGGCACAAACCAACCAGATCAGCTTACGGCAAAGCTTGACCTCTACCCAATGCATGGAACCACCCTCCCAGCCAGTGTTAACATTTGTAGAATCACCTCCAATGGCCTGCAGGCTTTTATCAATGCCCTTCTTCTTCATGAAATCTACAAGATTATCAGCAATAACTTCAGCAGGTTTTTTCTCGTTGAGCCTTTCTCAGGAGTGAAATGGTAGAGATATCTTCCACCTGGCTCACTGCACACAGAATAATGCTCTTCTTTGATGATGCTGGGGAACTGACGATCTGAATTGTCTGCTTTCAGCATAACTTTAGTTGTATCTTGACGGCCGTCAAAGAAGATGCAGTCAATTTCACCCTTCTTACAAAGATCATCAAATTCCTGATCCAGGGATCTCATAACTTTTTCTTGGGCCCTCTTGACTTTATTGTGATCAACTACAAGTCTCTTGTCTTCTCCAGTGATCAAGCCAGCATCCATAAAGGCAGCAGTGGTGATGGCAGCTGTGGCACGCAGGCCAACACCATATCTGATGCTATGCATAGCAACATTAGGTATTTCTAATGTGTTGTACTCTGGCTTTTTATTGGAAGTTGAAGACGTGCTTGGTATTTCTAATGTCACTTCATAACTTCCATCCTTTCCATCTTGAGCATCAACTATTTGTTCTTCATTTTCATCATCAGAGAAAATTATTTCATTTGATGGCATTGAAACATCCTGCTTGCTCGTCTGCTTATATTCAGCAAGCCTTCTTCTTTCGTCTTCTTGCCGCTTCTGCTTTTTGACTTGTCTGTTGTGCTCAGGTTGATCTGGCAAGCCAATCTGATGTGGTCCAATAGAACCAGACTTGTCTCTCTGACCTTTAATGAAAGCAAGTTCCTTCACAGGGATCTTCATCTCCCTAGGGCATGTACAGTTAATGCGAGTTTCGTTTTTGCAACCAGCATCTGCAAGGCAGCCAAATTCAGAGCAGAGAACAATTTTACACTTGCAACTGAGGATGTCAAAAAGCTTGTCAAGTTTTGCAATGAAAGCCTTTTTGACATGTAGCTTTCCTCTCCCAAGAGATATGTTTTTGGCCTGCTCCCAGCTCTCTTGGATCTTGTTTAAGATTGTGACTCGTGAATTTACAACGGGGGCTACAAAAGAACTGTTTGCTCGTTCCCACTTTTCAAGCACTTTAGGGTAAATGTCCTTTGCAAGACTGGCTGCTGGGTAGTTTCTCACATCTTCACCACTTTGTTCTCTTAGCAGTAGCCCATATTTCAGAACGTCTCACAGAGTTGGGAGTTCAGAGGGCAACAACTCTCTACCAGTTCCAATTAGGTTGCTCATATGTGTGAATGTCCCCAGTCTTGTCCTCCTTTTAGAAGCCATTGTAGGTCAATTCCCACTGGTTAGGATGGTAGCACTGACGGACAAGTAATCTTCAGCACACTGATGAATATGTTTCAACCTGTGAAATAAGCAAAAACAGCAGTGCATTATATATACAGCATATATAATTATTAATATAATAATTATTATATAATTCCACAAAAAAGTAAAAAAAGTCACTATTTTTATGTAGTTTCTTACCAAGCAAAACTAAATTATATTAAATTAACATAAATATCTTTAGAATTCCTAAGTCATGCTGCAACTTTTTAGCACCCCTCATTTTTGGAATTTGAAAGTTGAAAAATTCGACACACCCTATGACAGACAGTAGGTGTGTATAAGCCTGGGTTTGAATTAAGCTTTGTTGTGAACTGTAATGTAAAGTATATGACATGCATGTGTAAAACTGAACAATGAATAATTCCTATATTCATATATTCTTATGTTCATATAATTCTTATATTCATATAATTCGGATCAATGAAAGAAAGCCACCCCCAAAAGTTTCTAGTAAACAATGCCACCCCAAAATCACTAAAGTAAAGAATGTAAGTAAAAACACCTTCATGAGGAATTGTTTATTATTTATTAATATGGAATAATGTTAAGTAAAAAAAAATTGTATTTACGGAGAATGAATATCACTACTTAACCTAACCCTACCAACTAATTAGGTTAATTGAATGCCCGGTTAGGTAAACTGTACGCCCTTGATAATTGGTTAGGTTAAGTCGTAATATTTTCGTGATATTTTCGCTCCATAAATACATAACGTGGATCCAATTTGGTAGTGAATCTTACATTTAAACTAACGTACAAGACCTAACCTAAATAACCTCCCTCCCTAAATAACTTACAGATCAATGAAAGAAAGCCGCCCCGAATTGTGTCAATGAAAGATGAAAGAAAGCCACCCAGGACCCGTTTGGGAGTGGCTTTCTTTCATTGATCCTATAATTTTTATATTCGTATAATTTTTATATTCGTATAATTTTTATATTCGTATAATTTTTATATTCGCATTTTCATTTTTACATATAGTCCAAATTCGCATAACGCTGACGCGAGTTTGGATAAATTTTTTATTTTCTTTCTATTCTATTTTTGCTGAATAATTATGAATTATTTCCTTTTAGTTTACTTGGTCATTTTTTTAGATTTAGCTTCATAATGTAATCTTTTAAATTCTGCAATGTTCATTTTCTTTATACATTCTCTCATCGTTGTAAAAGATGAAGTCATGTCTTGCTTAACATTTAATTTTAAATTTTAAGCATTTAATTTTTGCTCATATGCATGTTTAATTGTAATTCATAATAAAATGCATATTTCGATTTCCACTTTTAGTTAACTCGGCAGATTATGATAACATCAGATCTGTCAATATGCGGTTTGAAATAAAAATATGGCTTCATCTTCAAATATCTTGCTTATCTGTTCAGACATTACTACAGCTAAAATATTTATCTTATCTTCAAATATTTTGCAAAATAATTCAGCCCATTCATAGTAAAAAACAAAACAGGTCAACATTAAATAATAATGTCACCAAAAATTCAGTATAAATAGTCAATCAATTTTTAAAATTATTATTCTGATTTGTCCGATCTAACTTAGATGCTGAGCATTACCTGTAACATTTTAGCAGTAAACTACAGTAAGAGAATATCTTTGTCTTCTCCTTCGAGTCTTGCTTTCTTCAAAGAACTTAGTCTTAAATAGAGAAACCATAATTTCCCGATACGTTACAAGAAGATTCGGGGAACCTTCAGAGAATTTAGTAAGCTCCACAGAATCCTCCGATCCACTACAAGAAGAAATCAGAGAGTAATATAAGAGAAACTTCTGCGACTCCCTATGTCCTATACGGTACCAGATACTCCACAGTAACAAATCCGTTGCTGCCACCTAACCAGATCCCCCGTCAACTTTGAACCGCCCAAGGCCATAGACGGAGGGGTTAACACATATATAGTTTTTCCATAGTAGCCGAACCCAGACAGAAAATTCGGCGCTTTTTCGATATTCCCCCGCCACCTTTTACCCCCTGCCACCGGAGTCGTTTTTTCGTTTTTTTTTTTTTTTACTGGGTCAATTGTGGATTATAAATTGAATGTCCGGTTACGTCAACTGTACGCCCTTGATGATTGATTAGGTTGTCATGATATTTTCGTTAGTTTAAACAAAAATATCATGACTTAACCTAACCAATCATCAAAGTACGGGTCTGACCCATTTGAGAACTTGCTCAAACATATTAGAGAGGTGTATCCATGCAACTAGTTATTTTATTTCAATACAGAAGTTGAAATTCGTTTTTATTTCATTTAATTTTTCAATTTGTAAAAAAATTATTTCAATACAGAAGTTGAAATTCTTTTTTTCATTTAATTTTTCAATTTGTAAAAAGTTTTAAAAGTGGGGGGAAAAAGTGGCGGGGAATACCAAAAAGCGCCGAAAATTCACCCTGATTGCCCCGGTGTGTGAAATGGGTGGATCACCGAAATCTGGTGCCCACGAAACTACATATAAGCCAAATATTCATTGGCGAAGACAAACTTCATAAGGGACTAGGCACGTTTTATTTGTATTTGAAAAAAGGATCTTCCGACAACAAATATTCACATAACCTAACTATACCATTTCTTCTAGTTTATCATAAGGATACTATGAACATATCAGTAACAAATCAAAAGTTTATTTCAATATTTGGCATATATTTCTTCAATATCAACAGTATTAATCTTTGGTGAAGCTGCAGCAGTATTCATTATTTTATTTTAAATACATATCCTTTTATACGAAACAAGAAAATTAAATAGTGTACCCAATATATGAAAATCAAACTTAAGCCACAGTTAATGCTTGCCGTGGCCAACGTTTCATACTGACAAAATTGAGTTGTATGCTTGTTATAATGACTTCAACTAGGGTGGCCGGACAGTCCGCCTTTTGAGCACTCTGTCCTCCATCCGGAGTCACCTTGAGCCGGACGTTAATTTATCTTCCTTTTTGGGGTCTGGCTAAGAAAAATTGTATAAATTACCTCAGATACACTTAAAATAGCGGATACTGAAGGCCATAATAACCGTTAACGTATTTTTATTATATGTAAGTTAGCAACACTGCTGATAAGCCGCATTTGTTTTCAATTTCATGACTACGAGTCGAACAGTCAGTCTGCCCAAGGAGTAAAAATGAATATTCATTTCTTTCAGTTATATATATATATATATATATATATATATATTTATATATATATTAACGTACGGCCACATACGCAGTGTCCTCCTTTTTTAAAATTTGGAAATGGCCACCCTAACCTCAACACAATTAAAAACAATATCCACCGTTTCCAGAGCCAGACTGAAGTATTTTCCTTGGCTGTTTAATTGGTTTCACTGTAGGCCTCAATGGTGGTGTCGGTTGCTTGATCATTTAATTGTCCTTTTTCCCCCAGAAATTCAGAATGCACTGAGACGAAAAAAATTGTCATTCTTTTGGGGCTAAGAGGTAAATTTCACTTCTTAGAAGGAGAGGCTTATAATTTAAAGCTAAGCGTCATAATACAAAATTTGCATTATAGAGCATCAAAATTTATAATGCTTTGTTAACATCATTTGACAGTAATTATTAATGTATACATTTGCTGTCCACTCATTCACTGATTCATTAAAAATAGGTTCAAAATTAATATAGAGAGTGATTTCAAAAGTAATGACAGTTCCTAAGCAGGGGCGGATTAACTGTACTTGGGGCCTGACGCTAATTTTATTTTGGGGGTACTTTTCTACAGATTTTTATTAACAATACATGTGCAGTACGTAGTACATTTATACGAATCATGTACGGTGCTTAGGCAAATTGGGAAACAAACATAAAAGAATCTTAACACGTTGTATTTTGCCGTTTGCTAAAACAAAACGGTATTAAACAAACTTCACTTTAGGGCCTATAAAATGTAAAATAAAACATGGAATTTGTCAGTTTGAGTACTCTGTCATATTTAATCAAAGAAGTTTACCTTTCGAGCTTTCCGGTTTGTGAAATCTCGAATTATAGTCCATCATCGAAACTCAGTTCCTGCAAAATATTACCCAGTGCGTGAATTTGGGTTTCTACAGCACAGACTTTAAAAAAATGATATAGTAAGACACTTCTTTTTACCAAATGTTTCAATTAAAACAAATTAACTTAAATATGAACAAAATATTCATAAAGATAAAATTTTAGATTAACAATGAAGCTCGCAAAATAATAATCAAGTGTCACTGGCAATATCAGGCATATTAACGCTGAAATAGCCCCATTGAAATTAACACACAGTCACCCTCACTTAACTAGATCCACTTTGAATGGGGGCCCGAGGTTTCAGCCTCAATTGTCTCATTAATAATCCATCACTGTTCCTAAGCCATTTCTAATGAGCTCATACATAACAATTTCCATATTGCACGAAAGGGTTGATCAGTGTCGTGTAGAGGAGACCCCTTTAGTTCAACCTTCGAAGCTAGCGGTACAAGTGAACCGTACATCAGTATTGCGAGTGTTTATTTTGAGCATGAATTTATGAAGAAAAAAATATTGTAACATTCCAGTCCCATAAACCATTTAACAAACAGTTCATTCATTTTGAATATTAGAAAAATAACTTCATTAGCACTACCTGGCAATAATTTGGGGAATGGTAGATTTCCCAATTTTGGTTAAAGCTTATGTGTCCATTAAAAATAGTTGAAGACTGTTTTTAACTTCTTACCGAGCAGGAATTTTCAGACAATAAGAATTTTAGGTTCTTTTGCATTATCCTCCCAACACTAATTTTTTTATATAGTGTTGGTTTGGTTTTGGTTATGGTACTTTATTTTCCTTCCATTATAAAAAAAATTAGTGTTGGATTAGGTTTGGTTTGGTTTGGTTTGGTTTGGTTTGGTTTGGTTTGGTTAGGTTTGGTTTGGTTTGGTTTGGTTGGTTTGGTTTGGTTTGGTTAGGTTAGGTTAGGTTAGGTTAAAAACAGCCCGTCGCAAGTGTTTTGCTAACGTACTTTATTTTCCTTCCATTATAAAAAAAAATTAGTGTTGGGAGGATAATGCAAAAGTACCGAATTTTACCCATGTAATGAGTCTTTACTAATTATTGTTTTCTGTGTAACAAGTCTTTACTAATTATTGTTTTCTGTGTTTCAGATCTATGCTATGTTTATGTTGAATAAAGCCTCAAATTGGCCTTTACTTTATCTTTAGCCCGCTAACAAACGCGGCACCACAATTTATTCAACATTTCAATCAGCCATTCAGTCGGCCTTTCAGATACAGCAAGCAAATATTCATCCAGTAATCTTACTATATCATGGAGAAGGTGATTCGCCCGGATAAATTTATTACTTCTCCGAATTCTCCCCAAGCTGGGAAACTATGGAAATTATGGTCGCGCGGATTCAAATATTTCTTGAGTACTATCGCCGAACACAACCCCAATAAATTGGAGGTTCTATTCATACATATCGGCCCCGATGTCGCTGATATCATTCAAGACTGCTCTACTTATGAGAATGCCATGGCAGCCTTAGAGGCCACCTACGTCAAGAAGCCAAACGAGGTATGCGCTCGCCACCTGTTGTCCACCCGTCACCAAAAGCCCGAGGAAACCCTCGATGAGTACTTGCAAATTCTTCAACAACTAGCCAATGACTGCAACTTCAAATCGGTTTCCGCCGACGAAAACAGGAGTTCATCTGTGAGAGACGCTTTCATCCGAGGAATTAGAGATAGCGCCATCCGCACCCGCTTACTCGAAAATGACACACTCTCACTGGAAAAGGCTATCGTCCAGGCTCGAACATTAGATCAGGCCCAGAAAAACTCAGAATCGTACCTCACTCATTACGGTGCTGTTGCAGCCACTGGCTCTCGCCACGAACCGTCGCCGACTACTGACTCTGCCCGGCCTGCCTGCGTCCAAGGAGACGATCTCCCAAACTCTTCAGCCGCTACGAATTTCGACAACAAAGCCGCTCTGTGCTTCTTCTGCGGGTCTCGACGCCACCCACGAAGCAGGTGTCCGGCAAAGGATTCTATCTGTGCGAAATGTGAAAAGACCGGCCACTGGGCCAAAGTCTGCCGCTCAAGTACTTCCTCGGCACGTCAAAAACAGGATAAAACCACAGCGTCTCATTCAGCCGCAGCATTAGCGACCATTAGTACCACTCTATCGTGTAGCTCCTCCATGCCTACCAACTCAACAGTCGATATCCTCGTCAACGGCCGTTCGTGTCTCGCCTTGTTGGATACTGGCAGCTCGGACAACTTCATTCGTGAGGATCTAGCCAAACACTTAGAGCTGCCCATTCTTCCGCACTCGGGCGTCGTATCAATGGCTTCGCCTAATCTATCCGCAGCCATCTCAGGTCGATGTACAGTGAAGGTTACGATGGGAGACCGCGACTACGAAAAGCTCGAACTATCCGTCTTGTCGGATCTGTGCGCTGACATAATACTCGGTACCCCATTCTTAATCAGACACAAGGAATTGAACATCAATTTCGGAGGTCCGGAGCCAGCACTCCATATATGCGGCCTTACTCGATCAAGAATTTCAGCCCCACCACTATTCGGCAACTTAACTGCGATTGTCGTCCATCGCCACGAAGTCCAGACGATTTTGCTCTGAGGACAAAATTTTCATTGGGAAAGAAATCGAAAAGCTACTCAGGGATGAGATAATTGAACCCAGTAACTCACCCTGGCGTGCTCAAGTAGTCATTACATCTACCGAAACAAAAAAAAACGCATGGTAATCGATTTCTCTCAAACCGTCAACCGATTTACCATGCTAGATGCATATCCTCTTCCGCGAATCGATGATATAGCCAACAAAGTCTCACAACACAAATACTACAGCGTAATTGATGTGTCAAGCGCATACTACCAGGTAGAAATCGATCCGTCTGAACGACCTTTCACAGCATTCGAGGCTGACGGAAATCTATACCAATTCAGAAGGATCCCTATGGGAGTAACTAACGGAGCCGCGGCCTTCCAGCGCGTCATGAACGAATTCATATCCTCGAACAACTTATCATCAACATACGCCTACATCGACGATCTCACCATCTGCGGAACCACTTGGGAAGAGCACGATGAGAACCTTCGACATTTCTGGGAAGCCGCTAAACGAGTAAATCTGAGTCTAAACAAGGAAAAATGCAAGCTTTCGATGACATCAGTGCACCTGCTCGGATATTCTATCTCTCATGGCGTATTGCGGCCCGATCCCGAACGCCTCCGGCCACTACAAGAACTTCAAACTCCTCGCAACAAGTCGTCTCTACAACGCGTAATCGGACTATTCGCATACTATGCTAAATGGATTCAGAACTATTCCCTCAAGATCAAACCTCTGCTCAACGTTTCATCATTCCCATTAACTCGCGAGGAAGTATCAACGATCCAAACACTCAAAGATGATATCTCGAAAGCTGTCGTCGGTTCAATCGATGAAGAACTGCCGTTCACTGTGGAGACGGACGCTTCCTCTTCAGCAATCGGAGCCACCCTCACCCAGAACGGCCGCCCGGTGGCGTTCTTTTCTCGCGCTCTGAATAACACAGAACGTCGCCATCACATCGTTGAAAAGGAGGCATACGCTGTAATCGAATCCATTCGCAAGTGGAAGCACTTCTTAGCTTATCGACACTTTACTGTCGTCACCGACCAGCGGAGCGTATCTTTCATGTTCGATGGAAAAGCTACTGGTCGTATTAAGAACGATAAGATTCTCCGTTGGCGTGTAGAACTAGCCGGCTACTCATTCACAATAAAATACAGACCGGGCCCCGAGAACCGAGCCGCAGACGCATTGTCGCGATCCTTTTGCGCTGCTACTCCAAGAATATCCCTCGCCCAGCTGCATGTTAATCTGATACACCCAGGAGTCCGCCGAATGACTCATTTTGTGAGAGCTAGGAACCTACCATTCTCAGTGGATGACATCAAACGAGTTACGTCGGAATGCCAAACATGCGCTAAATGTAAGCCACAGTACTATAAACCAGAAGTTAGTCACTTAATACGGGCCATGTCCCCGTTTGACCGACTTAACATCGACTTTAAAGGCCGCTTCCGAGCGCAACTTCGCGACCTTACATCCTAACAGTAATCGACGAGTATTCACGCTTTCCTTTTGCCTTCCCGTGCCGTGATACGAACACGTCAACCGTTATCGCCCGTCTCACCGAGTTATTTTCTACCTTCGGAACTCCCTCTTACATCCACACAGATCGAGGGACATCGTTTATGTCTTCGGAACTAAAACTGTTCCTAACTAAACATGGTATCGCGACTAGTCGCACAACGCCGTATCACCCCCAAGGAAACGGGCAATGCGAATGTACAATGGAATCATCATGAACACCATCAAACTAGCCATAGAAGATCGCGGGTTGCCGATGTCGCAATGGGAGTCCGTCCTACCAGACGCGCTGCACTCGATTAGATCGCTGCTGTGTACGGCCACGAACGAAACTCCTCACGAGCGTCTATTCACGCACCCGCGGCGTACTTCTACCGGTTCTGCACTACCGACGTGGCTGTCTTCTCCGGGAACTGTACTCCTTCGCCAATTCATTCGCCGATCCAAGAACGACCCCCTCGTCGAGGAAGTTGAGTTAATTGAGGCAAACCCCAACTACGCGTTTATACGGCATCCGAATGGGAGAGAAGATACCGTATCCATCAGGGACCTGGCACCGGCGGGACGTAGCAATACGGATGACACGAATCACTATGAACCCCCCGTACCCAGTCCGCCAATCAATTCCACCCCGCTAACGGACGACTCAGAACCCGCTGAGATCCGCCGACACACGGTCCTAACAGCTCCCGTCGAAGCGACTCCAGTCGAAGTCGAGAGAGGCCCACCTGTGTCAGTAACCTCCGAGACGAGTCCCCCTCTGAGAAGAAGCACTCGAATCAGATACCCAGCTCAACGCCTAAACTTGTAGACTCTTCTTTCTTCCAAAATATCTTGAACTTGTCGTTTTGTTTCTTACCGTGCAAAGTATCACGTATTATAAAAGAAGAGAGGAATGTAATGAGTCTTTACTAATTATTGTTTTCTGTGTAACAAGTCTTTACTAATTATTGTTTCTGTGTAACAAGTCTTTACTAGTTATTGTTTTCTGTGATCACGTATTATAAAAGAAGAGAGGAATGTAATGAGTCTTTACTAATTATTGTTTTCTGTGTAACAAGTCTTTACTAATTATTGTTTTCTGTGTTTCAGATCTATGCTATGTTTATGTTGAATAAAGCCTCAAATTGGCCTTTACTTTATCTTTAGCCCGCTAACAAACGCGGCACCACAACCCAAAAGTTGAATATTTTATATTTCTAATGATGTAAAAGTTATGGCAATTGTATAATTTACGTTGGTTAAATCATTTCATTTGATTTTCAGATTCATTTCGTTTCGGTTTACCCAGATTTGTTAGTTACAAAGGACACCAAACAGCAACAGACTGGCTGGTCCTAACGAGGCTGTCTCTTTAGAAGCTCAGCAAATCAATTATTATTTACAATTTTTATTCATTGTAGTGTCTATCAAACAGCACATCTGTCCTGTTGTACTGGCTGCCAGCCTGTAGTACAGTCTCTACAAATTTGTCAAATAGTTTATCAAATGTAGTAACTACATAGGGCTTCCCAATTGTATGGATCAGGGCATTGCCATCAGTAATGAGACAAGATCGTCCTTCTGGTCTCAAGCTGTCTGGACAGATATTAGTAGTCAGAACTTCCTGTAAGACTGCCTTTGTTCTAGTTTTAAAGGATCCATCCATCTGTGCAAAAGATAATGAAACTGGCATTAATTCTTGCTGCAAGATAATTGAAAGGTTGACATTTCTCCCTGCTTCATAAGATGTTATCAACCTTTGAAGTATGTTTCGATCTGCCTTCAGTGTACTCTCAGTACCCTTAGAAACCTTGCAAATTTTGTACAACTTGGGGAATGTTACGAGCTTGTTTTTCTGCATAATTTCTTGCAGTTTAACATGTCTGTTGTCTGGGATCATGTATTGCTGCTACTAGTGACTTTGCATGCAGCAGTGATTGCTGTATATCATCTGTGACCAAGTCTTTTGTCGCAGTGCTCTGAAGAACAGTGTGGCTGATGAGTCATCACCAAAGACATGAAATCGCCGTAAAGTTGTAAGCACTACTGCTTCATCTGCGTCATCTTGTCGTTTTTTGGACTTTGTAGATTCATTGCGTGTTAGTTGCTCATCTAGGCCAAGATGAAACATGCTTCTAAGGGGTTCCAAAAAACCTTAGCCCCCCCCATTTGTAGCTTACATGTTTACTTATATCGAAATAGTTTTTAGTGATTATAAAAATATATAAAATTCTTTATTTATTGCAGGTATTAAAATTACGCTAGCTGATAGTGATAATATAATGGCTTCTCAATTAATTGGTGATTCGGAGAGGCAACGTGTGATAGATCGCATACGAGCATAACATTTCGGGAAGCTCGTGATGCTGGAGCCACCTTTATAACACGTTCATGGGTTGTCAAAAAGTTGCGAAGAAGTGAGGACTTCGTCAAAAGAAATTGGAATAAAACTTTGGATGAATGTGAAATGGATACAACCAAATCTGGCCGCCCAAATTTGCCACTCTCTCAGGAAACAAAGGACATCATTGAAAGCGGTACGCGTAAGCGGAAAAACAGCTGTGCTAAACTTTCTAGAGAGATCGAAGTGTTGAGAGGAAGATCGTTAGTGGTGAGATCATTCGACTGTACCGTCATAGGCAAGGTTTAAAGCCTTGGCATGAACTTCCAAAGCCAAGAAAACTCAACTTAACATCGATGACAGAATGTGGTTTGCCCATTATCTTGAAGATTGGGATGTGGATGATTTCATGCATTTAGCTGTCTCCGATGAATTTTTTGTTTACGTAACACGTCGGCCTAACTACCAAAATGATCGAGTGTGGGCCACAACACCAGATGAAATCGATGACAATAAACATTATCGCGAATTATTAAAAAGTCCAGACTGTGTTGGTGTGTTTGTTTTGTTCACTGCAAAGAAGCTCATGTGGGTGCTGAAGCTAAATGGTCAGAGTTGGGATGGACAGTATTTTCGTGATATTATTCTATCCCAGCATGTCATTCCTTCTAAGAAACCCAAACAATGTTATGGATGTCGATCAGGTCACACTTCTGCACGATAAGGCCCCCTGCTTTAAAGCATTAGCCACTCAACAGTTGTTGCGGAACCATGAGATCGATTTTTTTGGAAATGAAGAATGGCCAGGAAATTCTCCTGAATGTCTCTTGTTTCAAGAACCTACCTGCAGCAAATCGATTTTCGAAGGATACAATGACGCAATACATTGAAACTCTTTTAGCAAATTTGCGTAACGATCAAGATCTGTTCACGTCACTTTTGGCAAGCTACCCAAAGCGAATTCAGGCTGTCTTGGAAGCCAATGGCAGGAACACCACGTTTTAATTGTTTCTCATTAAATGCAGGATTAAATTTTCTTTTGTAAGGTATGTTTAGTTTTATTGTACCTCTAATGGTTTAGGCCATGGGCAGGGGGGCTAAGGTTTATTGGAGCCCCGTAGTATTCAATGTAATGTGTGGTCTCAAATTGTAGGACAATGCCCAACGACTAAGAGAAGATGAGGTTTTTCGTGATACCTACAACCCAGCAAACCCACTACGTAAATATAGCGTTGTATGGTTGTACCCTGGTTGAATCTTGGCCATGTTAGAAATTGACGTTGTACTGACGTACTCACAACGTAAAAGTTAAACGTTATATTGCAACGTTGATACAACGTTGCATAATGACGTTGTATACACGTAAAAAGTAAAAGTAAACTTTTGATGTAATTTATTGTACGTACCATAGACGTTCTCTGCATGTAAGATTTTACATCCATAACATATAGTTTCGTATTACACTATTTTTTGTAAGAAAATTGTAACGGAGATGCATACCGCGTACTACTATTTCAAATATAGCGCCTTTGTTGGACCAAATTCTATCCTTGAGACGTTGAGACAACGTTGTATCTACGGAAATTTTACATATCACAACGTTGTGAAGACCTAACTGAGACCACACAAATTTACGTTGCATGTACGTCATAGTGCTAAAATGCAACCTTGCTATTTTATTTTGATTGGGTTCAGAATCCCAGTTGAGCTTTGAACGGCCAAGCTCTGAGGGGCTACTTTAACTTGTACCCTAAGTTAAGCTAGACTAAAACAAACTTACGGACTTGGAGGTCCTATTAGGTCCTACCTCAGGGTTGCTGACTCGATGTGGGCCTACCTTAGGCCTCAGTTACATAAAATTAAGATAAAAAACAAGAGGCACTATTTATGGTCTTCTTTCTAAATTTTGCAACAACACAACCTGCACCATTGCACGATGCAACAATCTTGTATCTAAACAACCAAACTGAATTGCAAGAGAGATCTCTATAAGACCACGCCCTGTAAGTGCCGCATTCAACAAACGAGTAGAAAAGACGCGCTAGTGACTAAAAAATGATGCCACAAGAGCTCAAAAATGCTAGCTCTAAATTAAGTGAATTTTTCACTAACCAGGGGACGTAGCCAGGATTTTTTTTTGATTGGGGTGGGGGCCAAGTATCATACTTTAAGTATTATACTTAAAGCTAAATGGGTTTAAATATTTTACATGTCTATTTATATTTGCTTGATTATCGTAATGTAATTATTTCTATTTTACTAATAGAATAAATAAAAATAGTATTTTATTTTAATCAATCAATTTTATTTGGAATTAAATAAACTATTTTATATTAATTTATTTACTTGATCTTATTTTATTAATGGAGTGGCCTAAAAATTAGATTCAGTTTCAGATTACGCTATATAATAATTTTTTATAAAGTTATTTTAATTATTCAAGGTTTAATGTAATACAGTAGGCCCCTATACCTTATTTTCAAGGAGCATTTTGTCAATTACTCTTTCTCTCACTCTATATCTATATCTATCTATCTATATATATAGAGTGGTTCTTATTTTTCGAAATTTCAAATTTCGCCATCTCACCCCCTCAATATATTCCATTTGACATAAAAAAAAAACTATGCAAAATCTCAAGTAATGATAAATATTCTTATTGGTTCCGCACAAGTACTCAAATTCAGTTAATTATTGAAAACAAATACACGAATTTTTTATTAGCGTTCCACTATAAGGGCAAATAACAGCAGTTAAAGAGCAGCATAAACTAAAATAGACATTGACTACTGATTAATTAGAAACTGAATTGAACTAAACATTTTAGGACTGAAAGCATAGTACAATTTGACCTAGTAGGGATGGCTGCTTATGAGGCACCCTTAAATATTAATTGATTTTAATAAAACTACTTTGGTGCACGTTTTATATTAATAGGAAAAAAGTGCGGGGGTAAGACCCCCAAATTTTATATATTTAATTTTTCCTATACATATAAGAACCACCCAATCAACCAAACTTTGGGGGTCTCACCCCCGCACTTTTTTCCTATTAATATAAAACGTGCACCAAAGAAGTTTTATTAAAATCAATTAATATTTAAGGGTGCCTCATAAGCAGCCATCCCTACTAGGTCAAATTGTACTACTATGCTTTCAGTCCTAAAATGTTTAGTTCAATTCAGTTTCTAGTTAATCAGTAGTCAATATCTATTTTAGTTTATGCTGCTCTTTAACTGCTGTTATTTGCCCTTATAGTGGAACGCTAATAAAAAATTCGTGTATTTATGTTTCAATAATTAACTAAATTTGAGTCCTTGTGCGGAACCAATAAGAATATTTATAATTACTTGAGATTTTGCATAGTTTGTTTTTTTGTCAAATGGAATTATATATATATATATATATATATATATATATATATATATAAGAACGACGCTTGTGTAGAAGAACGTTCCGCACAAGATGAGGAGGTTGAACGAACAAATGAAAAATGAGGTTACCTCATTTTTCATTTGTTCGTTCTCCCTCCTCATCTTGTGCGGAACGTTCTTCTACACAAGCGTCGTTCTTTACATTAATTATACTGTGTATTGTTTGCAGTTAAAATGTATATATATATATGTACGGCATGGGAAGGTGCCCCCTCAGGGCATTGGTTTCTGCTCGTATGTAGGAGAATTACGACTTCTGATTAATCGAGGCCCATGGTGTAGTGGATAGCATATCTGACCGGCAATCGGAAGATCCCGGGTTCGATTCCCGGGTGGTTACCTCATTTTTCATTTGTTCGTTCTCCCTCCTCATCTTGTGCGGAACGTTCTTCTACACAAGCGTCGTTCTTTACATTAATTATACTGTGTTGTTTGCAGTTAAAATGTGTATATATATATATATATATATATATATAATAAATTTTGTACGCATTATAAATTGGAACAGATTAATAGCTAAAACATGAAATCACATCAAATATGCATAAACAAAACTATGGTGACAATCAATGCAATCATTTAGCAGGCAAATTTTAGCCTGCGAGTTGAAGTAATAGCAAATTTATCAATCACAGCTTCAACAGATGGTGTGTGTACATTCTATGAACTTGAAGTAGTAGTGCCTCCAGACGGTTTTCTTCCATAGTAGACCTGATTACTGTAAGTGTTCGCTCGAGCTTTGAAAACAAGCGTTCAGCTTCTGCAGTAGTTATTGGTAACGTGGCAAGCAGATGAAGCAATGTTGAACTATTTAGGAAAAAACTGCTACATTGATTTAGTGCAGATATAGCAGTGGTTGGCCGATTATCATTGTCGACGTTCTCCCATTTTTCTCGTCACAACTGAAACTCACTTTTGATAGTCTTGGAATCCGCAAGAAAATCGGGGTACAAATCTAACGCAGTCTGTAGGTGTTTTCACTGCTGGTGCACTTTTGAGTATTGGTGAGCATAACTTATTTGGAATTAGCCAGCCAATCTTGAGTGCTTGCTGCTGGCAATCCCCAAACCGATGCTAAATGTCATTAATTACCATGTCAAGCGTTGGATAATAAATATTTATCCTATAGTAACTTTCAGTAGAAGAGTTATCAAAATCAGCTGACGGTCTGTACACTGACCGTGAAGCTGTCCTGGGCTTTGTCAGCTCTAGACCCAGGGTTTCAGCAACAAGTTTTGCTTCTGCAAACATGCTTGCGAATTCTTTTTCACTCCGAATGCTTTTCAGCAAGCTCAATAAATCGCCAACACAGGACATTGCCTCCACCAGGTCACATTGTACCTTTTGTAGAACACGAGTCATTGGCAGCATAAGAGCGGACACCCTTTCAAGAATTAGCAAAGAAACTACAAATTCAGATTTACATATTGAGTTCTCGAGAATATTTGCTGTTTTTCTTGCATCGCTGGAATCCCAAGTTTTCATTTCACTCGAAGCTTCCATCACAAATGGCAATAAGCCTTTTAAAGTGACTACAGCCGTGTGTCGCTCAACAAAGCGCGTATCGCACAAGGTTGAGAGTTGTTTCTTCGATGTACGTGTGTTGACACATTTTTCAATACAGGTTTTAAGTGAGTGAGTTCTTTTGGCACTGGATCGAAAGCAAGAGGAAATATCTTTCACAATTTCTTGCGCATGTTGCGCCTTTGAACGTTTAAGTAGTGCATTGCACAGTGGAAATAGTGTGCATGTACCTGTCCATTGTTTCATCAGCAATAATTGACCAAAATTTTGCATTTTTTATTCGATTGACCACAGTTTGCTTTACTAAATCTGTAAATCACCAGCTGCAGAAATAAGTTCATTCTGAATTTGAGACGATTGGTAAGTCGCATTTCCTTTAGCAGTTTCTAGATGTTCATTAAAAATGGAATCCCCTCCTCTTAGTCTATATCGCAGCAACGCACGAAAATTGCCGTCATTTACATCGAGTTCTTTACCGTCTATAGCTATAGATCCAGCTTCACCACCGTGGCTACGAAATGTTTTGTCGAGCGCAGGTGAGAATTGTGTTCACTAGTGGTACCAGTAGGTTTCTGTTCCTTTGAATTTCCCTCATGTGCCCTTCATCTAACTTAGATTTTATATCATGTTCACCCTGCACAAATACCTTCTCAAAATCGTCCATTAGCAAAACACAGGTTTTGTGGTATTCATTTCGTTGGTGAGATAACAATGCACCATTATTCCCAGTCAAATCATCAAAACGAGTTAATGGCTGTGTGACGAATATGCGAGCACGTTGACTATGTCCTCCAGAACGGCCACTAACACCTGATGTAAGGAAGAGTACACATGGTACACAAAACGCACCTTCTCTACCAGGAAACTTGCTCACTGCAAGCCATGGAAAATCTTTCAAGTGATGAGGCAGCAAACGGCGGTGACGTGTAATTCCCGACTTTACATGCGTTGATCTACAGATCTACAGAAGCTAAGGCTAACAAAGACCCTAAGATCCACTCTAAGGTTAGCCCGAGAGAAAGAAAAGAGTAGGGGGTTAAGAAGAGAATAAGGGGTTAAGTAAGTAGCAACACCTATCACTCGTGGGTTAACATTCATTCAGAAAAAGAGAAAAAAGACACCATCATCCGCCGGCCACTGCCGACAAGTCGGAAAAATAGTCGAAGACAACAGTAGCGTATCCAGAGGGGGGCAAATGCCCCATTTGCCCCCCCTTTTGAAGGTGAAGAGGATGTATCTAAGGATAAGTAAATTTCCGTAACATTCAGCAAGCTAAGACAGGTAACTAGGTTTATTTTGTCGTAAATTAATTGTGTGATGAAATCAAATGATTCAGTACTTTTCATCGTTTTTAGTCCATGATTTATGCACTTTAAAAGAAAAATATGGTAAAAATTACTTCTCTCCCGGGGCAGAACCCCGGACCCCGCTGGGGGAGCTCACAGCGCTCCCCCCCCCCGACCCCCTAGCTGTATTGCCTCGCTACGCTCGGCAGCACTACTTTGCATTTTGCCCCCCCCCCCCTTTCGGAAATCCTGGATACGCGCCTGGAAGAGAAGAGGAAAGGGGTGAAAGATGAAAAGTAAAATAAGAACGCTTACAAACCATGCAAACACAGTCTTAACTCACTGTCATACCATTCAAACTACAGACATGCAAGTGAAGAGAGTTACAGACATGCAAGTAAGGAGAGGATAAGATAAAAAAAAGTAGGTAAAGTTAAAGAAAAAGTGGGTTAGTTTACTCTACGAGCTACATCTACGTTCGTGTTAGTCTAATTTTTTTTTTTAATAATAATTTTATTGCTGGCATCACACGCTGGCAAGTCACAAGCTGGTATTAATCGTCAACAGACTCATCCTCGACCACCACCCCCAGAGCTCCTGTTGCTAATTGTTTTTTTTTAAATTTTAAACAACGTTAATATTTTTAAAATGCCTATCTAAACAGTTCTTAAACACATTAACGCTGGTAGAGTTCACGACGGGCGCGGGAAGATTATTCCATTTATCAATTACTTTAAACGTAAAGAAGTTTTTAGCGATATTAGTAATGAAACGTCTGCCACGCAACTTAAATCCGTTATTACGAGTATTGCTATTATCGAAAGTGAACAGTTTGTCAAAATTTACGTTAATCTCTAGTTTCGAGTGAATGCAAGTCTAACTCTTTAATCCTATCTTCATAAGGCTTGTTGCGCAATGACAGAATTAGTTTCGTGGCACGACGTTGAACCCTTTCTAACTTATCAATATCCTCACGCAAATACGGGCACCAAAACTGAACGGCATATTCTAAATGAGGCCTGACTAGGGACTTGTAAAGGGGCAATATAATATCCTTCGATTTAAATTCGAAATTACGCGCTATGAAACTTAACATCCTATTAGCTTTTGCGCAAGACTCCAGGCACTGGTTCCTAACCTTTAAATCCTTAGATACACGTACGCCTAAATCTACTTCTTCATCAACGCTCGCTAACTCTCTATCATCCATCGTGTACGTGTAATTATTGTTACGAGAACCTATATGCAAAACTTTACATTTGTCTACGTTAAATTGCATCTGCCACTTATCCGTCCACTCCATAATCCTATTTACATCGTCTTGGAGCCTATTTCTATCGTCCTCGTTAACAACCTTACCGCCTATTTTAGTATCGTCCGCGAATTTTGACACGTTACTAGTCAATCCTACATCTATGTCGTTAATGTAAATTACGAATAGCAATGGGCCTAACACTGAACCCTGTGGAACACCGCTACCTACATTCAACCACCCCGATTCACTACCATTAACAACGACCCTCTGTCTCCTAGCACGAAGCCATTCCTCTAACCAGTTAGCAACCTGACCTCGTATACCGTGCGCTTTAACTTTCGCAATTAATCTTCTATGCGGAACTGTACCGAACGCTTTTTTAAAATCTAAATAAATAACGTCAGCCGCACTATGCCTATCGTATTCGCGCACTATTTCGATATAAAATTCTAACAAATTAGTTAAGCAAGATCTATGGCGTCGAAACCCATGCTGACTACTATTAATCAAATCTCTACTTTCTAAGTGATCGATGATACGATCCTTAACTATGGATTCCAAAAGTTTATCGACAGTTGACGTTAAGCTAATGGGCCTATAATTGCTAGCTACCGTGCGGTCGCCTTTTTCAAAAATAGGCGTGACGTTAGCTAATTTGAAGTCTTCAGGAATAATCCCCGTTTCGAGTGACTGATTAAAAATCTTCGTTAAGGGGCCTACAATAACGTCTTTCAAATCTTTCAAATGTCTGGGATAAAAAGCGTCAGGGCCTGGAGCCTTGCTAACTTTTAGCCTATCGATATAATGCGCAGTCTCACCCTCGTAAACAGTTATTTCATCCAAAATAGTCTCGCTACTAAATGGAACGATATCGTCCACGTCGGGGACATTATTTACGTCTTCTACGGCAAAAACTGTCACAAAAAAGTTATTGAAAATACCCGCTATCGCCTGAGCGTCAGAAGCCAAAGCGCCGTTAATATCCACTAGAGGGCCTATGTTATCTTTTATCGACTTACGATTATTGACGTATTCAAAAACTTTTTTTGGATTATGTTTACTATCCGCAGCAATAAGTATTTAAATTGCGCTTAGCATTCCTAACTGATCTTTTAACCTGACGTCTAAGCTCGATAATCTATTAAAGTTAGCTGCCGTGCCATTGCGCTTATTAAGTTTATACGCTGTGTTACGCTCGATTATGAACTCGCCTATTTCCCTAGTCCACACTTGGGCCTACCACGATTTTTAGCGCGCTTGGGCCTACGAGGAATAAACTCCCTTTCAATATTCATAAAACTTACTTTAAACATCTCCCAATGCAAATTTGTGTCATTACTCATGAATAAGTTATCCCAGTCCACTACTCTCATCCTATCTGCAAAACTATCAAAATTAGCCCTTCGAAAATCAGGGACTTCTATTACGTTACTATCCTTAGTGTTTTCTATCAATAACTTAAACCTAAGAATTTGATGATCACTACATCCTAAACTCTCACCTACTTCTAAACCTTCGACTATATTTTCGCCGTTCGTCATCACCAAATCTAAAATATTGTCACCGCGCGTTGGTTCGGTAACCATCTGTCGTAAAAAATGATCTTCCATTAACTCAATCTCAAACCATCCTCATTGCCAGTAAAAGTCTCGTAATTAACATTAGGGCAGTTAAAGTCTCCGACAATTATACTATTCCGACTGTCAATAAAGTTACCAAGAAGTGAGTAAAATCTAGTATCGGTATCGAGGGGTTGAACTGGAGGTCTATAAACAACAACAAAATTAAAACTAATACTACGCGTCCTAACTTCAACGCATATCGCATTAATTGCTGCCGGAAAATCTATCTTAACCTCGATAGCCCTAAGAGAATTACGAATGTACAGCAAAACGCCGCCACCAAACCTATGTAACCTATCATTAGTAGAGAGTTTAAAACCCGGTACATCAAGTTCCCCAATAAGTCCCGAGTCACGGTATTTAACCATGTTTCAGTGATAACAACTATATCGTAGTTGCCGGAATAAATTATCGCCTTAAATTCGTTTAATTTATTTCTAATACTACGCACGTTACAATAAAAAACGTTTAAGTTACTTTTTACCACGGGCCGGCGTTTTAAACTATTTTTCACGTCAGACCCGCGTTCCCCGGACCCACAACGTTTAAAGAAGGCTTCGACCTATACACCTTTCGTACGTTTTCGTCAATTAACCTACCTAGCCTAGCATTACGTATTTCATTAAAATGCACCCCATCTTTTTTAAAAAGGTGAGGATCACTGAATTCGAACCACAGCTTTAAGAAGGGTACATTTTCCTCGGCTTAGATTCAGTGATATTTCCCTTTTAGCGACTTTAGACTATATACATATATATATACACGCGTCACCTAGACGACCTGCGGAGCGGGGTTGATGTAGTAGGATTAGGTGCAACCTGCATAGGCGGGCGAATTGAACCATTTTCCGGAGGATCAGTTCTCTCTTCCGGAAGACTGGTCATTCTGCAATTCACGTTCCCATATCTGGTCCTGATGGCGTTTAATGGAACGACCATCTTCTAGTAGGCACTTGAAGGAAACAGGGCCCGTTCTCTCCTGCACAGTTGCAGGAGCCCATTTTGGTCCAGCCCCATAGTTGCGAATCATAACTGGATCATTAGGTTGCGCTTCTATAACTCTCCCTTTTTTAGTGTCGTGGTACAACTTCTGATTTTCCTGATGGCGTAAAACTCGTTGTTGTAACGTTTCGTTTGGACGTAACAAATCGAAAACTGAACGAATTCCCCGGCCAATCATAAGTTTAAAGGGAGACACCCCCGGCGTTGTGTGAGGTGTTATTCGATATTTAAACAAAAATTTATCCAACACCACTTGCATTTCCTCCCCACGAGAATGACGCAAGGCCGACTTGGAAGTACGGACCATGTTTTCCACGAGACCGTTAGTATACGGGTGGAAAACACTAGACCGGACGGCGGACATGTCTAATGCCATTTAGGTGGAAAAAAAAACGAAATTCATCACTGGTAAAACAAGTACCATTGTCGGAAACCAGGACTACGGGTAAACCCCATCGAGCGAAACACGAAAGGAGTAAGCGAATAGTAACGCCCGAAGTCGTGGAAGTGGTTGGAAAAATTTGAACCCACTTAGAGTAGGCGTCTACAATGACTAGGAAATAGGTATTATTTATAAGACCTGCATAGTCAACATGGATCCTATGCCACGGTATAGTAGGCCATTCCCAAGGATGAAGTGGACTTTTCCTTGGGAGATCTCTGTTCTCTAGGCAGCTTTGACAGGAACGAACTAATGATTCGAGTTCTCCATCTAAACCGGGCCACCAGAAATAAGCTCTCGCCAGCTCTTTCATTTTTGTTGTCCCCATGTGTTCAGCGTGAAGTTCCTTCACTAAATTCGACCTGCCTTCATTTGGAATTATCACTCTGTGGCCCCATAAGAGACAGCCATTTTGGATCGAGAGTCCAGACTGACGTTGATAAAAAGGCTGTAATTCACTCTCGACCTTAGTAGGCCAACCAACTGAGCAGTAATGGATGACCCTAGACAGAATAGGGTCTGATTTCGTCCACTGCTCTATTTGTACCGCAGATACTGGAGTGGATTCCAAAAACTCCATCAAGTGAACCCATTTTGTAGGTATAGGTACACAATCATTTGGATTTTCTAAAGGCAACCTACTTAGCGCATCAGCCGTACCTAGAAGTTTGCCTGACCGATGTACTAAGTCAAATTTATAGGCTTGTAGAATCAGCGCCCATCGTTGAATCCTACCTGAGGCCATAACTGGAATATTTTTATTGGTGAAAATAAACCTAAAAGAGGCTTATGGTCAGTAATTAGTTTAAATTCATGACCCCATAGATAGAAATGAAATTTTTTTACTGCAAATACTAAAGCTAAGGCTTCACATTCCAGTTGTGCATATCGTCTTTCAGTCTCAGTTAGTGTTCTAGAAGCAACACAGATAGGCCTATCTACACCATCAATGTGGTGAGATAACACTGCTCCAATTCCATAAGAACTGCTATCTGCTGAAACTATCAGAGGAAGTTTAGGATCATAATGCACTAGGAGAGTGGACTTTAGTAGTACGTCCTTGGAAGCCTCAAATGCTTCCTTTTGGATTTTCTCCCATCTCCACTGTTCCCCAGATCGTAATAGCTTATTTAGGGGTTCAAGGAAAGTCGATGCATTAGGCAAAAATTTCCTATAAAAGTTTAGACCTAAATAAGCTTGTAACTGTGTCATGTTTTGTGGAGGTGGTGCATTTTTTATTGCTTCTAGTTTATCCACCGTTGGATGAATGCCTGAGGCATCTATGCGGAACCCAAAATATGAAACCGCGTTAGTGACCCACGGACACTTTTCTCTCTTTAGCTTAAGTCCGGCATCCCGGAGTCTTTTTAGAACTGTGGTTAATCTAGTTAGGTGTTCTTTTTTAGACGAACCTGAAATGAAGACATCATCTAGAAAGCAAAGTACCCCCGGAATGTGACGTAGAACTTGATCGATTGTCCTATGAAAAATACCCGATGCTATTCCATAGCATAGCCTATTGTACTTATATAGGCCTCGGTGCGTATTTATGATAATTAGTTCTTTAGAATTTTCATCTAAACTTAGTTGAGCATAGGCTTGGGACATATCTAGTTTTGTGAAATATTTACCCCCAGCAAGAGAGCTAAATAATTCATCAGGCTTGGGTATAGGGTAACAATCTAGAAGGACTGCTCTCTTTGCTGTTAAACGGTAATCCGCACATAACCGCACGAACTTGTCCGGTTTTAGTACAGGAACTACTGGGCAGCCCACTTAGCGTGTGACTGGTTCGATAATTTTATCTTTGGGCAGCCTGTCAACTTCTTAATCTACCTTCTCCCGCAGTGCATGCGCAATTGAACGAGCCTTACAAAATTTCGGAGTTACAGAAGAAAACTCCCTTAACAATGAGTCTATGTCAGACGGATATGAGAGTGTGTGCACATCTGCCTGACCCTTTGGCAAGATTTTGTCAATCGGCATTTTCAAAGCATCAATCCAATCACGGCCTAGTAGAGTAGGCCCTTGCTCAACCACCACTAAAAGAGTTAAAGGATGAGACAAAGTTTTCTGGTTGTGTAACTGTGACGGATGTTTCTCCACAAATAGGTATTTGTATGTCCCCGTATTTTTTTAATAAGGTTTTAGATGCATGTATCATAGTTTAGGTGTATTTTTGAAAGTTTTGTCAAAAACTGTTTTGGACATGACAGTTCGGGCAGCACTTGTATCTAGTTCCAGAGGAACTATAATTCCATTTAGGCCTACCTCCACAATATATGGGCCTGTATTATTACCACTTTGCTGCTCATAAAATAGGTACTCCACTCCAATGTTCGAAGTATTTCCCCTTTGAGGATTTACACTAGAAATGTTAAAATTAGAATTTTCACCCTTTGTTTTCTTTGAAAACACACATTAGCTATGTAGCCTATTTTACTACAGTTTCGGCAAGCTGCTTCTTTAAAAAGGCAGTCCTTCTTCCAATGGTGTTTTCCACACCCCGTACATAGCTTGGAAGGCTTTTCCTCCTGTTTAGCGTTTGAATTAGTAGGCTTAGTCGTATTTTCCGCATACCTTTTATTTGTCTGTCTAGTAGGCTCATTAGGTCTGCCAGGCCTAGAAGATTTAAAGCTATTTACGTGTTGGTCTTTACTACTGTGACTGCCAAAAGCCCTAACATCTTTAGCAGCTGCTTCTCTAGCCGCAGCTATTTCTACAGCCTGACTAAAAGTTACGTCCTGTATAGCTAATAGGGCTCTCTGGGTAGACTCCTTTTTGAGACCCATTACAAACCTATCTCTTAGCATTTCGTCTAATTTGTTCCCAAATTTACAAGTACGGCTATGGCTTTTTATTCCTGCAACAAACTCTGCAATGCTTTCATTTACCGTCTGATGCCTCGAATAAAATTTGAAACGTTCATAGATGAGAACTACTCGGGGTTTGTAGTAATCGGTTATGGCCTGTACCAATTCACTATAGGTGCAAGTTTAGGGTGCTTTAGGAGCAACTAGGTCCATAACTAAGCCAAACGTTTTAGGGCCTATTATAGTTAAAAAGGTAGGTACTTTCTTAGCATCAGGAATGGAATTTGCCTCGAAAAACAACCTCAACCTAGTGGCATAAGATTCGAAGTCCTCCCCAGAGTCTTCGGAGGGGCTTATATGGCCAATCACCGACATGCTAGAGCAAAACCGAATTAGGCCAAATAACGTGAAGTAGGTTAGATTTGGTTTAAATTTGATCTAGTTACTCCCCAGTTAGGGTTGAATAGTAAATTGTATTAGAGTTAGGGTTGAGTAGGAATTAGTTTTAGAGTTAGGCCGGCGGGACCTAAGCTATAGTATGGTAGCTTACTCACACAAACCAAATCGGACGACCCACTAGGCTACATCCAATTTTCCAAACAACCACTTGAACCCAATAAGCCAAATTAAGTCCAATGAGCCAAATTAAATCCAATGAACCCAATTAAATCCAATGAACCCAATTAAATCCAATGAGCCAAATTGAATCCCATGAGCCTAATTGAATCCAATGCCTAATTTGAATCCCATCCTCGTCGCCAAATGTGATAACTTAGGGTTAGACACCCCGTTAGGTTATTAGGTTCCTAAACAACAAACAAACGCACTTACCGGTGCGTTGAATTAGATATTCCTTTTGGGGCCTACCATAGATTCCTTCGTCCCACAAACAGCCTACCTAACTCTCTCTTACTTTACTAATTTAGAAGCTATAGACATTACCCCTAACTATACTTAAGTATGACAACTTTCTACCCCATTTGTCACCTTAGAAACACCAACAAATAAACACTTAGCACCAACGATTAGGTCAGATAGGAAAGAGCATCTCTAGACTCGCCCAAAACAATACGAACAGCCGCGTTGGTCCGTTTATCCCTTCGTTTTGCCATTCAGCTTAGATTTAGTGATATTTCCCTTTTAGTGACTTTAGACTATATACATTTATATATACACACGTCACCTCACGGGTAATGTCTATAGCTCCTAAATCAGTAAAGTTAGAGAGTTAAGTAGGCTGCTTTGTGGGACGCTGGAAATTTATGGTAGGCCCTAAAGAAGATCTAAATCAAAGCACCGGTAAGTGTCTTTTTGTTGTTTAGAAACCTAGCAACTCAGCGGGGTCACAAACCCACAGGATATTACTTCAATGCATGCATCCGGCACTGGGGAAAATTACGTAAGTTTGGGTACTAGCTGTTGATCTTCTGTTTCCACCTCATGCCACTTGGTGCAGGACGCACAGGTTTAAGAATATGTGGTTGTCTCCAAACCATGGATTGGTAGTGCGCTCTTTTTATATAATAATACAGGGCAATACTTGTCGGTGGAAGAGTTTCTACTGAATGACCGTTTGTAAAGAGAATTGCCCTAGCACTATCAGTAATCTCGACATCAGGCATGTCATATACCTTACAAATAGAACTCTCTGTAGCCTTTGGTTTCCTGGCTAAGCGTGGCAAGACCCAAACCTTTCAACAGTCCATCATGGTTTTCAAACACTTTCCAGTTTGTTTTCTTGCTGTGACCTGCTATGAACGAAATGGTGTCATAACCCGTTAAAGCATGAAAGGGGATGAGTGTATCCACCATTGTTTTGCTTAAACTCCAATAAATTCTATGAACTGATGCCTTTTTGACGTTTCACAATTCATCCACAGTGAATTGGAGTTGATCTTTTCATAGTGGGCAAGTAAAAGTAGTAACACGTCTGTGTCACATGCTGAGATTACACTGCAATGAGCATTACACTGGATTGAATGAATAACAATTTTGGTGTCAGCCTCTTCATGATAAGCCGTGAGGCGGCTGACATCCTCTTCATCCTTGAAACCACCGGCTACAACTATTGTCTTACAAGGGGATGCTCTTTCTAATAGATGAGTGGACAAAAACGTATCAAATCAGTTTTGTTCTCTGGCAATGCTAAAAAACTTGTCCATTCGTTTGACAAGGGAACTGCTCTGTCTTCAACTACTCTCGTGATAGACCTAGGTCCTTTAGAACGTCTATCTCTGGTACCTGCTCTGACTGACTCATTGTATCATAGTATCGATTAAACAGCACATCTGTCCTGTTAGACTGGCTGCCAGCCTGTAGTACAGTCTCTAAAATTTGTCAAATAGTTCACCAAATGTAGTAACTCCATGGGACTTTCCAATTGTATGGATCAGGGCATTGCCATCAATAATGAGACAAGATCATCCTTCTGGCCTCAAGCTGGTTGGGCAGATAACATCAGTAGTCAAAACTTCCTGTAAGACTGCCTTTGTTCCAGTCCTGAGGGTTCCATCCATCAGTGCTAAAGATAATGAAACTGGCATTAATTCTTGCTGCAAGATACTTAAAAGGTTGACATTTCTCCCTGCCTCATAAGATGTATCAACCTTTGAAGTATGTTTCTGTCTGCCTTCAGTGTACTCTCAGTACCCTTAGAAACCTTGCAAATTTTGTACAACTTGGGGAATGTTAAGAGCTTGTTTTTCTGCATAATTTCTTTCAGTTTAACATGTCTGGGACCATCTATTGCTGTCACTAGTCATTTTGCATGCAGCAGTGATTGCTGTATATCATGTGTGACCAAGTCTTTTGTCGCAGTGCTCTGAAGAACAATGTAGCTGATGAGTCAACACCAAAGACATGAAATCGCTGTAAAGTAATAAGCACTACTGCTTCATCTGCGTTATCTTGTCGTTTCATTGTGTGTTAGTTGATTATCTAGGCGAAGTATTCGATACAATGTGTGGTCTCATGTTGTAGGACAATGCCCAATGACTAAGATTAGATGGGGTTTTCGTGATACCTACAATGCTACCACCCTTTTATCCAACTCCGTTCAACCACTCCTAGCTCATATCTGGGTCCACCTGATTAAACTTCTGCATTCACCTTTTCACCACAAAGTTGCCTTGCTGAAATTCAGCGAAAATCACATCTGGGAGCTGTTTCATTTCAGCCAGATAGACTGGGCCCCATTTGGCATAGTTGGTATGTTCGTAATGTGTAAAGAAGGGAAACATGCATTGGAATGAGTAAAGATGGAGGTCTAGGGTGGCCATTTCCATAAAGAAGGACACTATATATATATATATATATGTGTGTGTGTGTGTGTGTGTGTATGTGTATGTGTATATGTATATATCCCCCTCCCCGCGGGCGGTCTTTCTGGGGTGGATCGCCGCGGGCTCCTGCCTCCATGTGGCGAGGGGGGTCAGCCGCGGCTGGGGGCCCTGCCGGGTCCCCCGCCCGGTTGCGAAGTAGACTTTTAGCATACCCTGCTATCCTACAGCCCCCTCTTTCCTGTCTTCCTTGCCCCCTCTGTTTTTTCTGCTTTCTCTGTTCACTTCGCGCGCCCCGTGGGCTGCCGGGGCTGGTCGCTGGGGGTCTCGCTCCCATGGCCGGGGCCGGACTAAGTTGGCTGGTAGGGTGCCCGGGCCTGGGACCCTGGGGGGCCTTGGTCTTTGCTGCCGGCGGAGGAGAACTTTCGACGCTGCAAGGGCCCCTTTTGAAACGGGGGTACCTACATGGGACGAGGCACCCATCCCCCGCCGGCATGGGCTTCGTCCCCTTGGGCCCCGGGTAATCGGTTCCCCTTGGGTCTGGTAAGGGCAGTCGGCAGCCCTCGCCCACCCCGTCTGCTCTTCTTGCCGACACCTCCTCTCCCTCTCTTCCCCAGGCTCGTGGCGCCGCTGCCCGACCCCCGCCAGTGGCGGATGGACCTGCAGTGGACCCCCCGACCCCTGGATCCCCCCATATTCCACGTCCCGATAGGGACCCACCTGCTTTTTCGCCCTCAGGTGGGAAGCCGCGGCCCCGGTCGCCTCCCACTCCGGTCGGGCCTCATCGCCCCCGGCCCCCTCGGCCCCTGGGGGACGTGGGACCCGACGTCGCCGTCCGCCTTTCTCGTCTCCCCGTCCCCTCGAAGTACCGGTGGTGTTTGGCCCGACGGCTTCGCTCGGCCTTAGGACGGTGGACAAGTTCCTCGTCCTCCGCCCCTCCTCCTCCAAGCCCCTCCCCACTAACCATGAACGCCTCTTTCGAGCGATCCATGGGGTGACGGGGACGGCTCGTTTTGACCTTCGGCCTCAGAGGGATGGCTCCATTCTGATAAGGTCGCGTTCCTCTGTCGAAACCTCCTCTCTGCTCGCTATCCCCAATGTCCTGGGCTGCGGGATCACGGTGTCCCCCCACCCCCCCTCAATCAGTGCCAGGGCACAATCTACGCTGCTCGTCTTCTACTATCCCGGTGGAAGACCTCCAGATTGACCTCGCCTCCCAGGGTGTTGTGAGAGTGTACCGCTTTCCCGACAGATCGCGATCCCCAACCGCCCCTTCTCCTCGCCTGCTCCTCACTTTCGACTCACTGGTGCCCCCCGTTTCGGTATTCTGGGGCTTTGGTGAGAGACGAGCGTGCGAATTCTCGGTACGACCATACGTGCCAGATCCTACGCGCTGTTTTCAGTGCAATAGGTTTGGCCACGTGAGCAGCTCCTGCCGTCAGCCGGCCCCGTTGTGTGTCCGCTGCGGCGGCCCTCCCCACCCCTTGCCCTGTACTGCTCCGCCTTCCTGCACCAACTGCCATGGACCACACCCTGCTTCATCCCGCTCTTGCCCGTCCTTCCTCTTTGAGAGGGAGGTTCGGGCCCTCTGTTCATCAGAGTTTCTCAGCGCTCGGGAGGCGCGGGACCGGTTGCGTGGCTGCGAGGCCCGGCGTGGTACCTCGTACGCCGAGGCTCTCCGTTCCCGGCCGCCGCCGGCCCAGACCCCGTCCTCACCGGCGGTTCCCAACGCGCCTCCACCCACCGTGTCCGCTACTCCCAGTCCATCCTCTGCCGCCCAGCGGACTCCTACCGCGGCTCCCCGTACTACCAGCGCGTCCCCACGTGCTCCCTCCGCGAACGCCGATGCTTCGTCGGCAACCCCCCCTGCCCCTTCTACGCCCTCTCCACCGGCGCCTTCGGCCACCCCCATTCCGGATCGTGACCCGCCGTCACCCATGCGGGCCGCACGACGGAGGGGTAAGGGCCGCAAGCGCCGCGCCATTAGCGACCCCGAAAGGTTCGAGGCCATACGCCTCGCATCACCTTCCTCTCCCAAACACAAACGCCCCCTTCGCTCTACCGGCCCTCGTGGTGGGGGCTGAGATACATCCCTCTCCGGCCCGATCGATGGACCCACTGGAGGGGGAACTCGCCCGCCTGGTCGGCGTGGGTGGGACGTGCACGCCCCCGCGCTTGACCCGCCCCATCTCTCTCTCGACCTGCCTGCCTCCGGGTGAGGTATCATTTTCCACTCCCCCTCGTAGTCCTGCCTCCCCTGCACCTCCGGGAAGGGAGGGGCCTTCTGGATACCCCTCGCATCCCCTTCTATGCATCGCTCTCCCCCGGATGTCCGGGTGACTCCTCTTCTGGAGGACTTGCCGGCGTCTGGTTCCACATCGCCCCCTCGTCGGGGTGACCCTCGCCTTCGCCCTCGTTCGGCGTCCCCCGTTGGACCCCGGGGCTTTCCAATCCCCTTTTAATCTCGGGCCGCCCGATCGGCCCACCCACCCCATAACCATCCTTTTCGCAGACTTTCCTACCCCTCCCTATACCTCGCTCCTGCAGTGGAACATCCGCGGGCTCCTGGTAGGCCTCGAGAGTCTCTCCTCTCTCCTGGCCTCCAGGTGTCCGGCGTGTTTCTGCCTTCAGGAGACGATTCTGGGATCCCGTTCCCTCCCTCGAGTGTCCGGCTACTGCGGGCTCCCTTCCCCGCCTCTCGATGGGGCGGGCAGGGGGGGCTCCGCGGTCTTCGTACACCGCTCCGTCCCTTTCCGCCCCCTCCCGCTCCGTACTGTCCTGCAAGCTGTGGCCGTGCGCCTTTCTTTGGGGCGCCAGCTCACGGTCTGCTCTCTTTACCTCTCCCCTAACGTACGCCCTCCACCCGATTCTCTCCGTGACCTAATTCTTCAGCTTCCCCGCCCTTTTTGCTTCTCGGGGACTTCAACAGTCGGGACCCGGCCTGGGGGACGTTTGCTCCACCTTTCTCTCCGGGACCCTTCTCTCCCTTATGGACGAGCTCGAGTTCACCTTTCTGAACGATGGCTCCCCAACCTGCCTTCCACTCGGCCCATGACAGTTTCACCTGTATCGACCTTTCCCTGGTTTCCCTCGATATCGTGACGGAGTTCACCTGGGAGGTCCTGCCGGATTCTTCCGGCAGTGACCATTTCCCAGTGTGTCTTACCCCGACCCGTCTCCTCCCCCCCACCACTGTCCGCCCGCGCTGGCTGTTCGCCCGAGCAGACTGGGCCTCATACGCGAGGTGCACGGCGATCTCGCCATCAATTCCAGCCTTTCCCTCCGTTAGTGAGGCCCTCGCCTTCCTCGAGAGTAAGATCCTCTCGGCTGCCGCCAGTTGCATCCCCCGTACCTCTGGCTCCCCCAGGCCGCGCAGCGTCCCATGGTGGACCCCAGAGTGCTCCCATGCCGTTCAGGAGAGGCGCCGTGCCGGCCGTCGCTTCTACCGGACCCGCCAGCCGGAGCACAAGATAGCGTTTCAGCGCCTGAAGGCAGTGGCCCGTCGGGTCCTGAAACTAGCCCGGCGTACCTCCTGGCGGAGTTACGTGTCCGGGATCTCCTCCTCGACTGCCCCCTCGACTGTTTGGCGCAAGGTGCGTAGTTTTGAGGGGACCCGGTCCCCCCGACCCCCGGTGCTTCGGGTCGGGGACGACGAGTTCGTATCCGATCCGGAGGCCGTCGCGAACGCACTCGCGGCGCACTTCGCAGCCATCTCCAGTTCCGATTCCCCCCACTCCCGCCGCGACCCACCGGATTTTCCACCTCATAGGGATGACCCCTATAATCACCTCTTCCGCATGACAGAGCTTCGGGAGGCCCTCCGCCCCGACGCTCCTCCGCCCCCGGCCCCGATAATATCCCCTATGACTTGTTACGGCACCTCCACCCCTCGCTCTCAGCTTTTTACTGGACCTCTATAACCGGATTTGGTTGGAGGGTTCATTCCCGGACCGGTGGCGTGAGTCCATCGTCGTCCCCATCCCGAAGCCCGATAAAGACCCCTCACTCCCGTCGAACTATCGCCCCATTTCCCTGACATGTGCGCCTGCAAGGTTATGGAGGCGATGGTCGCCTCGCGGCTGTCCCTTACCCTGGAGGCGAGTGACCAATACCCTGCTACCCAGGCTGGTTTCCGGCGCTTCCGGTCTACCACCGACCCCCTCCTCCTCCTTAGCCACGACGTGCAGGAGGCTTTCTCCCGGCGTCACTTTGTTCTCGCCGTCTTTTTCGACCTCCAGAAGGCCTACGATACTACCCGGCGGAGCGCGGTCTTTGACTGCTTACGCTCCCTGGGTTTCGTAGGCTTTCTCCCCTCCTTTATTTATAACTTCTTGTCCGCCCGTTCTTTCCGCGTCCGCATCGGTTCTACCCTCTCTGACCGCTTTCCGTTGGAGGAGGGTGTCCCTCAGGGTAGTGTCCTTAGCGTCCTGTGTTTCTCACTAGTGATGAACACAGTCGCTACGGTCCTGCCTACTTCCGTTTGTAGCTCCCTCTATGCCGATGACTGGCTATCTATTGCTCTGGCCGCTCCCGTCTTTGGCTGAACGTCGACTCCAGCTAGCCATCAACGCGGTGGTTCGCTGGGCGTCCTCGGTTGGCTATGCTTTCTCACCCTCTAAGTCTTCCAGTATGCTTTTCCGCCTCGGCGCCTCCGTCTGTCGCATACCTTCGCCCTTACCCTTGCCGGCACTCCTCTTCCCCTCGTCCCATCCGTTAGATTCCTGGGTATGACCCTCGACGGATTTTTCGGTTGGGTTCCACACCTTAGGCGGTTGCGGCAATCATCTCGCCGCACCCTCTCCCTTTTGAGTCACCTGTCCCACACGACCTGGGGGGCGGACAGGCGTACTCTGCTGCGCCTGTACACCTCCCTGGTGCAATCCCGCATCGACTACGGCTGTGTGGTCTACAGCTCCGCCTCCTCTCCGGCACTCCGTATGCTGGATCCTCTTCTCCACCGTGGCCTTCGCCTGGCGTCGGGTGCCTTCCGCTCGTCCCCTGTCGCTAGTCTTCAGGTGGACTGCGGACACCCCCCCCTGCCCCTTCGCCGGGGCCTTCTCATGGCGAAGTGTTACCTTCGCATCTGCCGCCTCCCGAGTCCCTACTCTTCTCCGCGATCTCCCAGGCGCTACCCCGGCCTGACACGTGGCATTTCGCTGCCTCCTGGCCAAGATCTTTTCGTCCCTGGGGATCCCCCCACCCTCTATTCTGCCGTTCTCCTTCGACCTGTCGCCCCCTGGCTGACCACCCCTATCTGCCGCTGCCAGGCGCTCCGTGGCCTGCGTAAGGAGTCTCCTCCTACCGTCCTCCGGTCTTCTTTTCTGGCCCATCTTCCCGTACACTCGGACGATGTTCCCGTCTACACCGACGGCTCGCGCTCCCCTGCAGGTGTCGCGGCCGCCGTCTTCTCTCCGTCGCTGTCACCTACCTCCCGGGGTATCCCCCTGCCGGTTCAGGCCTCCATCTTTTCCGTGGAGCTCTTTGCCCTTCTGGAAGCCCTCCGTCTGGTATCGGGTTTTTCGCGGTCTTCCTGTACCATCTTTTCGGACTCGCTGAGCGCGCTTCAAGCGCTCGAGCGCTATGATTCCCCGGACCCCCTCGTACGCCTTATTCAACAGGAGTACCATGTCCTGCACAAGATGTTACCTACCTGTTGAAGCTCACAAGATTTCGGGCGCCTTCAGAGCCCAATCTGCGACCTTCCATCTTCTACTTATTGCCGATCGCTAGCCCTATGGGCCGCCATAGGCACCGGGAAGACATTTGCTCCGACGAGCCGAGGCGTTGGGCGCGCGATTGATGGAAAATTTTGTCCGAAGTCATAGGCCCTATGACGCGCTACTTATAAGTCAACGAGTGGTTTATAGAGGGGTCTGCGGCCGGGTTGGGATCACCCCGGCCCTACCTTTTCATAGGTGCTTTCAGCCACGGTCAAACTTCGATAGGTACCCGGGGACGTGAACCGATAATTAATTGAACGGCTACAGAGGCTACTTTGCGCGGCTACTAGCTCCATTCGCAAAATTCTCCAGGTTGTCCCCGGCACACGTTTAGACTCATCGGCGATCCCATTACTCTGGGAACCCAATACGAGGCCTATCCATTAGGCCTATGGCTCTGGGGAGAAGATTAGATTAGATTTCCCCCCGACTCCTAGCCTTACAAATTCATGGAATCATGGGCTAACCGACGTAGTGCAAGGTACGGTCGTCACGTGTTGTCGTACCCCGAAAGACTTATCGGGTCCCCTTGACTCCGGGAACCCAATACAGCCTATCCATAGGCTAATGGCTTGGGGAGAAGATTCCCCCCGACTCCTAGCCCTATAAATGGAATCATCGGCTAATCGACGTAGTGCAGTCGTCAATCACCTGACCAAAAAGAAATCTACCATTTCATAGGTGCTTTCAGCCACGGTCAAACTTCGATAGGTACCCGGGGACGTGAACCGAGAATTAATTGAACGGCTACAGAGGCTACTTTGCGCGGCTACTAGCTCCATTCGCAAAATTCTCCAGGTTGTCCCCGGCACACGCTTAGACTCATCGGCGATCCCATCACTCCGGGAACCCAATACGAGGCCTATCCATTAGGCCTATGGCTCTGGGGAGAAGATTAGATTAGATTTCCCCCCGACTCCTAGCCTTACAAATTCATGGAATCATAGGCTAACCGACGTGGTGCAAGGTACGGTCGTCACGTGTTGTCGTACCCCGAAAGACTTATCGCGTCCCGTTGACTCCGGGAACCCAATACAGCCTATCCATAGGCTAATGGCTAGGGGAGAAGATTCCCCCCGACTCCTAGCCCTAGAAATGGAATGATCAGCTAATCGACGTAGTGCACTGGTCAATCACGTGACCGAAAAGAACACCTCCCACATCGGTGGGGGGTGGGGGATCTCCTGAGCCCCGGACCCCTTCGTAAATTGCTTCGAAATCTATGCTGAGGGGGAGAAACCGGTCGTTCCCCGATAGGGACATAGGTCCTATACCTGAGGAACTCAAGGTCCCCCAGTTTTACTCTCACGACGATGCCACCGGAAATAAACTCTGGTCCATCCTCCCCCGCCTGTCATATTGGGCGTCCTCTTTCCACCGCTCCCGACACAAAGAGGTCGTCCTTGCGCGGCTTCGCATCGGCCATACGCGCCTCACGCACGGCTATCTTATGTCCCGGCAGGAGGCTCCTCGTTGCGCCTCCCGCCAGTCGCCCCTCACCGTCTCTCACATCCTTGTGGAATGCCCCACCCTGTCGTCAGTACGTCGTCGCGCCTTCCCGTTCCTCTCTGATTTCCCCCTCCCCGATCGTTTACGTCTTATGCTCGCTGAGAGCCCTCTCTTCTCGCTTGACCGTCTTTTCCTCTTCCTCTCCCAATCTCGCATCCTCTCTGAGCTTTAGGTGACTTCTCACCCGTCGTCCGCGGTCCTCCCACTTCTAGTGCCTTTCCCCCGTCTCCGTTTCTCTTTCTCATATTCTGCTTCGCCATGATATCCGCTAACGTATAGCGGAAAATGGCGGTAAACGCCCCAATACAAAAAAAATATAAAATATGTATATATATGTGTGTATATATATATATATATATAACAAAGAAATGAATATTCATTTTTACTCCTTGGGCAGACTGACCGTCCGACTCGTAGTCATGAAATTGAAAACAAATGCGACTTATCAGCAGTGTTGCCAACTACATATAATAAAAATACGTTAACGGTTATTATGGCCTTCAGTACCCGCTATTTTAAGTGTACCTGAGGTAATTTATATAATTCTTTTTAGCCAGACCCCAAAAAGGAGGACAAATTAACGTCCGGCTCAAGGTGGAGGACAGTGTGCTCAAAAGGCGGACTGTCCGGCCACCCTATGGACGTCCCAAATCCCATCTCTTTGAGCCCGAGTGATCATTAGCAGCACAACAACCATCTCCATATACTGCCATCAGTAGATGAAGTTGATACTTCTAGTGCATTTGCTTGTAACAAATTTGGCCATGCAGTCACGGAACCTTTCTCTACCAGGAGAGTGATAAGCTAATCATCCTGTACTGAATGAACATAGTATTTGAGTTCTTTCCTCAGATCTTTGTTAGTTTCATCGAGGTGAACAAGCATTTGTCGTAGCAGAAAATGCCACATAGCTTAGTCAACTGTCAGAACTACATACCCTTGGCCAAGTACATCTCATACATGAAGACGCCCAGAGATGGGCAGTAATGTATTTGACAAATACATTACATTACATTACATTACAATTTGTATTTATACTGTATTTATAAACATACATTTATAAGTATACATTTTTCAGGGTATTTAAATGTTTATTTAAATACATTATTATTGATGTATTTTGTAATTATAAATACATATTTTCAAATACTTTTTTAAATACGTTTGACAAAAAGTCAGTTTACGTGACGTGTTTTGAATAACTTCTTGGAATTCTTTTATTGCGACTTGTGGCAACTCCTACGTCGCAGTGACGTCGCGCTACCATTGGAATTTGTTGGGGCCTGATTATGATATTAGTCAATTTGGAGCTATTGTCGAGTAGTCTTTTGCCGGAATGCTTCATTCACCAAGGAGAGGGAAGCTGTCCGACGGACTTTTTGAGAGCTTCACACTGGTGAAGGCGAATATGTAGTGGAATGATGAAAGTACTTGGAGGCTTAGGTCCGGGATGGATGGATTTTTTCCATTGTTGGGAGTATTTTAGTCTCATGTTTTTTGTAAATCGAGAATTTAATTATTTTTCCTGTAACTTTTTCAAACTGTACTGTGTTTTGCTTATTATGATTTATGGAGTTCCTTCTTTCTGTTGCCTCTCTTTGGATTGCCTTTGTTGCAGGTAGGAAGCCTCAAACTACTATAACAATAATAAACACTGAAAATGGAATATATTTAGGATGTATTTAAATATATTTTTGAAGTAATGTATTGAGTATTTAATTACATTCCAATTTACAGTAATGTATTAATTTAAATATAAATTTGCGTGGTATTTAGTATTTAAGTACATTTTAAAGTATTTATGCCCATCTCTGAATACACCTCTGTACGATTATATTAAGTGAGTTCATTTCATGGGCTGGAGCGTATATTGTTGGCAACTAACCAATGGTTGTCATCTCCGGATTAGTTCTGCTCTGTTTTTCATTGAAATGGGTCCAACTATTTTTGGGGTCTGCTGTCTGCCATTTCATTACAAAGGTCATGATATTAGTTGCTCGAGCCTGAATAGCAGCCACATTTTTGTCCTCTTCAAAGAACCATTTCTTCTTAACATATTTCACAAATGTATTTGCTTCTGCTTTTAGTACATTTACAGCAACCAAGTCATCCAAGGCTTGGGGTACATCCAGCTTTGTCTTCTTGGAAGGTTCAAGGTCACTCAGTAGTACGCCGAGTGCAGGACCTCGTTGCCATGCAGCTATTTGTGTGACATGGAATGTTTTCGTTCCGTTGAGCGAAGCATCACTGATATCATTGTTATCAGCAGTAAAATGCACAAACTTTCCTGGAATCAAGTTAGGAGGTGTAACAGCACCAGTCTGAGCACCCATCGTTTGGAGAATACTTTCGGAAAGAGCTGTGTCCAGCTGCAGAACTTATTCATAGCTAATAGTATGTCCAGCACTATGGAATAACTTGACAAGTTGTTTTGACCTAATTGCCTGGTGCGTTGAACTGCCCAATCCAATATGTTTTGGAGTCCCCCTTTGCTGACAACAAAGACCATATCCTGGCCTACACTAAGAACTAGGTGCTCCTCATTTTCTAAAGTTGGAAATTCTATGCTCCTACCCTCTAGAATCGTTACTTTCGATGAAAAAACAATGTATGTAAAACATTTTACAAATCGAATAAAATTTAGAGGTAGCTCAATAATATTGAAGTTTTACCCAGTGGCCGATTAGACAGGGGGCTGATGGGGCTGCAGCCCCAGGTCCACCAAGGAACATAAGAACTGTATCAAGTTACTTGCAACTTGATACAGAATATATGCTTTCTTTGTTGAATATACTGGCCTGTGTTTTCATACTCAGGATCAGAACCATAATGAACATGAACAAACGTAACCATAGGCCCATTTGGATCAATCAGTCCCAGGCCTACCAGGCCATTAATCCGCTATTGGTTTTACTCCCCACACCACCCCGCCCCTAGTATATACAGAAGACTAAACTAAACGAAATAAATAAAAATAATTGTAAAACATGTGAACTGATGAGATATGTAAAATTGAATGACAAAGAAATCGGCTATAACTGAGACAATGCCATATGATGTGGTAAGCAGTAGCTAAAATTTCAGTGCTCTTGAGCGACCTCTAAATATTAATCAATTCAAAAGAAAAGTGACACACTTTTTTTTGTGCGTGTGTGTGTGTCGGGGGAGGATAAATAAAAACATGAAAAATTCACAACTATAGCTAAAAAGCACTCTACTAAGGACCTCAGTTTTTATAGAATCCTTATCCGATTCATCTGGTGCACTGTCCAGTACTGACGGACCTCCATAGAGCAATCTTAGGAACATATACAGGGCGTTTCAAAAAGAGTTATACAATTTTAAACGTTTATTTACAAAGAACCAGAAACCTCATGAACGTGAACAAAACATTTTTTGAAAGCTTATGAAATGATCTTTTTTTGGCAGTAAGTTTAAGCAAAATTATGCAAAATGCAGTTAAGCATAATCCTTGTAATTGACGTTCTCGATGTGTGCCCCACCGGGGTTCAGACAGGCTTTTATCCTGACTCCTAATTCTATCCAACTTTCCTCCAGGTCTCAGGGGGCATTTCCTGGAGGTAGTCTGATACCTTCTGCTTCAGATCGCCCAGTGTGACAGGGTGGTTGGCGTAGACAGAGTCCTTGGCAGCCCCCCCAGAACCAGTAGTCCAGAGGGTTCAAGTCTGGGCTATGGGGTGCCCAGTCATGAGCGGTACCCAGGGAAATGAGGCGGTTTCTGAAGAGCTGCCGCAGGATAGTAATGGTGTCACCAGCTGTATGCAGGGTGGCACCATCCTGCATAAACCAGGTCATCCTGAAACCAGTAAGGCCCTAGCATTCCCCATCTGACATTCAAGGCGCAGAAGCATGTGACCTTAGGCCCTTTCAGGCACCTCTCAGTGATCTCCTCAGTCCTCAGGTGGTTTTGCGCTCCAGAAAATGTTATTGTGGTTGGTGATGGCACCGCTCAAATGGAAATGGGCTTCATCACTGAACCAGATCAGGTTAATCTAGTTTGAGTAGCGCTCCATCCTGTCACTGAGTTAATTGCACATGTGAACTCTCTTTCTCATGTCATCTTGAGTCAGTTTATGCCTAATAGAGATGATGTACGGGAAAAGCTTCAGTTCCTTAGTGAGGATACGCCAGACTGATGTTGGTTTGATGCCCAGCTCCTGGGAGCGCCGGCGGTGGGACTTCTTGGGACTGTCCACTACAGAATCTCGCACGACGTCGATGTTGGCTTGGCTCTTGGTTACTGATGCTGGCCTGCCACTGTTGCCCTTACTCTGGTTGTGTACTGTACCCTTGTCCTCAAAATGTTTCACAACACGTTGAATGTCACAATTTGTTGGTCCAACACGTGTTCTGAGATTGAATTCCCGGCAGAACTTCCGACGGGTCTCTACATATGATTTCGTCTCATACCACAGATACACCACATTTGTCTTCTGCTCCACTGTCAATGGCATAGTTGAGCTAGGGAGCTAGAAATTCCAGAGAACAAATATCAGAATACCACCACCAAAACCTGAAAAAGAAAAGGGTATAGATTAAAAACAAAGAAATGGCAGGGCATTAAAGTTGTATAACTCTTTTTGAAACGCCCTATATAATACATCAGGAACACAGCGTGCTGCGTTCTCTTCACTCACACATACCCCTTGAGACATGGGTGAGCCATTATACCCCTTCGCAGCTTCAATCCCATATCATATGTACTAATGACATGAAAATGTCATCTTCAGGTTGGCATACGGGAATATTCAGTGAGTCATCTTCGTGTCCAGTTGCAACCACTTCTGAAATAGGTACATAACTACTTGATAGGTACAAGTTTTGCTTTCTGAAACATTGATCATGCAAAACATTGAAGTCAGACATCTTTTTTAGAAATAAGACTGTTCTTAAAGGATGATCGACGACTAACAAATGAGTGTGGGATATTGACATTAGCTTCCTCAACCAGAATACAATAACGGTCCCAAACAGCAAATAGTTCTAGCACATGTCCTTGATCAGCAGAATATTGTAGCTCATTACAGAGCCATGTCATAGCCAAGTCTGTGTCCTTGCTTCCTTTTTGGGTAATTGCAATTGATCTCATAAAGCGACTGTAACAAACTAAATGGGCTGCGATGAGATCATGCACCCCTGCGAGGCGGACATTGAGATTCTGGTCAGAGAGAGACGGCTTTAAAATCCACTGGCTTATTTTAAATGTTGTTACTGATATTAGTCTTTGCTTTTCTGACACAGTTTCACAGAACATACAAACACTCCAGTTCACATGCTTGACAGGCCTGCGAGATGATGTAGATCGTTCACTAATGGTAATGTTCTGAGAAGTGCTTGCTTCTGTTGGACAAGCTGTCATTCTTTATGATTGATCTTTTAGCCTCTGGAGCTTTCTTTTGTCGGTGTACTGTGCATAACAGGTTTTCTACCATACAAGTGAACTTGTTTTTTTTCAGTGTTAAAAACAGTTTTAATTCTTTCTATTACATTTTGGCTTTTGTTGTTCCTCAGGTTTTTTCTGATGTTTGTTACCTCTTCAATTCTTTGCAAACCTTGACTACTGGAGTCCCTCAAATCATACAGAGGCTCTATAATACAGGCGTTGGTCTTTCAAGGTTTACCAATGGCTCCATGGTTAATCTGAAAAGAAGAAATAAAGAAAATTAGACACTCTCGATGGCAAACAATTTGGGAACCATTGCCCAAATTAATTATAATACATAAAATTTTAAAGTTATAATAAAATATATAAATAAAATAATAATGTAAATAAAATATATAAAATCTGGAATTTCAAATCTCATCACCAGTGCTGAATCATTATCCACATTACATGACATAGATTAATAGTTATTTTTAGGGCAGCTATTTTTTTTTTTCATTAAAAGTGTTAAAACTCAAAATTCAGCTTGGTAACACCTATTTTCATATTCAGCATATCGCCAGAATAATATACTGCACGAGTGAGTGCATACTCAAATTATGGTAAAAAGCGATGTTACCAACTTTTACAAAAAAAATGTCTCAAGCTGTTCATTTTTCTGATTTGGCGACTGGTCTATTGTGGTCTCGCAGCATCATTTGTTTTTTCAATGAAAATATGTGGATAACATAATTTAGCAAAGGATTTTTTGATATAAGGGAACTCAGCATCCAAGTACGAGGGGCTGCAAATCCTAAAAGCTCTTAAACACGTACCAATGAGGATCATCTCTTTGTAAAGGAACTATGAGACGAAGGAAGGCCAGTGAACATAAAAATTAGAATGAGTGGCTTTTAAATTAAAATAAAAATGTTACCCATTAAAAATTAACTCTAGCTACTTCGTTTTATTGTAAAATTTTCTAGCTATATATAATCTAGTTTGTATTATTTAATTTTTCCTTAAAATTTAATAATATTTTTATAATTCTTTTTATATTATTATGAATAAAATAATATATAGTATATCGTGTTAATTAATATTTGAAATGTAGAATAATAGAAAAATAAACAGTACATGGTACACCTTTCTTCTACTACTTCTTTCACCACCTTTCTCTACAAAAAAAAAAAAAATGGTGTCAATAATCCAGCAGGGTTGAAAGCACCTTAAACAGAAAAAACAAACAAATGTAGAATGGTGTCAATAATCCAGCAGGGTTGAAAGCACCTTAAACAGAAAAAACAAACAAACGAAATGTAGAAAGCACCTTAAACAGAAAAAACAAACGAAATGTAGTCAATATCTTCGTAGATTTTGGAGTGAGATTAGCTCACATAAACACCAGGTAATTAATTATATGAACAAAATTATAATCGTATAGATGTATGCAGGGCCGGTTTTAAGCCGATTTGACCGATTTGTTCAAATTGGGCCCCGCGCCCCGAGGGGACCCCGCGCACGCGTTCGAGTGGGGGACGCTATGATGAATTAATGAGTGTCCAGTGCGCACGAAGTTTCTTGTTACTGTGAAGGCAGTGAAACTATTCAGTCCGTCCTCGTATATCTATGTTTCAATGTTTTATTGCTAATCGTTTGTTTATTTGTTTTGTAATTTCAGTTTATCGTCGCCGTTTAGCTTTTTTAAAAAAAAGGTAATTTGTGGACGATATTCAAACCCTCAACACAGAAAGAGCGCTGTTAATGAGATTATATAACATAAAGCTTGGAATGTAAAGTTGTGTTGTTTGTTAAATATGTCCAAATTGTTTATATGTCCAAACTGCAAACTTGAAGTGTCTTAAGCCTGCATGTAACAGAGAAACGTGGTGGTAAGTAGATCCTACATAAGCACACCGGACAAAAAATTAGTCACCCCTCTCAGAATGTACCTAATAACGTGTGACGGCGCCTCTGGCCTTGATAACCGCACGAATCCGGCGAGGCAGAGACTCTACGAGGTTGTGCATGTACTGAACATCGATTTGCTGCCACTCGTTCATCAGTCGGTCCCGAAGTTCCGCCAGAGTCCGTGGGTGTCTATTCCTGCGCTTCACTTTCTGTTTCCAGCCTGAACAACACCTTCGACGCATTCAGGATTAAAGGCTTCATTGGACCTGCGATGTACTCGTCGCCTCCGATCATTGGAGAACAAACAAAAACGGGACTCATCGGACCAAATTACACGTTTCCAATCTGCCGCAGTCGGGTTTTTGTGCCTCTGAGCCCATTTACAGTGCCCGCGAAAAGTATCCGATCACTCAAGAAAATACAATATTTTCCCTTGATATTCAGAGACACGTAATTCACTTTCTATTTGTTCTAGCGACATCTGGTAACTTTGAGGTCGCTCGCTGATATGAGAGCTATCCAACGCATTCTCAAATTAGTGTTCTGGTAGCCTTCGTTGCGGGTGGCTGTGTCTCACATTTGTCAGATTTCACTGTTTGTGTAAATTTCTTGATATTTTTTTTTTTTTTACAGAAAGTGGTGTAAATAAAATTTATATATAATGTGTGCTAAAAACAACTTAAGAGTGATTGTCGAGGTGCTATTGTTGCTTTGCATGCATGTGGGAAATCACAGAGACAGATAGCTAAGGAATTAAACATATCCCAAAGTACCGTTAATTTATGGGTTTCACGGGCTAAGAACAATGGTGGCCTAACCACGCCAGTCCCTAAAAAACGATCTGGCAGACCGAGAAAAACAAATTCGCGAACAGACAAACTTATGAAACGTTTAGTATTGAAAAACCCAACAATAACTGCGAAAGAAATAAAATTTAATATGAATAATTTGTTCTGGTGTTTCTGAACGAACTATCCAGGAGCGGCTCCAAAAGAACTCGGATTACCATCTCGCCATGCTGCTAAGAAACCGTTCATTAATGAAAAAATGCGTAAAAAACGTGTCGCATTTTGTAAAAAATACATTCATTGGACTGTTGATGACTGGAAGAAGGTTTTATTTAGCGATGAGTCGACATTTTTGACATTCAGAAGTTGTCCAAAAAAGGTTCGCCGGCCTATTGGCTCAAATAGGATGGACCCTAAATACACCCTAAAGACAATGAAACACCCTCCAAGTGTGATGGTTTGGGGTTGTTTCGGTTACTATGGGCGTGGAAACTTATATTTTCTTCCGAAGAACACAACTATGAATGGTGCACGGTATTTAGCAATGCTACAGGATAAACTTCCAATGGCAATGGCAATCCAAAGGACAAAAATACATGCATGATGGTGCACCATGTCCCAGGGCCAAATAGTGACAAAATGGATTACTGACAATAAATTTGATATTTTGGATTGGCCTGGTAATAGTCCAGATCTCAATCCGATAGAAAATCTGTGGCTAATAATAAAAAAAGGTTGAATGCCACGACACTGGTTCAGTCGAAAAATTACAAGAGGCCATCAAAAGGTATGGTGCAAGGAAATATCAGTGAAGTTTGTCAAAACTTGATTAAATCCATGCCAAAACGTCTAGAACAAGTCATCCAAACCAAGGACAGATGACAAAATACTAATATAAGGTTAGTATACATTTAAACATTGGTTTTTATGTAAAAATACAAATTTCAAGGGTGATCGGATACTTTTCGCGGGCACTGTATAACGTGCCAATTTGTGACTTGCTGTTAACAGCGGCCTCTTCCGTGGTACCCTGCTCCAGATGTCCATCGCATGCAGTTCTCGTCGCAATGTCCGTTCGGAAATTGGTCGCTGGAGAACCTCATTGGTTTCTTGGAGCAATTGTTCTCTGGTTTGAAAACGATTTGCAGTTACTAGACGAGAAACATGGCGGCGGCCCCTATTGTCGAGAATTGTTTTTCCGGCCACAGTTACACCGTCGATTGTCAGTTGATTGCGAACTACACCACTCTTTGTAAACTCGCTGGACAGTACGCGTTGACACACCAACAAATTGGGCTACTTCAGACATTTTGTGTCCGTGGGCTCTGCCAAACACGATGGCTCCTTTTTGCCACTGAGTAACGTCTGCCTCACGACCCATTTTGCAGACTATATCCAACACACACTTTGTTCTTCACCACCTCACGAAACAGATCTGATCCTGTGTGCTACGTCACCGCTACTTGTCACTTACCAATGCTACATCAGCGCCCTCTGTGTGACCTTGAACTTCCTACTATCGGTGCTATTAGGGGTGACTAATTTTTTGTCCGGTGTGCTTATTAAATTAACTAGTTTTTGCCTCATTATCATAGAGAGCATTTACATTTCTATTTACTAGAGCTTGTTCTTTTGCCCCCTGCGCTTTTCTTCTTACTCCCAGGCTTTTAAAAATCATGAAATCTTTTGCTTTAATCATTAGATGCATACATGCACATCTTTATTATTTTTCAGTGCCAGGGAGTCTTTATTGTGAATGATTTTGTTTTTTGTTTTGTAATTTCAGTTTATCGTCGCCGTTTAGCTTTTTTAAAAGAAAAGTAATTGAAAAAGCCCTTACATCATCGTCATCATGGCAAGCACAAGCAGAGATAGAGACAAAGGGCGAAAGTATTTGAGCGGCAATCAGAAACGAGCACTGGCCAAGGCTAAGGCAGCTGAAAATGAAAAACAAAGAGGTGCTCTAGCGAAATTTCTTGTCACTCCAACTTTGAAACGACAACGGGTAGAGGGCCCCGCTAGGCGCTAACAATTTTCTAATTGGGCCCCGCACTTCCTAGCGCCGGCCCTGGATGTATGTATAACTGATCTCTTACTAATCTTGATAAAATTAATTCACTTACTAAATTTTAGATTCACTAATGAAAATCTATAGTTGGAAATAGAAAGTGAATTATCTACAAAATTTTAGCCTCTGTTCATAATTCCCGATCAAAAAATAGAATAGTTTCAAATGCGCTCATGACCTTCATAGTATCTTTGAGTTAGATAGAGTGTACACAAAGTCCCTTCACGATTATAAACTTTAATACATGAAATCCAAAGAGGACACAGTAATGCTTCGTTTTGCATGTTGTTGCATAACACATCAACTTTTTTGCTCTTATTGCAGATCTTGTGCCTGATTGGGAGCCATTGGTGATTGTCTCTGATTGACCGAAACAAAACAACAACTCTGCAGGAGAAAGCAAAATGTGTTGTTTGGTTTGCGGAGTCAAAGTACGTGATTACCATTCAAAGGCACTACGCCGTCATTATGGCAAGAACGCTCCTTCCAATCATAGCATTAGGAACTGGTACTACAAGTTTCTGGAGACAGGCAGTGTGATGGACAAGCCTAGGAGTGGACGTCCTAGTGTTTCAGACGAAACGGTTGCTAGTGTTCAATAGGCATTCCAACGAAGATCGCGAAAGTCCATTCGTCGCGCCTCACGACAGCTTGTAAAGGATTATGTGTACCATACTCCTGTCGCTGACACTGACATTCTTCGTGCAAGGATTTGCAATGTCGTCAACAGTATCACGAGAGATATGCTAGCGAACGTATGGCATGAACTCGAATTTCGCTTGGATGTACTACGTGTAACTAACGGCGCACATGTTGAGATTTAATGCGAAACAATAAACTTGATGTGTTGCGCAACAACAAAGAACAAAGCATTACTGTGTCTTCTTTGGGTTTCATGTAATTATTAAAGTTTATAATTGGGAAAAGATTTATATACACCTTGTACACCTTTATGAAAAATATCGACTATCTGTGACTTCTATCTGCGGTGTCATTTGTGTACACCCTATCTAACTTAAAGATATTATCAAGGTCATGAGCACATTTGAGACAGTCTTCTATTTTTTTGATCAGGAATTTCGAAAAGAGGCCAAAATTTTGTAGATAATTTTTACCTTCTTTTGTTTCCTACTATACATTTTCAATAGAGTGAATCTAAAATTTAATAAGTGAATTAATTTTATCAAGATCAGTAATACATGCACTTATCCGACTATAATTTTGTTCATACAATTATCATGGTGTTTATGTGAGCTAAACTCACTCCGAAATCTACGAAGCAGTGGCGTACTAAGGGGGGGGGGCGAGGGGGGCGGTCCGCCCCCGGTGACAGCCAGGAGGGGGGTGCCATCGGGAGAGTTGAAATACCAGTACAAATTTTCAAACCAAATGAAAAATTCGCCAAAGTAAGAAAAAAATTTTAAAAATGTTCAAACTATTACAACAGCTTAATGGTAATTTCTACTATAAAATAAATTTTTATTTTTATTGGCAATACAAAATTGACAAATGAAAAATTAAATATTTGATAAAAATACATCGAAAGGCGAACGTTTGTTGACGTTTTACGTTTGTTGAGCACAGCCAGCTGGCTGCAACTGACATTCCAAGTCTTGTTCACTTGACACTGACTCCACATTAGGGCGACTCGTTTTTACACTTTTTTCGATATTTGATTGGGGGTAGTGCGGAAAAGTTGCGATTTGGAGAGAAAATAAAGTGTGTAAAATTTTTTTGATCTACGTCAATACCTTCCGGTGGTGGCGAGTCCTTAAAAATAAAAAAATAGGCCTAAAAACATAAATTTTTTATATAATTTTATATAATTTTTATATAATGTTCATTGTTCAATGACTGCTATTAATTTATTCAAGCCTATAATATTGTTCTCAGGGTTGTTTGCACAGAAATATACCGGAATTAACATTTGTATAACATCTTGTTAAAACTTGCTTTAAATCAATATTTTGGATATTTTAACGGCTAAGACGCCACCGGAAGTTATTAACAGATTATGCTGAAATTTTTATTGTTTATTTTGTAAGTCTTTAAAACCATTTTCCAATCTACCCCGTTAGGCGTATTTTTCGATTTTTAAGGACTCGCCGCCACCGGAAGGTATTGACGTAGATCAAAAAAATTTTACACACTTTATTTTCTCTCCAAATCGCAACTTTTACGCACTACCCCCCAATCAAATATCGAAAAAAGTATAAAAACGAGCCGCCCTATTCCACATACATGAGGTAATCATTGAGGTATGTTTCATTCGTTCTCAGGCAATGGATCAAATTCTGTCAATCTTCGCTGTTATTCAGCCAAACACTTTGGTTCTTGCAACAGAAGAACTTCGGAAGTATATTCCAAATTTGACTCAGATTTTCGATGAATTCTCTAATGAAGATATCAGTGTGGAAACTGGACGACTTCGGAGGCATTTGGAAGCTGCCAAAATCAGCGTTGAAGAGGCAAAGAAATGGACAGCATTACAGTTTCTGGAGTTTATTGTGAATCTTTGCCAAGCTTGTCACTGTGTTTGAGATTCTTTTTGACTGTCTAGGTGTGTCTATTGCTTCATGTGAAAGAAGTTTTTCCAAATTGAAATTGATAAAAAATTTCTTTCGCTCGACCATGAGTCAGACAAGATTGACAAATCTGGCTTTACTTTCAATTGAACATGAATATGCAAAGAAGGTGAATTTTGATGAGGTCATTGATCAATTTGCAGAAATTAAGGCTCGAAATCAGAGACTGTGCTCTCTATTTACCTTTGAAGAATAGGCTGAGCGTTGAGACTGGATTTCCTGTGTTTTTTATATAAAATAATATGCAGTATTACTTGTTCACTGAATTTTTAATGCCCTGCATTTTTCTTATTTCCAATTTGCTTATGACAGTACTGTACTGTTTAAAAATCTACTTGCAAACATAATATATTTTTCTGTGTGTTTAAATTTTAAAATTATTTATGGGGGGTGCCAAAGGAAGGATCCGCCCAGGGTGCCAAATACTTTAGGTACGCCCCTGCTACGAAGATATTGACTACATTTCAAATATTAACGTGATATACTGTATATTATTTTATTCATAATAATATAAAAAAAAAACACATCTTTATTACGGATCATTCACAATCCATAGCCACTTAACCTAACATACAAGTACAATCTTACGTATTATACACTGAACTTAATACAAAAATAGGGCCACCGTGCACCATAGCCACTTAACCTAGTATACTGGCATACTGTTTGATTAATTATCTGGCAATTTTGTATATTGTTATTACACGATACATCATTAATTGAAAAAAGATCATTTGTATACGTAGAAAATAATTGCAACTGAATGAAAAAAATCAGAGAAATTATGAAAATAAGAGAGTTTAATGAAAATGCTGATGAATTATGGGAAGCTGAGTTCGGATATGATTTTGTGGAAACTATATTTTAAATTATTAATTATACAACAAACAAAACATCTTTGTTGCGGATCACTCACAATCCATAGCCACTTAACCTAACATACAAGTACAATCTCACGTATTATACACTGAACGTAATACAAAAATAAGGCCAACATAACCACTTAACCTAACATACAAGTACAAAAATAAGGCCAACATAGCCATTTAAACCAACATACAATAATGCAAATACTGTATAATCTTTGCTACATTACAAAAATAAGGTATTGTAAACCAGCAGTTGTGTGAACCAAGGCTGCCATATAGGTGAGAGGTACACAGTATCTGAAAACAGGACATTGTACAATAACACATTAGAGCTGTTTTGGACCCTAGTAATGAAATTATATATATTCTTCCGGATTAACATTTAGCTGGTAGGTAAATTACGCGTAGTAAACATAAAACTGGCACTGCACCATTTTGGTTCCCTACATAGCATACGAAAAATATTATTATAAGCAACAGAGATTTATTCATAGCAGTTTTTGTGTAGTTCCACCAAAGATGGGATGTATACAATGCAGTACAGTAAGTTCTAAAAAGATAAGTTTTAACTGATTCTGAACACATACCAAATTTCGGATCTTTTCCGTTTGGGGGCAAGCAGCGAATTTTAATGAAAATCGGTATACTAAATGTAGTTTTGGTCACTGATTTCCAAAATAACTTTCTTGTTTTGGAGAAATGAAACACAAACATGTTAGAGCACTTTAAATAATTAATGTGTTTTTAACGAAAATATCATGACTTAACCTAACCAATCGTTAAGGGCGTACAGTTGACCTAACCGGGCATTCAAATGACCTAACTGGGTATTAATTCTTGATTTTTTTTTTTTGCTACTTTTACAGATCTGCCGGGATCCTTCAAAAAACGTATTCTTTGTAAAGTTACACTTTTTACCGTTTGACCGACGCTTTTGGCAACGAAAGAACTGGGTATTTTTATCAAAGGAACACACTTTCCCACACTTAGAGCACTTTTTCATAAACAGTAGCAACTTGTGACTGTGGCTAAATTTAACACAATCCTCTGTAACTAGTTTAAGCTCGTTAAAACACACATTAATTATTTAAGGTGCTCTAACATGTTTGTTCTTTATTTCTCAAAAAAAGTAAGTTATTTTTTAAATCAGTGACCAAAACTACATTGGTATACCGATTTTCATTAAAATTCGCTGCTAGCCCCCAAACAAAAAAGACTCCAAATTTCCTTACTGGCATGTTACCCTCTACATACAGCTTTTTACGTTGCCTCTGAATAGCAAGTTCATCTCGCAGCTCGTGAGTAATTACATGACCTAAGTATTTACATGTGTTTTTGACAGGTATTGTCTGACCATTCATTTCAAAAGATCCACATGATACATGTTTCAGTAGATTACACCTAAAAATCAAAATACAACTCTTTGCCCCATTATAGGTGATGTCATTTTCTATACCATATCGTTCACATATCTCTAATAGTACTCTCAGCCCATGGGGAGATGGTGACAGAAGAACAAGGTCATCAGCATACATCAAATGATTAATTTTTTCCTTTCCAATGACACAGCCAGTACGTGCAGTTTTTAGTTAATTGGTAAGGTCATCCACGTATACCCCCTTGCCTAACATCATTAGTTACCTTAAGACCTGGTGATACAGTGCTTTTCCATCTTACAAACATGGTCTGCTCTGTATACCAGAATGCAAGTATCCTAAGTATATATTTAGGTAACCCTCGACTAGGGATGGGCCGGATATCCGTAATACTCCGGTTATCCAGCTTATCCGGCCGTTTTTTGATATCCGGCAATCCGGCAGGATAGCAGCAACATATATATATATATATATATATATATATATATATATAAGTGCATTTCATTTACACCTACATATTCAGAGCCAGATTTAGGCACACTAAGAGACAATGAGGTGTTAGAGCGACACCAATATGAGTGTAATCTGGCCACACACTTTATGACTGTCGTAAATTTTTGCTAAACACCTGAAGAGTGTTAATTTATACTGTTTGTCGACGTAACACTTGAGTGACACCCTTAAAGTGTCAGAGTAAGTGAAAATCGTTAAATTTGAATACGAAGAATTATATCAGTTAATACCAATTTCTATTACCGTATTACCATATTCTATTACAGTATTACCGTGTTGCAGTCTACATTCCGTACTTTGATTCCTCATCTCATAAGCAATGCCAGCATCTCAGTAAAACCGTAGAAGGTTCATGCGTTTTTTAATTGAAAATATTCGTGTAAAATTTTAACTAAATTTTACTTTTCGAGGTTTATTGTGTATATGTCTGTATGTTGTGTGCTAGAATTGCGCGCGAGTATTTGTGAAAATGAGCACAGCTATCAGCGGCTCTCTGAACAGTTGCATACAGCTGAAGCTGCTCTAAGTACCTGTCAGTATGAATGCGGCGGTCTCCGAGATCAAATTAACGCACTAGAACCGCTGAACAAGGCACAAAAACAGAATTTGGATGAAAAAGAGCGATAGTGTTCGCGATTGACTGAAGAAAATTCAGAACTATTGAAAATTCAGCGGATGATACACAGTATTAGTTCAAAAACAAAACAAGCTAAATAAATGATCGCGCCTCGTCATATTCTTCAGTAGCTTCTGTATAGAAATTGTAATGCTTTTTTCACTGGCTGATTTATCCTGTAGGATGTGATTTTATTTTTTTTTTCTATTTCTTGTAGTTAAATTACATTTTTTTTTTTATTAAAATTAACAATCAAATATTTGATGTGCTTAATATATAATGTTTGTGTATCATATTGCCATGACATCTATTTTGATTAATTTGTTTAATGAAATAAAATTACTTTTTTCTTTTTATTCTTTCAAAGATGTATGAACATTCTGTCAGTATTAAAACATCCCTAAATTAGTGATGTTTCAGAGCTATCTAAATCATTGGTAATTTACACACACACACACACACACACACAGAGAGAGAGAGAGTGTGTGTTACAAGGACAAGAGGAAGCCTCAAAGACCTTCCGGTCCACTCTGGGAGGTTCCTGTTATTAAGCAAGTTTATTTTTCTTTCAACTATCCTAGCAGTAGTAGAAAACTGGATAGAAAAGTAGAAGGCTCCCTCCGCTCCCTCCCTGCCAGAGACAGGTACGGAAAAAGGTTGAAGAAAATACCTTGACCCTGGAAAAGTAGCCAAGGAAATTTTACAGGAAAGTGGAGAATATACAAATAGCTCTATATTTAGCATGCCCACAGAGACACCGTGCAAGCGAACTCCTGCAGAGTTATGTTATGTTTTAGTCTTAAACTATGAGAGTATTCAGTACTTTGTCTAGCCTATTTTTAAACACATTTACACGTTGACTGGAAACAACCTCTGAGGGAAGTTGGTTCCAGATATTAACTATTTTATAGGAAAAGAAATTCCAGCAGACAGAGGTCCTAAATGTCTTTAGTTCCAGTTTAAACCCATTATTTCTTGTCGAATTGGCATTAAGTGAGAATAAGTTTCTGTAATCTACCCTGTCTATTCCTTTGAGCATCTTGGAGACTTGAATAAGCTGACCCCGCAACCTCCTCGTCTCTAAAGTAAACAGATTCAGGCGCTCCAATCTCCGTTGGTAGCTTTGCATTCTCATTGAAGGGATCAATTTTGTAGCCCTTGCTTGTACTCTTTCTAACCTTTCTATGTCCTTCCTGAGAGATGGAGATCAAAACTGCGCACAGTATTCCAGTTGAGGTCTGACTAGAGAATTATAAAGAGACATTACAGTCTCCTTGTTCCGAAACTGGGACTGTCTTTTAATATAACCTAATAATATAATTTTAAGGCCCTCTTTTCAACTTCTGCACAGTGTTTCGACGGTTTCAGATCGTTGCTGATATAGACTCCTAAGTCTTTCTCTAGATCGGTCTCAGTCAAGTTCCTTCCCAAGAGAGAGTAATCGGTCTTCGGGTTTTTATAACCTATGTGCATTACCTTACATTTGTCCAAGTTGAATAGCATCTGCCAAGTAGCAGACCATTCGCCCAACCTGTCAAGATCGTTCTGAAGCGTTCTTACGCCCTCCTCAGTACCTACACTACTTCCTAATTTCGTATCGTCTGCAAATTTGGAGATTGCACTTAGAATCCCGACGTCTATATCGTTAATATAGATGATAAAAAGTAAAGGACCCAGCACGGAACCCTGTGGGACACCACTGGTGACGGGCGCCCACTCCGAAGCCACTCCATTTATTACCACTCTCGCTTTCTATCTTTTAACCAATCCTCAGTCCAGTTGGAAACGAGCCCGGTAATTCCTATTCCTTTGACTTTAGCCATCAATCTAGCGTGAGGGACTTTGTCAAAGGTTTTTTGAAAGTCGAGATACACTATATCCATTGCCCTACTTGCATCGTACAGTGTATGCATATTATGGAAAAACTCTAACAGGTTTGTCAGACAGGATCTATGTCACCTAAATCCATGTTGAGAATAAAAAATTAGATTGTTAGATTCAAGGTGATACACAATACGTTTTGTAATGATGGATTCCAACAGTTTGCCGACAACTGATGTTAAACTGATCGGGCGATAATTACAAGGATTTTCCCTATCACCCTTTTTAAAGATTGGTGTTACATTTGCTAACTTCCAGTCGGTTAGAACTTTCCCTAACTCGATTGATTGTTTGAATATGGTTACTAAGCCGTCAACAACATTGTGGCTAACCTCTTTTAATACCCTTGGAAGAAATAAGTCGGGGCCAGGTGATTTGTATTTGTTCATCTTATCAATTAATTGCTGTACCTCATTTCTCGTAAAACTTATGGTCTCTACGGGATGGTCACCGTCATATGTAATCCGAGGACTTGGCACTTCTATTGTGTCTTCCTCCGTGAAGACTGTAACGAAGAACTCGTTTAACATATTAGCTATATCTTTATCACCGAATTTCAGTACGCCATTTCTATCTTTTAAGGGGCCTACAGAATTTTTAATTGGCTTTCTGCTATTAACATGGGCAAAAAATTCTTTAGGGTTAACTTTACAGAGTGAGGCAACTCTAGCTTCTTCATCACGTTTGGCTGATTTAATTAAGGACTTAACCCTCCTACGTAGGTTTATATAGTTTTCTGAATTAGTCTGGTTGAAATGCGACTTAAGTAGTTTGTAGGCTCTATTTCTTCCCGTAATAGCACTGCTAATTTCGTTGTTAAACCATTTCGGTGACTTTGTTGACAAGGAAACCATTTTAGTGGGTATAAAAGTGTTCTGTAATATTCTAAATTGATCCCTATATGAGCTCCAGGTGACATTGACATCCTCACTTATTAGAACTTCAAGTGTGTCTAAACTACTTCGGAAGCTTTCAAAATTTGCTCTCGAGAAATCCAGTCTTTCACGAGTCTTTTCGCGTGTATTAACTGGAACCCTGAGGTCAAACCTAATCAAATTATGATCGCTGTTACTTAAATTTTCACCAATAGTCAGGTTAGAGACTAGGTCATCTTCGTTCGTGAATATGAGGTCTAGTTTATTATTACCCCTGGTAGGACCGTCAACCCATTGACTTAATAAGTTATCATCGGCAAATTCCAACAGTCTTGAGCCATCAGCATCAGCTGTTTTGTTTTCCCAATTTACATTACCACAATTAAAATCACCAAAAATCACACTGATCTTATTATTCACTATTCTGCTTAATTGGTTATACAAGTTTATATCCTTATCAACGGGGTAGTGATGTGGCCTCGGTTCCTGACGATTGGTCTAATGACGATTGGTCTAATGACGATTGGTCTAATGACGATTGGTCCATTTGGTATAATTGGTCTAAAGGACGATTGGTCCAATACCGATTGGTATAATTTGGTATAATTGGTCTAAAAACGATTCGTCTAATACACCCGTTAACGTATATAAAATATAACTTGGTAATATATATAAACGAGAACGTATGACACCATTGTTGAGAACTTGATAAGACGGAGAGAAAAGTTTTTAAAAAAGATTAAAATTGAATTAGGTTATTTAAGATTCAAAACTAAAATCTTAAGTTATGAGCCACAGCTCTTAGAAAATCTACAATATCATAACTATCTTTTTCATAAAACACTGTTAAAATTCTATCTTCGCGTTGAATATCTTTTTGCTTTAATTTAGTCTTTATTTCTCCTCGAATGATGCATTCTGTTTCATCTTCAACATGCTTCTGCTCTTTTTGCAATTCGTTAATAAGTTTGAAAATTCCAACATGAGCTGACCCTATTAACACTTCCAAACGCCGATGCCATGCTTCTACTTTATTTTGCGTCCTTGGTATACCTTCAACTGGAATTGTGGGTTTCAGCTGTATTGGACCAATCGTCCTTTAGACCAATTATACTAATTGGTATTGGACCAATCGTCATTAGACCAATCGTCCTTTAGACCAATTATACCAAATGGACTAATCGGTATTGGACTAATTGGTATTGGACCAATCGTCATTAGACCAATCGTACCCAACCCATGTGGCCTATATACTAGAAGTAGCTGCACTACTTTATTATTTAGGTTTAGATCAATTCCCAACATTTCATGAGCAGATACGATATTACTGTTTACCGGGTGCAGGAAGTCCCGAGCATACAAAAGTACACCGCCGCCTTCCCTTCCATTCCTATCTTTGTGAAACATTTTGTAACCTACCATTTCAAATTCTCCTACAAAATCCCTTGATTCAGAATGAATCCAGGGTTCCGTTATTCCGATGCTATCAAAATTCTCAGTTTTGACAAGCGCTATAAATTCCATTAGTTTGTTTCTAATTGACCTAGCATTGAAGAGCACAGTTTTGAGTGATTTTAAGTTGTGATTTTTCGTAACTGGCCTGAGTCGTTTCCCGACGCAGTTGAACTAACTGCTGTTGGAGGGGGACTAACTGCTGTTGGAGGGGGACTAACCAGTGGTGTAGTGCTGTGGGAACGCGTGGGAACGGCGTTCCCTTACTTTTTTTGGTAGACGGAACGGCGTTCCCTCACTATTTCAAATAAATCCGAACTTACAAATCTCTAACGTCATGAAATTTTAATTCCCACCCCTAGAAGAAATATGAGAAAGAATCATTAACTGCTTCATTTCTTTTAGCTTCGACTGAGGCAATGCTAGCCTATAAAGATCTGGTGAAACAGTCACCACGGCGTACCAGTTGTTAACTTTTTTTTAGTTAATCATTCCAGTTGTTAGCTATTTTTATTGATCGTACTGGATGTCATATATCTAATGACACTGGAAATACTGCATCTTCAACCTTGGAATATATCCTAATATCCAGTGCATATGACCTCAAAATATCCCTGAAATTGGTCAGATTTCAAAAGATTTCCAGGGGGGCTTACAGTGCCCCCGGACCCCCAGCTGTATGGGCTCGCCGTGCTCGCCATTGTCCCCCCCCCCCGCATCTGAGTAACACTTTCAAAATGCGTTCCCTCACTTCTTTATTTAGCACTACACCACTGGGACTAACTGCTGTTGGAGGGGGACTAACTGCTGTTGGAGGGGGACTAACTACTTGGGGAGGAGGACCGACAGCTGGGGGAGGAGGACTAACTGCTGGGGGAGTAGGTTTAACTGTTTGGGGAGCAGGATCAATTGCTGGTTTGGGGGGTCCTAGTTTAAAAAGATTATACAAATTAATGTTCAGTAAATCACCAAACTTCTTTTTCCCTTTCTGGTTAAAATGTATCCCTTCCGAACCAAAGTATTCCCCATTTCAGTAGAATGTAGGCCAAAAATCGACAAACTTTAGGCCTTTTTCATCACACATGCGTTTAACTCTTTTATTTATGCTAATGGCTTTACTTAGAGTATAGTCACTAGCACGCATTCGAGGGAGAATTCCTACGACCATACCCATATCTGTCCTATCCCTAACCTTGTCGGTTAGGATCTTGAATTCTTTTATAATGGACTCTGTCTGCCCTCCTGTCCCTCCCAGAAAAACGTCATTGCCACCAACATGTACAATGATAGGGCAACTCTTATTCTTGATATTAATTTTGCCTAATTCCCTATTAATTATCTGGCTTGTGGCACCCGGAAAACATCGGAGTTTTCTCTTGGTCACGCGTCTTGCTCCGAAAAAGTCCCTTTGATTCCTTACCATAGAATCCCCAATTAAAAAGGATTCATCCTCCTCGTCAGCAAGTAAGTGAAACTTATTTTTGACGGTAATGGGTTCCAAATCCTTATGTTTTGGTTTTGGTTTGGAGGGTTTTTTATTTTTGACCAATTTGAATTCTCGTTCCTCCGTTCTATTTTCCGGAATAGTCACCGTGTTTTCCAAGCGAGCCACGCTTTGTTCTAGATGTTTAATCTTACAGTTTAAATCTGCTGGTGTTTTCAGTTTGATCTTGTCCACTGGGTTGGATTTCCAGTGCTACGACCCGAGCTTCAAGCTTTTTTACTAATTCCTTTAGCTCTTTAACTTCTTTGTCGTGGTTGTCTCTAAGTTTACAAAACAAACATATACTAAGGGATGTGATATCGCTGATACTACCTTCGGGGAAGTCAATGCACCAATGATTAACTTTACATTTAAAGCATTCTGCTTTCAATTTAGCTGGCCCTGTCATATTTTCTCTTTTTTTTTTCTTTACGATATGTTAATTTAAATAATACAATATGTTACTTTTAAATAATACGATACGTTACGATATGTTTGTAAATAATACAATATATTACTTTAAAAAATACGATACGTTCCTTTTAAAAAATACGATACGTTCCTTTCAAATAATACGATACGTTACTTTTAAATAATACAATATGCTACTTTAATTAATATAACGAATGGTGAGAGGGGTAATGGTGAGTTCGGAAGTAAACACGTGTTACAGACCGGAAACCGAGTTGAATACAGAATTGAATGGAACCTGTGGGTTGCCGTTAGTAACAATGCAGTCTGATATTAATTTAAATAATACAATGCTATTTTAATTAGTATATTGGTTAGTGAGGGAGGATTGATGAATGCAGAAATACGAAAGAAATACGCGCAGACGAGTCGCACGTGTTTCAGACCGGAAATGGAATTGAATACGGAACTGAATGGGATCTGTAGGGAGCCGTTTATAACAATGCAGAATGATGTTACTTTAAATAATATAATATGTTATTTTAATTTATACAACGGATCGTGGGAGAGAAGTAGTGAATGCAGGAAATGGACCTGCGAGAGCACGTGTTACAGACCGGAAATGGACCTGCGAGAGCACGTGTAACAGGCCGGAAACGGAAATAGACTCGAATATACAAATCTTACTATGTAACTCGTCTGAAAATGCAATCTGTAACAACCGTCTAAAACAATGCAAACTTATTTCACGTTAACTTTCCCAGAGAAATTCAGCCGATAAAACAGAACTTAAACAATATGGAATTATGTTCGTTAAAACCGGAAAAAGAATAAATTAAGTATAATTAATAATAACTTGTCTAATTATAAAGCAATAGTGCTTGGCCTAATCTCAATAATAAAGTAAATAAATATTATACTTATCTAACAAATATACAATCAAACTTTGTCACTTAGTCACTGTTAATTTATTTATTTGTTGGGTTCAAAATCCCAGCTGAGCCGTGAACGGCCAAATTCTAAAGGGCCAGTGCTACTTACAGCCCAAGTTAAGCTAAAATTAAACTTACGGATTTGAGATCCTATTAGGTCCTACCTCAGGGTTGCTGACTCGATGCAGGCCTACCTTAGACCTTTGTTACATGAATTTAATATAAACAAAAGGGGTACTATTTATGGTCTTCTTTCTCAACCTTGCAACAACAACGCAACCTGGACTATTGCACGATGCAACAATCTTGTATCTAAACAACCAAACTGAATTGCAAGAGAGCTCTCTAACAGACCACACCCTGTACGTACGACATCCCACAAACGAGTAGCAAGAACGCGCAGCACCCCAAAATGATGCCAACAGTGTGACCAAACAATGATGCCACAAGAGCTCAAAAATGCTAGCTCTAAATTAAGTTAATTTTTCACTAACCTTACAATTATGAGATGGATATATATACACCTTAACTTAATATATACAAGCAATGCTGCATCAATCAGCTTAGTCATCATATCGCCTTGGGACAACAATGGTTCTTCCTCTTCTAGATTTTCTAACACTCCCCACCGAAGAGGCATTGTTGTCGTTACCTTCTGCAAGGTTAGCCAAGCCTTCTCCATGAGGCTGTAACTCAAATGTTTCATCTTGACTATCTGTGTTTTTGCTGATTTCTAAAGCATAGAGTTTTTGTATAGGTCTCTTTAACTTTCCTCCTGAAGTCTTTACCAGTGCAGACCTAACTAAATTGTCTTTGCCAACAAACAACTCTTCAATTATGCCAAGCTTCCAGCATTGCCTTGGTCTTTCATCCCCAATCATTACCACTTCTCCCACCTTGATACAATTTGCATTGGAGCCCTTTACCTTGCCTGATGGGTAATAATTGAGTTCTGGCAAGTATTCCATCTGCCACCTCTTCCATAACTGATCTTGTAGCTCTTCAAGGTACCTGAACCGTCTGGTTAACTCTCCTTGAGTGCTCTGGATAGGCTGCAAGTCTTCTGGCACACTGGGGCTTGATGTTAATCGTTTACCACAAAGAAAATGATTTGGTGTCAATGGCTCTGCATCCTGCATACTGTTGTAAACAAAAGTGATAGGCCTACTGTTCACCATTGCTTCTACTTCACATAAAACAGTGCAGAATTCTTCTTTGCTCAAATGAGCATTAGCTAAAAGTTTCTTTAATGGACACTTTACACTTCTCACTAGCCTTTCCCAAAATCCTCCCCACCGTGGTGCTCTCTCAACAATAAACTCCCACTGTACCCCTTGGTGTGAAAAGTAGGATTGGAATCCTTCCTCTTTTAGCAAGGACCAAATTTCTTGGAGTTCCTTTGCAGCCTTTTTGAGGGTTTTTGCATTATCCGATATGATTTTATTTGGGAAACCCCTTCTGTTCACAAACCTTTTAAAGGCCAAAAGAAATACATCACTACTTAAGTTGCTTACCAACTCCAAATGGATTGCTCTGGTGGTAGCACAGGTGAAAAGACATATATAACCTTTGTTAGACTCCCCTCGCTCATACACATAGACTGGCCCTGCAAAGTCTACTCCCACTACATCAAATGGGGCAGTATAGACACACCGTTCTCTTGGAAGTGGAGCCACCTTTTCATAATAAGGCTTTGCACTCCAACGCTTGCAAACCACACATTTATGCACGACCTTTTTTACTACTTGTCTAATTTTGGGAATCCAAAACTGTTGTCTGATCTCTATTATCACTTCTCTAACTCCAGCATGTAACAGCTTATGATGAGTATCCAGGATCAAAAGGTCCACAAAGTGCCCCCCAGAAGGTAGCAAAATTGGATGTCTTTTCTCCTCTGGAAGCCCAGAAAACTGTAGTCTACCTCCTACTCTCAATAAATCCTGATCCAAAAACACATCCAAACCCTTGAGCGCAGAATGTGTTGGTAGAACCTGTAATGGATGGCTGGTGAGCAATTCTCTCTCTTCACCAAATTTTTCCTTCTGCATATATACCACCCAGTATTTCCTTGCTTGCTGAATCTCATTACTGTTCAGAATTCCTTCCCTTCTTGTTTCTCCCTTAATGTTGTTGGTAAATCTATATACCCATGCTGTCACTCTTAACAATCTTTTCAGACTGCTAATGTCCTCAAGCCTCAATATGGGGTCCTGCTGCATAACTTGACAACTGTTCACAGAGCATTTTCTCACCTCACTCACCCATGCTTCTTCAGCCTGGCATTCTCCTACAATAGGCTGATTAGAAGGCCAGTTTTCACTTCCAAGTTTTAGCCACTCCGGCCCATTCCATCACAAACTTGACTGTGCAAGATCTTTCACTGAAATTCCTCGTGTTGGTAAATCAGCGGGGTTTTGGGTGCCTGGACAATGCTTCCATTGCTTGGGATCTGTGTGCGCTTGAATTTCCTCCACCCTATTGGCAACAAATGGTTTCCATTTCCTTGCCTGGCTTCTTAACCAGTGCCAAATTATAGTGGAGTCTGTCCAATAATAGCTTGGAATTTCAGAGAGGGCCAAAGACTTTTGCACTATAACTGCAAGCCGACTAGCAATAACTGCACCCATCAATTCCAACCTTGGAACAGAAAGCCTTTTCAAAGGTGCTACTCTGCTCTTTGCAGCAACCAACCTGCAACTTACTTCCTCTTGCAATGCGCCTCTTATATAAATACAAGTTGCATAGGCTTCCTCACTTGCATCACAAAAGATGTGCAGCTCCAAATTGTCTGGACTATTGTTCAACTCTCCAAAGTACCATCTTGGGATTTCAATGTCTCCAAGATGTGCCAATTCTTTGAACCAATATTTCCACCTTACCACCATATGATCAGGTAACTCTTGGTCCCAACCAAGTCCAATTTCCCAGAGGCTCTGAAACCAAATTTTTGACTTTATCACAAATGGAGCCAGGAATCCAAGAGGATCAAAGACCTTTGAAGCCAAACTAAGAGCTGTACGTTTTGTCCACCTTGTCTCATTCTCAGCCAGCTCTACTAAAGATTTCCCATTGAAGGTAAACAAATCATCATCTTGCTGCCAAACAATGCCTAGCACCTTTGCGTCTATTGCCCACAACTCCTTAATACCAGAATCCTCAATACTTTCTGCTGCATCAGGTACTACACAGGAATGACTCATAAACTCTTGTAATTGCGAATGATTGGTCTGCCATTTTCTAAGCTCCATGCCAGCCTCCCTCATTATAGCTCTAGCCTCCATGAATATCTGTTTAGCCATTTCTGTATTATCCACGGAACACAGCAAATCATCAACATAAAAATTTTTCCTTATGTGTTCAATAGTGTTAGGATAGACTTCAGAATATTTCTTAAAATGGTACTGCATAGTAGCTGCCAACAGAAATGGACTAGGCTGAGGCCAAACAACACTGACTTCATTCTATATGCTTGAACCTTAGGTTCATTTTCCAACAAGTCTTTCGTATCCACCCACAGATACCTTACTGCATCCTGTCCTCTGGTTTTAACTTTATCCGCAAAAAGGCTTGCTTCACATCTGCAGTCAATGCTACTCTACCAAACCTGAATCTCAGTAACAAGGAAAATAAATCTGCATTTAAATTTGGCCCAGCATCCAAACAGTCATTCAAGGACACACCACCTTTGTCCTTGGCTGAGCCATCAAAAACTACCCTCAGTTTGGTGGTAGTTTTGTCTCGCCGTACCACTGCATGGTGTGGCAGATAATGTGCCTCCTGGCTCACCAGCTCACCTTGCACCCTTTCAGCATAGCCCTCCCTTACATAACTTAGGATGGCCTCATGTATTCAATTAACAACTCCTCATTTTTTCTTAGCCTGTACAATGAAGTCTCCAACCTCCGATTAGCTAGCTGAAGGTTTGAACCGGGTTTGCAAGAATCCTTCCATGGTAGGCCAACTTCATAGCAACCATCTCTAAACCCAATCCCTTTTTCAAATTGCTCTAAAACATCATTGTTCACTGTACTTGCCTGTTTGTCCTTTATGCCAATAGATTCAAGTTCCCAAAACGCTTTCAAATGCCTTTCCAGACCATGGCTGTTCTCCTCAATCTTAAAAAAAGAGCCTTAACTTCCATTTCATTGCAATAACTACCATGTAGCATCCAGCCTAGCTTACTTTCAATAGCTACCGGGCCTTGAGATGTGCGGACAATATACCAGTGATGAAAGTCCCCCCCAATAATAGTCAGCTCCAATCAAAAGACTAATATCTTCTGTTCCCTCAAACTTATTATTGCCCAAATTAATTCCTTTAACTTGCAATTCTTGGACACATGCCATATCTAAACAAGTAGTGACTGGAGCACAAAGTTCCTCAATCTCTACAGCTTGGACCTTGATAGTGGGACTTTGCGGTAACAACCCTTTAACCAGAACTTCTACCTTCTTAAATTTGGTTCGGTTTTGAACGGAACCCCCAAACCCAGAAATTCTTAAATTTTCCCTCTTAAGTTCTTAAACTTCAATTTTCTGGAAATTCTGGTCTTAATAAAACTACACTGGCTACCACTATCAAACAACACTCTTACAGTAGCTTCTCCCTCATTCCCAATTAATAAGGCTGCAGTTGTTTGCAATAATCCCCCTTTACTTTTACTCCCTTGCATAGCAGTGGCATGTGCCACTGATGTCTCTACTTCTGGGGTAGGCCTACTAGGAGTTTTCACACAATAATGGCTGATGCCTACCATGACATTTTTTGCACAAAATTTTAAACTTACAAAACCTTGCTCTATGACCTTTCAAAAAACATTTAAAACATGCTGTGGACTTAGTTACCCTGTCCTTTCTCTCCTCAAAGGGTAAGCCTCAGCCACCTCACATTTATATGACTTGTGGTTGCCTTCGCAAAATATGCATTCCTTGATTCCCTTTAATTTATTCTCAGAGGACATGTAGAGCTGACACTGTACCTGGGCTATTCCTTTTTGTGGAAACTTTGGTGCTGTGCCTGCCTTTGTCCCCTTGTTTACCATCCCACTGTGCAAACTCAACTCCCCTCGTCTTGCTAATTCTGTGCCTAAAAGACTTAACATCTGCTGAAGGGGGATGTACACATGTTCTGCAGAGTGTCCCCTACTTAATTCAAGCAAAATTGAGCTAGGCAATTTAGACTCCAGTGTAGGAACCAACATTATACCATACCTTTCCATTCCTACACCCAAGTTGTCCAGGGACCTAGTTCTAATTTCAAATTCATCATATAACTGCCGTAACTCCTTGACACTATTAGGATTATTAACAGGAGGTATAGCTAAAAGTGCACGGAGGTGGCTTTTAATTAAGATCTCTGGCTTACCAAACCGTTTCTTTAATATATCCCAAGCCACATTATAATTAGCCTCTGTTAATGCTAATCCTGCTATAGCCTTTGCTGCCTCCCCTTCCAAGAGGGACCGCAAATAATTAAACTTCTCCACGGCACTTAACACTTGACTAGAATGAACTGCTGATTGAAAACTGTCTGCCCATCCTTGCCATTCCTGAATACTCCCAGAAAATGTTTTGAGTACAAGCCTCGGTAATTGAACTACAGATCTGTTAACCTTAACTTCACAAACATCATTTGTTGAGTGTTGTGTTTCATTATTAGACCTGGTCTCTAACTGTACTGAGCTGCTAAACTCTTTTGCTCGGAGGCCTACTTTAATTATATCATCAATAATCTCTTCAAAGTAAATTATGTTATTTTCTATTTCATCCTCTTCTATAAGAGCCTCAATTTTAACATTTACCTCACTTAGAGCAACCTTTTTAGTTTCTAATATGGAAAGCTGCGCAGTCACTAAGCGTAAATCCTCTTGCTCTATGGCAGAATCTATAGTGGCAATGACCTTTGTAATTAGACCTTTGTAGGCGCTTCTCCTTTTATAAATTTGTTCAATTCAGATGCACTCATCTTCAATGCAAACAAACAATTGGGCTCAATACCAAATGAGCTGAATTGGCAGAAATACTTAACCAAACTGATCAAACGCAAATTTTACTTTCAAATAAACTGAATTGCTGGGTGGGGTACTAACCAAACACCAGTATGGAATACCAAATTTTCCACCCCAGGACCTTAATTCAATAATAACCCAAATTAACCAAACCGGTAAAATGTAGGCCAAAAACAACGACAGACGACTGGCCAAGTTTCGCAATTGGGCAACCAAACTTTCTACCCTGGGACCTTAATTCAATAATAACCCAAAATTAACCAAACCGGTAAAATGTAGGCCAGAAACGACGACAAACGACTGGCCAAGTTTAGCAATTGGGCGACCAAACTTTCTACCCTGGGACCTTAATTCAATAATAACCCAAAATTAACCAAACCGGTAAAATGTAGGCCAAAAACGACGACAGACGACTGGCCAAGTTTCGCAATTGGGCGACCAAACTTTCTACCCTGGGACCTTAATTCAATAATACTCAACCCGTCTAGGCCTAACTTGGACTACAATTTGCACAATCAGAACTTTGCCAAAAAATAGTCACTGACTCAGTTTTGGGGTAGAATCCGGTTCTGAAGGACCATGTTAATTTATTTATTTTGGGTTCAAAATCCCAGCTGAGCCGTGAACGGCCAAATTCTAAAGGGCCAGTGCTACCTACAGCCCAAGTTAAGCTAAAATTAAACTTACGGATTTGAGATCCTATTAGGTCCTACCTCAGGGTTGCTGACTCGATGCGGGCCTACCTTAGACCTTTGTTACATGAATTTAATATAAACAAAAGGGGTACTATTTATGGTCTTCTTTCTCAACCTTGCAACAACAACGCAACCTGGACTATTGCACGATGCAACAATCTTGTATCTAAACAACCAAACTGAATTGCAAGAGAGCTCTCTAACAGACCACACCCTGTACGTACGACATCCCACAAACGAGTAGCAAGAACGCGCAGCGCCCCAAAATGATGCCAACAGTGTGACCAAACAATGATGCCACAAGAGCTAAAAATGCTAGCTCTAAATTAAGTTAATTTTTCACTAACCTTACAATTATGAGATGGATATATATACACCTTAACTTAATATATACAAGCAATGCTGCATCAATCAGCTTAGTCATCATATCGCCTTGGGACAACAATGGTTCTTCCTCTTCTAGATTTTGTAACAGTCACTATTAAAAAAAGATACTGGAGAGACCACACAGCACGTCCGCCTCCGATGAAATCTAATGAATGAGAGAGAGAGAGAGAGAAAGTTACAAGGAGTTACAAGGAAAAGAAGTACCTCAAAAGGCCTTGCGGCCCATACCGAGGAGGTACCAATGGCAACGGGTGCCAGAGAAAATTTTCTACACACTTAAATAGTGTGCAGGATTTGGTCTAACCTTTTCTTGAAATGATCCACAGAGGAACTGTTCGCAACTTCTGAAGGTAACATGTTCCACGTGTCACAGATCTTATAGGTAAAGTAATTCCCACACACACTAGTCCTAAACCGTTTCAAATCCAACTTCCAACCATTGTTGCGAGTTGGGTTATCATTTAAACTAAACATGCTTCTAAAATCGACATCTTTGAACCCGCGTCACGTAAGCGTCGATTGTAGCCCATATGCCTAGCGGAAGGGATTAACTTTCTGGCATTCTTCAGCCAGTTTTCAATCCACCTACCTACTTCCCCACCAATACCCAGCGCGCGCACTTTGGCCATTAGCTGGCGGTGAGGTACCTTATCAAAGGCTTTCTCATCAATCGCCCTACTCTTATCATACTCACTCAACATGACGTGGAAAAACTCGAGCAAGTTGGTGAGACATGACCTATGCCGTCTAAACCCATGTTGGAGTCTCCAAGTAGCTTGTAGGAATCCAAATGGTCAACAATCCTACCCGCTATTATCCCCTCTAATTATTTACCTACAACTGAAGTGAAATGGTGTTATTTATAGAGGTTCCAAAGCCTCTCTTCCCACGCATGAGGTAGCAGTAGGGTCCTAATAGTAAGAGTAGAGAAAAAGACTTAATACTAAATTTTTTATTTTTTTTTTTTCCAGTCAGAGGAGAGCATCCTTAACCTAAGCTAAAAGGACAGAGTAGGGTTGGGAAGGGGTCCTAGTAACCCACAGGACAGGTTTGTACAACAGACTTCACCCGCCCTCCCGAAAGAGAGAGAACCTAAAGGAACTGGCAGCCAATTTATCTAGAATCCCATGACTCGGGACCGGAGGGCTGTCACACCCCAAGTATAAAGTTTACAACACCCAGAAGGAACATGCATAACCTTTATACCCCGTGCGAGAGAGAGAGAGAGAGAGAGAGAGAGAGAGAGAGTTACAAGGACAAGAGGAAGCCTCAAAGACCTTTCGGTCCACTCTGGGAGGTTCCTGTTATTAAACGAGTTTATTTTTCTTTCAACTATCCTAGTAGTAGTAGAAAACTGGATAGAAAAGTAGAAGGCTCTCTCCCCACCCTCCCTGCCAGAGGCAGGTACGGAAAAAGGTTGAAGAAAATACCTTGACCCTGGAAAAGTAGCCAAGGAAATTTTACAGGAAAGTGGAGAATATATAAATAGTTCTATATTTAGCTTGCTCACAGAAACACCGTGCAAGCGAACTCCTGCAGAGTTTTGTTATGTTTTAATCTTAAACTATGAGAGTATTCAGTACTTTGTCTAGCCTATTTTTAAACACATTTACACTTTGACTGGAAACAACCTCTGAGGGAAGTTGGTTCCAGATATTAACTATTTTATAGGAAAAGAAATTTCCGCAGACAGAGGTCCTAAATGTCTTTAGTTCCAGTTTAAACCCATTATTTCTTGTCGGATTGGCATTAAGTGAGAATAAGTTTCTGTAATCTACCCTGTCTATTCCTTTGAGCATCTTGAAGACTTGAATAAGCTGACCCCGCAACCTCCTCGTCTCCAAGCTAAACAGATTTAGGCGCTCCAATCTCCGTTGGTAGCTTTGCATTCTCATTGAAGGGATCAATTTTGTAGCCCTTGCTTGTACTCTTTCTAACCTTTCTATGTCCTTCCTGAGGGATGGAGACCAAAACTGCGCACAGTATTCCAGTTGAGGTCTAACTAGAGAATTATAAAGAGACATTACAGTCTCCTTGTTCCGAAACTGGGACTGTCTTTTAATATAACCTAATAATTTTAAGGCCCCCTTTTCGACTTCTGCACAATGCTTCGACGGTTTCAGATCGTTGCTGATATAGACTCCTAAGTCTTTCTCTAGATCGGTCTCAGTCAAGTTCCTTCCCAAGAGAGAGTAATCGGTCTTCGGGTTTTTATAACCTATGTGCATTACCTTACATTTGTCCAAGTTGAATAGCATCTGCCAAGTAGCAGACCATTCGCCCAACCTGTCAAGATCGTTCTGAAGCGTTCTTACGCTCTCCTCAGTACCTACACTACTTCCTAATTTCGTATCGTCTGCAAATTTGGAGATTGCACTTAGAAGCCCGACGTCTATATCGTTAATATAGATGATAAAAAGTAAAGGACAGAGAGAGAGAGTTACAAGGAGTTACAAGGAAAAGAAGTACCTGAAAAGGCCTTGCGGCCCATACCGAGGAGGTACCAATGGCAACGGGTGCCAGGGAAAATTTTGTACACACTCAAATAGTGTGCAAGATTTGGTCTAACCTTTTCTTGAACTGATCCACAGAGGAACTGTTCACAACTTCTGAAGGTAACCTGTTCCACTTGTCACAGATCTTATACGTAAAGTAATTCCCACACACACTAGTTTCAATCCACCTACCTACTTCCCCACCGATACCCAGCGCGCGCACTTTCGCTATTAGCCGGCGGTGAGGTACCTTATCAAAGGCTTTCTGAAAGTCGAGATAAAGTATATCAATCGCCCTACTGTTATCGTACTCACTCAACATGACGTGGAAAAACTCGAGCAAGTTGGTGAGACACGACCTATGCTGTCTAAACCCATGTTGGGAGTCCCCAAGCAGCTTGTAGGAATCCAAATGGTCAACGATCCTATCCGCTATTATCCCCTCTAATAATTTACCTACAACTGAAGTGAGACTAATGGGACGATAGTTCCCTGGACTTTCGTGATCCCCTTTCTTAAAGATAGGGGTCACGTTGGCTTCCCTCCAGTCACCAGGCACCTGGCCCGTCTCCAACGATTTGTTGAAGACTGTAGCCAGGTGGGGAGCCACCTGGTCGCGCACCTCCCGCAACACTCTGGGGAGAAACTGGTCTAGCCCAGGAGCCTTAAACGCGCTTAGTTTGTCTATTCTATCGGCAACGACTGTCGCGGTACATCGAACACTATCCAGGCCAGCACCTTCGTGCCTCACGCCTGGCTCGGGGATGATGCGGGTGTCCTCCCTGGTGAACACTCCCGCAAAGTACTCATTAAGCACATTGGTGATGTTCGCGTCGGAGGTCCGCAGAACGCGCACTCATGCTTCTAATGGGCTTTCTACTATTAACATAACTGAAGAACTTCTTAGGGCTCCCCTTACATAGGCTTGCCACCCGTAGTTCTTCGTTACGTTTCGCTAGCCTAACCTTCGCCTTCACTTCCCTACACAGGCAGACATACGCTTCAGTGTTCTCATGGGAACGATTGGCCTTTGCCCTCCTATACGCTACTTTCCTATTTCGGATAGCCGAAGCGATGTCACGATTGAACCACTTAGGCTGCGTTGAAGCAGGGGTGACCGGCTTTGAGGGTATGGCAGCAGACTACAGCACCATAAACTCGTACCGGAATGCACTCCACACTCCCTCAACATCGCCGCAGACCGCTAACCCCATCTCTCCTACGCTATCCCTGAGGCTAACAAAGTTCGCCCGCCGGAGATCGAGCTTACTGCCTCTCGAGTTACTACGCTTCACCCGAGGGACGCACACACGGAACCTAATAAGACCGTGATCACTCCCGCCCAACGATTCGTCAACGGTGAGGCCAGTGGCGAGGTTGTCTTCGGTCGTGAATACTAAGTCTAGAACGCTTTCGCCTCGTGTAGGCTCGTTGACCCACTGAGTGAGGAAGTTCTCATCAGCAAAGTCAACTAGCCTCCTCTCTTCAGCATCAGCAGTCCTGTTTTCCCACTTTATGCCGCGACAGTTGAAGTCTCCTAAAACTACACACACACCCTATTCCCTAGCAGGCTACTGAGTTCGGTGTACAGTGCTGTATCCTCCTCGAGGAGGAGATGCGGAGGTCTGTACACCAAGATTAACCTATAGCTCGTCCCTCCCACGTTCAGATCGTCGACGCCAAGCAGCTCCCGTTCCGACCGGAGAGAGAGAGAGAGAGAGAGAGAGAGAGAGAGAGAGAGAGAGAGAGAGAGAGAGAGAGAGAGTTACAAGGAAAAGAAGCACCTCAAAAGGCCTTGCGGCCCATACCGAGGAGGTACCAATGGCAACGGTGCCAGGGAAAATTTTGTACACAAATAGTGTGCAAGATTTGGTCTAACCTTTTCTTGAACTGATCCACAGAGGAACTGTTCACAACTTCCGAAGGTAACCTGTTCCATGTGTCACAGATCTTATACGTAAAGTAATTCCCACACACACTAGTCCTAAACCGTTTCAAATCCAACTTCCAACCATTGTTGCGAGTTGGGTTATCATTTAAACTAAACATACTTCTAAAATCGACATCGTTGAACCCTCGTAAGAGCTTGAAAACCTCGATCAGTTGACCGCGCAGCCTCCGAGTTTCAAGCGAAAACAAGTTCAGGGCGCGTAACCGTCGATTGTAGCCCATATGCCTAACGGAAGGGATTAACTTTGTGGCCCTCGCCTGCACTCGCTCCAGCCTCTCAATATCTTTCCTGAGGGTGGGCGACCAGAACTGCACAGCATACTCCAGGTACGGCCGAACAAGGGAATTGTACAGTGAGAGCACAATCTCCTTGTTCCGAAACTGAAATTGCCTCCTGATATAACCCAATAGTTTCTGGGCTTTCTTTTCCGCCTCTACACACTGTTTCGTAAACTTAAGGTCGCTGCTAATTAGCACACCCAAGTCCTTTTCTAAATCAGTCACCTCGATATTACTGCCCAACATCGAGTAGTCCGACTTGGGATTGGCGTAGCCAATGTGCATCACTTTGCATTTACCCAAGTTAAACGGCATTTGCCATTTTTCGGACCACTCTCCTATCCTACCTAGGTCCGCACGCAGTTCCTCGATCGCTTCGGGCGTCCCAACATTGGCCCCAAGCTTGGTGTCATCAGCGAATTTGGCGATCCGACTGACGATGCCACCGTCGATATCATTTATGTAAATGGTAAACAACAGTGGCCCCAAAACGGAACCCTGAGGAACCCCACTAGTGACCGAGGCCCAACCCGAACTAGCCCCTTTAATTACCACCCTCTGCCGCCTATTCCTCAGCCAGTTTTCAATCCACCTACCTATTTCCCCACCGATACCCAGCGCGCGCACTTTCGCCATTAGCCGGCGGTGAGGTACCTTATCAAAGGCTTTCTGAAAGTCGAGATAAAGTATATCAATCGCCCTACTCTTATCGTACTCACTCAACATGACGTGGAAAAACTCGAGCAAGTTGGTGAGACACGACCTATGCCGTCTAAACCCATGTTGGGAGTCCCCAAGCAGCTTGTAGGAATCCAAATGGTCAAAGATTCTATCAGCTATTATCCTTTCTAATAATTTACCTACAACTGAAGTGAGACTAATAGGACGATAGTTCCCTGGACTTTCGTGATCCCCTTTCTTAAAGATAGGGGGTCACGTTGGCCTCCCTCCAGTCACCAGGCACCTGGCCCATCACCAACGATTTGTTGAAGACTGTAGCCAGGTGGGGAGCCACCTGGTCGCGCACTTCTCGCAAAACACTGGGGAGAAACTGGTCTGGCCCAGGAGCCTTAAACGCGCTCAGTTTGTCTATTCTATGAGCAACGACTGTCGCGGTACATCTAACACTATCCAGGCCAGCACCTTCGTGCCTCACAGCTGGCTCGGGGATGACGCGGGTATCCTCCCTGGTGACGCGAGAGAGAGAGAGAGAGAGAGAGAGTTACAAGGAGTTACAAGGAAAAGAAGTACCTCAAAAGGCCTTGCGGCCCATACCGAGGAGGTACCAATGGCAATGGGTGCCAGGGAAAATTTTGTAAAAGTTTATTTTTCTTTCAACTATCCTAACAGTAGTAGAAAACTGGATAGAAAAGTAGAAGGCTCTCTCCCCACCCTCCGCTCCCTCCCTGCCAGAGGCAGGTACGGAAAAAGGTTGAAGAAAATACCTTGACCCTGGAAAAGTAGCCAAGGAAATTTTACAGGAAAGTGGAGAATATATAAATAGCTCTATATTTAGCTTGCTCACAGAGACACCGAGCAAGCGAACTCCTGCAGAGTTTTCTGAGGTTTTAATCTTAAACTATGAGTGTGTTCAGTATTTTGTCTAGCCTATTTTTAAACAGATTTACACTTTGACTGGAAACAACCTCTGAGGGAAGTTGGTTCCAGATATTAACTATTTTATAGGAAAAGAAATTTCCGCAGACTGAGGTCCTAAATGTCTTTACACACTCAAATAGTGTGCAAGATTTGGTCTACCCTTTTCTTGAACTGATCCACAGAGGAACTGTTCACAACTTCCGAAGGTAACCTGTTCCATGTGTCACAGATCTTATACGTAAAGTAATTCCCACACACACTAGTCCTAAACCGTTTCAAATCCAACTTCCAACCATTGTTGCGAGTTGGGTTATCATTTAAACTAAACATACTTCTAAAATCGACATCGTTGAACCCGCGTAAGAGCTTGAAAACTTCGATCAGTTGACCGCGCAGCCTCCGAGTTTCAAGCGAGAGAGAGAGAGAGAGAGAGAGAGAGAGAGAGAGTATTGATTATGGCATTGTGTCAATTAAAATCGAGTACTGCCGAATAACAATGTACCACAGTAATAGTAATTTTACTATATGTGATACTTAGTTTATTTTTCATCAAAATCATATTTCTCATTATGAATAATAACTTTTCAGCATTTTCTGGAGTCAACGTATTTCTATTTTCGGTATAGATCTGCTTTGCAGCACTAAACAGGCGTTCGTAGCTAACAGAGCTTGGGGGAGCACTCAAATACTTAATAACCAATGGTTTCAGCTTCTCAAACTGGCCACAGTTGTTTCGCCACCATTGGTATGGATCTGAAGTCCGTGAAATAAGAGGAAGAGCCAAGAATTTATCAATTTCTGCCTTAAATAGTGCTTGCTTTTGTTTCCCTTTAATAATACTGGGACTTTTGATACATCCACTTCTACCTTCAGAGCTGGTAGTAACAGTAACCTCTGAAATTGCATCTGAATTATCAACATCATCTTCAGTATTGCTACTGTCAGTATCTTGTTCGGTGCTACCTTGGGCAAGTTCATTAAAGCAGTCCCATATATCTTTGTGGGCTTCTGCTAGGTAGGATACTACTACTCTCTTCTTTGATATCTTCTGCATCGTCCTGGCTTCTCTTTTTTCTTTTACTTTTCTGTTTAGAATAATTTCTATCTTCAAGTATTAGCTCATCAACTACATGTTTTTATTACAGCTTGTTCATTTTTTAAAAAGTTATTTTTAAACCATGAATCAAGAAATGTTGCCACAGAAAAGCAATTTCGATCTAGCTCTAAGTTGCAATCATTCCCTTTATCACTGATCTTCTTCATGAAACGTTTCTCTACTGCCATTTTCAGGTCCTCCTTCATGGTCTGAATTCCACTGTCCTTCTGACGTTTAAACAGATACGAATGCAGTGTTGCTACTACAGGTATGACATAGCTTATACATTCCTGGTCAGAACTAGCTTGTTTGGTCATCTCTTCAAATGGTTTCAAAACGCGTATGACATTCTCAATCAACGTCCATTGATATGATGAAAGTGTTGGAATGTCGTGCTCAACAGCGTAAGCTGTCACTACCTGCCTTTGTTCGTAAAGTCTTTCTAACATATAGAATGTTGAATTCCAGCGCGTCGGTACGTCCTGCACAAGTTTATGTGAAGGAACTTTCAAGTTCTCTTGGAGTACTTTCAGTTTTGTACAAGCAAAGGAACAGTGACTGAAGTGTGCAACGATTCTCCTGCTTTTTGCGATGATGTCAGTGACAGACCTTTGAGAAAGGATGGCTTCATGTACCACTAGCTGAAGTGTATGTATGAAGCATGCTACACCTTCCGCTTCAGTCATTCTTGCAACGTAAAATACATATTTTGCACAAAATTACAGAATAAAATATCGGACTTATTATGTTATAATATTTAACAATAAGCTGCATTAAATATCAATTACATCATATTACAGAAACGATAATCTGTGTGGTAGACTCATACACTTATGCAACTTCTCTAACATTAACCTTCAATGTTTTATGATAAAAAACTATGTAGAAGAATTCTACCTTAAGGGCTAGTTTATTTAGTTAATAAATACTAACATTAATATATAGCTAGCTACTACTTTACTGACCTGTTCCCATTACAATGTTAGCAGCATTGTCCCGAACAATAACATGAAGTTGGTTTGGTTTCACATTCCATTCATCAAAATATTGATTAAGAATCTCGGAAATGTTATCTCCTGTGTGAGAGTCAGGAAGTGCTTTGTGCATAACTTATAATTCTCTCGTTCCATATTGTCAGAAGAAATAAAATGTGCAGTGAGGCTAATAAAGGACTCGTTGTTGGTTGCACTAGTCCATATGTCAGTAGTAAAAGAAACGTGAGATGCGCTAACGAGCTTTTCTTTTTATAATATTTTCAGTTCATCATATATTTCTGGCATGATCCTCTTTGAAAAGTACGTCCTGCATGGCATAGGGTACGTGATGCTAAATATGACATGAGCCTCTTGAACCCCTCTCTTTCAACCAGCGCAAATGGTTCTCCATCTAATGTCATCATTTCACCTGTCAAATTATGAAATAAGTATAACACTTATTAATTTTATTCTAGAATAGTAAAAATATAAAGTTAACAGTCAAACAAAAAACAATGTTTTAAATATTTAATTTAATTTTACTGCTGAGTAGATGTAGATTACTAATGATGCCAGAATAAAAGATTATCACAGTACATATTTAACTCATGGATGTTCATTTTACATTTCTGTTCATGATGGGAGATTGTTAAAATACCAACGATAATCCATTAAATCAAATGAAAAGACACGTGCAGCAATGTACTTACATATTTTTTTTGTTATTTGTTGTGCTTTTGGATCTTGCGAGTCCCACATCTTGGATCGTTCAAGTGTTGCTTCAGTCGTGGGTTGAGTTTTTTAAGGTGGATCAGCTTGTGATGATGACTATGCTTGTAGTTGGGTGTTATCATCTTTTGTTTCTTGGACACTTTTATAAGTACTGTGATGTTTGCTTTTCAAATGGTTCCATAAAGGCTTTGTAAGTTTGTAGAGTAGGATTTTGCACTTTTTCCTCTAACTATAAATCGTTGGACAGAAGTTTTATCACAAAGAAAGCATTTTGCTTTGTGTTCATTTTCTATTCCACAGGTTTTGAAGTGTTTCCATATACTGACTTAAAAGAAGCCATTTGACCTTCAGCAAAAAATGAAAAATTGAAATGAAAACTTTAGTAGTTTAGAGTCTGGAAAATAAAGTACACATAAATCACCTTAGGGCTTAGAGCAAATAAAATGACACTCATTTTAATCACCAGTCAAACATTCACATTCTTCAACTGATTACATAAAGTAAGCCATGGGGCAAGGAACATGTATTCAAGGGTAAAAAAAAATTTTTGCCAACAGATTTGGAACTCATAAATTTGTCACCTTAAGCACAGATTCTGTCGTACACTAATTTGGAATAATATTCATTATTTTGACCATTTTGAATTTTTGAAAATTTTTTGCTTTTTTTATTAATTTTGAGGTGCTTTGCAAGAATCTAACATTAATTTCTTGTGCAAATGCATAGTTTTTAAAATATTTATGTAAAGATTTGCAATGTAGTTTGGCTAAACTTTTATAAAACTTAGCATTTTGCCCTAAATTTCTTTTTAATTTTTCTGCAATGTAGTTTGGCTAAAATTTATGCCTTATTCCAACGTCAATGAAATGTTTGAAATGTGGTCAGTCCTAAATTAGGTTAGGTTAGGCTAAAGTTTATAACACACTCTATCTTGGCCTAAATTAATAACATCTGGTAACTTTGAGCATGGAAAATGGGCAAGATAACGAATATTTACCCTAATTTGTATTAAGGTATAAAATACATTAGACAATGTCACATTAAATTTATTATATCTATATAGGTATAGGCATAATTATCTATACCTACACCACTAAGAGACTAAATAAAAATATACATTTATAAACCTCATATAAAACCAGACATTCTTGCTAGTTTCAAATTATATCGGTAACGGCACGTAATCTCACATCTCAAATAGGTGCCTATTTGTATCCATTGTTGCTTTTAACTTTACAAATTACAATATAGTTTAATACTAAAAATGACAATTTAATTAATAAAAATGGCAATATAGGATCACAATTCCAAAACATGCACAAGCACAAATTACACAATACACATTACAGTTTATACACATTAACTCAACATTTATCAGTAAATCAAATGCGTCATAAACGCTGTGTTGTCTGATAAAATACTCAATCGTATTCCTTCATCATTAAATAGCCCTATAGACAACAATTCAAAGTCTAAACATCGGCGACAACGGCGACAGATAAGAAATAAGGAGTGCTGCCAACCCTGCCTAGTCGCCATTTATTAATTATGAAGAAATATTAACGATAACATTAAGACACGCGTTATATTATACGATATTAGTGATGCGATACAGATAGTGCATTATTGTTTTGTAATAATCAAGAGCAATAAGAATAAAATCTTGTTTATATCTACAACAAGTATAATTATTAATTTGTTTAATTTTTTACCTTACATACTATTTTTTGTTTGTGTATTTTATTGCGACAATACTGTCGCCAACATTTGATGGGATGTTGGCGACTTTTCACCTCTGAATGTATTATCTTACACCAATTTTAAAACCTTACTCTACTTTCAGATATAGATTAGTTTTTCAGCAACTATCTGGCTAGATATCCGGCCGGATATCCGAAGTCCGGCGTTTCTTCATCGCCGGATATCCTGTAAATTTGCTATCCGGGCCATCCCTACCCTCGACACAAGAGTTTCTTGAAAAGATTGTGATGGTTAACTCTATCAAATGCTTTTGATGTATCGAAAAAACAGGAATATACATATACACTATACAGTACCATGTTTCACTCTAAAGCCAAACTGATTGTCATAAGTCTGAAAGTAAGTACTTATCCTATTATAAATGACATATTCTAACACCTTAGAAAGTATACTGGCAAGTGCTATTGGCCTATAATTATTCTTATCACAGATACTAGCACCCTTATTTTTAACAACTGGCAACAATACAACTGACAAAATGGACTGTGGAAGTACCCATGTATCATACAGCTTGTGAAACACATTGCAAGCATAAGTATTATACGAGGGCTACAACATTTTAAATGTTCTGCTTGTATGCCATCTAGGCCACTGGTAGGGTGGCCAGACGTCCGGCTTTAGGCGGACAGTCCGCCTTTTGGGGGATGGGACAATTCGACGTGGCCGACTCGATGCGACCCGACTCGATGTGGCCGACTCGATGTCAGGACAACTCGATGCCAGGCCAAGTCGATGCCAGGCCAAGTCGAAGCATATTGTGCTTTATTATCTTTTAAGAGTATTTTAAGAAGAAAAAGTAAAGCATAAAAAATAATTAAGGCTAGGTAAGGTAGGTAAGGTAGGGTAGGTAAGGTTAGGTTAGGTAGGTTAGGTAAGGTAGGGTAGGTAGGTTAGGTAAGGTAGGTAAGGTAAGGTTAGGTAAGGTAAGGTAGGGTAGGTAAGGTAGGGTAGGTAGGTTAGGTAAGGTAGGTAAGGTAAGGTTAGGTAAGGTAAGGTAGGGTAGATAAGGTTAGGTAGGGTAAGGTTAGGTTAGGTTAGGTAGGTAGGTAGGTTAGGTTAGGTAGGTTAGGTAGGTAAGGTTAGGTAGGTTAAGTTAGGTAGGTTAGGTAAGGTAGGTTAGGTTAGGTAGGTTAGGTTAGGTAGGTTAGTTAGGTAAGGTTAGGTAGGTAAGGTTAGGTAGGTAAGGTTAGGTAGGTTAAGTTAGGTAGGTTAGGTAAGGTAGGTTAGGTTAGGTAGGTTAGGTTAGGTTAGGTTAGGTAGGTTAGGTAGGTAAGGTAATTATTGAACTCGGCCTCGGTCTTGGCTTCAGACTCGACTACAACACTGTTTGGCATCGACTTGGCTTGACATCGAGTTGTCCTGACATCGAGTTGGCCACATCGAATCGTACCCAACCCCGCCTTTTGAGCACTCTGTCCTTAGGGTGGCCATTTCCAAATTTCCAAAAAGGAGGACACTGCGTATGTGGCCGTACGTTAAAAAAAAAAAAAAAAAAAA